>OY735213.1:17858837-17871337 GCA_963457665.1 Thysanoteuthis rhombus
CATGGTGAATAGTTCTGTTGACAATCAACAGATTTTTGTTCAAATTCTGTTATTAATTATTTTTTCTATTTTATGTTATTCTTTGAATTCAGCACTTGCATTACGTCATGAGAACATAAACGAAATTTTATTTGACTACGTCAATTGCATGATTGAAATCTTCACATAGCTAGTTACATAGTTACATGCTGGTTATATATATATATATATATATATATATATATATATATATATATATACACGGATCAGCATAGCAAACAAATATTTTGGAGGATTTCAACGAATGAAAGACCTTTGATGGCAGAGTCTGTACGCAGAGTATCCATTCGGCCTGTGCAATGAAGTTTTAAGCAGTATAAACATAGATATATACATACACACACACACACACACACATATATATATATATATATATATATATATATATATATATATATATATATATATATATATATTGTTGAACTGTATTTATAGTAGTATTCCTTACAGGAAAATCACCAGAAGATATCACGGGGGTCAGCTAAAGTTTACATGTATCGCATATTGGTAGACAATTAGATGATTTTTTATTATTATTATTATTATTATTATTATTATTATTATTATTATTATTATTATAATAATAATAATAATAATAATAATAATAATAATAATAATAATAATAATAATAATAATAATAATAATAATAATTTCACATAAAAGCTGAGTGCTTTGATCTATGTTGCAAGATTAGGTAGATATAAAGATCAAAAGAAACGGAATATATTTACATGTGCAATCGCAAATTTTTTTTACAATTCATTTTACCAAAGTCTGCTACAAGACTAGACATGAGAGATGCAGGGTAGAAAGGTTGCAGCTTCAAACCATGAAGTCAGGAACTTCGCCAAATTTGAAAATAAAGAATTATATAGGCTTCAACATAGATTCACTACATTATTCTTTCTCTCTCTCTCTCTCTCTCTCTCTCTCTCTCTCTTTCTCTTTTTAGTTAGTAACAATTTTAAGTAACATACTAATTTATTCTATCTCAGGAGTTTTGTTAGCTCAGTCGGTAGAGCAGAATCACGTTTGGACTGCTTTCCCGCATGACGTTCATTTCTTCATTTATTTACCTAGCCGGCGGTTCAAATTGCTCTTCAGTTTACCCAGGTACCGGACAAAGTTTCTCTCATAATAGAATGTTTTAACAATTATCACATTCTGTTAGTCATGAACAGTCCAATACACACACAAAAACATATACTCATAACATATATATTATACATAAACATATAAACATATATATAAACATACATACATACATACATATATATATATATATATATATATATATATATATATATATATATATATATACATATATATATATGCATGTATACATACATGTGTGAATATAAAGCATACATATATAAATATGTACGTATATACGTATAAATGTGAATATATACAAACATATGCATATATATGCGTATGTGCATGTGTGATTTCTATTAAAAAATGATATATGATCCATGCATTATATCATATTGAAACTCTTATTCAAAATGACTCCCGTTATCACACGATAAATGTATCATTTGACACCACCATGTAATAACGGGAGTCATTTCAAAGAAGAGTTTCAATATAATATAACGCAATTCATAATCATATATATACGGGAACATATATACTTATACCTATATACATATATGCATGCATACATACGGACATACATACATACACATATGCGTATTCATAAAGAATATATACATATATACTCATGTATGTATATACACGTATATAAACATATATATATATATATATATATATATATATATCTTTATATATCTATTTATATGTATATATAAACGTATGTGCACACACACACACACACACATATATATATATATATATATATATATATATATATATATATATATATATATATATATATATTATGAAAGCTGGAATCAGTTTCAGCACATACGAAACATTATCTTTGTGAGAACCATGCATGCGTAAGCCCATATTCTCATATCTGAAATTCTTTTTTATATATCAAATTCTGATAGACTAATAAAAAACATTCTTGTATAAAATGAAAATTCAAATTCTGAACTCGCTCCATGCATAAATGTGAGCTGCTCATTTTTCAATTAGGTTTGTTTCTGCTCTTGCAAATGCTGGAAAAGCGTATAACACCCCATCATCTCGCGGTCAGTCAATTTCTGAAATATGCATAGAAGTACGGTATTGCAGGAGCATAGGAGAAAAACTGTGGAAATTTCTGCTAATGACATCTGCAAGTCAAGATAAAGACCATTGGGTATGGTCTTTATTCGTTTCTGCCACCTGTCACCCATAGGACAACATGCATTTACATTGGATAAGACCTGCCTTATGAAGACAGATTATATTGTACTAGTAAAATGATGCTGACTGTATTAAGGTCTCTGTTTGTTTTATTCCTTTCCATTTATTTCAGTTTGTTCATCTTTCCATCCAATTCCATTCATGCTTATATATATATATATATATATATATATATATATATATATATATATATACTGCAATATATATAAATATATATACTACTATATATATATATATATATATATATATACTGCAATATATATATATATATATAGTAGCGGCTTCAACGTAACACACGCACATACACACACGTACATATATATATATATATATATATATATATATATATCCCTGATCATTCTGTTTATGTCCATTTACGATAATCTCTCTGATTATCTATACGATAATGTATGATTACATTTGTTAATCAATACATCTATGATGATCTACTCTAATCTATGATCTATATGATCTATGATTATATATCTATCCTATTCTGATCATGTCCATATATCCATATCCGTATCTGTGTATTGATAAATGTGAGTATTTATCTTGAATATACCCATGCAAGTGCTGGCACTCGCGTGTGTTCAGATTGACAGTAAACAAGACAAACTGTAATTTGTACATAGGTGTAAATCCCATTGTTCCCTTTCCTTTCATAAATCGAAACACCTACATACACCCCAGTTTATAGATTCGCAGATGAATAAGCTGACGCGAACTGACATAGAATGATGGACAGAGAGGGATTTACAGACAGGAATATATCCACAGAATGAGGGATAAAGAGGAAACAGGATTACGCTTAGACAATAGTAAGGTTTGCTTACAGAACATATCTCGGGTTGATTCGGATTAAAGATAATTTTAAATGTTACAAGGCTGGCTGCTGCAAGGTCCACTCCATCCCAACCTCTACCTCGACTGAAGATGGTCACTCCAATTTATTGTGTACATGATAAATGAAACCTGTAAAAATATATACAAGTATATATTTTGTATACATGTATTTATTTACTACAATGGAATATATCTGTGCGTATCTGTATGAAAGATTTTCGTTAGTATCTAAGATTTGTTAATCAAGATGTGTCAGTAAGATAGCCTCCAGTCAACCAGTTGGTTGTGAGTTGGGGCATGTGAATTTTACAAATCGGTTTACATCAGTAATTTTGGTGTAAATTATTCTTGTTCTTGTTAGGACAGAAAAATGAAGTCAACTCCGGTGTTGGGGTTTGACAATAGCTCTTCAAGAACCCTAAAACATTCTCCCTTCAACAAAGAAATTATTTCAGTTAGCAGATGAATTTGAACCAATTTTGTAAAAACAATAAATGATGTGCAATCATGTTAAAGCCTCTTTTACTTTGTTTATTTGAAACTCTTGGACTGAATAAGGTAAAAAAAAAAAAACGCTCAAAAGCTAAAAAAGTAGCTTGAAGCTGAACATTCAAGATGAGTACAGGAAACACCCTATAACCTGTTTAGGACAATAAGGCTATTCAATTCTTCAACAAACGCAGATGGTCAGGAAAAAATGAATGTTCATTTTATTCAACTGATAATTAGCCAACTTTAGAAAAAATGACCCACAATCATTCTTTATAGAAACGCATCTCTAAATTTACTAGTATACATTGGAATTTCATGGGGAAGGGTAGAGATACGTGAAGCGTCTTATCTTTTGAGAGACAACTACTGATGGAGTATGGCGACCTGAGACAATTCCCTGTTTCTGTTGCATGCATCAGCTTAGTGATCCTTGCAAATCTCGAGACCAGGGCTCTCTACCAACAAAGTTTCATGTTCATCTCCTTGAGAGAATGCGAGTCCACCGAAGTGTTATGAGATACCGAAATTCTATTCGTTTGAACTCAGAGTAGGATACTTGTTGTCAAAGAACCATTATTGATTCTCAAGGAACCATTTAAGATTTGCCTCGAGAGGAATTTGAGGTGATAGAACATGTTTTAATGTCTTTTAATCTACCTCAGAGGACGCACTGGAACTGACCTACTAGATTTGCCACAAGATTTACTTGGAAATAAGAATAAATTTCCCATTCATAGATTTAGTTCTTCTAGTTTGGAAATTTAGAAGATTTCTGGAAATCATTATATCACCCGCCAAGTCGAACTTTTACTCGTTTGGTCAACTGACAACGTACCATTTATGGGGTACATATTCAATATTGCTGTAAAATATGAGACGGGGTAAAAACTTCAAGAAGCTTATTGAACTGAAAGAAATGTAAATGTAAATGAAAGCAAGATTGCTGCAAGACTCTTTTAATTCAAATTAGCCAATCTAAGCGTCGACACAAGAGGAGTGGACATAAATATCGATCATTGTTATTAATGAATGATTCCATCATTTACCCGATCAATAAATCTGTCCGTCCACTCATCGAACCATCCCGCATTTGATCGGGTCGTGGCCAGTGATAGAAAAATCTCATACTGTAGAGATAAACATTCGGGAAAATAAATTGAAATAATTGCAGAAGCTCAAATTATTGTTTTGAAGTTTTCTTTTTTTATTCTAAAATTATATTTCTGGGTTTGTTTGATTTTTCAAACCTGGACAGGGTATTGTTGCTTGTTTACTTATATTGAACTCCTCAGACTAACCGGTTAGAGGATAGACCAACAGAGTGCTGCTACTTGCAGTCATGAAGAAACATGTCCCTTGGGCATATGTGCTATGCACAAACGTAATATCCCACCATGCATAGAATTTCTTTCTTGACAATTCTCCTCCATGTCAGCATCTTTGACTTCAAAATACTTGTATCTGAACTTTTTGCGACTCTTACATACCATCTGGACTCACGATATGACTGAATAATAATGCTATCATTTGCTAAATATAGCACAGTTTTTTTCGTAATGCAAGAAGTGAGGATCGAACTCGCAACTCAATTGAAACGATCAATAAGATAAGTTTGCTAACTATAAGCTTATGACTAGGCACCATGGTAGTAATGTTATTCTACGTGAGAACAACTTGCTAACCATCACCCAATACTGAGGTGTCCTAAACTAAAATGGTGTTACTGAAATTATTATAGATTTATGCTTCCTTGAATTCCGGGGTAAATTTACTTAAACATTCTCACCTTTCAATCACTACGTTTTGATCGGTGAGCTTTCTGACCTTTCTTGGATGTGTATAGTACCTGATTACCTTTAATTTATCTTCTTTTAATCTCTACATCCTCATTGGCCAAGCAACATAAGTTATTCAGACACTGCGATAGAAACAACAAAGGTGAGCCAGCTAGTAAGAAGAATTATTTTTCCTCTCCAAATAATAATCATCATCCCATAAAAAGCCATCAATAATACATAGCATCTTACAATTAAAAAAAATACATTCACTGTGCAGCAAAATGGTTATGTTCACCATGACCATAAATCGACAGAGATCTATATGGTGCAGTTATTAACTATACATGTAAAATTTCATGAATGTATTCCGGTATTCTTAAGCAATATATTCTGAGAGATATTCATTTCAAAACTCTCATTCTTTTTATCCGAATGCTAAAGACGAGAACTTTTGAATATATAGCTATGCGTAGTCTTGAAGCCCGACCGATTTACATCCGATCGCAGATACCTCCTCATGAGAGCTTAAGACTCTGCGAATGACGGGAATTTCGGTTATCGCTAACTTGGTAAAGAGAACGCAGAGTGTATGTCACGTTCATTTCAAGTTCTCCTTATGGAGGTGGCAAGAAAGAGTACGTAAAAAACAAATGCTTTGCTAGGGTGAACTAATTGGCTTAGTAAAAAAAAACGTAATAAATGACGTATGTTCCTTCCTTTTCGGAAAGGCAAGGAAGGTGTGTGTACAATACGGAGGTTTTGGTAAATATGTATGCCATGGTATCTTATATTGTGCAGTATATATATTTCACTAAGCCCTATGATAATTGACTTACGTTTAGATCGAGTTGCGTCCATACTACCAGAACGTAAGCGAGGCTCTAGTTGATGCAAAGCTGTGTAGGGAATGGCAAATAATCTTGAAATATACAAGGAAGTAAATTTTAGCAAGATGGAACTCGAGTTTTGAAAGAACTGTTGGCATTTGAATGAGGCATTTGATAATAATTCATTTTCACGCAAAATGCAAGTCAAAGGAAATATTTTCTTGAAAAGTCAGCAGAAGGAATAGACAATTGTCTATAGACAATTTATGATACTAACGAGATTTGCATTCGACAGTGATATTGCAAATTATCGATTGCTGTATGTCCATATCAATCGGTGGGATCCAGTGTCTACCGATGTGACAGGGCACCTGTCGCAGAACGATGGTTACCAAGTTCATCTAGCAAGTCGTTACAGGAGAGTTGGTACTTGCTGGATATCTCTCTACTGTCGCCTTTTGCTAGACAAAATATATATCTAACAGTTCATATCTATCTATAAATCTATCTGTCCATATATATCTATATCTATTCATATCTCTCTCTCTCTCTCTCTATATATATATATATATATGTGTGTGTGTGTGTGTGTTCATATCTATATATTTGTTCATATCGATCTTTCTCCCTCTCTTTATATATATATATATATATATATATATATATATATATATATATATATATATATATCCATCTATCCTTGCATATATCTATATTTATTCATATGTTCTTATATATTTATCTGTTCATATCTATCTTCTAACAGCTATCAATTCATTTGCGTCTATCTATATATCTTTCCATATGTATATATATAGGTATACACTTAGCCGAGATAGTACTTGTCATAGAGCGATGATTAGCTACTCAGCCTCCCAAGTCATATCAAGTGAGTCAATCCTTGCTGTGTATGTCACTGTTTTAGACTTGTGCTAAATAAATGTAAGCTTTGTTGATTTCCATTTTATTGCCAGTAAATACCATGATTTGCCAGTAACACATTAGAATGGTCAAGTATCCGTGTGTACACAATATTTGCGTGAATGTATCTGAAAGAAAGAGAACAGAAATGCGTCCCATGATCAAATCTCAATCCAAAGTGTGGCTGAAACTTTGTAATCCAATTGAAATTTAATTGCAACTGCACGATCTATAGCCATGAAAAGACGCAGCAACTACGAGGATTAATGCTAATAATGATGTGCGACTGTATTAACAATGAATAAATATTTGCAGTTCTGGTAATAATAATAATAATAATAATAATAACAATAATAATAATGGTGCTGGTGCTGGTGGTATCATGACGGCCCTTGGACATCTACAAG
Source organism: Thysanoteuthis rhombus (assembly GCA_963457665.1). NCBI lineage: Eukaryota > Metazoa > Mollusca > Cephalopoda > Oegopsida > Thysanoteuthidae > Thysanoteuthis > Thysanoteuthis major. The sequence goes on from OY735213.1 coordinate 17,866,467, forward strand.
AATATTTGAGGGGACTTGTTGTCGCTTGATACGCAGCAAAAAACATCGAATGCAACAGTACTGAAAATTTATACAATAATAAAAATAACAGGCGGGTTTAAGTATCATCATCACCACCACCATCATCATCATCATCATCATCATCATCACCATCATCATCATCATCATCATCATCATCATCATCATCATCATCATTGTTCCTCTCTTTGAGGAATAAAAATTATACATTCCAAGTCTATCATCATCTTCAGCATTACGACTGAAGTAGAGTCTCTGCCTTTCCGTCCCCTTCAATTAATTCAGATAATATAATTCTGTTGAGGTTTTTGTGTGTGAACCTTTATTCGCTGATGACGATAATGATGCATCGGTGTCTGCGGTGATAGGCTGGCTGATTCCCGAGATCTGGGTGGAACGGTTGCTGCTAAAAATATACTGGGAGGGTAAAGCAAGTCACCCTTTCGTTAGTATCTGGGTTGAAACAGATCGGTGTAGAATTACTCAAGAGGCCCACCGGCTTGGCTGCGCATTTCAGGGTTTTTTTTCTTGTCCCCGAAGGAGCAGTCTGTGAGCAGCAACAACATTCCAGCATTCCCCATCAACAGTCGTCGGCACTGGGGCAATAAAAGCTGCAATCACCACCATCATCATCATTGGGGGTCTGTCATCATCATCATTCTCAGAGGCACCTAACACCTAGCGAACAATCACTACTGCTGGCAGTACCACGAAGAAAGAGGCGATATCCACATAATAACTATTTACTGTTGACTTTTTAAGGGTCCATGTTGTCTGTAAATTACCTGCTGGCTGAAAATATCGATTAGCGTTCCCAAGATTTCACTTCGATATGCTTCATATACTTTCTTGTAATGTGCCCAAGCATATTCACAGGAAAATTGTGTGATCAGGATATTAGTCGTACACTGTAGTTTCGACGGCTTTATTCCCAGTGACAGTAAAGCACGCATACAGCATATATGTATTCACACGTGTATTCACAACCCCCATATATATATATATATATATATATATATATATATATATAGTGTGTGTGTGTGTGTGTGTGTGTGTGTGTGTGCGCGCCTTTGTTCATGTACATTAATGTGTGTATATAAGCATGTTCGTATTCGTACCATTAATCTTTAAAATGTTAAAATATGAATGAAACAGTTTAAAGGGGGAATTTTGTAAAATGAGGAAATCAAGCAAGAAAGGCCAGTTGAGAAGAGAGAAGCAAAGAAAATAAGTGTCTGAAATCACCGGAGAGAAAAAGGTTAAATAAATACAGATGTAAATGATACAGGCTAATCAATGAACATCGATAAGATGAAGGCGATTGCCAAAAACGAATACACGGACTACCCCGTCCTCAATCCTACAAGTACCCATTAACTCAATGGATTCGAAACAGGAGAACTTAGGGAGAAAATACTGGAATGGAACAGTAACTGATTCTGTCCGTGTTAACTTATTCGAAGAAAATATTTGCCTACCTATCGATCTCGCCATCTATCTATCTATCTATCTATCTATCTATCAGATCATTTCGTTCCAATTTATTCATACTTATTAACATTCATATATATATATATATATATATATATATATATATATATATATATATATATATATGTGTGTGTGTGTGTGTGTGTGTGTGTGTGTGTGTGTGTGTGCATGTATGGAATATATATATACATATATATATATATATATATATATATATATATATGACGATGTGTGAGCATGTGTAATATATATAAATATATATATGTACATATACATATATATATATACTCAGTAAGTATATGCATTACACATATATACATATATATACACACACATATATATGTGTGTCTGTGAATGTGTGTGTGTTTGACTCTGTGTGAATACATACACACTCTTGCTTGTGATTTAATTCCATAAGCAAATGGCCTGTCTCATACGCATCTAAACATACTTATATATGTGAATATACGTATACATGATTATATATGATTATATATACACACACACACACACATACATATATTAATATACATGTATGCATATATATATATTTATATACATGCATATATGTGTATATATGCATATATTGATATACATGCATATATCAATATACATGTATATATGTGTACACTTCTGTATATATACATAAAGAAGTATATATATATATATATATATATATATATATATATATATATATATATATATATATACATATATATATATATATATATATACACACACACACACATGTATGTTTGTATATTTGCTCCCAAAACTATTTCCCTTACCTAGTTGAATCTTTTCTCCTTGAAAGAAACTTTTACTGTTCGAAATATGAGCCAACATTAAAAAAAAAAAAAATTGCTACAATTATTTTTATTATATTCTAGAAATTGTGACTATAGCTTAATGAGAACAAAGGAGTGGGTTTTTTCCACTATATATATATATATATATATATATATATATATATATATATATATATATATATATATGTGTGTGTGTGTGTGTGTGTGTGTGTGTGTCTGTCTGTCTGTCTGTCTGTGTCAGTGTGTGTCAGTGTCTGTGTCTATCTATCAATGATCACACATAAATATGAAATATGCATGTATATATGTGTGTGCCTAACAACTTATTACTAATCGGCATTCAGCACACACACACACACACACACACACACACACACACACACACACACATGCACACACACACACGCAGAGTAACAGAAAAAAAAACCTTGAAACATTTCCGGGACTGTACTAAACAAAGCAGACAAATCATTGTTTTCCTTTTCTTCCCAAACAATAGGGCAACTATTCCGAATACGAATAGGGTGTAATGAATTTACTTGTGAAACAAAAGCCTTGTAATAACACGAGTTAGTTAAACTATTGCCAAAACTAAGTCCGTACTCTTAAAAGTTCTTTCAAATGTTAAATACCAAATGACATTTAAATCTACTATATGTAACTTATAAAATTGCCTTAATTGGAACCAGCGTGTGCATTCGCAAGAGAATTTTGAATAAGTCCCATGTGCATTGCGTGGTGTAATAATCTACGATATGGAAAGGAATCTCTTGTGTTAGATGAAGTTATCACAAGCTCTACGTGTGGGATACATGTTGCAAAAAAATGCGTTTGCATTGTTGGGAAAGAAGTGAAACGGTAGCTTAACTCCGTCCTGAATACTGGTTAAATGAAAAAAATCGACAAGCTAAAAAGGATTAATTTAGATAAGGATAATTCACATCAGATACGGAAATATTCATCCATAGAGCAAACAAGAGATCATAAGAGTTGTTATCTATTTTTAGAAGCTATAGTTTTGAATCAAAAAAACGTCGCACAGGGAAGTGCTTCAAACGAAGAACTTTTGGTTGGTTAAATTCTTGAGAAATTTTCCACGACAGATTTATCAAATTGTTGATATAAAAACTGATAAAGAAAAAAAAATGAACAGGAACAAATGACAAGCGCAAGTAGATCTTGTATCAACATCTGATTAATAAAAGTTGCAATCAGTAAATAAAAAAATCAGCCCCCCCCCGTGGGAGTCGTACACTATTAAAAAGCAAACTACACACGCACACACGTACACACCCGGACATGCATGCAGTCATAGAAAAACCTGAAGGTGTAACAGGCGCAAATTCTATAGATTTTTTTTGTTGTTGTTGAAAACAACTTTCTCTATATTTTTTCAGTAAGTTTTTCTTCACTTTCTTTTCTTTCCTTTCCTGACGAATATGCCTTTTTGAAAAATAAATTCTTTCTTTTCTTTCTCACTTACCGGTTTGAGAGGTAAAGATCCAAATTAATAAAACCAAGGAACACTCCAAAGAGATATATCTCACTCGGGTAGCCATCTTTCCTCCGCATTGTAGAAAATGCCACGGAGGAAAAAAAAGGTCACATGAGAAAGAGAAAGCAGAGGGGGGGTAGAAAGTAACGTAACAGAGTCTGGGGAGGGAGGGGTTCAACTAGGGACAACAATTGTTTTGTTGAATTTGGTGGTGTTACGGGATGTGTTGGAGGTGGGGTAGGAGGTTGGCTGGGGGGTCACTGTTACTAGGACTGGGCAGTTAACACAACTATCGCCGAACGAGAGATGTTTTTTTTTTTCCTTTCCCTGGAACGTATCCTAGAAGAAGAGTCTCTCGATCGCACGGCCTGCCTGGGTTTGTGTTAGTAGGGTGTACTGTTGTTGGTTGTGTTGTGAGCAACGCTCGGCACACCAGTCGAGAACAGCGACGACACTGGAGAAACACACACAGACTCCGCTACGCATGCGTGTTTGTCGGGCTCTCTCCATCTCCTAGCGCTCTCTCTTTCTCCCTTGCTCTCCTCAGCCTCCCGAGATGAATACTCTCCTCCTCCAACAACGACTTCGCCTTCCTCTTCGTCGCCTCCAACTCAGTCTCTGATTCCAACTACACCGACTCTTGTTTTGCCTGGTACGTCTCTTACCCTTACAAAATAACCTCCCTGTGTCTGACGTACGGTCTCTCTTACTCTCTCATTCTTAGACTCAGCTGTATCTTCCTCACCTCTTTCACTCTCTCTCTCTCTCTCTCCTCTCTCTCTTTATTTCTGTTATTCTACTGTGGTTTCCACACTTCTTGGTCTTTCTCGCTCCGCAATAGTCTCTCTCTCTCTCCCATTCTCATTCTCTCTCTTTTCCCAGTTAACATTCCTTCTTCTACACGCAGATAAATCACCGTAACGCCACCACTTCCTCTTTTATTCTTTCCCGCTCATTATTTCTTTTTCGTCTTTTTTTTCCATTTCACTACCCTTTTCTTCGCCTATCATTCCTCATGTTCTTTCCTCTCTTTCTATCTGTCTTTCTTTCTTTCTTTC
>OY735213.1:17878837-17916337 GCA_963457665.1 Thysanoteuthis rhombus
CAAGATAGAAGATGCAAAACTCGCACAACCTAGGACAACGAATCTCCGTGAGATCCTCAAAAGAGGAGGAAATCAACCGAATAATCACTTTGGGATGGCAAGCCTTCGGCAGAGTAAGCTCAACTTTCAAAAACCTGATGATCCCAATAATCATAAAAAGAAGAGTATACAACCAATGCATCATCTTGATAGTCACTACTGGAGCTGAAACATGGTACCTAACCAAGAGACAGATCTACAAACTGAGAAGTATGCAACGTGCGCATGAGAGAATCATACTCAACCTTACAAGGAGGGATCACAAGACAGTACAGTATATAAGGAAGAAAACAGATGCCCGTGACATCATAGGAACTATTAAAAAACTCAAATGGCAATGGGTAGGTTATGTTGCAAGAATGAAAGACAGCCGATGGACATCACGTCTCACAACACGGATCCTCAGAGATCACATAAGAAGCTGAGGCCGATACAACCCAAGATGGAGAGATGAACTAGACAAATTCAGGAAATACTGGCTCTGTGATGCCCATGATAGGGAATTGTGGTGAATCCTGGGGAAGGTCTATGTCCAAGGACAGACGTTGAAAGACTGATGATGATGAACTTCATCTCAGTTATTAACACACAGAATTTCGATGATAAATACTTCGGTCTTCCTTACTCGATGCGTTATATGATAGGCTTTGAGATGTGCTCATTTTTTATCATCTTTTCAGCAAGAGTGGAGCATTTAAGCATAATCACAGATCAGTCCATGGAATAAGCAAGCCAAGTTCAGACTCCGGTCGGGGTTGTTTACGTTTATTTTGCAATAATGCTCTTAGTGGTAGGCATCAAACCATCTCTTCCCCGTACCCGAATGTTTTCTCCTTTGCATATTATTGTTCGAATGCGCGTGCGTGGGCGTAATCTCTCTCTATTTTTAACTTGAAATATCCATACTTACATTCACTTAATTTCGTTAATACAACCCCTGTCTACTCTTCCATTTTTACTTTCTCTTCCTAAAGGCAGTTTCCTAAGGGTTTAAGGGTAATTTGAAATGCGTTCATATCTCCCAGCCACTGAAGATGAACGTTTCCTCTTTTTGTGAGCGAGTCAATTTTATATTCTATGCCATTCATGATATCTTGCAATGAACCTGAAATAGAATTATGGAGATTGAAAACGTTCACACTCGTTGAAAAATGAGTGTAGTATTACTAAGCAACTCAGTATGGACGTGTCGCCATGGAGCATTGGTTAGCAAGCTGATATCTGTAATGATGGTGATCTTCAATGGATGCCTCAAAGCTGTAACCCTGTACTTGATTAAACTATGTACAGTAACTTTCTACAATACAAATCGTTATAATTCAACGAATATCTAACGTCAAGGTCATCAATTTGCAGAGATTATCTTCGTAACACAAGTTATTAACATTTTCTCTTACTTATTCAGTTATGCTGCAATGCTTGCAAATCTGAAAGAAAATACTTATAACTTGTGTTATGAGGATCTTAACGGCAAATTGATGACCTTAACCTTAGATATTTGTTGAATTATTTTATAATAATTTATAATAATATAATTGAGTCGTCGCTCCGAGCATTGCACTTAGTGTTAGCATATAAAACATGGCGTGTATATTATCCCATCAATTTCTATGCAGAAAAGAAAGTCCAGTATGCCTACTTGGTTTCCAAAGATGTCTCACCAACTCTGTGTTAGTGCAGTGAGTTCAATTCTCAACAGGCGTTTCACTATGATGGCCCAGCTCCAGATTAGATTAGGTTAGTAAAAATCATTGGGGTTTCAGTCGCAGAGTAACGATTTGCGATATTATATTATTCGACCATTGCTCGTATAGTGAGTTCAGTCCTCACTGGGTAACCCACGACTGATTCTTTCTATTCGACCAAGCCAAAAAGAGTAAATAACTACAGAAGAAGATATTCTCATTTTAATTAAACACTTACCAAGGAATTATCACATTAATGACGCCATTCCTATGCGGAATTGGCAAGTGATCAAAGAGAATTTTGAAAGCATGATTTTTCTTTTGTCAAACTCCAAACTACCGAGACAAGAACAATAGGAACAATCCTCATCAAAATTAGAAATGTAAACCGATGTGTGAAATCCACATTCTGCTACCTTGATTTCAACTCACAACCCACTGATTGCCTTGTGGCTGTTGTTACTGATTGAGATGAATTGACAAGTCTTACTTATTAACGAAATTTCCGTTCAAATAGGCACAGGCCTGTTTCATTCCAATGAACAAACACAATCATATATATATATATATATATATATATATATATATATATATATATATATATATATATATATATATATATATATATATATATATATATATATATATATATATATATATATCAGAAGAAAGTTTCAGCTATCATTTTCAGTTAAAATGGAAGTTGGAGTGGAGTTTGGCACTGCACCATCCAGTCTTGTTTATTTTCCTTTCTTTAGAAAATCTCTCTTTGTATAACGCTATTTAATTGATCGTAAATTTCAATGCTTATTCTCTCATTTATCTTTTTTGATTTTTATTTTTGGTTGAAGATTGCTTTACTTCTGATACACTCAGATAAACTCATATCGACTTACACACCACACCGTGTGAATACATGTACGAATAAGTACATAAATACACGACCCTTCGTCAAGACAGGTTGATTGCAACTCCCAGGGTAAGCAAGCAATTTTTCTGTCATTAGTATGCCATAGAAGAGAACAGGAGAATAAAAACTCAATTCTATTTATATTTCAATGTTTATTCTCATCACCTAGAGCAATATGACTGATAATGAACTGCATCATGCATTAGAGAAAAAAGCAAATAAAGACAATTAGGAAAAATTGTAAAACCAATTAGCTAATTCTTAAACACAATTTATAACTAATATACATCTACGTTACTTGAATGTGCTAAAATAAAATAACTTTTAAAGAAAATGCTGCATGTCTTCAAAATCGATACAAAGAACATGTCCGCAGTGTGAATTAAAAACTGATAATTGCCGAAAATCATCAATGTTTCACTTCCATTCACTCGAACTTTATGCACACGTATATTTATATAAAAATGATACGACTATTTTGGTTGTTAATACATTGTCTCATAATCCGTGAAATACTGAAGACAACCCATACACGGAGAATTATGTTATGTTAATGCTGTTTTTATTCACATTTACTGTCACATACATGCACTTCGACATTACATTTGCTTACGCAATCACCCGACATTGATTTGGAAATAAGACTTGGCTAGATAAATGACGCAGGAATGATGAATGCTGGATAATGTTGAATAAAAGAAAAATCGAAACAAAATATAAAACTGCACAAATATTGAGCCATAGAGCCGTACACATTCGATGTTATTCATTCATTCATCGGAAAATGTGCAAATAAACATTTAATGCATAATGCCAATTGGGTATATCGCCGTTAAGTTGTGGCCAGAAAGTTAGTCTCACAGATCGTTATTACTATGGGGAGTTCGATCCTTACCGAGTGTCCTTGTTGCATTGTACTGTATAAATGAGTGATTAGTAAATAAATATCAATTCAGAATTGCAATTAATTGGACACGAATGTACGTGCACACAGGTACACTGGTACACACACAGACACACACACACAGACACACACACAGATACACACACACACACACACGCACACACACACACACACACATATATATATATCTAATATTGCAAACGATTACTTTATGTGATAGCGTAGATATATACTAAATCAAGATGGAATGAGACGAAATAGTAGGACATTCACCGAGAATTGAACTCAAATAAATGGTCTGCAAGATTAACTTGTTAACCTACGACAAGCTTTTCCCGTTTTTACAGTGTATGTCACTATTCATCTGTTTTCAATCTAAAATACCCTATTACAGACGCCCCGGTGTCATGAGCATCTTATCAATTACATTCTCTTTCAAGTTCGATATCTCTATTGATATTTGCACAATGTGAGCAGCACATGTACTGACTGTGAAAGGGATATTAGGGTTCAGTGGTCACAATCTCTCCTTGTAGAGGCAAGGGCAGAATAAACACCGATCACCAGCATTCGACTCATGAATATTTCGGAGGATTTCAACCCCGACTGCTGACTGCAGTCGCCACAGTCTATACTGATAAGCTAGCCCTTCCAATATAACTGTAGTATATTCACAAATATCCAATCAATACTGCTTTCCCACTTCTAGCTTGATCTTTCTCCCTTTATTTCATACACACGCACACATTTGCAAAAAAAAACATCATTTTTACCTCACTTTATTCCCCTCTTTTTCCTTTCAATTTTATTGATTTTTATCTGATCTTTTAAGTTTTCCGTATCGATTATTTCTTTGCTGTTCAATGGTTTTCCCTAACATTTTCTGTAACTCTGCCTGTCCTTCTCTTTTATTTCAATTTCATTGATTTTATTTCTTATTTGTTTTTATTCCAGTTCACTCTCTCCCTTTCTCCTCTGTCTTCTTTCTGTAGCTTTCATATTTATTGCTCCAGGAATGGAATCACTCCTTCACTTAAAACGAAACTACGCACCCGGAAATATAGGCGCACCCGGAAACACACACGTACTACCCCCTAATTCGGTTTTTTTTTTTTGTCTGAAACTGTAATACATTTACCCTCATTGAAAGAGTCGAATGTTGACACATGCACGCACAAACATGCTCAAATGCACCAACATACACGAACAAACACATGCATGCACATACATGCATGCACACATACAAGGAAATAGCACTCAACCCCCAAAGTGAATACGCTAGCGCATACGCATAGATAGACATTCAAAAAAACCAACAGCCACTCAAAGAGACTTCCATTTCCACACAAACCATTCATTACAAAAATGCTTGAATAGCGCTACCTTTTTAGAATAACGTATGCATTCGCTATCACGCATAGTCACTAATACACACACACACACACACATGCGTGTACGCACGCATACATACACACACAAATTGATAGATGTATATAGATACACACACGCACATATATTTCATCATCCTCATCATCATCCTCACCATCATCCATTATGAGTCCACTGCTGAATAAAGACCTTTCCCATCTCCTTCAATGACAGCTGCGATCGCGAAAACCTTTGCCATATCTTGCCGGCAAACTTTTCAATCTCATCCTTCCATCTTGTGTCTTTTCATACTGCGTTTACTGTCTCGTGGGCACCAAACAGTCAGTTCATTTTTCATTTCTTCTTACTAAGTAACCTGCACATTACTATTCTTGTTAATTGATCATTTATATAACAACCTCCCCCTCTGATACATGTTGATATTCTTTTTTTTATCTCCTTGTGCTATCCCTTACATTGCTCTTTCTATGTCTCTCTGGTAGTTTCCAGTCCGTTTTGTTAATTTCCATGTTTCATGTTTGTAAGTCACAGTTAATATTATTCATTCATTGTATACTTCCAGGGTCTTTAATTTTATCGAGTGTCCAAGGAAAATCTATCCCTCCTAGAGTCACGCTTTCTACCCTATTAGATTTTGTGGGGCTCTGTTGTTGAACATAACTTTTGTCATTGCACTACTTTGTTACTTCCTCTAATTAGATTATTCGATGGGTTTTGTAATTATGTATCCTCATGCCCTCCCAGTCGACAGAAATATGCTTTCAAGACTCGCAGTAAGTAGTTTGGGTAATGTTATATTCCCTTGTCTTAATCCTTTTTCTATCCTTATCTTGTTCGTATCTTTAAATAATCCAATTATTGTAGTGCCATTTTCATATGTATTCTAAATGACCAACAGTGAAAATACAATGTGGTAACTATGTTCTTTAATGAATTTCTTCGTACACAACACAACAAATTGAAAAACGAAAAAAAGATTACATCGAGAGTTTATTGTTGACTACCAAGCTTCAATGTTGTACATTTGCGGCTGAGTTAAGTTATGATTAAAAACGTTTAACTAAGGTTAATCACTAAACCTGGAAAACTGTATATGTTCTCTTTTTGGGAGGCGGATGTTCAGAAGAAATTTTTCGAAGGAGACACATTTTTAGTTTTCGGGATTGGGGGAATTCTATTCACGTTTCAACAACAATACCCTTACGTTATGACAGTTGTATGAAAGTACGGCTTTGAAGTATTTATGTTACTGCTGATGTGAGATAATGATTTGGGGGAATATTCTTTTCGTTTATAATTATGTCCAGAAAAAATCTGTTTTTATTTCAATAATTTCGTGCGGTCATGCGATTGATAGAAAGTACTTTTTCTGTTCAGCATTATTGTAACATTCTAAATAGCAACTTCAACCAAACAAAAAATATATTCCCAACAACTTATTGGAAGCACAAAAAGATTTGTCCCCCCAAAATTTTCAATACGTTTTTTTTTTTGCTTTTACTGGTAACAGAAATCATCATATAAATATCAATTGAATAATTAAGATGAAGCAAAACTTCCCAAACTTAGTTCTATTCGCTACCGATGAAATAAATATTTTCGCGATTCCTCACACAGTGTTTTAAAAACAATAGATACTAATACAATTAATCTGTAACTGAACATAGAAATAGCCCCCCCCACACACACACACCAAGCCAAACATCATTTACGGTGTTCACAGTTTATCATGGAAAAAATACTAAAATACGAAACCAGATTTGTATTCATAAGATTATTGAATAGCTATGAATCATTTCGCAATAGGCACCAATGGGAGGAAACACCTGTACAGAGATAAAAAAAAAACAAAAAAACTTCAGTTATATAAATGATCAAAATAATTCTGCAAAACCAAATAATGTTTATGCGGCATCTGGAGGGGGAGGTTGTTTAGTTCTCCACTAATGGTTAAGAACTACATAATGTGATAAAGGGTCCAGAGTAATAGAGCATCAACGACAATTGACTGAACAACGCCCGTGTCACTTAACAAAGATGTTTGTTGTTTTTTTTTTAAATTTGAACGTAACTTTTACAAATAAATATTTTGAATCTATTTAAGAGTCATAACGCGTAAAGAATATTATGAACAATCAATTATCACACTAGAAATAAAGTATGAAGGCATGTTTGTAAATATGCAATACGTCACTTCGTGGAAAGATCGTGCGGAACCCTGGGAGGACACAGTTAAAATAAGTCTGCCCTAGACTAACGAATGATAGGCAAGAGGCGCTAACCCAACTCTACAGCATTAGATCCAAATGGATACTTTTCCAGATGACAAAATACACCTGATTCTGTAGAGCCTATCAAAACACGTCAATGTCAATGTCTATCAAATAAACATCGATTGAATAAATAAAGTTGTTATTTTTTTTCATTTGGTGTCGTGAAGGTATGATAATGTTTGTGTGTATGTGTGGCAGTGCATGTGTTCACGTGTGTTTGAGAGAGAGAGAGAGAGAGAGAGAGAGAGAGAGAGAGAGAGAGATAGATAGAGAGAGAGAGAGAGAGTGTATAGTATTTTCCAAAATACCTCTTTTTCCAAAAGGAATCTTGAAGATTCATCATCTAGTCTTCGCAGCTGAATATTACACCACTTGTGGTCTTACGCCAAATTACAGAAGAAATGCTTTCATACTCCTTATAAAGTTTTGCTGGGCGAATTAAAAAAACTTCTTCGGAGCAGTAGTATTTTGAAAACCAGAAAATATGCATTGATATACCCATATACGAGGGCAAATCAATAACTCTGTAACCTAACACAGTGATGAGCTGAATCCAATGTTCCACTCAACCCTTCACTTTTTACTTACTCTGATTGAGTGTTCGTGTAATGCTAAATCATTTAGCCAGTGCAACTCTTCTACTTGTTTATATGACATGCATAATCTGTTACATGATAAATTATATATTACACATTTATTTTGAATAACTTCACTATATAATCTTTTGGCTTTATACAGTTGGACTTTATGATCATCACAATTCTATTGCATTTCACATCTTCCGATTCTTCTCTCCAATTCCAACCTTTTTTCACCCCGAACGAACAGACTTTTCTTTCCTAGCGTCACCTTTTAAAAACTCATTATGAAATGTCTAACCAACCAACCGACCAATTACAATTCCAACAACAACAAAAAATATTTTATCCTTTTCTCAACATGTAATCGTCTTCATAGTTTTATTATTTTATTTTCTCACTCATATTTTATTCTTTTAGCTTCTCATTTATTTAAATCCTTTTCCACCAAAATCTAGCATTTTATCGATATTTTTCTTTGCTGTCAGTTCTTTTTCAATTCTTTGCATCTTCCCATATTTCTGTCCTTCCCTTTCTTTCTGACATTTTCATTCTTTGAAATTGTTTCTTGGGTCTTTTGATCTTAATTTCTTTTTCTTTATTTCATATATTTTTCTGCATGTATCTATTCGATCAGGGGCCGCTCGAATGGCTATTGTGTAACACCGCTGCCGAGCAAAATATAATGTCAAATAAAATGTCCAGATAATTATCGCATTCTGTCGGATATCTACTGATGCATATACTGTCGGTATAAGGAACACACGCAGGTAATCCAACAGAAATAATTATGAATTGTGTTCTATCATTTTGAAGCTCTATTTGAAATGGTATCTCATTATTATACGATTAAAGTATGGTTTGCCTTAAAACAATCAAAGAAAATGAGGCTGCTGCAGGAATCAAACCGGTGACCGATAGTGTAGCCACTTTAGCGTAGCGTTGCTCTCAATGGAAGTTGATCCTAGAACGAGAATAAATGAAATCAGCAGATCCTGGAGAAATGGGGTCCAAAATTTGCCAAGAAATCAGATCTTACGGCGCCTCTAAATCCAAAAGTGAATGAACCTTGTATTTATTTGGAACGTTACTCAAAATGATGAGGTCATGACCATAGGGCAGCCACCGCATAGTCACTAGAAGCGCACCAAGAAATGGAATTAGTGAATCTTGGATCAAATTTTGTCAAACCCCAAACCATGAAAATGGAGATAAATAAAATGCAATAATTATTTACCGGTGATTTGAAAATTGCTTCGAGACGTACATTCCATTTGAAGGAAATCATTTTGTTACTATTTCAATGAAATTTATTTTCCGCTATTTAAAAAAAAAGTTGTTTAGAGATGTTTCTGGCCCAAAACATGCAGAAATGGACAAAAATGTTTATAAAATGCAATCATTTTATAATCAGCTTTCATCAGATGAAATATTTAAATCATCATTAGAAATGTTTTTCTGATTTTCTCAATACTACTATTTAACTTCATCCTAATTTTTTCAGTTGAATTTCTTTTTATCAAAACCCAGTCAAAATCATCCATGGAGAAAAACAACAACTAAAAATGAGGATTAAGGTGAATAGAAGTACCAAAAATTTAATAATGATAATTTTTTTAAGTAAAACATTGCAATGCTGAAGTACAATCCAACCCAAAATAATGTTCATCAAAAAGATATAACTGTAACGATTTGAAAAAAATGGTCAGAATTGTCTTAAGAGTCTATTTTCCAATCCCTTCTTTACCTCTGCAGTATAGTGGCGATCAGCACACACACAGACACACACACACGCACGCGCACACACACACACACACACACACACACACACACACATATATATATATATATATATATATATATATATATATATATATATATTATGTCATCCACAGACAGCTGTTTCGATGTATTACATCTCTTCAGGGTGGCTATAGACTTTCCATTAACCCATCCAGTACCGCAAAGCAGGATTGAAACCTTCGCTTCAGAGACCGATATCCTACCTCTGAGCTATGGAACTGGACAGTCAGTAAGGCTGAATTCAAGCAATATATTCATTTATACATAAATCCCCCATCCACCAGAGTGCTCTGTTTCTATTGAAGAGCATTGCATGAGCTTACAATGGGTGGGTTACCTCACACACACACACACACACACACACATATATATATGTGTGAGTGTGTGTATGTGTCACTGCTTCTACACTGAAAACCACACGGTACTGCGAGAGCTACATTGCCATAACTCACTTCATAGTTTGTCTATGATTTAGACTCAGTCGCGGGACACAGCAACCTACTTGCATTGGAATGAGTAGACACTTCCGCAGTAATTCTCCTTGTTTTCAATTCTAGAAATGGGAGGATTATTTGGAGATTATTGATAACAATATTTGATATATTGTATAAAAGAATGAATTAACGTATACGCTATACATAGTTATCGGGTAAAATAAATAGGAGACGCTGCAGTTTCACAGGGACAACAAACGAACTGCCAGTGGTAACACCGATTCAGAACATAGTGCCTACTGAAATAATAATCTTATATTTATATATATATATATGTGTGTGTGTGTGTGTGTGTGTGTGTGTGTGTGTCAATCCGTTCATATTTATCACAGTCTCATTTTATCTTGTGCTTGATTGACTTGAAACTCATCTCACCTGGACACCACCACTATTTCAGCCATCAGCTAATTATTTTACCAAGTCTGGTGCAAGCCACGAATGTATGGTTATTTGAGGATTGGACTTACCACAGAAGTGATTATTAGGTAGACAAACATACCGACACTTTTTGCATAGGACAAGATTAACTTCCCTTTGCTCTGTCTGGCACAAGGCTATCCTAGAGAGCAAACCAATGGCGATGAAAAGTAGAGTAGAAATGCTTCCTTGCTGATTATTGTTCAACAGCGCTCTTCTACGAACCTGTTCAGCAAACAAAGAAATGGCTCATCTGGAGAACTTGGAATGCATCAGGAATGCACATGGTTCTCTGGCGTCTTACATTAAAGCAGAACCCTCAAGTGTATTGCCTGTAATTTATGTCTCAGAGAAGTCAGGCCTCACGCATAGACAATGGAAGAAGAATTGCATGATTTCCCAGATCGACTTTAAATGTATATATATATGTGTGTGTGTGTGTGTGTGTGTGTGTGTGTGCAAATTCTCATTGATGAACACACACACACAAATACATATATATATATATATATATATATATATATATATATATATATATATATGTGTGTGTGTGTGTGTGTGTGTGTGTGTGTGTGTGTATAACTCTTTCTCAATAATAGTCTGTGCTAAAAGAAACCAACAAAGCAGACATAGACAGCAAATGGACAAAAAAATGAGAATTTTGAATTGAAGCAGCAATTTGGGTTTTTGCATTAGCGATGTTCTGTGGTAAGAACACCGCTGTGTTGAAGTAGCTTTCCTATCGGTTGCAGGTTCGATTCCTGCTGCAGCCCCATTTTCTTTGTTTCAGGTCAAACGATATTTTCACTTTGTAATAACAGGAGATCAATCCAAATAGAATTTCAAAATATTGCAATTATAATTGTTTCCGTCGGTTTATCCAATTCTTAATAATCTCTTTCTTTCTTTCTCTCTCTCTCTCTCTCTCTCTCTCTCTCTCTCTATATATATATATATATATATATATATATATATATATGTGTGTGTGTATGTGTGTGTGAGTCTATCTGTGCGTCTATGTGTTCATTTACTCCTCCACCATGCATCATGCGTATGTAAACATTCTCTCTGCATATCATCCGCATAGCCAATTTTAATATACCAGTCCAAGCCTTTTTCACTCATACCAGATCTTCTTCATAGTTCCACTTAAGCAAAGGTGTTTATCGTGAAGCAAGGTTAACGAAGAAGCCACCAGTACCAATGCTCGGAAGTTCTCTAAAAAGTCCTACAGCCCAATGGTTGATTGAGCTGTTCTTCGCAGATTTGAGGGGAGGGGGGCTAAACTGGTGTAACAGTCAACAGCATGGACAATCTGATCCAGGTTGTTCACCTTCGTTTAGCCCTCCTGACCCTGGAAAAAAGGCATCAATCTATCTCTATGGACTAACTAAGCTCTCTAACCACGAGAGAAGAACCAGTTTATGAGACGAACATCTCCGACCCAGCGAGTGGTGTTTGCTTATAGCAGTTGAATGCAAATTTTCACGTGAGGAGCTCATGTAGACAAAATGTAAGTTAAAAGTATCGTTCTCCCCTTCTCTTTGGACTGCATCAGTGAAGTCAAGAGGGTATTCTTGTCGAATCTTATGATCTCTGTACTCTTCATCCAGGCTTTCGTTGTTGTTCCATTGTCCATTAAGACAGAAGGAGGTCCTCATGCTTTAAGAAATGGTTTTATGGTGAGATACCTCTGTATCTCCCAACAGAACCATCGGTTAGAGTTTCTGCCTATGCCGATGACAATGTCTCGAATATTGATTTGTAAGACTTGCCTTTCTCATGCAGAAGATTTTTTCAATACCATTGCCTTGCATTAAGCTACGTCAAACTTTGAACCTACTGTAAAACACGTTATTTTATTTTTTAATTCTATCATCCCTGGGTACATCAACATCATGCGCCTATTTAATATAAAGCTTGACAAGTATCTATTCTTTTTCAATCTTTATTTATCTATATCTATGGGCAACGTGTTAATCTCGTAAGCCATTTACCGAAAGCTCCATCAGTTCGGTCGAGTATATACCTACTACGTCTCTCATAAACTGCTTTCAACGCATGCAACGAGAATGATAGCAAGAAAATTATGATTATCTTAGAATTCATATTCTTATTTTGCCGTTGAAACAGAATGAAAGGGAAATTCAGTTTTAAAGGAAGTATATTTGAAACCGTCAGCTGAAATGTGTTTCTGCAGTTTTAAAGCAGGTCCGGCTGACTGGCTGGCTATGTATGCATCACGCGTACAGGATGTATCAATGGAGGTAGGGGCTGAAAGTTCCAACATTTAGTCCCTATTAGATCTACCGAAAAAAACTTTCTCTTTTGGAAATCCCTCCCCCAAATAAGTTTCAATGGGTGTGTTCAATTTACTATGTAAGTTTATGCTAAATTGATAATATAGTTTGTGCTAAGAATCATTCATAATTGATTTCTGCATTTTTTTTCTAGAAATTACTGCCCAAGAAAATGCGAAAGAAATAACTAATTTATTGATCTCATTTTCCTATGTCTTGATTGATCATCCCCCACATGGCATGCTGCCAAAAGATATTCTTCCCATGACGGTATTCTATGGAATAATTTTCATTTTGTTATCTTATATGTATCATCAAAACACAACAAAATGTTGTGCACGAGGTCTATAAATTTATTTCATATGATAATGTATCCAGAATCAAATTATAATTCATCATTTAATTTTTCTTCATGTTCAAAACGAAACAGTATGAAAATAAATGAAACGATTTCAAAAACTTGGGGGTTGGTGGAATGAAGTGATTACTCCTGAAAGTTATTCCAAATCATTGGGATACAGTGAAAGCACGAACAAAAAAATAATGAGATTCAACTTTTCTTCCGAAAGGAATTAAAGTGTTAAAAGTTTTTGAAAAGGCGCCTCTTCTGAGGAATATACACAGAAGAAGCGAACGGTTATCTCTATCAAAACCACTGCATACATGCCTCTACAAGCAACCTATTTTCTTCATCTTATGCTGTCTCCTGCATGTACACACACATGCATATTACTGAAAGGGCATTATCATTTGGTGCTCTAGTATTTTAGCCACTGGAAACCTAAAAATGTCTAGTATTTATCCAATCCGCCTGACATTGAATGATTGATACCAGTCTAGTTTGGTGTGTGATTACATGGATGTATAATAAGCACATGCGTACTTATGTGTGTATAAACGTATGTATAAATGGCTTGTGTCAAAGGGTGACATCTCTATCAGCTACTGTAGCATGCATTAGACAAGATATCTGGCGATGAGACATAACATAGGGATGGGCTCTTATGCTTTTCCCAATCGCATTTATGCCAAGTAAATATTAACAGCTTCAGCTGAAATTCGTATTCGTTTTGCCGATTGCTTTTTCCATGATAATATATTACCCCATGTTCCAACACATGTGCATGGCAGTCCATTTGCTTACACACACACACACACACATATATATATATATATGTAGAGAGAGAGAGAGACAGAGAGAGAGAGATTGATATACTAAATGTATCTTTCTCGTTCTTTTTATACCTATATGCTCAAATGAAAAAAAGCACGAATTCTGTAATAACATCTCTAGATACTTATAAATGCCAATACACATGGTATGCAAAAGGTATACATGCCCTTCCACCTCATGTGTACACAATGCACAAGTGACAAACAGACAGAACCTCATGCCACGCTACGTGTATATGGCATATATAAATTAAGACATAACCCACACGCGTCACCCATTCACTGCAATCGTACGACTGGATACTTCGACCATTATGCAAATAAAGAGAAACAGAAAACAGGGTCCCCCCAACTTCTTTGGTCAGATCTGCAAAAGGCACAATAACGGACACAAACACATCTTTTTAGATCAGTAAACAGATTGACTGGTTCATAATAAGGCAGATCAAGACACTAAGGGACATTTCTTACCCACACACGCACACACCATATATATATATATATATATATATATATATATATATATATATATATATATATATATATATATATATATATATATATATATATGTGTGTGTGTGTGTGTGTATGTGTGTGTGTGTGTGTTGATGAGTGCATGTGTATTTCTTGTATACGTACGCATACACATTACTTGTCATTATCATAATTATTCAAACAACAATTTGCATTTAAGACTTGGTTTTAAGGGTTAAAAGACATCAGGTTTACAAAAGAAAAACTAAAGTTGCAATCAGCGCAATAGAGCTTACATACGTAATTGTCCAAGATATAGAGTGGTACTAAAAATCCCAGTCTCACTGCAGCCTTTCATTTTTCTATTCTTGTGATCATAATAACTTCTTTGACCAGATCTGATAAACGATCACACGAACAAAGTATTGATGGGAGTGCGCAAGCACACGCACACGCACGATCTTGCGCTCACAAGCTTGCAAAGGTACACCTGTTTATACACACACACACTGAAAGAACTCAATCGTAGGGGTTGTCATATTAGAAAAGATCCCGCCTTCAACAACAGAGACAATACTATTTCGACCCATTTTTATGTAAACATACGTTGCACCTGTCATGTATATTTATGCACAAATATTTATTTAATTATTACCCAGCATTTTCTGCTCCCTTATATTCTGCTTCTTGGAACGACCGGTGGTCTGTTATTTTTATCTGCTCGTTCTCACTCTTTTTCCGACTTTCAAAGTAATCATTCACAGATTCCTTCGGCGTTTTCTCAATCGATGTCTAACACAACTGAAAACACATCAAAGACAACGCCAACATCGGTTTCCTCATAATACCAATTATTAATATAAGATATTGCCATGTGGATGTGAAACTGTTTGTAAACGAGAGTTTATTTATTCTGATAGATTTGTACTCCTATCTTTACAGCCTAAGTATATAATTACACATACACATATGAATATATATTTGAACATGTCTACATGTTCACAACTACTTGTTCCTAGATATATGCATACATGTGTGTTTGTGTGTATATAAGCATGTTTATATGATAATGTATTGTTCTCATAAAACTGTAAAGCTGGCATTACAGCAGAATGTTTATCAGCATCAGCTTTCATTCTTTCCAATCTATCTTCCTATCTGAAACGGTCAATCAAAATTATCGAAACTGTAATCATA
This sequence comes from Thysanoteuthis rhombus, assembly GCA_963457665.1. Lineage (NCBI taxonomy): Eukaryota > Metazoa > Mollusca > Cephalopoda > Oegopsida > Thysanoteuthidae > Thysanoteuthis > Thysanoteuthis major. The sequence continues at coordinate 17,894,474 of OY735213.1, forward strand.
GGTTTCTTCATGTTCCATGTGAGTCTGTCTGTCTGGCTGTGTATGTGTCACGCGAACAGGACACACTAATGGAGCTAAGGTTCAAACATGTACTCCTTATTATCTCCAGAAAACGTTTTTTTAATCCTCTTAAATAGGTTCTGAGTGGGGTTTCAATTTACAATGTAACCTTACGCTAAATTGATACCTTAGTTCGTCATTGGCAGGATTGAAACTTTTTTTTAGCTCACCCTCATGCAGCATACTGCCAAAAGACGTTGGTCACGTAACTGAACGCTCCCTTCTTTACTGTTAAGTAGAGTATCCGTCTATTACTGCTAAAATGCAATGCACCTCCAACTCAGGAATAGAGCACTTTGGTAGATGGGGAATTATGCATTAGTAAATATGTATATCACTTGCATGGTTCTCAAATTGAAAATTGAGAACCATGCAACGTGCACATGAAAGAATTTTGCTTGGCCTCACATGGAGGGACCACAAGACAGCACAGTACATCCGAGAAAAGACGAAAATTAATGAAATCATAGAATCCATTCAAAATCTCAAATGGTGGTGGGTTGGCCATGTTGCAAGAATGGCGGACAACCGATGGACATCACGACTCACAACATGGATCCCCTGAGATCACATGCACAACTGAAGCCGACAGAATATTAGATGGAGACACAAGCTAGACAAATTTAGGAAGTACTGGCTCCGCGACGCCCATGATAGAGAAGTGTGGCAAATCCTACGGAAGGTCTACGTCCAACGACGGACGTTAAAAGACTGATGATGATGATGACGATGAAATATATATCACTTAGTTCAATCTCGCTGACCGTCCTGTTCTGCATAGGGCAGGGGTAAAATGTCTGCCTCTGGGTCTGAATCGAAGGTTTCGACCTTACATCGTGGTGCTGGAAGGGATATTGGGTAGTCTATAGCCACACTGATGAGTTGTAATGCAACGAAACAACTGCCTCTGGATAGCGTAATTATCAATTAAAAAAAATTTTTTTTTCATATATATATATATATATATATATATATATATGAATACACGCACACACACACACACACACACATATATATATATATATATATATATGTTGAGATCTATTCGACAATATATATAATTGAAAGATGATTTGCGATTTTTTCATTTCGTTCATTGTTTTTAGAAGTGTGTATTTTTTTGCTGGAGGTAGTTAATTAGTAAACAATAAAACATAAAAATGAAGTTGAATGTATCGAGCACTCTATGAAATAAATCCGCCACATATCAGACATTGCTTTATATCACATTACATTATGCTATATTGCAAACCTTATTTGTAAAATATATATATATATATATATATATATATATATATATATATTTAAAAAAAAAAAAAAATATATATATATATATATATATATATATATATGGAGGCTGATCCATTTGAGTCATTACTACAAGCATTAACAGCCTATATTCAAAACCAGTTTAAAAAAGACAAAATAATAATGACTATGTAAAGTTCTATGAAAACTGGTGCAGTTCAATCTTTCAAGCCATTCATTTGTCCAAGTGTTGAACTTGAAGTCACTCCTTATGATTTATATCTTTAATTCCTTATGCATAGATATAAATATGTGCGTACACACCTCGGCACATATACATCAAAACACACGTATATTCATGCACATACAGGTATTGGGGTAACACATTGACATTTCTTGGGGCAATCTAGTGTCTATATCTCAAAATTCAAGGACAAAGAAATTCCATCAGTCCTAAAAAGAAGAGTATAAAACCAATTCATCTTCCCGATAGCCACCTATGGAGATGAAACATGGAACCTAATCAAGAGACTGACCCGCGAACTGAGAACCATGCAATGTGCACAGGAGGGAATTATGCTCAACAGCACTGTATATCATGGAGAGAATAGGAGTCCGAGAAACCATTAGGAAACTCAAATGGCAACGGGCTATTCATGTTGCAAGAATGGCAGACAACCGATGGATATCACGAATCACAACCCGGATCCTCAGAGATCAAACGCGGAATCTAGGCCGGCATAACATGAGATGGTGAGACAAACTGGACTAGTTCAGAAGATATTGGCTCTGCAACGGTGAGGTGAAGCAAATCCTGGGAAAGTCTATGTCAAACGACGGATGGTTAAAGACTGATAATGATGATGATCTACTCTCCAAGTAACACATGAAAGATTGTACCAAGTTAAATGTTGCCAGACGGACGGAGTATTCGGTAATCCGTCTTATTGAGAGAAGTGGATTCATGCTTTTCCCCTGGGCATGAATGACTTCAGCAAAAATTTGAAATTCATTTCTGGATTCCATTTTCGCGTTGTTAACTGTACCATCAAAATGATCATTACTGATTGCTTATTGTTGTTATATGGAAATGCCATTTTCGTATGAAAGTTATTATTCATCATTCAATATGCGAATTCTTTGAATTCCAATTCACCTGAAACAACATCGGCGTGGCAAACATCAAAACAGAGTCTGTGGTTGTTGTTAAAATGGTCTCAGTTGGTGCTGACCTAGGTTTCAACTTTAAGTGGTGAGTTTATACAAAATTGATTTGACAGTCATCTTGTAAGTCCGCTGAAGATTGCACGCGTCTATGACAATCTGTGACATACGTGTTTCAACTGGTCGCGTGCACATTTGTTGGTATGCGTGCGTGTGAGTAAGTGTGCCTGTGTGAATGTGTGCCTGCCTGTGGGTATGTAAAGACAAACATATATATATATATATATAGAGAGAGAGAGAGACAGACAGACAGACAGACAGACAGACAGACAGACAGATAGACAGATGTAGAGAGACAGAGGCGGAAACAGGAACAGACATAGAGACTGACAAAGTTATAGGGAAAGTGTGCGTATACCCAATAAAAGGATGTCATAAAATGATTCCTGTTTCCATTATATATGTAGATACGTAAAAGAGCACACCTACGTTTTATGGTCAAAGGCGGGAAGATATATCGGCATAAATCAACTGTCTGATTATTTTCATATACAATCGTTTATTTACTGAAAATGCACACATGAAAGAATAAAATTTTATTCAAAATTATATACATTACACAACCACGCAAACATATATCATCGTGTGTATGGTCCTTTGAGGATGTGTTTTTGGATACTACTAACATTTACGGGACACATGCACACACACACACATCTGCATATAGATATGTTTGGAGATCTACGTTTATTTGTACACAAATGTTTGCAGATGTGTGAATATATGAACCCGATCTAAACGCATATAAATATATATATATATATATATATATATATATATGTGTGTGTGTGTGTGTGTGTGTGTGTGTGTGTGTGTATGTGTGTGTGTTTGTGTGTATGTGTGTGTGTGTGCGCGCGCGCGCGCGTGTGTGTGTGTGTTGATTTAAAAAAAAATATTATGGACATCTCCAACTCCAAAGAGCTCACAAGAAGCAAAATGCACACACATACACATGTTCATACGCACTCACATAAATAAACACACCAATAACCCTCCTCCCTCCCTCTATCTCTCAGCGTCTGTGCTGGTAGTATGTATTCTTCCAATGTCTAACATGTTTCGAATCTAATATTTCAATTACTGACTGAAAAGCCACGACGGACTCACCTTTCGGCTTATTGAACCCGTGCATTTAATCCCCCTACCCCCTAAAATCTATTGAATCATGTTCTGTTGAAATTTGCAATACTTGTGTGGCATGACTGGATGGCATCCATTTCCCCAGCTCTCGGATTCCCAACTCTTTATTTCCTGCACGCCGATAGGTCGACTTCTAGCTTCGCTGACTTATCACCTATCACCAGCTTTCCATTTCTCGAAAAACAGAAGAGAATTTTAAGCCCGTTTTTTTTTTTTTAACTTTACAAAAACACCACCTGACTTTCTGTCATAAAATTAGTGCGATGGGGATTTGTCCACAATTAATGAAAAAAAAATCTATTGTAAAATTTGTAAATGCACTTTCTATTTACGATCAGATCTAGTACAGATGCATATGATCATTCGTTAATTGAGTATTTACAATCACAATATTATGAATTCTTTTTTCATATTTCTTCCAGGGAATTGGATTAAGATGAATAGGTGATCGTATGGTTTCGCCATGTTAATTTCAAGTCGACTGGTTTTTTTATGAATTGTAATTCTTTGGGGTCTTTTTTAAGGGGAAAATGAACAATCGTTCGACAAATCTGTGTGTGGCAAATGAAGAGTCGAGTATCTGAGTCATGAATCAGAGAGTCAGAAAAATGATACAAACCCAGACTGACTACATCTCTTCAGTCAAAGAACATGATTCCAAATTCTACAAACAAGAACACTCGATGAAGACTTGTAGGTGAGTATACGGCCGAAAATTTGCGAATATCAACGACCATATCATACACTATGATTAATACACCATGTTTTTTGATGTGTTGTTTTGATCGAAGTAGCTTTAGACTAAACTAAATACGTGCCAAATTAGTACGAGTACGTCACAATATTTGTATCAACTATTTCATATCCATGAGTATTCAACGGAGCTTTGTTTGTGAAGACTTCCAATGGTCCAACTTCGATAGACAAAACGGATTCCGATCAATATCCAGGTGCTAAAAATCTTCCTTACCGGGATTTCATTCAGTGAAATATATTCTGAAATCTACTCAATGGGCGAAACTATAATTATATTTTCTCCGGTAAAAGTAACGATACACGTAATCATAAGTGTCAGACTTAGTTATTTGTTCGCCGGAGAGAGATACTGGTCTAACCTCTTATTCATTAAGCTGGATTAGGAACGTCTATAGAGTCACGCTCTTCTACCTTCTTACAAGCACACGATTGCATATGTAATTCGTTGATTGTTTTGCCGTTGACTAATGCGTACTATCGATATTTCATTTTATTTACATCTATCTACCTATCTATTTATGTTGGCCTGTTCATATGTATCTCGGTCATCGCTTTCTCCTTTTTTTCTCTCTGCATATGTGAGTGGTTGTGTATATGTGCGTGTGTACATCCGTATGTGTGCGTGCGTGTACGCACATAAGTAAATCTCAGAGTTTCACTCAATGTTAGGAAAGCCGAAGCTGAAGTATACTGATGGGAAAAAAACGATAACGATAATAGTCAGAATAATTCGTTTAATTGTGACGATATTAATCTAAGAACATTAGTTAATAATAAGAAAAGCCGAATAAAGCATCGACAGAAATGCATTTACTTAAATAACTAAGATGAGGATACCTGATCAAATTTGTAGCAATGATACATTTTTAAAAATCTCAGAACATTAAAGAGTAGAGGAAAAAGCCAAAAGTGCGTATCGATCGAAGCGCTGAGAATGAAACAAGGAAGAGAATAATACTACGCCGAATAATTGATGTAAAAAAAAAGTTTTCAATGATAGGATTATAAAGAATAAAACAAAATAGACATTCCTTCCAGTTTTTTTTTTTTTTTTTTTAGTTTCTGCTTAATTATTTTTATAGTTTTGTTGGGGCACAGGGAAGCAACCAAGTTGGTTGAAGAGGTCCGATTCGCTGATGGCAAAAGATACAATAGCTGTCGGAAGCCGGCCACAATCTCGCAGCATGAGGAAGTAACGGACGTCCGACCTAACTAGCACTCACGCAAACCTCTTTTGTCTTACATACACATACTCAATCACACAATCACTGACATACTCTCTCTCTCTCTCTCACACACTAACGCACTCACACAGACAGATAGACAGACACACATCGACACACACACGCACATCTTCAGGTAGACAGAATAATAAAAAAAGGTAATTGATATAAGTTGGATAAGAGGACAACTGGAGAGCACTCAGTATTTAAATAACTTCACATCAGTGATGCACTTTGTATTAAGTCTTCTTTACAGCAAATAACACTACTACAAATACATAACGATTTTCTCGACTATTCATTTGGATACAACAAATTATACTTCTCTCGTTTTAAAAACTGCTACATCCTTTCCTACAGAAGTGACTACTGTAACTCACACGACTCGCTTATCCGAACTGCTTCTGTTTATCGACAAGAGTAATGAGAACAGTGGTAGTTTTAAAATGCATCTAAGGACACTAGTGCCCGCCTGACCGCATTAATGATGTCTTGAAAACCCCTGTGCTTTTTTTTTTTTTTTGCTGTTATTTTTTTTTTCGATGACAAAGGCGTGTTTACCGATACACGGTAGACTCCCGTTATAACGACACTCCCGGGAATTCAAGTGTCGGTATAACGTATTTGCCTTTGTAACAGGTGGATTTTGTACGAATTGTTATAATAAAAAACTAGAAGGTTAAGACAAAAAATACTTTTTATCACTCTTTCACAGTCCAATTCTCCATATACTGGTTACAAGTATGCAAATGATATGAATGGCCCCAAAAGTTTTTAAAATACTGAAATTTTGATGTGCTGTAAAGTGATCTCCAACAATATTCTTACGATAGTTTAAAAACAAACGTGCTGTGTTTCATTAGATAGTGCCGTTAGAATAAGTGTTGTTACAACGAGAGTTTATGGTATTCATGTCCACTCTTCTGTCTGGAAATACTCAGCCTAAGCCTAGCTTATGAACTTCTTGGTGATTAAAACTCTCTTAAATGACTATTGGATTCTCTGCAGAAAATACAGAAAAGCAGTTCTTTTAGGTTTGGCTGAATTACACAAATTGCAGAAATTAATTCTCATTTTCTGACGAATAGAATGACCTAGATTATTACACAATCAGTTAATTATACGATAACTTCGACAAGCACCCCGAACAAAAATGATATAACTTTGAGGATCACGTATGATATTGTTGCTACTGCAACCACCCACGTCCTGAAGACGACTCTATTGTAGCTTCTATTACTGCTTTGCTGACTATCTTGCCTGTAAATTGAACTGCTAGTTGCGCTGAGGCGACGATGGAAAGAAAGAAAAAGGTAGAAATACGCTGAAACAAATTGTGTCGAATACAATTGTGAAAGTTCTCATATTCCTTGGCATTTTAAAATTATAATGGTTTTTAAAAGCTAATGTGATATGTTTGTTCCTCTGCATTTTCTTTCGTTCAGAGTAAAGCATAAATCAATGTCACTTTGTATGATTGTGCATATATTTAGTAGATATAGTTTGATTTAAAGAGCGTTATATGCATATTGCCGGAGGGAAAAAGAATCGATACTAAAGGTCATGTAATAAATCCTAACTTCTCAAACTGGGGATCGCAGCCCTTCCCGTGGGTTGGCTAAATATTGTTGGGGATCACAAAACCATTTGAATATATCTGTCCAATAAATAACTGAGTAATTATTTTTGTTTTTCAATTTATCTCTATACCAAAATAAATACCTTCAGATTTTCACTGTCAAATGGATTTGAACAGATACACACTCGACGTCTTTAGTGATGAAGGGGTAAACTTTAGATTGGGAAAAAGGAAGAAATTGAAGAATTTCTCTTGAAAATGTCGAAATGGACTTACTCTAAATTGACCATTACAGATCCCCAGAGGTCAAAACCATCTATCCTATGTTCATCATAAGGTCAAGTTACACTTGCACGCAAATTTGCTACCCGGGGTGTCATTTTTTTGAGTCTATAAAACATTAAGATATAAATTCAGAAACAAAGAATCATTCGTCGTCTACGAATTAGATAGATGTAAATACATTAATATATACGCATGCATATATCTATGAGTATGAATACATAGGTGTTGATAGGTAAACATACATTTACACACATACACACACACATATATATGTCTATATAGGTATGCAAGAATAGACATGTATGAGAGCATGAACACACGCACGGACAAACATATACAGAGAGAAAGAGAAAGAGAAAAAGTGAGAGGGAAACACGAAAACCTGTTTGTTTTCAATTCATTTTCAATAAACACGTATCGTTGACTACTGAGTGGATATTTTGTTATAAACAACTGATTAGCATCCCAAGGATTTACCGAAGATAGTGCAATCAATCAACGAAATATTTAAAAAATCACGGAGAAAGTGGAAACGTGTTGGTAGAAGTTACTCACATACCGTGATACTTTTATTTCAACTAATTTCGACAAGACCATATGTAAAAAAAAACTCTTCATGCATAATCTTCTTCTTATATACTGATGCAAGAATATATTGATCTATTGATGTCACAATAAACATCTTTCTAGAATATATATTGATATTATAAATTGCGTTGTATTATATTGAAACTCTATTTGGAATGATCTCTCGTTATTACACGGTGAAAGTATGATTATGCCTGAATAACGAAAATGAAATAAACAATGAAAAAAATGGGACTGCTGCAGGAATCGAACCTGCGACCGATAACATAGCTGTTTTAATGTAGTATTGCGCTTACCATTGAGCTGAACACTCGCTGATAATCGCTTTCTCGTTATCATTGATTGTTTATTCTATTTGCGTTGTCTAAGCAAAATGATATTTTCACCGAGTAATAATCGGAGATCATTTCGAATAGAGTTTCTAAATGTAATAACGCAATTTATAATTATCTCTGTCCAATACATCCATTTCTCAATAATATAATTGCCCACGTTGAAACAGATAGAGAAGGTATAAACAATGAATGAACAAAATGGGAATTTTCTGTTAAAGTAGTTATTTTCGTCTTTGCCTCACCGGCGGCACACGGTAAGAGCAATGCTACGTTGGAGCAGCTACCCTATCAGTCACGGGTTCGGTTCCTGCAGCAGTCCCATTTCTTCATTTGTCAAGGGCAAATGATACTTTCACAGCGTTATAACAGGAGATCATATCAAATAGTTTCAAAATAATGCAATGCCATTTATAATTATATCTGTCCAATATATATTCATTTCTTAATAATTATACGTATATATAGAAACACCTAAATGTGAGCGCAGCCAAACCAAATTTAGCTAACATACTCAAAAGACCATGGAGAAAGAATTTTCAGAGAAAATGTCAAAGGGTTCAAGAAGGTAGGTTTTATTTATAATGAAACTATAATGCCAAATGAACTTTGTTTTCGTTCCATAAACGTATCTTCTTGTTTTATATGTTTATATACATTATTCAATGGTTTCTAAATGGAGGAAATTTTTTTCTTCTTCCCTGTAAGAGGTCAAACGTGACGGAAGGCTTTTTGGTCTTTTGTGTTATCCAAAATGAAGGGACGCTTTTCCCACTTTTGAGCAGTCAAAAATTAATAAAGGGGTTAAAAGTGAGACTTTTCCTTTGTTAACAGTAAACTAAGTAACCTTTCCCCTCCTCTCCAAGGTAAAGAGTCCAAGCTGAGGGAGAAGGTGGTGGCTAATTGAATGTATTTCCGGGGTCCCTACTCGAAGAGATCACCCATAAGCTTTATGAATATTAGTTCACACACTGCATTTCTATTGACATTATACAATTACAGATCTCTCTAAATATCGGAAGGAGGCACATCTCTCGAGACCCAAAAGCTGTAGCTATGTCCCAGGGTGAAAAAAATGGTACTTTTTTACATGTCTGCAAGCTGATTCTTTCATTGGTTATTTATTTGGCATAGACCAAATGAAAATATCCAATCCTATTACAATTTCAGTCAAAAATTTGTCATAGTTTAAACACTTTAGCTCTATAATTAGGATGTTTTATGAGGAGTTTTCTTGACTTACTTTTTTTTTCCAATTACATTTACAATTAGAAAACAGTTTGCCTGACAATATGAGGCCAAAATTTGAATCATTTGATTTTAAGGCCTGGCTATTAATTTTGCCATCCCTTCTCATGATTGAAGATTTTATCGTGTGTTAGTAATAAAAAGAATGTTTCATTTTGTTGATCTTAGTCTATGTTACTGATGGATTATTCTCTTCTGTTCTTAATTTATTTGATGGAGTTTTGTAGGAATTCCTTTTTAGTAAAAAAGTTTGGTGAAAATGGAGAGATCTTGCCTATTTTAGCCAATTTTCAAGTAAAGTTTTGGCTCTCTATCTGTGTCTCCCTATCTCTCATTTAACCTCCAATAAGTGTTTACCACATTTGAAAAATTGATAAAGAATATTAAATTGGCTAATGCTGCGACCCGACAGCACATGAGTTACTGCCTTGCACCGATGTGCAGCCCTCTAGTCTTTAGGAACGTCTGTTTTAGATAACTTTACCGACCATGATGCCAGCTCAGAATACAAATCAAGTTCGTTAATCTTTTAATTCAGTGGTTCTCAAACCTTTTTTTTTTTTCATGGACCACTTAATGTTCCCCGAGCATATCTATGGACCTTAAAAAACCTTAAAATAGTAAGTTGATGCACATTCCGATAGGGACGCCACTGCTGCGATAGTAGTACGTTAAATTGGAATTATCGAAGAAAACAATTAAGATACATGCATAATAACATTTAAAATTGAAAACAGCTTGTCAACGTGCTTTCTTAAAGAGACTTGACTGCTACGACAGATATAAATTAAATCAAAATTTAGCGATGGGAAAATTTGGCCAATCACCAACGTAAATTTCCGGAAAATTTGATGCGGCAATACAATTGCGATTGTGCCTAAAATCCTCGATCATAAATTTAAATGGTGTTGAGGAGAACACTCTTTTAATGCCACAAAATATATTTGATGAAACAACAAATAAAAATGAATTATTTAAAAAAAAAATATATGACAAAGTCAGCGATTAAAATTTCAAAACTGGCCTCTGGTAATATGTTTTTTAAAATGGCCGTTTTTAAAGTTAGACACAAAAGATTAATTTCAATAAGAATTTGAATTATGAATTCACCCCTAACAGATCATTGTAGAAACATGTTATTTTAATTAATACTGTTCTATCATAATATAACTGATCCACCCTTGCTTGCAAATTGGTCTATGATGTGATCACATAGAGGCTCTCATGGAGGCTTTTAATTGGAAAATATCAGTTTCCACTTTTTGAGGCTTTGATATTTTCATATTGGCGTGCCTTGATAGCAAAATTCTACATTCTAAAATTTCTTCACATAGCTGCTGTCAATCAACAGTAGAGCCGAATCTTCGCACTTCTTCTTTAGGTCGTTAATGTTGGCGCCATAACACAGTCCCACAACATCGAAAAGGAACTGACACTTGGGGTAAGTGCAGTCCAAAGGAGCAAGCCTTTTGTCCATTCCCCTGTGAAGACGGTTTAGTATTCCTATCATAAATCTCCCCATTTCCCCCTTATTTGTTAAGCCTGTGCCTCTCCAGTTCTAATTCGCCATTCCATCATCGTCTCTGACGTCTTTCAAATTCAACATGACATACTTGATGGAGACGTAGCCCTTCTTTGAGTGATTCACTGACCAACACTTCTCTTTGATTATCAAAATGATGGCTTTCACATCAAGGGCGACATCATAGTAGTTCATACTGGGACCATGCTGTATCTTTTGAATGCAGCCAATGCATATCAGTACTTTGTAGCAGATTCTCAGTAAAGTCAAAAAATCATGACTCAACATGATGTTGCACAACTGGCCTGCGTCACAGCTCGTCTCACTGGTCTCGTTATGGTTCATCATATCCTGGAGAACTTGAAGTATCACTCAAAGTACTTCCTTGCCTCTGTCTGTGCACTCAACCTGGCTTCAGACTCCAACTTAATAACCACAGGCAAAGCGTTTTGCACTGGATGGTGTTGCTCGATAGAAAAAAGGTTCAGAGAGATGCGATGGTTCCAAAAAACGAGACCATCATTAAATCCTGTTTGATAGCACTAACCCACTTATTGTTGCTATTCACAAACGTTGCCAGGTGGTTTTTCCGTCTTATTCGTTCATGAACACCATTTGTGTGTCCAGCTATCACAGCAGCGTTGTCATAGCACTGTGACCAACAATTTTGCCACTCTGTTTCTTCCCGTCTTTAACTGTTTCAAGATGCCCCCAAACAAGCCTTCGGCATTGTTCTGATATACGTGGATAAAAACAAAGTAGCACTTTCTAACACGAACTGTTCTCGTACCAACGTTTAGTACCACACTACTTCTAACATCTGCTCACAATGTGTCTTATCAGATATCGAGTCGAACGTGAGACAAGAGACAATAGTACTAGGCTCTACGAATGTTTCTCAACAAACTCTGGTGATCAGAGCGGTATAAGATCTATATCCAGTATTACTTTGTTTTTTGCTTATGACACAGTAAGGATGACCAGTTGTTTCTCTATGCCAATATTTCCCTCATTGGAGTCTTCGTCGAGATGGTGATTTCTTTTGTCCTTGCAAAATCAGGTTCTGAGTTGCAAGGAATTTTATTCAGTGAATTATTCTCGTCAAGATATCATGTTATTTCTTCCTTTCTTTCTCAATCTATGACTAAATATCCGAACTAATAACTCCTCTGTTTTCAGCAAAAATTATTTCCATCCATTTCCACTATGTTAAGTACCCCGATGAATCTTGGTATTTACGTGACTAATGATCCTGTCAAATGATTTCAAATAGTTGAATCCACTTTCCAATTCCAATAGGGATTTATGGTTGGACCAGGAATAAGGAAGGCAGCAGATGCATAATGCTGACTTTTTAGAACGGGAATTGACCAACCATGAGCGATTCACTTTCTCATCACAAACATTTCCTCTCGAACCAGGTTCTGTTCATTGAGTAGAAAAGCTCCTTCGATGTTTTGGAAATGCTTAGAATATAGCTTTATCACTTCCGGTTTCAAAGCATCAGACAGAATTGGTTTTCCAGTATCCTTGTCGGAATTCATGTCCAATGTTATGTTGTTCACTACACTACTGTTCAATACTGACAGTTCGTCACTTAGAGGTATCCTCCTCAGCAGACACATTTGAACTTGATCCAACTCCAATTTTAACAGACTTCTGGCAGGCAACTGCATCGAATGTACCGAACCACTTGCTCAAGGCTTTTCAAAGAAGGGCTGAAGATCCTGCTCGACCTTTTGGTTTCCGGTGTCTTCAACTTCGGCTACTTCTGCCCTTCAACTCTGCTTCGCGAAGAAACCTACCATGTTCTTACACATTACTCTGATATCAGGAAATGATCAAAATTAGTTCCAAAAATTTAGAAACAGAGACGAAAGCCTTGAAAATGTGAATGTCCTTCTGTGATGACGACATCCAATTATTGATACCGAACCACACAAAGCATTCGACAGTTTTTCATCATTTACATCTAATTGGAAAAACAAAAAAGCGGATGACCCCGGAGAAAAAGTAAAAAAAAATCTCGCAGATAGTGGGAATGACCCTGCGGAAAGTGAACGAAACTCAACCTAGCTAACTATGCTTCAGGAATAAATGGACTGGTTTTTACTCTCATTGATACATTTTATTCAAAGTTGAGATATATTGCTTTAAAGGTGATGGTGAAAAAATCCAATAATCTCTGCACTAACTTGATAATATCTATGGCTAAAGTAGAAGTCCTTGCCTTAGAATTGTAGCTGCAACTGATTTGATAACAAGCAAGTAGAACAAAAAAAGGTAACAGGGAGAATGTCCCCCTTAGTTCTTTCTTTAGATGGAAGTCCCTTTGTGGTATTTATTGGAATTATTCATACTAGTGTTTGTATAAGCGCACATGCATATATACCGATGATCAAAATATGGTTTCATTATTGTGGGAATAAACATTCATACTTTAAGGTAGATCTGCTTAGAGACTGACAAATATAGTCGTGTGTTCTGGTATCAATTGAAAGTAAGTGTGAAATGCCAAATCTGAATGTTTGCATTGGTTTTGTCAATTGTAAAACATCATTAGAAGCCAAAAGATTCTTGAATTTGACAGACTTTTAGTTGCTGATGTATACTAAATCACATACTTAAATGCTTATTTCGGAGAATGTAGACGAGGAGATTGATAGATAGATAGGTAAATAGATAGATAGATAGATAGATAGATAGATAGATAGAGAGAGAGAGAGAGAGAGAGAGAGAGAGAGAGAGAGAGAGAGAGAGCATTATGCTCTCCTGACAGGTGTGCACAATTCTGCACATGGTGTTCTTTGCATTTTTAAAACGTCCCATTTTCAAGATATTCACTAAACTCATCTTAGTTATCTCAAGTTTGAATGGAAGAATGTTTCACCGATCTTCCAAATGGGCAGGGGCCTAATTACTTCGCATTAGCATTTGATATTCTGGCTTCAACATTCATCTATGGCACCAGTAAGAATATGTTATTATCTCGGCCTCCGTGACTTCAAATTGAACTTTATGATCAATCCTTCTTCCTAAGTGAAAATGTAACTTCTCCAATCAAAGTGACAGTGACCTTAATTTAAAGGATGTAACCGTCGATAAGTATTGATTTTGTTTTTTGATGCCAGTTGGACGGTTAGTGGCGACGATTCGATGCATGCCGCCACCGGTTTAGCTGGAAGGCCACCTGAATATTGCTCTTTGTTGAAACTGTATAAGAATAAGTCTTTCCATACGACAAGGCATTGTGGGTAATGATTTTGTCTCCATTTTGAACGATTCATAGCAACGTCTACAATGGAGAATTTTATTCATTGTCAGTTGCAATTGTAGATTTTTATGGGACTAAGTGCTGCATAGTGCTACATTGAATACAGATGACTCCTTCAATGGCTGGAACTGGGCAAAAATGAGTTTCAAGCCAACTAAGTCCCGGCCCCGGTCTTAAAGAATGGGGTGAGGAACCAAGCCGTTCTGGTCCAGCCTAGGAAGGACCGAGATCCCGATGTCAGTTGATGAATGGGGGCTCCCAGAGAAATTTAAAGTTTGTATATATCAACTCGGTGTCTTAGCGGGGTTACTGTAGCCCCTCCTGGTTTACAATATACCAATTATAGCTGTGGAAGCATTTGGAAGAAGTTGGACCCAGTATATCGGGAAGTGGTTGGAGCTGCCCTAGTCCTTGAGCATCATTGGCTTTTACGGGCATTCCATCAAGCTACTCCCCATCAGCGTTGTATCAGAGGAATTCAGAGTCAACCGAGCCTGGGAGGTGATGATCTATTGGGATTCCCCTGATGTCAAAGTGGCCTCGGCAGGAATCCTCGTAAAAACAGGGAGGAAGCGGCAGGCACAGGAGGAGGTGAAAAGAACTGAGGTACAAGGTTGTGGGTGGCTCTGTGGCAGTGGGGAGGAAGGGCTGGACAGATTTCCCCGCAGCGCGCAACGACAAGGCCCATGGTAAGGAGAGACGTCAGCTGGCGAAAGATGAGATTCGGGCACCATATGCTTAGAATCTAAGTCTGCTATTTCATTGTAATCCTTTTCAAAACGTCAATGAAAACACCATTAACTATTTACCTATGATGTTGCATCTTGAAAACGTAGAAGTAGACATCACCTATTCAATGTGATCATAGTTGTAGTAATCATATTCATATTCTTTTTCGCTTAGCACCACTTCTCCTATCTCCCCTATTTCTTAAGCTAATCTTCCCTTGCTGACTTGTCAGCTAGGAGTATTGCAGAGGTTGAGGTTCAGAGCCAGACTGACTAAATCAAATACCTTGTGTCTCCGAATTTTTCGTTTTTTTTTTTTTTTTCGCCGAAATTTAAGAAAAATTTCTTAGTTTGGTTTCAGTCAATGAGGAAAGAACTGGTATTCTATCAAACTTGGCCATGTTTGGTGATCTAGGTCAAGCCTTCTTCATCTCCCAATTTTTCAGTGTTGGTTTGTCCAGTATTACCATTCTGCACGCGCGGAATTATTTCCTCAACCTATTCCATTTCTTTTAACATCTGTCGACTAAAATACGGTGAACTCCCTCTTCCACATAATTGTACAACGGTGGGCATGTAACGGAAAAGTGCACCTGCACTCTATAGTTGGTTAACAAATTGATCATTCAAATCGTTAGCTACAAAAGTGACTTCGATTGTTAGCGATACGCTTCGTACGTGGTTCCGTGCTAGACAAAGACTTGTGAATAGTTATGGGACCCGTCTCTCAGACATACCACTTGCATTAAGCCAAGAAGGATGATGTTTATATTCTGATGTATGCAAAATCCTTTCTTGGTACGTGGTAAAACTCGAGTGCAAAGGACCTTATGTTGCATATGGTCTCTTGGGGGTATGCAAAATAAAATTATGGTAGGCCCCCAGCTGTGAGAATTATATTTGTAATAATGCAAATTGGAAAGATATTGAAATAGTATGGTTAGTTAGGGGTTCAATGTTAGTTGATCTACTATTTAGTCGTAAATATATTTTGACAACAGGACCATGGGGACAGCAAGTGGCTCGAAATCATCTGGATCTTCCTCATCATTCTTGCCGATCGGAACACTGTCTTGGTTTGTAAGGATTCTACATTTCTTTTCATTTCGATTTCTCCGATTTTTCGCCCATAGGTTTTTTTTGGAACAATTTCCTGCATACCAATTACTAAAAATGTGCCACATATTTTTAGTTCAACGGCAAGATTGTGTTATCTTCTCATTTTTCCCCGCTTCCCTCCAAATTCAACCTTATATCTACAGCTACATCCACAATTTGATAGAATGGCATCCTTGTTCAACACAAGCAGGTCTGGTCTTCTTGCTTTTCCCGATGACCCCTTTTACCTTCGATAAAAAAATCTAATGTCTTGGAGGCGATTTTGTTTTCTTATGAACTTTGGTGAGAAAATATTCACGGAAAATCTTCTCTTAAACGAATATTTAACTGAGAAAAAAAATGCCCGACTTTCATTTGTTAGAAAAATGTCCAAGTCAAAGGGTAGGGAGACTAGGATTAGTTGGTACAATTTTTTCACTTACATGATAGTAACTTGTGAAATGAATTCATTAAAACGCAAATATGACCAAACGGTACTGTAGCAAACAGACTTTGGACGAGCTGTGTAAATCTAAAAGTTTATTTTATTATCATTTAAATATTTAGAAAAAAGTGTACAAACATACCACACCAATGGGGATAGTTGGTTGATTAGGATACTTAGTTCTTTTGCTAATAGATATAGGTGTGATTGATATATTGTTATACACAGGAAATATCAAAATTCTAACCTGAGTGAAGAATGCATTTGAGTAAAAAGCAAGATTTTAGGAGTATAATGACCACCTTGTAGGACAAGTGGAATCATATGTAAGTGGACACCATTCATGAGTTGTAACACGGTAAAAGATGTGAAAAAGAACAATAAGCAAAGAAGTAGACAGCATGAAGTTTGTTTTCATGACAAAAAAGTTCTTCGTGTAAAATTTTTCGTGCTTGCGACACATGCAACTCAAACTGAAGCTAACAGTGGCGCTATCAAGTGGTGGAAACAAACAATTATAGTAAGTGATTGAACATTCCTCTGTGCCACAACTAACAATAGTCTCTGTTAATTATGAAAGTTGAATAAAATGACCTCTTTCCTTTCCAGTAACAAAAGTTTTGCCGATCCATGCGTGAATAATTTGCTGATTGAGAAATCCTAAAGAAAACATTTTTTTTTCAAGGGATACGTAAACATTAAAATCGAATCATCATCATCATCATCATCATCATCATCATCATCATCATCATCATCATCATCATCATCATCATCATCATTATTATCGTCGAAGAGGTAAAATTTATTTTATTGTAATGAATCTTCGTAAAACCAAATTATATTTTATTATCAATTTTGACTAGTTTTTACCTTCATCTCAATTTTGACGGTTAAACAGCGCAATCGAATATAAATACTGGTTCTGCATCCTGTTGCCCACGTGGTCCAAAACTGAAACTATTTTTCTCAACGAAATCGACCACTGATTTTGTTGAATGATTTCAGCCATCTTGATGTTCATCATAGATGAATACGGTACCTTTCTAAAATTTGTGTATCAATGCCCTCTCTCACTCTGTGTGGGTGTGTGTGTCTCTGTCTCTCTTTCTGTCTGTCTCTCCCACTTAGAGTGCAGGTGCATGCAGGTGTATCTATGGAAATAGTCACTTAAATGTATCGGAACGCTACATAGAATAATAATCATTGATATAACTAAAATTTTAATCTACAACGGAAGAACGTCAGTCCGGAATCCGTTTAGATAAGAGAAACAGTGGTAGATCCTGAGCTCCCTAGAGTGCGTTTTACCGTTTCATATTGGATTGAATTCCTGTTAAAGCTTCGAAGAGATATAACCTTTAAAGGGGATTAACAGGTGAAAGAATCCACGCACCGGGTGGGAACGGATATAACAATATAAACAAACCTTCTTCCCATATCCACAAAATACCCACACAAATACACAATCCTACGAATATACCCATCAACCATTAGCATACATACGTTCAGAAGTGATCCTGAATCATGTATGTATAAATGCACTCTTCCAAGGGTTGCATGAACTCATCTTTTGTGTGCTTTATATTATTTCGATAATCTTTCCGCCAATCCAGTGTCTTCTTCCGGTGCACTATCCGTATAGAAAGTAGAGATCCCCTTTTCCGTTTGTGCAAACCAATCCTAATGGTAGAAGATGCACAATTCAAACCCAGTACAGCAAAGCTTGTAATATTGGTCATTCCGTCTTCGGCAAAACGTGCAATACAGTCAATTATAGATCATGAATTTTATACATTCATATTTTCAGAAAGACCCTGTTTTTCTCTATGGAGAGTACAATCCAATAAGGCAACTGAATGGATCGGAAGAAATGTTGTGTCCACAATATGAGCAACATAAAAAATGCATTCAATCGCTAAAAAACTTTGGAAACTTTGTGTCATGTTTAATGAAGCCTTTTTGAAGATCTTGAAAACTCCGCTGCAGCAAATGGGTTCAAAATTATGAACATCTTCTTGAAGATGAAACCCAATAGGAAATGGACTTGGAAGAACCCCAACCATGAAACCAAAAACGAAATAGACTACATCCTAACGGACAAAAGCGACACTGTTAAAGATATCCAAGTCAGCGTAGGGAGCGACCACAGAATGGTAAAATGTAAAATTCAAATTACAAAACTTTACAAAAAACGCAGAAAAATATTCCATATCAAACTGCAACCACTAAACATACCTAAAGAGCTCACTCGATCCTTCAAGCTTGGACTGAAAAACAATTATAAAATTCTTATCGAGCCAGAAGAGAAAAAGACCAACATCAACGTATTCAACAACAAAGTGGAAAGAGAAAGTAGCAGAATACGAATTCAAGCAGGTCTTTGACTTAGTTAAAATTCCCAAGGTGATTGAGGCTATTGCTCTAAAACATGTAGACCCTGTATACATCAGCATTCTGCAGTATATATATATATATATATATATATATATATATATATATATATATATATATATAGAGAGAGAGAGAGAGAGAGAGAGAGAGAGAGAGAGTAACATCAGCTCCTTTCAGGCTACTTAAAGCTCTTTTATCATTACAATTATAGTTCATCCATTTTAAATATATCTTTGTTGCCGATTTGATTTCCAGTCGCTAAATTGAACATTGTGAAATCGAAATGATGAGATACAATCTGAATAAATTCGAATTCCAGATTGCTGACTAACAAACATGTACTAGGTCACACTGAGGACTGCTGAAGAGAGAAACGAAATCTTTTATCATTTTATCCCAGAAGTAAAACATTACTAACAATTTTATCGACGTGAGAATATGCAAACCCTAGAAAAGTGAAAATTTCGCTTTTATAGAGAAAATGATTAAACTGTAAACCATATCATAAGTAAACGTATTAGCTGGTCCAAAAATAAACATACCAATATACACTGAGAACTTTGTACATCACCTGAGGTAATCCATGGAAACAAACGGAATCAACAAAAGCCAGAGATTGCCACCAAAAGAATAAGCTATTCTGAGACGTTGACATCCAACACCGACAACAATATCCAATCAAGAAGAACGGATTAGATCGTCATAAAAGAGGAGAAGAGAGAATCACAAATCATAGACGTAGCTGTACTAGCGGACTACTGGATGGAAGCAAAATAAATCTAAAAAGTTCTCAGGACAAAACCGAAGCAATGGTTCAAGTACACTTGAAACTTGTGCAAGTGTTTAATGCGCTCAAGACAGGACTTGAAATTCGGGACAGCGGTTAGATTTTAACGACTATCATTTTCAGTTTGGGTTGCACTCCCAGGATCTTCAAGCCCGACTGCCTGGGATTACCTGATTGGTGTGCCAGCCCAGTCGAGGGATCAGGAATCTAGCGTGATGACATTAATTGCCCTTTCCATATGATTTGGTGAGATGGATATCTCCATGTATTCCAACTTTCCCCTCAACATGCTGTGAAGAAGAATTTGAAAGTATGATTTTCCAAGTGATTTCAAGTTTGTTTTTTTGTGGAACGACCAATCATGATCTTGATTGGTATTGAATAGACTAGAATACGTTTTATTGTGTATTTTATTGTATATTATTTGTATATAAAATCGCATACCAGAGATAAAAAAGAAGTTGTTATTTTTAATCCTTGGATTTTCTTAGGTTTTCATAATAGGAAGTCACATGAATTTCAGTAAATACATAAATATACTAAGTTTGACTTAGTTTAGGCACAATGCCATAAGTATGTTCAAACTCACTACAAATGGTCTGCGAGCCTAGCTTGCTAATCATTAGCGCATGGCGGGGCGCCCAACTTGGATGTTTATAGGTAAGCACTGACTACCCATTTTCTATGAGTACAAATATGGTTGCACCGATTCTAAAAACTACTGACAGGGTGATTTATCACCATGCTCCTAATATATGTGAATAAATATAGAGAGGTAAAGAGAAAGAGAGTGGAAGTAAATAGGAGAGAAGATGAGACAAAATGTGTGTATGAGAGAGAGAGAGAGAAAGAGAGAGAGAGAGAGAGAGAGCGATAGTTAAAAAGATAAAGAAGGTTAGATACATAAAGTGTTCGAGAGAAAGAATATAAGAGATTGAGAGACTGAGATACGTATGGTGAGAGTGAAAGAAAAGAAGAAGAAGAAAGAATGAGGGATAAAGAGAGATAGGATGGGTTTGAAAAATAAATAAGAAAATAAAAGAAACAAAAAGGGTAATGTGTAACAAATAAATACAAAGCACACATGGAAACTCTTTTGTCACAGCGGGGTTTTCCATTCTTATAAGAACAGCTTTACCTCAATCTTGCCTTCTAGGTGCACTGATAATGGGAAAAATAGAGCCTTTCGTGGAAATGAAGGGTGCCTCATTTTCTTTTCATTTTTCTCTACTGATTTTTGTTCAATCTCGGTTAAATTCATATCAAATTAAGCTCAATGTCTGTGAAACTTTTGGACACTTTAGCTCTACATGTACTCTTATTATTCAGATGATGAGACTAATGTTAGTACTGAAGTACCGAATAGTAAAGTGCAAAGGTAAGAATTAGTGGGATTTTGAGGGTCTACATCAAAAGCAAAGTTTATGCAGCAGCATATAGAGATATTACTTAAGTCGAAGCAAACATCAGATATTGTTGAGCAAATGTCTAACGAAATCTCTGCTGATGTTGGCAATGCCTGTGTCGAAATGTGAAGCTCAATGAAGAAGTTTGTTAACGAGTGAAAATCTGCCGGTGAAATAATTCTCCTTTGAAGCTGACAGATTTGAAGGAACAAATCGTCAACATACTAGTTTTTACATTTGTCTTTGTTTGTTTTGAAAAAAATGATGATAAAAAGTAGATGTATGGTGACTTTTGAAACATATTGTGTATCAAATGATGCATCAACTTGGGAATACTGACTTTGAAAAGGTGGAATATTCTAGTAAAAATGCTTGGCCATTCACATTATTGCACACAATATACCAATTTATAGGAAATTATTGTATCGTTTTATATTGTATTGCATCGACCAAGGTAAGGATAATTATCTCAACCACTATCATCAACCTAATGAAAGCCGGAAAAAAAAGAAGAAAATAAACTCAGAGGA
>OY735213.1:17921337-18003837 GCA_963457665.1 Thysanoteuthis rhombus
ATTCTACTCTCAGTTCTGTATCAGTGAGGTTTGTTACTTCAAAATCTATGCAAAGGGAAGAGAAAGGGAAATACTTGTGCATTTTATTCACGGCTAAATTGAAGTGCGAAAGGTCTATTTCTCTCATGAGGGCCAATTTGACATAGGGTTGGGTTTAATGATGAAGCTCTTTTTGCTTACTGACGGTTGGGGCAAACAAATCTCAATAGCATGCCACAAAGACATCAAGGCCATTTACGCCGGAATAATGACCAGAAATTTAAGAATATTGTGTATGCAAACGAATAAGGAATAATGATTACCTTTAATCATTGACTCTTAATTAATGAAATAACTAGTAGTTTCAATTGGACATAAAGTGTCTGTTGATCTCGCAAACACCCAAAACTATCGTTAGCAATGCAGTTGTAAAAATAGTTTCAGTCCTTTCTAGAAATTCAAATTATTGCAACCTTTTACGCATATTTTCGAAACAGAGGAAAATGATGGGTATAATCTTTATTATTGGTTCCCTTGTCTCGATTAGATTAACAGAAATTATTTCCAAGTCATACAAGAATTTACATTTTTTTTATCTGGGAGGGACTCAGTTTTGTGCAGGAACTACATAATCATACCAGAGTAATTTGCACAATTAATAATGATCGTCGTTTCACCTCTTCCACTGCTGAAGCAGGATCTACTTTTCTTCTTTATGCACTCAATATTCAGCTTTATTGAGTTTGTTGTAATAAACTTGTACTGAGCTGTTATTAATAACAGATGTACATTTCTCTATGCCAATCAGTCAGCGAATTCCTCTTGTGCATCTTATTAATCATCCGTGCAGATATTTTTTTCCCACTTCTTTGTGTTTTTTGATTCAAAATTTGCCTTTTTCTATGTTGTGTTTTTTTTTCCTGTCAAAATAAATTTATCAGTATTCTGCCGTAAGAAGTATGCGAGTCTTTTTATCCAGTTTTTCCCAATTCAATACAAACATGAAAAAATGGTGAGTCGATTGAGATTTCCACTGATCTCTAGGGACCTATGTTTATATCTATATTCCTATCAAAATATTTTTGGTTAAATATTAGAATTTGTCTGTAGACGGGGTAATTTGTCATGGTTCACTGGTTTGCAAGGGCAAATAAGTTTACATTCAACGATTATCACTGGTTTTATATTGTACTCAAACAATTTTTAGTTGAATTGAAAAAAAAACTCTTATTATTGATAACACAAACATCATCATAGTAAAATTGATTGGCTACCATAAGATACACGAAAGCTTTCTGTCAAATGTCCATGATGGTAAATATCATCAAAAGGTTGGTCTGATTTTATCTTTCAAAATATCAAACACATCAAAACAACATTTTGGCTACAACCGCCTTGAGGGTCATGAATGAATTCATGTTTATGATTTTAACTGAATTTTCTATTCAGTAAAATGGGTGATCTTTTTTCATAGACTAAAACATTCGTTGGGCTGCGTAATATATGCTTAGATACTCATTAGAATAAAATCAGTTTTGCAGTTTCAGTTTGCATAGACCTGCAACGGATATCATGTTCTTATAGAATAGTCTGAGATCGATATCCAAGCCTCAATCGTTTTACTTCACTTGCTTGAATAATAATAATAATAATAATAATAATAATAATAATAATAATAATAATAATAATAATAATAATAATAATAATAATAATAATAATAATAATAATAATAATAATTTTCCGCCTGAATTTCTGACTTTTTACTGTACCAATCTGTTTTATGCTGTAATGTCTTTTATTTTCTGTTTCCACCTGAATTTCCTTTTGGCGGCTAACCTGATTGTTTTACCTGTCCGTCATTTGCCGTCTCTTCCATATTCCGTTCCCACCTGAATTTCCTATCGGCGTCTCATCTGTTTCCTGTACCTGTCCGGCTTCCACCGTTTCTTCCACGTTCAGTTCCCGCCTTATTTTCTTAAAGTCGACTAAACCATTTCTTGTCCCAATCTCTCCTCTGTCGTTTCTTCCATGTTCCGTGGCCTGGTGACTTGGCCGTCTAGCAAGTCTGATTTTAAATCTCATGAGCAGGAGGGGTTCTTAAGCTGTGGCAGGGAACCCTCCAGAGAAAATGAAAACTTTGACGTGAAGCCAGGATAGGAAGTCTTTTATCTTTAGTTGGCGAGATTCCAAAATACAGTTCCAATGATAACACTGGTGCTTATTTGTCCCCTTGAAACTCTACTCACATAATGAGTGAAAACGTCTTATTCAAATGTATCAAATAATGGCATCAATCAAGCTAGAGTGAATGATGAAGGTCTCCTGACCGCCAGGTATCCCGTGAGCTGAGTGTGCAAGCTCGGTTATCATCCAACTAATGCTCGAAAACTGTGGTCAATACAAGGCAATATTTGCGTTATTAAATGCTACTATGAAATTCAACCAGAACGGAGAGGATATAGGCAAAGTCTGCTTGCGATATGGAAAGGAAAGAAAAAGTTTGAAGTGTCTGAGCAAAGATTGTGTGATCGTGCAAGTGATTCTGAAGGAAGGTTGGTCATTGGAGCTGCAACTAGAGGAGATCAGGAGGATGGAAGAGAAAATATTGAGGATAATAGTAACAAACCTACCTGGGACCCAAAACTGAAGGAAACCTAGTGGAAAGTGAAAATAGTGAAACGCTTCAAGGTAAAAAGTAATAATAATTACGGATTGATCATAGATGATGACAATATGGATGATGGAAAAAAAAAAGATAAGTTTTGGAACTATTGGAGAAAAACGATGTACCCGAGGCACAAAATTCACGAAAAATTGATGGATCGAGATTAAGAGACAAAGTTCGAATAGATATTGAAGTAATTAGTTTGATAAAACCTATGAATAAATATGACTTGAACAAGTTCGTCAAGTGCAGTACTTTCGTTATAAGCTGGTTATTTGGAATCAAAAATCCAAAAAGAGGAAACACGTAGAGCCACATTGGAAAGAAGAATTGAGGAGATGATCAAAGATTGGAATCTCAGCAAGAAAGCTCATAGAGAAAGGTTACGAAGGGTATATCTAGTCAAAAGTAAAAGGTTTCAAACGGGTAGGAGAGGAATTGGAGCAAAAAATTAAGACTAAAGCTACTATGTCAAAAGGTAAAAAGATCAAATGAAGCGGTATCAATAGAACCGACTTTTTCAGTTAAATCAGATTCTATCAAGAACTAGAGGGGAGAGATAATGATCAGGATGAAATACCAGACAAAGGTCAGACGAGAATATTCTGGGCCGACATTTGAGAGGTAGAAATAAACCACGACATCGATGCAGAACGGATTAGAGAGTTGGAGAAATAAAAGCAAACTAAACAACTAGGCATTGTATTAACAACAAGAAAGGTCAAGGGAAGGATTCGGAGAATGGCGAATCGGAGAGTACCTGGACCGAATGGTCCTCAGGGGTATCGGTTTGAGGTGTTTAAAATGCTGTCGGGTGGATGGCGGAATAATTGCAACGACGTGTGATTGAAGGAAAGGTGCCACATTGGATGACAACTAGTTAGACTGCCCTACTGGTGAAGAACAGGGTGAAAAGGAGAGAGGTCATCCTATGGAACAAAAGCTGATGACATCTATCGTCATTTAGATGGGGAATGAGATTTACCAGAAGAGCAGAAGAGTTGCTAAAAAAACAGAAGGAACTCAAACAAACACTTGCCCATTGACGAAACATTGATGAAAAACTGTAATAAAAAGAAGATAGGGTTGGGTACAATATGGATTGACTGCGGAAAAAAAACATATGGTATGTTGCCTCTCTCCTGGGGACTGAGACCCCTGGAGATGTATCAGGTAGCCGAGAATGGCATTGAACACTTGTCCGAAAGTATGAAAAGGTGGCAAACGACCCGAATATTTGACAAAGAATAACTGGCAGGAGTGAACATAAGAGAGACATCTTTTAGATGATAGTTTGTCACCCTTACTATTTGTATTCTGTAGAAAGACACTGCAGGATACCAATTTGGTAAAGGGAAAACCAAAAGATCAACTGCTTTCATGAATGAATTGAAGCTTAATGGAAGCGATGCAAAGGAAGCAGAAAGGTTGATAAACACTGAAATTAGACATTGAAATAAAGGAGGTAATACAAGACACCGAATCGGCGAAAGGCTACAACAACATGGGTATGTTGGCAACAGAGAGAGTTAGGTCTGTATTCATACAATCTTTCAGGTGTTTTGATTTTGTATTTCATACAGATCTCTCAGGGCTGATATGCTGCTGACTGGGTACTCTTTGTCAGTTCTGGATACTCTGAGACGATGCTGTCGACAGTGTCCTCGTAATTTCCACTAATCCTGCATTGCAATAGTGATATTATATGGTTGCAAAGCTTTGATCTTGTACCAAGATGACCAGGCCAGTAGGTTGCTGCTCAAGTCAGATGTTCCTCAGCTACTGATGGGTATTCTGTTGGTCCATGACTCTTTGCCTCCTTTACACATTTGGGGTACTTTCCATGCATTATCTTGTTGGCCCAGATTGTTTGCAAGTGTTGTGGATTATGCTAATTTACCTTCTGTTTAACTCGTTTGGTATAGATGATGATCACCTTTTTTTCTTTTTGTGGGGTTTTGGTTCTATTCAGAATTCAAATGTTATGGTATTATGTATGACTTCAATATGTAGTTTTTTTAAAATATAGGGTATTACCATAATGTATTGTATATGGACGTTATTTCATACTACACACAATTTATGTTTTTGAAGTAAATGTTTTACCTACATATCCCCAAAACATATTTGGATATGTGGTATCAATAAATATAATTATAGACGTGACTCAATTTTTGTGTCACTTCTAAGTGAATATTGAATCTGTTGTGTCGGTTTTAACTTCACACTGCAGGCAAACTAACAAATGATATCACATCGTCAATTATTATAAAAGATTTGATCGCCATTCTAAATTCTTTGTTCAAGTTCTTACCAGCACTTGACACGCATGGGTATACATCTTCAACATCCCCTCGATCATCTCTCGTGCCATTCGAACATACATTTTTTCCTATCAACTTCACTTAGCATATAACAAGATTGAGTGGTTCAATCCCCCCAAGTAAATTTCACTTTGACGCTTTGCTCGATTGTTTTTACTATTTTCTCACGAGACAGAAATATTTGCTTACTTCAAGTGATGTATAAGAAATAAACAGAAAAAACAATGACGGGAACACATCGAAACTTTCAGGTATTGTATACGCTTGTAAAATGGCTAACGTATACCATGGTGTTCAATCGTGCCCATTAGTTATCTAAAAATCTAAAAGCTACACACACTCATACACACACACATACATATTTATGTATATATATATATATATATATATATATATATATATATATATATATATATATATATATATATATATATATATATATACCAAGCTGAATGACTACGGTGGAAAAATTCGGAATGGAGTCAAGCTCCTTTATCGGAAGGATAAAAGATGGTAGCAAACGAAAGAGGATCCTCCGAGTCCCTGGGATGACATACATTGACTTGTATGCATGATCACCTCTTATGATGATTTTTAATAACTTCTTCCCTTCCATTATCTTGAATAATTCTGCATTGCAGAACACCCTGAAAACTAAACAATAACTAAGTGACATTATACCACAAACCAGGCTTAAGTCCTTTCTGTCCTCCTCCAAAACAATACGTCACAATTTCATAATGAACATCCAGATACTGATTCAAAGAATAGCCTTATCAAAGACAGACTGCCAAAAAGTCAGGGAAAATAAATGATTGTTTTATCAACACCCACACACAAGAAAGCTGCTATAAAATTTAATCTTGTGCGAACATTTTCCCACTGTAGAAATTGCTCTGATAAAGGTGAGATCAACCCAATGAAGTCTGCAAACAAACCGAATAGTTAATTGGGAAGCAATTCGTCGATGAATGGCAACGCAGAGACGAATGCATTCATTATTTCCCAAAAGGCATTAGTGAGAAATCAACCAGAGGTGTCTCAGAAGGATTACAAAAAACATTTGCCAATTCTTTCTCCCATATATATGCAGGTACATACGGGATGTTGCCTAATTATGAAAAAAATATTATACAGAATAAATGTTTATTTGTTTATTCATGTTCGGGCATTGACATAATATCGACACCAAAACCAGTTAACAACATTGTTTTGACGTAAGAATTGCTCCCACCGGACGATTCGATACCCAACCCCGTCTCAGCATTCGGAAATATTCCCAGTTAGAACACAAGCCTGAAGAAGACCAAAACGTTGATTTCAAAACTATACATACCTCATCTAAACAAAACAAAAAAAACCCCTAAAAGTAAACAAAAAAATAAAACGAAACAAAAAAAAAATGAGAAATATCATTTTTCCTTAAAATTACCTTCCTTGTCAATGCACTTGATTAAATGAATGTAGAGATAGTGATTCAATACTGCACCAAATCTGCAAGTGTTCCAAAATGTGTATATGCTATTATTTCGCTTACTCTCCTGTCTATTTAGGTTTATAACCAGAAGGTTAAATAATAGAAATACTTTCTGCAAAAATATATCGTAAATGGAAATATTTTCCTGCTACTATGTACAATTAACTTTCTACCATTCGCTGGTACTTTTGATTTCATAACCCATCACCTAAAATAACGTCCAAACGAAATAGCTACATATATACTTGAAATAATTGATATTGTGTCATCTACAGACAGCTGTTTCGATGTATTACAACTCTTCAGCGTGTTTATAGACCGTCCCTTCCACTAACGCGAGGTAGTATCGAAATCTTTGCTTCAGACCCAGAGGCTGTTGTTCTACCACTAGCCCTACGCTGAACTGTATTATTAAGATCATCATAAGCCATTAGAAGTCTACTGCTATGTACAGGCATAGCTAATCTTCTTCCATGACAACCAGGATGGCACTAACCACTGCCATATCTTACCTGAAAAATCTTTTATTCCCCCATCTAACGTCAGTTCATTTTCTACTACGATTACTGTCCAATGGGCACCAATACAACTTTTGTTGCTTAATATCTTCCACATTTGTCCTTACTCTGATCTATGTTGATATCCTTCTATCTCGTAAAATTATCTTCACCTCCGCAAGTTTCCATGAATCTCAGCACATTTTTTTTTATTTCCATAATCTGCATTCGTAAGTCAATGTAGATATAATGCATTCATTGAATATTTTACACACCAAGCAAACCAGCAAAATGCTCTTCAATACATCTCTATTGATGATTTCCAGCTGATCGTTGTGCGTCATTTTATTTTGCTTTTACAGCTGAATGGTAAGGATCATTTAAAGAACGTTTCAATCATTGCATTATCAAAATGCAGAAAAATAGAATAAATGCTGCAAATCAAAATGAGAGTAGCTGTTTAAAAACACAGGGATGGGTAAGATATTTGATTCAAAATTCTGTTATCACGCAGACCAATGATATATGCAAAAATTAGAAGCTGCACGGAAGAATTCAACTCAGGTCCATTCAAGCAAAAAATATTCATATGAATAACAGATTTAGTTATAAAAATCGTTTGAGAATGCTGTTAAGGAAGATAATTAGGACAAACTAGATACAAATTTCAGTTGCTTCGGCCTTTGGAGGAAACGGAATGGTTTTCGAACCAATCATCCAATATAGTTTATTCATAACAATGTAACATTTGATATGGTTGATTACATTAACGAATTTTTTTTTAAATTGAGGCAATTTTACGATGTGAATTCGAAATCATCATCATCATCATCATCATCATCATCGCCACCACCACCACCACCATCATCATCATCATCATCATCATCATCATCATCATCATGCTTTTAATGTTTGTCGTTGGACATATACCTTCCCCAGAATCGCCAAATTTCTCTATTGTTGGCGGTGCAGAGTTAGCACTCTCTGAATTTTTCAACTTTGCCCATACATCTAGAACTCTGCTGGCCTCGGTTGTGCATGTGATCTCTGGGGATTCATGTTGTGAGTCGTGATATCCATCGGTTGTCTATCTATCTTGCAACATGGCCAGCCCATTGCCATTTTAGTTTTTTAATGGATTCTGTGATCTCTCGGACACCTATTTTCTCCTTAATATATTTTGCCGTCTTGTGGCTGCTCCATGTGAGGTTGAGCTTGATTATTCCGTGTGCATGTTGCATGGTTCTTAGTTTGCAAGTCTGAGTCTTTGTTAGGTTACATATTTCAGCTCCATAAATGACTATTGGGAAGGTGCATTGGTTGGGAACCCTCCTTTTTTGGATTAGTTGGATTTTCATGTTTTTGGAAGATGAGCTTGCTCTACCAAAGGTTTGCAATCCTAAAGTGATTCTTCATTTGATTTCTTCTTCTTTTGAGGGTCTCATGGAGATTCGTTATCCTAGGTAGATGTAGTGATCTACTTTCTCCAGTTCGGCGCCTTTGATTTTGATTTTCATGTTCTTTTATCCAACGTGATTGTTTTGCATGATCTTTGTCTTGATGAAATTCAAGCATGGACTGACTTTCTTGCTTTCTTCATTTAGTTAATCCAGCATTAGTTGGAAGTTGTGTAGGATTTCTCTATCTCTCCCAGACTCTATCTCTCTTTTCGTCTGTCTATCTTTCTCTGAAGCATCCGCAGAAGAGATCTGCAAGAGCAAAACTTCAATCTTTTTATTGCACGTCTAATTCAATCATAGTAATGTCACTAACCTGTAAGTTTGTATCAAAAAAAAAGAGAAGATATTGTGTCCAGAGCCTGAGAAAGTACTTAGTTCCCCCCCCCCCCCGAGAGAGGAGATCATATGGATAAATAGCGAATAAAGACTTCAGAGGAACTTTTTCATTCTGATACACATTCTTCCTCATTTCTTTCTAATTTCTGCTTTTCTTTTCATTTAATATTTTTCATTCCAACAAATCGTTCCCCACCGTTTTAATTATGGCTGTTTGTCGACCTAATTCATCTCTCCCTGCACATTTTTTCTCATCAGAGAATCTTCTGCTCACTGATAGCTTTTTGTGTGTGCATGCATTTATTCAATATAGCGATTATTTGGTTCAATAAAAGGAAAAAAATAGTTTCAGAAGATTATGTGGCGGTTTTCTACGAAATAATTCGTTATAACGAGTCACAAAAATTTGTAGACGATTCCAGGTTTTGGATTAATCATTATCCACAGGGATGTAAACTCGTAACCAGTATCTCTGTACTATTTCAAATCTTTTTCCCCAAAATACACAGATTAATCTCATCCGATACTTGACTCTTATACATAAGTTTCTCCCACTCCTCAGCCAGAAAAGCTGAAACTCATTATCAATGTACTTTTGTTAGTCAATTAAAACCTTGGACGGCTTGACTAGTCATGCATTTAAAAAGAAAATGAATGAAAAATTAATACTTACAAAGGAATTATATACAGATCCCTCTTTCAGGTCTTCTGATAAGGTCTGCTTACACTGAAATAGGAATTTTACTAACTTCCTTTCGTTGGATTTGCTGATTAATCATATTGCCCGTCCTGTGTGCAAATAAATAACCGAGTGAACTAGTTATGATGGCGTCAATGAAGTATTCATCAAACTCAAGAGGGTTCTGGCCTCCCATAGACAGCTCTGGATGGGTAAGAATTTAGACCACTCTTTGTGGGCTCATCGCCTCCTTAGAAGAGTATGATTACTGACGAACCGATCACTCAGCTTAAATACTGCTCATGATCTGGCAATCGCCCTCGAAACTAAGCAGTCTCTTTGCAGCGCAAAGTATGAATGCAACAGGTGTTGAGACTTGTATTAACTCCAATCTTACAAAGCAGACCCGTACTTGCCGCTAAATGGTATTTTGTGGCTTTAATCGCAATCCCAAGTCTGAATAATCAACTAAGAACGCAACCAACCACAAATGTTGGAAGAAAGGAAAATTTGCTAAAGTATGCAAGACCAGTTGGTTGGCCGCTGTCTCAACTTCGGCCACCTTTATTAGTGGACTTTCTCCAGATAGCTTGTATCAGACCACCATAGATTTAGTGCGTAAATACGTTTCATTCAAGTCTTCAATCGACATCAGAAGCTCTGATGATTTTATTAAACATCGAATCGTGGAATAATATGAATTAACTTCTACACCAGTTTTTGTTTCAGTACGGCTTCTTTTCGGTAATTGCTCGGTGAAATTGACGTTGGGGAAAATGTACCCAAATGTAAAACTTGCCATTCCTTTTGACCTATTCTGCGACGTCATTTAGAGGCAAGAATTACCCTCGCAGCTATACCTGCGTTTTTTAAATGATTTTTTGAGGACGTTTGACAAAGCTGACTGTGGACAACGAAATTCCCATTATTTCCCATGAGGTGACCACAAGCACTGTCATCCAGTGCCTAAATCAGATTTTCCTGATATTCGGGAAACCTTCCTTTCACTTGGACTGATTTAGGTAAACCGTTGCTTTGCTCTCATAAATATCTTTCTGTTTCTCGTCAAGCAAACGAGATAAAATTAACATGTGGGTACTTTTGTAAGTTCATTAAAGCTTTAGAAAAGGTAACTAGTATTTTTACTACAATCTCCGTGAATACGGAACGTCTGTTCATCTTTGAAGATTATTACCTTGAGTAATTACCCATTCAGAGGTAACGGCACTGACAATGAAATTGGAGACCCAAGTTCAAACTCTGGATACGTTCACTTCACAGGAATTCCTTGAACTAAGTACACTCCAATCGGTCGATCATTGTTGCATGCCAGTTACTAGACCAAGGGAATTGTGGGAAATGGACGTACATAGCTTCCGGTAGAACGTGAAATCTGTTCGACAATTCCGAGTCGATAATCACTACGATTATTAATATTATTTTCAACATAGGCGAGAGAGTTGAAGAAGAGACTGAGAGGGGGAATTTTATGTTGAATTGGTTTAATGTATGAGGTTTGTCTAGAGAGTATCCAATCGTTTTGGATATTTTTGAAACGGGTTATCAAGCCCTGGGTAACTAGGTTACCAAAGGAGACCTTAATGCGCATATGTGAACAGATATGCTCTTGTGTTGTAAATCAATCGGCAGTAGGACGATACTGTGTGAATTCGTGTCCTGTGTGACTGCTTCATCCATAAAGACCAAGTGAGTCATTATTCACGGCTGGTGCGCAGTTATTTGGCAAAACAATTCATCATTCAGTCCAGATATGTACGTGAGGTCCCAACCGAGAGGTCCAGCAAATCTTGGCGAAGGCCTATGTCCAACGACAAACATTATTAGGCTGCTGCTGATGAATGCACCATTGCTCTTCATAGGCTACTCTTTAATTAATATTAAATAGCTGGACACTTTCCAGTCAGACATAGTACTGACTGAGAATAGATGTAAAACCATAAACGAACAATGATATGAGAAGAACAGTGCACAGAGGACATTTTATTTCTTTTCTTCAAAAGACAAATTAATTTCCGAGTTAAAAGCAAATAACCATGTTTTTTCCTTTTGAATTCATAATTGCTTGCATTGCAAAAACGCTGTATTTTAAGATTTGATGATGGTTTTGATTGAGTAATCTTTATTTGTAGAGAACGGTAAGTGTTTTAAATTTTAGATTATAGGCGTTGGCACATGGCTACAAAACCTGGGTCCTCTATGAGTTACAATACATTACAAACGTATAAGCTTGTTTTGTTCACGTTTTCATTAAATATATGTGCGTGTGCGCATTGAAGTGTCTGCACTCATGTGAGTAGACACTGGTGATTGTTTGTGTCTACGTCTACATGTGTGTAATTAAGTGTTTTTGTGTCTTTCTCCAGTCGCTAATTGAGGAGACAGGTTAAGTGGTTGACATTTCATGAGGTATCAGTTCTCTTTTGGTCTGTATTGTAGAGTCTGTGATCTAACCTTCAAAGATATTTTCACTCATGAACCTGAAAAAACGTGTAGCAGATGTCTCAATTAGTGAAAACATGTGGCAAAGTACATAAGTTATTGTGTTTACAGGTGACGAGTATTGGTTGCTATGGTCTGCGCACATGTGCGTGTATACTGATGTTATTTTTGATGCACCTATGTACTGTGTTGACATGTATGTGGTGCGTGCGTGCTGATGTAATGAGCTTATATGGAAACAACACCTATAAGTAGACAATTACAGAGGAGGAAACTCAGTTCCTTGTCTATTCTTCTTATGGGCTAAGCATGTTTGGGTTTTCCAACTAGTATCCAAGCTCAAATGGCAGTGGACTGGCCATGTTGCACAAATAACGGACAAACGATGGAGATTGCGACTCATGACATGGATCCCCAGAGATCACATGCGCAACAGAGGCCGGCAGAATATAAGATGGACAGACGAGCTAGACTAATTCAGAAAATACTAGCTCCGCGACGCCGAAAATAGAGAAGAGTGGCGAATCCTGGGGAAGGTCTATATCCAACGATGGACATGAAAGACTGATGATGATGATGATGATGATGATGATGATGATTTCTACAATATTACATAATGGGATGTTGCAATTGATGATATATTTCATCATTTTCTTAATTTTTCTCGTTATGAATAAAACAATGGTTATACTGAGATGAATTGTCGATGAGTCAATATTTCTCAGTGTATTTCTGTAGAAGTTTTTCTCCGTCATTGTAAAATTGCGCAGATTTGATTGATATGTTTATATTGCCACCGTTTTAGATGATATCAGTTTTATATTCCAGGATAATTAGAAAAAACGGTTTCCATTCTCACTGATCAGCTCCCTTGGAGATATTTTGTTGAAATTAATCAGCTGCAAGTTTGCAACCTCACTTGTATCATCTGAGGTTCTCAACATTTTAACGTTTGTACAGTTTAGAAGCATTACGGAGTGACTTTCTTTGGCGAGATATAATCTCTCACCCAAAGAAAAGTGAACAGATTTTGATGTCCAAGCCAGACCTGTTCACTTGGTAACTAATTAGTTGGTGTTTTTCTTTTAATTTTTATATTAACATTTACTTCAATTACCGTTTTCTCGCTTCAAATACACTGTTTAATCACTCTTTCCTGCTGGGTTTGTCTTACTAGGTTCGCTTCATTTGCACGGAATAACTCTGCATGAACATTATAGATCTTCTATTCTCCAATGTTTGCTGTAATTTCAATGAAAATAGTTACTGAATGTTTTTATTATTATGAAAATGGCGATGATCACACCTTTTGTTCCTTTCCCCCTCTTTCTGCCCCTCTGTTTTCTCCTCTAGCTGCTTCTCTCTCTATTTTCGTACCTGACTGCAGTCTGCTTCTTGCACAGAATTGAATTATTGGGAATACTTTTATTGATGAATGAAGTCTCGGAGTGTTAGTCAAAGTATAAGTTATTTTATGAAATTTTTGACAATAGGAAGGCAAGCGACCATAATCATGCAGAGAGAGAGAGAGAGAGAGAGAGAGAGAGAGAGAGAGAGAAAGAGAGAGAGAGAGAGAGAGAGAGAGAGAGAGAGAGACAACAGACAGAGAGTTGCTTTTGCTACTTACGTTTCATTAGGTTTGATCAAGTCCGTCGAAGATGATAGGAATTGGCTTTCCTGTTTACTAATTGACAATCAATCGAAGAAATTGATGCTTAAAAAGCACCTTTATTGTAATTGAGATAGCAACTTATGCTCTCTAGTAGAGAAAGAGACAAATGGGATTGGTTATTTATCTCAAACAGGCAAACACATACACATTTGCACAAACCAACACAGGATTTCTACCCGTGACAAGATTATGTGGGGGTGGATTTAATTCACCATATAACTATAATGCAGGACTGGACATAGATTTTATGTCTTATGACGTACATTTGGATTTTTTATGACATCATCCGAGAATCTTCTTGTTCTGATCAAAAATGATTTTGAAATATTTTATACTGAAAACACTTTCTTTAAAAAGTAAGTTTTTTTTGTTTTTTTTTACATGACCTCATATTCATATTATCGTATTCGTACTTCATTTGTTATTGGTACAATATACAACATACCAAATAATTTTTGGTTTTGGAATATTGTTATGGGTTCCCTCAACTTCATTAATACATTCTTCCAAAACACAGATTTTGGGGAATTCTATTTGGGATGCAAAACTACAGTTTCAATTTAATTTTTGTTGTGTTGGGGGAATGTTGATTGGTCATATTTACATATACTGCTCAAATGGATTCCCTCTTTCTGTCCACCTACGGCATGAAATGTTGTGGTTAGTTCTTTCTCGGTAAATCATTATTCCAAAACTCGTATTTTACTTGAGGAGTGGTCTATATATGATGTAACTATGCTGCAGAACTTGACCCACCCTTTCTGTCAATCGTGCGGGACTAGAGGTCCAAAATATTTTCGTTATTATCTATTCATTGACGAATCATTTCCCAGGGAAACAATTTGGGGTGCTGGTCTATTTACGATTTAACTATAAAGCTGATATGGTACGGAATTTAGCCTTTGAAAAATTCCATTGGAGAAACCCTTTTTCTAAAACCCAAAACTTTAGAAAATCCATGATGGGTGAGCAGCTGCATGTACGATGTATCTATACTGGACCCTTCTCTTTTAGTCCATGATACCGAGATACGGCTTCGAAGTATTGTACGTTGTTCCCTTCATTTCATTTGGAAATCATTTTTTTTTACGGCGCAAAGTAGATCATTTTTGCTTTTACTATAATACTGGACCCACCGTTTATATCCAGTATATGAAAATACGGCTTTAAGGGGTTCTATCTATGATGTAATTATAGTGCTGAAGTTGATCTTCGGTTTCCGTTCATCATCCCAAAGCAAGACTTTGGAGCATTTTGTTTACATCCCTCTACCGGATAAAGGAGATTTTGTTTGTTTGTCAGGGATAGGTGGGGGATGTACGATGTACGTACTTCTCAACTCAACCCTCTCGGCCTTTGGAGTGTTTCAATTAGTTATCTTTGCTTCATTGAGGAATCATTTTTCTAAAACCAAGAATTAGGGGTGAATGTTAATATACAATGTTGCAATAGCGTTGAACTGGACTCCTACATGACGTCCATCGCCTGAAACTTCAGTATTTTAGTTATTTCCTGTTACTTCCTTCAGTTATCATATTTCAGAAACACGGAAACACGGAAATTATGTTTAGAATTAAGATACCTCTACAATGCTCTAATTCAGATGATTTGCAACTGAAAATACTATTATGTGGTGTCCGTCCACACTCATGACTATATATATATATATATATATATATATATATATATATATGTATATATATATATATATATATATATATATATATATATATATGTATATATATATATATATATATATATATATATATATATGTATATATATATATATATATATATATATATATATATATATATATATATATAAAAGCAATGCTCTTTTAACTTTGGATACTGGATGGGATATTGGATAGTTTATAGCCTCACTAAAGAGTTATAACACAACAAAGCAGCTGTTTGTGGATGACACAATTATTAATTATGTATACATACACACACACACACGCACACACACGCACACACACACACACACACATATATATATATATATATATATATATATATTACAAATATAAAAACACCAGATAAAGTCAAGATATCACACACTTAGCAATGTATACTCTGATCAAGGTATCATAGTATTGAATGTAATTGATGATTACCTAATCGATTGATTAATAATTATTTGTTTACTCAATAATTGATTAATTACTTGAATATAATGAAAAAAACTCTTCCAAATGAAAACCATATTTAATACTTACACACCACAGAATGTTGTCACTGGAACGCAAATAGCAACTGACAAAAAACATACATCAAACTCCAGTTGCCAAATTTAACAGTAAAATAAAATTGTGAAAAAATTGAACCCTATGGAATTTACCATGATAAATTTTGCAGAAGTCAAAGACGGGTTGATAATATTGGTAAAGGCCTCCCTGAATGTAACACCATTCGTTATGAGGAGGTTCGTGTTTCCTGATATAGAGGGTTTTAAAATAAATCTGTTGTAATTAATGCAAGAAACGACATCACACCGTGCTTAATAGCCGGTGCGGACTGCCCTTAAGCAAATTATTCCAACGATATAAAACTAGTGAAAATAAAGAGGAGAATGCCGGAGATTCAATGAAACTTGCTGCAAAGAGATCCCGGTGACGATTCCTCTATACTACTGTTGCGATAATAAAAATGTATGAATCATTTTAAAGAATTGTCGGTTTGTTCCTACATCATCAGAAACAGCAGCATCCTTTTAGCGTCTGTTATTGGGCATAGATCTTCCCAAAGATTAGCCAGACATCACTACCATGGACATTGCAGAGTCAGTACTTTCTGAATTTATCTAGCTCATCACACCATCTTACTTTATATCGGCAACAATCTCTGGGGATCCAAGTTGTGAGTTGTGATGTCGAGTTATGATCTGCTATTCTTGCAATATGTCCAGCCCATTGCCAATTGATTTTTCTAACAGTTTCTATGATATATCCTGTGCTATCTTATGTTCTCTCCATGTACGGTTGGGCATGATTCTCTCATGTGTTCGTTACAAGGTTCTCAGTTTGAAAGTCTATCTTTTGGCCGGGTTCCATGTTTCAGGTCGATAGATGACTATGGGTGTCGAAACACTACATTAGTAGTGAGATTTTTGCTTTTTTGAAAGTCGAGCTTGCTCTACCGAAAGCTTGCCAACGTAGTGTGATTCTTCGCTTGATCTCTCCTTCCTTTGATGACTTCATCAAGGTTTGCTGTCCTGGATAGATGTAGTGGTCTACTTTCTCAAGCTCCACTTTGTCGATTTCGATCGATATGTCTATATTCTCATCATGTTGTACATGATATTTTTTTGCTGATGTTCATGTGGTGGCTTTATTGCTTGCTTTATACTGTTACCAAACTAAATTTTACGAGGCCTTCATTGGCAAGCATACATAGGTGGAAATGGTCTGGACCAAGACATGTGTATGTCGACAGACTCCCATTTCTTTAATGGCCATTACGACCTCTTGTAGAAAATACTCCACACCATTATAGACACTACCATCTTGCACGACACCCTCCGGCACAAACGAGGCCGTCCGCCCAAACGAGCTGGAAACGTGACTTGTCTGTCTCAGGTGAAACGCATTGCCCGATGCTATAGTGTCAATAATGGTACCCTTGGTGGCCGACGACTACGAAACAATATGTCATACAGAATATACTGCACAATGCGTTGACTGATGACTCGATGCAATTTTCCAATTCGTGATGGCGACTATCCCAGTCGGTCACCAGCTGTCCTGTTGGAGAGTCACCTATTGGCACCCACAGTTTCTGCAGTCAAAAGATATTTGTCCGAAGTTTCATCAATTCCTGGTTGACCCTTGCTACTCTTGCTTGAAAAACCCTAGATATAGTGTACCCCATCTTTATGGACCAAACCGCTCGGCTACACTTTTACAACTTCACTACCTCTCTATTAATGATATCACATGTAACCGAGTTCTGCCCTACAAACGGGTAAAGGCAAAATCATTCAGTGCCTTGTCTAATTTTTGGCCCTCCAGTCCATGTAGCTTTGTCTGACTCGGTAGCATTCCTCTTGAAAGCATGCTCTGACGACTCTTTTCTCCTCTCTCTCCAATTTCTCTTTGCCCCCCCTCACTCTCTCTCTCTCTCTCTCTCTCTCTCTATATATATATATATATATATACATATATATAACATGTTCAAGCATCTAAGATTATATGCATTCATATGTATGACAACTGTCATCTTTCATGTTCATTATATATGTCGCTCTCAGAATTTCAAGTTACGATAGATGTCGCTCGCGATTTTTTTTATTTGTGTACGAAGAATGTTATCTATTGTCAGAGAATATATGAAAGAATATGATAACAAGAAATTTAATGAATAATTCACTTTGGAAGTCTGGCTTAGATATGTGAGCCCCGGATCAGTCAGTTTTTTTTATTTGTTATCAAATATATCCTTACATTCCATTTGTTCTCAGTGTTAGAGATTGTCAAAACTAGACAATATTTATATTTGTAATCATTTTGTAGGCATACTTTTGAATTTATAACTTTATATATAAGATTGTATATACAGATGTGTGAGAGTATGTATGTCGGCGAGGAGCACAAAATATAGTGACAGCAAGCCAGCAAGTTTTAAGGACCATTTTAAGCAACAATAATGTTAGAAATAGACACACAACGGTTGAAATCGAAAGCAAAAAAACTGGAGAAAGTAGACCACGACATCTACATTGGACAATGAATTTCCATGAAATACCCAGAAGAAGAAATCAAGCGAAGAATCACCCAAGAATCGCAAGCCTTCGATAGAGCAAGCTCAACTTCCAAAAACAACGAAATCCCATTAATCTTTAAAAAAAAAGAGTATTCAACCTATGCATCCTCCTGATAGTAACCTATGGAGCTGAAACATGAAACCCAATCAAGAGACTGACCCTCAAACTGAGGACCATGCATCATGCACAGAAATGAATCATGCTTAAACTCACGTAGAGACAGAACGATATATTGAGAAAAAAAAAGAACAGGAGTTTGAGACATCAAAAATCCATCAAAAAGCTCAAATGGCTATGGGCTGGTCATGCGAGAATTGCAGATAACAGATTGCCATTATGACTCACAACATGGATCCCCAGAGATCACTAGCGAAACTGAAGCTGGTAGTTAACTGGGTATAGAGACAAATAAGATATGTTCCGAAATTATTGATCCTGCGACACCCATAATAGTTAGGTAAATCCAAGGGAAGATGCCAAACGACAGACGATAAAAGACTGACGATGATGATAAAGATGATAATGATGATTGCTCCATGAATGTCGCCCGCCACTGAAATTGAATTGGTCCATTAAAAAAAATGTTACAAATTTAAGGAATTTTTCCAACATACACGTATATATTTATTTGGGTTTCCTCATCGATCATCAAGAATTGATTTTGGAAATTTCTATTAATTTTTCTCTTCCATAAGAAATAAGTTCAATCTATCTTTTGGGGTTAGTTTGTAATGTTGATTCAATTGAAATTGCAAAACAGAGGAGATAATTTTAAATTTCATGTAGACAAGTTGGATTGAATTTTTTTTAAATGACAAGACCAAGCAGATTTTTATCTTTAAATCCACCGAATTTTGTTATCTGTATGTTTTTGACCTTGAAATTGATACACTGAAATATACACCGGACAAATGTTTCGAAATCCGTTCTTCCGTTTCTCAGAAAATATATTTGACTATGTTCGGAGATGACGATCTCTAGTCAACAAATATTCGTTTTACTTCAAAAGTTTTTTCTGACGTAATGAAACCCGACAAATTGCATTCATGGCACATTTCCATTTCTCCAATTGCTAAACTTCCATTTATGCAGCGATAAGATTGTAGATATATGTTAAAATGTTTTCTTGATATCAGGAATTGCACAACAATCTTTGCCTAGCGAGCTATTGTTCTGTTGGCCGGGTATTGATTAGGTGAAGGCAACTTATGCAGACGCTCTGCTTCATGGAGTCCATTGCAAAAATCAACATCATTAGAAATGTCTTGCGAACTATCAACTATCAACCTCTGCTCTAAAGTAATTGGGGTTTTGAATGCTAATTTTCTGTGTAAATAAATATATTATTATTCAGCCAAATTGTAACTTTATGTGGAAGTCCATTGTGATACAGAAAAAAACGCGGAGGTCACAGTGTCTATGGTATGAATAAATAAATGTTTGACGTCCAATAGTGAATTTCGACTGTACTTTTAGATGAGTGTGTAGTCTGAATAATCTTCT
Organism: Thysanoteuthis rhombus; assembly: GCA_963457665.1. Classification (NCBI taxonomy): domain Eukaryota; kingdom Metazoa; phylum Mollusca; class Cephalopoda; order Oegopsida; family Thysanoteuthidae; genus Thysanoteuthis; species Thysanoteuthis major. The sequence goes on from OY735213.1 coordinate 17,941,155, forward strand.
TCACCAAATGCCTGAGAATTCTTCACACCACGAAGCACAAAAGATAATGCAATCGCAATCCGTGACTGGATTCTTACCAGAGAAGTGTAGCTATTCTTCGAGATACTTACTGTTTCCCCTGTGAAAAAAAAAAAAAAAAAGAAAAATTTTCACATTCAAATCCGATCGTGTTGCACAGGGCGTTGATAGATTAGGACCCTTTGTGCGCATGCGCACGTGTCTTCTGGCGTTTCTGAATTTTTAAACCTTTTAGTTTCTTAGACGTAAGCCATTTGCCGGATAAAACAAAATAAACAGGATAGCAAAAAAAAAAAAACGTAAAGAAAATATGGCGGATAAAAAATATAGAAAAGGGTGAAAGGTGAAATTCGAGAGAGAACGGCGAAGAGGGAAAAAGCGAGAATATAGAATAATAAAAAGGATGTATTTGAAAATCAAGAAATAGAGAGAAGAAATGAGAAAATATAATATGAGAAAAGGAAACTCGAAACAAGCTCAGGACTTAAGTACAAAGAGAATGAGAAAGAAAAGAAAATACACATAAGAAAGTCAAGAGGAAAGGAATCATAGAGTAGAAAACGACAAAAAAAGATGAAATATTATTCGGAATGGCGAGAATAATATTCATATTTGAAAAAAAGTCTATGAATAAAAATGCAGGGATACCAGCATTTGCCTAGTCAATATATGGCATCATACTTGGTCAATATATGGAATAAACATTGGTTGAGACGGATATTTCGCAGAATCTTTTGCTACTGTAGATTCTACAAATAAGCCAAAAACATATCCTATTCCGAAAGAGTGCGAATGTGGGTGTTTGAAATATTTATTGACTTTTTAAGGTATTTATTAACATTTTAATTCCTAGCCATTTCTAAATTTTACTGAATATATCATTTGGTTACTGTAAATAAGTTATTTTAAACACCTGATCTTTCCAGTCTAATATTGATAATCATAAGTATCTAACAGGTATTTTGGTAATATATATTAAATAAAAAAAACATACTTCAAGAAAAAAATCAAATTGAATTTAAAATATTCATGGTTTTCTTTCACGAAAGATGCAACGCATCACAGTGAAAATAGAATAATCAATCATACTTCCCAGATTTTATGAAACTTGTTGATTTTGCTCGGTTCTTCCGGCATCTCATGCGTATTTAATTACCATTTTTTCTCTAAATTAACATATTTACTCTGATAAGCTGAATGATAATAACTATATGATTTCTTCTTAGAGTTCGTCATGAACTATGCAGATAAGAAAAAAAGGTTATCAAGATATCTTTCGCTAATAGAGATGATCTTCCTCAAAATCTACTTTTCAAATCATGGCTCTTACCTAAGTTTGATCTAAGAACTGGCATCAGTCAGAGACATGCAAAGAGATATACCACCTGCATGCGTATAAATCGAAACACAAGTTACAGGGGAGAAAAATTACCTATTCATTTTTATTTGGATCATAATCAATTATTATCATCAACGAATAAGTTGAAGATTGTTCAAAGCAGTTTCCCATAAACATATTCAGGGAGTTCCAATCAACACTCATTATCATTGCATTGGCACCTTTTCCCTTAATTTTATCCAGTCATATTGAGGTGTGCAGAGCCAACGGCATGAACTCGACAAAGAAGCGAGGAAGATGCAAATATCGACAAATGATCTGACGTGTGTTTGTGTATGATTATTCGTTGACCAAAGGAAAATGCCCCAAACAGCAAGTTTAAAGAATAAATATATGAAAGACTACCCACCCGTGTTTTAGTTTGTTGTGGCTCTCTTGTTATAGGCTGCCCAGATTTTAGTCTTTCCTCCCCAAAACAACCTTCGTTTCACAGCTGAGCTCTATCGAATGCCCCACTGGAGGTGTTCATGTCCGCTCGAGGAGACAGCTGATACCCAAAGAAGTAGCATTGTTGCATTGCCAGCATCCTACTGGCAAAAGTACAAACGCAGCAATCCGCTCGCCACATTATTTTCACTTCTACTCACGTATATGCTCTACTGTTCTAAATTCGAGTCTGAGCTCAGTCCCTTGAGTTATTTATTTTGATTAGTCCCTTTATGGTGACACAGCACACATGTAGCCAATTTCCAATGCTGATTTGTGAAACAGTTTCTGTTAGCACAACATCATTTTCCTACTGCCATTCAGGCCTTCTGTCAATGTGCCAGACTGAGCTATGCTTAGTGAATATCATCAAACCTTGTGTCTATTTGACTGAGACGCGTTCTTCTTTAAACAAATAATCAGCTGCCTAAATAGTGTAGATATAATTTGATAAGTTTTAATGATATAATTTAGTTAGTTGTGTATATGTTCATGTGAAATTTTTCTCCATGATTTCTATTCCTACTCATACAATCTTTCTGTCATTTTTCAAAAATGAAAGCATTCATTGATTCTTCAATTCATTATTCACTTAGCAATTTCAATAATCCTACTAATGAAAATCCTACATACACACACACTCACACACACATGTATGTGTGTGTATGTGGATGGGTGGGTGGTTGTGTGTATATGTGCGCGTGCATACGTGCGTGTGTGTCTTGCCTGGCAAGTGAATTATCTTTTCATGTTTGTGACCATATATCCATATCAATTCATTTATTGATTTCTAAGTCAATACACGTGTATATGCATCGGCGTTCATGTGCGTGTTCTTGACTGTATAGATGTGCACAGAGAAGCGTATTTAATACAGTTGATTCGATGTATGTTCCTTCAAACGGATATTAGTCTGTATTTGTTTTTTTTTTTAAATTTATAGATATTTTGTTATCTCTTGCTTTGTTTGTTCGTCTGTGTAAAAGTCGTGCATACGCAAAGAAGTATATGCATTCTTTTTCTATTTTGTTTTTGTAAGTGAGCTTACTGTTTATGTTTACATGAATAAGTACGCTTTCATTCTGTTGTATTTCTGGGTATAACTCTATTTATATATTTGCAGAGGTTGAAGCCTGATTTTACTGTACCCAGTTATATTTTTTGATACATTTTTGGTGTTTCTTGAGCTAAAGATGAATGTTCATATCCTTACGTGTTAATCTATAACATGAATAGTGTGGTATTTTGCGTTTGTCGCAACAATGGATTCTTCCACATAGTTCTGTTCACAGAATACATCTGATCCCCTCAATTTGAAACAATGCACTCATTGATTCCAACAATTTCAGTCACGTTTTACTAGAACTTCAGGTGGAACTGATTTTGACAAAAGCATACAAAACACAAGGTTATAACATGTTAGGGCATTTAATAGCACCAAGCTTACGATTACAAATAATTAGTACCTGAGCAAGCCTCATGATTTCTGCAGCATAAACTCACGTATATAGTTATTTACAACCAGATGTATGGGTACTTATATATATATATATATATATATGTGTGTGTGTGTGTGTGTGTGTGTGTGCGTGTGTGTGTGCGCATACCTGTGTGTGCATGTGTGGCAAAAAATGGGGAAACCGTGACTACTTGATACTGGGGCAGGTTGAATCACTTGTTTCAATTGTTTGTTTCCGATGACTGAAGGCCCTCAGTCACAGATTTGGCAAAAATAATTCATCCATTTTTACGTTTCAGTCATATGGGTTGTGAGCACATACAATTTTTTTCCATCCTGGTAAACAACCTTTGCACTTTGACAAACGCGTCCCTTGTTCATGCTTTTGTCCGCTAAGACTATAAGCAATATAGAGACTACCCTTCAAGCAACTTCCGTCAGAAATATCTCTTGGAATAGAATGGGGAAAATATGTAATTGAGGCTGGTTGGCACATTGTATTCTTGGCTACTTGCTACGCTGAAAAGGTATTAAATTGAGGCGGAGAAAAGAAAAAAGCTGTCAAAATAACAAAACAAACTTCAAACAATTCATTATTACTTTATTAATCTTTTCTCATATTCCAACTCATTACTATACATCATTCAAGTCCATTCACATATGATCCCTTTTGTCTGACCAGGTGGGTATTATATTCGTAAAACTGTAATCTTCACTCTAATACATTCGTCTGTTTCGTTTAAAATCTCATATTTCTCAATCATAAGAATATATTAATTGCATCTGTGCCAACTAGATATTAACTTGCCTAATCAAATTGTATCTACTATTCTTACCGATGGGGTAGGTTTGTACACTGTTTTCAAGACGTTCAAATGATGATACAATAAATAGTTTCTGATTTAAACGATCCCACCAAAGCAGGTCGCTTTTGTATTGTAACTTTTAGTCATTTTTGCGTTTTAATGAACCCAGTTGACACATAGTTATAACTATCTTGGGGGAAATAAACCAGCTAACGACGTTTTACCCCTCAATTTCCCCCTCTTTCACTCATCTCTTTCTCTAAATATATGTATATATGGTCATATACAGTTGTCATATATATGCATGCAAGCATAGATGCTTGAAAGAGTTATATATATATATATATATATATATATATATATATATATATATAGAGAGAGAGAGAGAGAGAGAGAGAGAGAGAGAGAGAGAGAGAGAATGGGACGTTGGGTGGATTAAAAAGTCTGTAACCTGACGTTGTTTTAGCTGATATTTCTCTGCTGAAAAAGATCCATCATAAAATTATGTCTATTGGAAAGATAATTTAGATAGATTATATTTGAAAATCAATACTTAGTTTAGTTTAGTTTTTTTCCATCAGTGAGTAAGCTACGGACTTATTGACGTAATTATGACTTTATATATATATATATATATATATATATATATATATATATATATATATATATATATATATGTGTGTGTGTGTGTGTGTGTGTGTGTGTGTATGCCGATAGTCACTTAGCAAAAATAAACTTGGCAACTTACGAACATTACGTTTCCAAAATGATCCAGACATTCAACACATCAAAATATAGTACTCAAGATCGGCTCACTTGCTCATATTCCTCTGATCCTGATACACGCAGATGTCACGTGGCAGTAGTTGTCAATATCGCCACATGTCACTGGTCATAACATGTTGTCTCTTTAGTATATATATATATATATATATATATATATATATATATATATACGCATATGTATGTGCACATGTGTGTTTCTTAAAACTTGTGAGACAGCATAATGATATAATTACGAGTTTATATCTCTCGACGACAATTAGATTCAGCCCAATTTTAACCAATATTTATTAAGATTAGATTAATCTGTAAAAATGGTAGTTTGGAGGATTTTCTGATAATTTGCAAGGAGTGTTCTGGACAGCTGCTTGCGTTTAAAAAAAAAAACAAAACAGGAATAAAAATCCTAAGTTTTATCTGTATACGATCATTGAAGTGATTGGAAATATGCAACGATCTCACTAACAAGGCAGACCCTCCTGAAATTGCATGTATCTATGTCCATGTCTGTATCACTCACATTCATACATGCATACACACACATACACACACACACACACATACATACGTATATATATATATATTCGAACATTTTCTTATTCAAAAGAAGAAAGTATATACAGAATCAATGATTTCCTAGAGCCTTATTTATGCCTGAGAGAGTTGCACATTTCCCACAGCCTCCAGTGTTCGAGTCTTTAACACATATGAAAACCAGGTTATAGAGTGAAATTTTCCAAGGCTGGAATTCTCTCTGCAGGTAGAAGATTCCAGCAGTACAGTCTTTCAAGATAATTTCAGTGAACCGATTCAGCCTTGTGTCAGACTTGATTGAGCTAGTAAATATCAGCCTGAATCTATGTACCAATGTTTGATTCAATTTTATCTTGGGAATTGTATATATGACTTTCCTTTTGTCTATTTGCTTTTTCCTGGTTATGTATCTGGCTACATAGACGCATATATGTTTGCTCTGCCCAACCTACATGCTTACATATTTCATTCATTCCTTCATGAAGCCCTTTTCACGGCAACTGATCGATCGTTGATCGCTACAATGAATTTTTCCAAAATCAGGAAAGGTGGAATGGAAATAAAACAGTTATAACCATTCACGTGTTTTAAAATCAATATCTACTTGCAGTCGAAACCATCGATCTATTTATTGATTCTTGGTTCTCCACTGATCTGGTTTTTCATATTTTCTATTCGTTTTTTTTGATATTCCATATTTTTCACTGTTTTCCATAGATTTTATCAGTCGACGAGGTGTATAAAACACCGTGAATTTATTTTGTTCTTGCCGACTATCGCTCCTTCCGTGTTCTACCAATGTGTTACACTTGGGCAGATATTAAAATACATAACATCATTTTTGTTATTGTACCCAGACAAAAAAGGAAACGCTATTACTCATCTTTGAAAACCTCTTGAAAGTGTCATACTTTTTTAGAATGTTGGTCCACATTGGAGAAAAACTGTGCTGCTTGCAACAGTCAACTGATCGGGATATTCTTTAACCCATTACCTGCAGCTAGAAGAGCTCAGTTGTTATTTCCTACAATAGTAACATTGCTGTACGGGGTGGTACAAATTAAGCTAAACAGTTCATTTTCTTAGAAAACAGTGAATCCTTCAACTTGATTTAACAAACAGAAAAATGTTGTTTGTAACTCCATTTGGAAGGGCCCATTGTGACATGTGGAAATAACCGTTATTTGCGGTTGAAGCATATTATAATAGCTTGAATTTGAGTCATCTGAAGTTTTTGGGCTAACATGCTGAAGTAAACCTCGTATTGACGTTATCAGCATTTAAGATAAAATTTTTAAATGTATATTTCGTGACATTTTTTAAATTACATATTATCTTTGTTCTAAATTGTCATTAGTATTTTTGCAAACACAGTCACATACGCAGAAGAGCTGACATACGCCAACATACACGCTCATTGACGCATAAATCTTGTTCATGTGATCGATTACCGTCAAGCGATTCTTGCTTGCCATTTCTATGAGTGATATTTCTAACCTTCACTTGCTGCTACAAGGACTGCGTGCCAGAGTAAGATAAGCTTAGTATAGAGAATTGAGTATCTGTAGTAGAACGATAATTAAAAGCTAATGTAGAAAGTTCGATCCAGGCTGTTGTCTTTTGGCTTAATTTAGTAAGTCTAAGTTTATCTACATAAGCTTTATGCCTAATAAGTAAAAGAAAAGCATCAATGAGATATATGTCTGTAGTTTCAAGGTCTTCACTCGACATAACATGAAATATTTTTACTAAGATGATTGCTAATCCAATCACAGATACGTTTGAAGAAAAACAACCACGGGAACAGGCTGGCTTGAAAAAGGATAACTCGACGATTGACAATCACTAATCCGTGAATCAAAATAGCAGAATATAATATGCCACTGGCAATGCTATTTGTTGAGTACAAACAGAAGTTCTAATAGTAGTTGAAGCAACTAAATAGCAAAGCGTAAGCCTTATTTATGTTTTAAAACATATCTGCACCTACTGCCAACCCTTCATCGAAGCCCTTCCATCTCGAAAAAGGAGTAAGACTAGTTGATACGTGCTCACCCAAACTATTCACAGCTTGCCTTGTGTTGGTCTTGCAGAATTTGAATTGACAAATAAAGAGATCAAAATAGATAGCGAATACTTAAGTTCTGTTAAATATGCAAACGGAATGTTTTTTTGCCGAAAAATTTCCACCATCTCCGAACAATTCTAAACAAAACGAGTGAAAGAAACAAGAAAGTTGGTCTCTCTATGAAAACTTATAAAACCAATATCATATATTATGTATACATCGAGGATCGAGACAAAAAACAAAATTGAAAACGTCGAGCTGAAGAAAGTTTAACATTGCATCTATTTGGTACAGCGAATGTCAGTGAAATCCTCAAAATGGGAAAAAATATTAAGAGAAGAGCCACCCTGGCTAGGCAAACTTTCGGTAGAGATAGCTCAACCTTCGATGGGAAAAAGATCGTATTGGTTGTGAAAAACAGTACATCCTCCTGTATCCTCCTGAACTTAATTCGACAACCTGCTCTCACACTCAGAACCATGCAACGAGAACAGGAAAACATGCTAAACATCACATGAAAAGATCACAAATGAGAACAATGAGAAAAATCAGAGATATCCTGCAATACATCAGAAAATTTGAATTGTTTTGGATATTGCAACACATAACATGAATCCCTCGAAATGTGAAAATTTCAATTTAGGCTGCCGTACCCTGCTCCAACGATTGTCCGTCTGTCTGTCTCTTGACTTCAGTACATTTCCAGCATTGTCAAACTGAACATACAGCGTTATGTTACTCTTGAGTTTTACCTTTCACAATTTGTATTCTTCCTCTGGGTTTGACTCTTTTATAGAAAGCTTCTGTGGGTGTATGTGTGGTGCGTGCATGTGTTTGTGTGTTTGAGAATGAAAGAGAGAGGGGGAGTTCTGTGTTTGAATGGGTATATTAGTACTGTATACACATATTTTGCATCCTCATATGTATATATATATATATATATATATATATATATATATAGATAGATAGATAGATAGATAGATAGATAGATAGATAGATTGATAGATAATTTCTATTATTTGTCCTGTCGCAAAACTTATACAATTAATCAGTTGATTTATTTATTCACAGAAAATACATGCTGGCTGGTAAAAAATCGACGAGCGAGCGAATATCGCAAAAGTAGGCAGAGAAACCATTTTGAAAAGGTCCTATTATTTATTCATGAATTGGTTTTCAGTTCACAAAACTATTATACGGAGAACAAAGCCGTCTATGGTGGGCCTGCCGCACATCTGAACACGTCAGGCTGGCACGCAGCTTAGACTACACCTAGCTTTTTTTTTCCTATATGCTCGGTTCAAACTACAACGTGATTATTCATGCAGATAAACCATATAAGTAATTAGCATACCTGACCTTTAGACCAATCACCTCAACGTCCAATCTTCTCAACCTATTCGATTCAATTCACATGCGTGCGCATCTCTTTTCCGTTTCCACCTTTTTCCTTCTTCCGGTTTCATTTCTTAATCGAATATTGCTCGAAAAATGGCTTTTGAAACGAATTTTGGCATTTTTCCAAATAGGTGACGTAAATGTTTATTTCCATTTTGCTCTTTCCCCTATGCAGCTAATTCGTCTGTACCTTGACTTTCCTTCTACCCTGCATGTGAGGAGATCTTTTTATGCCACTAATCAGCTTTTAATAGTTGGTATACATTTTCCCCTTTCTTGAAACCATTTTTTAAAATTGATTGTAATATTAACATTGGCCTACTTGGTACTTAACTTAGTAGTTGTTTTACTGATCGTGCTATTCACCAGAGTTCGAATGCAATATCACAAAATTGAGTGACGAACTATTACAGACAGCTTTCTTTTTTTTCTTGTATTATTGATTTAAAACTGTGAGTGAATTTTCAAACACCAGTGGAGAGAGAAACAATATTTAGAATTAGGGGATAGCAACTTTTCCCGGGACACACATATGCTTCACTAGACTGTACTTGCCATGTAGTCTTTGATGTCAAAATAACTTAATTATTTATTTTCATTTTCCTCCGCTATTCAAAAGCTTTCCCTACTTTGCTTGCGTTTCGAGACTTCTTAGATTCTCTCACGTGAGGGTCTTGAAATGAAGATTCCTAAACTGATTCCTGATTTTTTTTGATACATTGCCATATTTGTCAATTCTTTGTCCTTTCTCCTTCCCCTATCTCTTATATTTCCTCGTCTGTTTTTTTTTTGTTTTATGTCAAAGGATTTGTGGGAAAACGTCTCATTTTTTCTCATGCAGATGATATTCTTGTTGTTGTAAGTCTTCGTACTAAAAGGACAGGAAACGACCTCTTTAAATCGGTTGCATTGTCAGCATGTATTCTGGGGTGAATGCTGGGGATGAAAAGGTTGTCTTCCTTTTTTTCAAGGGCAAAATCCACACTTATCCTCACCGGTGTTCCTAACTGAACTTCCCCGGAGGGCAGAACCAAATCTGCCTATGTGAGTAACAAAAAAAAATGACGATTAATTTTCCGTTGCACATCACTTGATCTTAACTTTGGCCATTTCATGGGTCAAATCTGTAGGTCAGTCAATTGACTCAGTTCCTTATTGCGTCAAAATACCAGGAAAATCATTGAAGAAAACATGGCGCCATCCATAATTCAGTCGTAGGACAACAAACGATATTCTGTGTTTCGACACTCACCGAGACAATCCGGTATTGTATCAAAAGATCAATTCAACTTTGGAAATACTAATCCCCTTACCGACACCCTATTCACCGTCAGAAAATATTATCATTCACCTTCTCTTTTCGACTAACATGTTTATCTTTAAATCGTCCTAGCCGCATAAGGACTTTACCCCAGGAAAGGAAAGCTATCATTTGCTTTTTTTCTGATTAACTTCCATATACGACTCATCATTTAGCTTTTTTTCGACTTGGTCTCTCTGAACCAGTGTCTATCATCTTTGAATTGACAACTGGTTTATCTTCCAACACTTTTGTCTCTGGGGAAGGTGATCATAAAAATTCACTCTGACTTTCCACGTTCGAATTCGTGAGTTCTTTTATCGGTTAGCCCAACTAGCGTGGCCTGTGAAATATTTGTATTAACAACGGACTGATGATAATACAACATATTTTGCCCTTTTTCAAAATGCACAAGTTTTTAAAATATACGTATTAAAAATCACTCTTCTATATCCGCCTCTTTTGTTCTTTGTGCATAAGTATATATTTTGAAAAGTCACTTTGAAACCATTTCCTTTAACCTCCCAGTTTGGAATATCATTGGAAACTGTGAAAAACACTGCGACCTTTCAAAATATCCTTTGAAAAAAAGCCATGAGAAAACAAAGACTCATAAGAACGACGTGATGCGTATCAGAGGGGAAATTCAAAATGTCTTTGCTTAGTGCAGCACAATACGAAAATGGATGCATTGATGATATTTACTCAGTTTGGATTAGTTCAAAAGTAAGACCAAAATAATAATGTACCCTTTGGGAATATACTATAGATATCCAGAGATCATATACGAAACTATATCCAATCGACAATGAGACGGCATGACCATTTAGACGATTTCGTGATTTCGCGACGCCCGCGTTAAAGAGATCAAGCAAATTTTAGTGAATATGTACGTCGAACAACGGACGTTAAAGGCCTGTTGCTGCTGCTGCTGATGATGATTTTTATTTGGAAGGCAAGCTTGCTAGACATTGTGCTTGGGTAAGCCTCCAAAACAGATGTACAGGTATGAATATATTTTCGATACACAGCCTCCCTTTTTTACATTAGCACTGGAGTTCCATAAGACTTAAACATATTTACATTCCAGTGCTGTTTTAGTTGCTGTCGAAAAATGAGTTAGCTCTTGAAATATAATTTACGCACCATCTCGTCTACAAACTCGAATGATGGGTTTATCGAATTATGAGTATCTTTACATGCTTGTGTTGTTTACCGTTGCAAACTTCTTTTTTTGCATTCTTTTTCTTATTTTTAAATTGACAGTAAATTTGTTTTCTATCAGCTTATTTGTTGATTTATTTATTCCTGTTTTTCTAGTTAAAATATGAAGCAAAGAAAAAGAATAGAAACATTTCAACAATACACCTAACCGATAACATAGTTTCGACGCGTGAAAACAGTTTTACACGAAATCGGCTACTCGGTTAATCTATTGTCCAATTACTTCAGAAGCAATGTTCCTCTTTCTTCCTCAATTACCCTCTTCTCCTTCCTCTTTCTCAATGTTCCTCTTTTTTAAATAACCATCTCTCTTATTATTTTCCAATTTTTTGCCAGACTCTCTTCATTCCCTTTCCATTCTTCCCGTGTCTTCACCATATTCTTCATATTTAAGCCCATATTATGGATATTTACCAAGCTAGACATAGCGAGGAAGAAAGACAAATCGAAATGAGATTGAGTTACGTCTGTTTTCCAGATGGAGAACTCCTACCTTCCTTGAAAGTTAACATCACTAATCCCACCATTTACCTGGGATCGGACACCAGCATCTGATCCTGAAGAAAAGAGAGATCTTTTAAGGTAGGCTCTCAATTATTTAGTTTAGATTTGTCTGGCCAATTACTGCATATTACGTTACGGTACACATCCAATGAGCAGTCAACATCATTTCTATTTTGATGTATTTGTATGTCTTCCTGTCTGTCCGTCTGTGTATGTTTATAACTAATTGAAATCAACATAATTTTAAGGATATATAATATAAAGACCTCTTGAAATATATTCAGTCAGTGACGCTTCTTTTCAATACACACAATATACGTATACGATGCTAAACAGTGTATGAAAACCGACTATTCAGGAGATCGATGGTTAGCAAAGATGTTCTTCAAACCATTACCAATGTATGACATTCCCTTTTGTGACGGATAGATTTGACCCTGTGCCATACATGAGTAAACCAAAGTGTATTAAAATCGATGTTTACCTGAGCATGTGCCTTTGGGATTAATCGGTCTGTGCGTGTAGGCGCACCAATACATATGTCTGCCTGTGTAGGCTGAATCTGTTGTGTTAGGGCAAAGAGCGAGGACTATTCCGAAGGTTTCCTCCCCAACAAAGATTACGTTGCCTAATTACCGTACAACACGAATATATCGCAAAAGAATGACCTTGGAGCGACAATATTTGACGGATTGTGAGGAGATAATGTGAAAGTATGAAACCATAGCCGCGAATGAGGAACAATGAACAAGCGGCAAGATAAGAAATTAAAGTGAAAAGGAAAAAGTGAGATAAAGAGGAAGACTAAAAGAAAGAGGGAGGAGACGAATGATGTAATAAAAAGGAGAAAGTTAGAAAAGAAAATGATGTTAAGAAAGAAACAAAAGAAAACGCCTCGAGTAGAAAAGGAGAGATGAAGGGAAAGAGAAAGAGAAACATAGAAATAATAAAAATGAGAAGAAAAGAAAGAAAAAATCAAAGGATGAGAGATTGAGAGAGAGAATGAAAGACCTTGAAAGAGAAAATGAAAAGAGGGAAAAGAGCGCCTCATACAAGGAAAGGTTTGACTCGCGCTGGCAACAGCTGAAATCGAAAGAGTCTGGGCTAGGAGAACGTTATTGCTCCTATCTCGTGATCACTAAACTTCATGGTAACAGATTACTCCTCATTCATTTTGTTATAATGTTAGCTTTATATAATAATATCAATTAATTTGTTGACTCTTGGGGTCAGGAATGGTCACGATTTCTCAGAAAGTCGTGTTAAATATTCAGGGCTAGATCAAGCATATTTCTAATTTCCTACTTTGAGATTATTATTATGAAAACACTTTGTATAGATATGTTCTTTACATCTCACTGAAAAATCGGATTAGGATCTATACATAACTTACCACTCTATAATCTTTTTCAAATATTCATTGGAAAACGACAGACAAAATCCAAATCGATGTTTCGAATACATCTAGACGTGTTGATCATAGTTTCATATTTTAATGTGATGGTTTGAACAATGAAACATTTACACACGAACACACGTAGAACCACTATTACAGTCATTGTCTTTGACGTATAAAATTCGCCTCTGACCTCCAACTGGGGCATGCAACACATCCACATTGTAGAAAATGTCAGTGATACAGTATTTCAGTATTTTGGTTGGAAATGTTTAGTTGCAGATCAATTCAGTGGTTTCATTTCAAATTTCAATCATAATTTCAGACTCCAGACTGATAAGAATCGATAACAATTCCATTTCTAATCTTCGCATATATATATATATATATATATATATATATATATATATATATATATATATATATATCATTATGATTATGATAGTCTAAAATGCTCTTGGTAATGCACGTAAAGTCACGGATCCATTATGAAGCAAACATGTATTATCTCAAACAATTTATCAGTATATGTACATTGAACTCAAATTGACTGGCAATTCATCTATTATCATCATTGTCCTTGCCCATTAATCCATGAAAAAACTGTCTTGTTGCTGAGCTTCCTTCTAGCGTTATGATTTTTCAAAAATTGAACTGTTATGCTCTTATTGCAGAGAAGTGTTCGGTCCAACCAAGAAGGAATGACATATAAACACATCGTCGGAAATGTTCGAATATCTTGAAAATTGACACCTAACAATGAAGACGGACGATCTTTCCAGCTACAGTGACAAAATAACGTTAAGGTTTTGTGAAATGACATTGTTTCTTAAGCCAAGGACTTTTCATCCTTCCCTGAATGCATTATCAACGTGTGATTCCAAGAGGAAGCTCAGCAACAGCACTAAACTTTTGTCATCTTCAGATTTGTAAGAATATATGGTAAAAGTATGAAAATGGTGTTCAACTGTCCACATGATCAATTGAGGACGTGAAAATAGTTCGTAAAATCCAGCCTTTTTATATGGAATGACTCATAATTGTTCCTGGGTGTCAGACTTATTGACATGAAGTGATCCAATGAGATTTTGACAACATCTTATGGGAGCTTTGTGATGAAGTGGGCAATAAACAATTGTTGTTTTTCGGCACATGTTGCCCAGAACTGTCTTCGAGGAAACAATTCCTCGTAAGAGAACGGACATGACATAATCATCGCTGGTCATCATTTGGATCTGAAATGTCCGTTGGAGAAAACGTTTACAGTATCATTTTCCAAGTTTTTCTTAACCATCGTAACATTTTCTTTTCGGTATCATGACAAATTCTGATCTTACACAATGATATAGCCTATTTTCTATCCTTTAGGGTATGATTTCTGCTCCCACGTACCTTGTTCTCGTGCATTGATAGTTAATTGCTTCGGTTTTTCTTAATTGTATGTTTGTATTGATTCCATTCCTGCTGGGTGTGACCAGATAAAACTCCTCGGGGTGTCTGAAATCATCCTGCTGTGATATAATGACGTTCAATGGAAAAAAATATTCAGTACACTAAAAATATGGAATCTTTGGTAAATTAACCCCCCTAATATGCCAAAACATTGTGGCAAGATGTTGATCAATCCCAATCCGATTCTTCAAAGACATCGTTTTTCGACCTTGAATGAATAACATGAACTTCATTTAATTAGCTAAGCAAAATATGTTTCAGCTTGTGTCATATTGGGTGCTTTTAGTACTTAGTAATCGTAATTCACTAGTTTCTTTCCAGTAGTAACCTGAATATAAAACTAAGGCTAAACATCACTTTCTAATTAATTAATAACTAATTATTTGGAGTACAGATATCATTTTCAAAACATGGATGTCAAACATGAGAGGAAGAATTTAAAATTGAGTGTGCAATAAAATATTTCACATATATTTTATTATTCCTTGCAAGTCTTTCATTGTCATTAGAATTTGTTTAAATATATATTCAAACGTGCCTACAAAATCAGATTTCACATACAAATCGAAGTTTTACGAATATGGAAGAGATTGAACATTGAAATATTTTCAAGTTCAGAGGGAGTTTTTTGCAGTTGCTTTATAACCTTTATATCTAAATTCCCAATTGTCACTATTTTACAAACATGCAGGTGATAATCTTCTTACTTATATAGTAGTTATGTAATTCACTAGAGTGAAGGGTGGCCAAGCAGGTAATGGCACAGGAAATGGACAGCGAGCTGAGTTCAAGCTCTAGCCGGGACAGGTTGTATTCAATTAGCACTGATACTCTGAACTTATCTTCTTTTCCAACTCTGGGTAATATAGCACAGGGTGAAATAAGTGACACTACTATGGATGCTTCGCTGCTATTTCCCGTATCACTAACACGCCAATTATGAGGTAAAGTGATATCTGAAGGCCTCGTATGGACGAATACTATTTACTTTCAATCTGTAAAAATATGTTTTTATAAAATGCTACTCTGCAGACAGCAGTGGGATCTGACTATGTGTTCGGCCTTTTCAAAATGTTATGTCAGAAGATATCGACAGGTTCTCGATCAGCATTTCCGCTATGTTTCAAAATGATCGTGAAACATTTCAAAACGGGAAGCCAACAATTTATTTGGCGGAAGTTGTTTGGAGAGTATTGCGAAGAAAAGGCGGGGGTTGGGGGGCATGAAAAGCAAAATGCTTTTCTTCTATCGGTTGTCATGTGACTACCATTAATGCTTTCTTATAAGTCGACTTCGAAATCTTACTACGGGTTGAAAGTGGTTTGACGTTTGATGCTCAATTTCTATTGTTATCAGTGATATGATTGGAGAAAAAGGAAGCGAAACGAAACCATGCTTGTAACTGTTCGTCTACTAAATTATCCATTCATTAATTTCTGTACGTGTGACAAGGAAACAAGTATTCCATGGAAAGGGTCAATTGTCTGAAACCTTTTGGAGAAAGCAGCTCAAAACAATTCCCTTGCCTCCATTGGATCCCATACATGACATAGTCACTTGAATAAACAAGGCTTAGAAAATATCAAAGCAAAAAAATCTAAAAAATATTAGAACAATAGATAATTGAAAATGATCTGATACACGTTAGAGGAAAAAGCTTTTCTCGGTAACTCTGGAAACTACTGGATGCAACATACACGCAATGTTGTTTGAAAAATAAATCTACCTACACATTGTGCTGGAAACAGGAAGAATGAAGAAACTGCACTGAATAATTTGTGTAACACACACACACACACACACACACACACATATATATATGTTTATATATATATATATATATATATATATATATATATATATATATATATATATATATATATATATATATATCAGTTAATCTCATCTGATTGTGAAGACAATATTGCATCCTGGGGTCCTTAGAAGACATTGATTACTTAATTTCTATTCTTCCTCTTCATCATCTGAACGAAAATACAACAGTTCACTTATATGACTGAGTATTATGATATCATATTAAAAGTAAGATGAGCGTAGATAAGAACATTTTTTGTTCTAATCATGTTGATACCAGTTGGACTGAACGTTAACGAGTTAATGGTTCTATAGGGAAAGATAATTCTCTGACTGTTGGTGCTCTAGTTGAGATGAAAAGGAGATTAGAAAAGTACTAGTCACTTCTAAAGAGAGGCCTTATCATACCCCTAAGGAAGATCAAGAAATATATCCATCGATATTTCCTATTAAAAATAACGAAGACGAAGAAAATGATCTGAAGAATGATATGAAATAATGTATTATAGAGGTATTATAAATAAACAAAAGGAAGACCAAAGGGAAGTTTGAGGATTTTGTTTTATTACTTGATTGGTTTTCAAATGAATTATCGGAAGAGAAATCAAAATTTACATTCATCATTCTTCAGTTCCCCACTCCTCAAGCACAAGAATCTTAATAAAATAATTCATGGCTATTTTAGATCAAAGTAGATTTAAAATCGATGATAACACTCAAGATCATCCGATTTCACCTTTCTGGGGTTCCTTTCAGGCAACTTACATGCCAAACCGTTACTTTCTGAAACCAGATTCAGTTCCATTATTTGTGATGCCATACATTTAAAATAATAAATTCAAGATTTGCATATCATAATCTGAAGAGGTTTAGACAAGAAATTGTTCAATACTCGCCAAACTGGATTTTCTAAAACAACGAAAGATTATCCTACTAAGACCTGAACGGACAAAGTAAACGTAACGTAAAACAAGATGTCACTGACGCAAAGAACTTCCGGAAAGACGGCTTGGGATGTCAGGAGAGACACAATCGGATACCAGAATGGTTAGATAATTTAATTCCAAAATATTGGAGGAGGAAAAAAAAAAGTTGAATACAACCACACTAACAAACACATAAAAAAAAAATAACTGGAAATCAGATTGAATACTTGGATATTTGTAAAAGAAATTCACCACATTCCATGGCAGTTTTAGCCATCAGTTTCAATACTGGTTCAATAAAAGTGAGGTCCGATAACTGATGATCAGAAACAGTATAACCTATATAATGGCGCAGGAAATGGTAATCGGGCAAGCAACTATAGACAAATCACATGCCTACCACTGACACCGAAAATGTTGATGGGTCAAAAAGGAAGAATATATATATATATATATATATATATATATATATATATATATATATATATATATATATATATATAGATAGATAGATAGATAGAGAGAGAGAGAAAGAGAGAGAGGTGACTCCTACCAGACTTGCAGAAAGGGTGCAGAAAATTTAAGAAAATACTTCAGGAAAAACTGGTGAGTAGATGTAGGCGAAAAATAGCATAGGTGAGTATTGAAGGGGGGTGGGTGTCATTTGGCCTTTTTTTTTTTTATTACCCCGTCAGCATTTGTATTAACCATGAAACCCCTGCACAGACTCTTGATAAACAGTTCAGTATACAAATTCTCCTAAAGAGGAAAGTCACCCGCCTCGTGTACATGGATGTTGCATAGAATAGGGAAGAACTGGAAATACTTTTCAGCAAAGTGAAAGAATAGGAAAAATACACAGTATTGGTAATGCTCAGGAGAAAGTTTATAACAGTAGAAGAAATCGACTTAGCGGACATAAAAACTATCAAAACAGCATTAACCACGCTGGGTCGATATACATACCAGGGATTCTTGGTTATGGTGCCAGGGAACAGAAAGAAATCAAAGAGAAAAAGAGATAATAATAATATAAGGAATTGAGTTAAATAGCAGAAATCTGATGAAGAGAATGAACATCCTGGCAATATCGATGATAAAATACACAGGATCATTCTTCGAATGGACAATTGATGAGCCCAAATCAACAGACCAGCGAATTAGGAACCTAATGACGGTACGCAAAACTCCTCACCTATGAGATAACATAGGAAGATTTTATGTGAAGAGAAATGAAGGTGGCAGAAGCCTCATTAGCATAGACGACAATGTCCGAATGGCTGAGATAGGTTTGGAAAAATACGTGCAGGCCTCAATTCAAGATGTAATGAAAAGCGCTCGAATCAGTGCAGCAAACAGCAAAAAAAGAAAAAAAAAGAAATGGTAGCAAGCAATAGAACTGTGAATAAAAGAGAAAAGAATGTGAAATATGCAAGGAAAAACCAGGGGAATTCAAAAGACAGAAAAACAATTATGGACATGGCTGTGCAAAGGACGCATGAAAAGAGATATAATTCATCTTCATGACTGTACAGAACAAATGTATCGAGATAAACTATGTCAAGAAGGAGATCAACAAATTCCATGGAAAAAGCAAGTACTGCTTTTGTGGATAAAGGGATGGAAAGATAAATAACAGAATATGTTAATGCAGTAAGCTAGTTAGGAAACAGTACACGGACACGAAAGAGTTACGACGGTTATATGCAGGGAACTATGCAAAAGATTGTTTCAGACATGTAAACAAATGATACCAGCACAAGCCAGCTCATCCAAGCTAGAAGCCTGAACATGGTAATCGTGGACAACGGGGAGAGTTGTTGTTAAAAACGCTGGCTGTGCCTCCGGATCACAGGCTAAATATGAAAGGGTGAAAGTCAGCGAAATACCGATTCTTGGCAAGGGAACTGTTGAACACGAAGGTTAAGGTACGACTAATATTAGTAGGTGCATTGGAAAGTATCAAAATACAGTGGAAAAAAAATTGGAAGAGCAGGAGATGAGGAAGTTTTTAGACTATGAACACAACAGCACTACTGGTGTCCGCAAAGATAGTGAGGAGCGTGCTACAATTGTCATCGCATATGGCCAAGCTGCTAGAATAGAAATGAATATATCAGGAAAACTGGGGATGTAAGAGATGGAGCGAACCACTGATATGATATTTGAGGACGTTGAGAGGAGGGCTGAAGATTTGAGGAGACTTGCTGTCACTTAGTCTTCAGCAACAACAACAACAACAACAACAACAATAATAATAATAATAATAATAATAATAATAATAATAATAATAATAATAATAATAATAATGGGAGTGAAAAACTAGGGGAATACCAGGACCTGACAAGGGAACTGAAGAAGGAGTAGGACATGAACTGGGAATAAGAGGTAGACTTTACCGACCACAGCACTACCAGGGACTGCACGAATTCTGAGGAGAGTACAAGAAATACGAGACCTAGAACCCCCCCCCCCAGCTGGCAGCAATGGCCTGACAGCCAATAAAAAGCAGGATAGAGACGCTACAAACCCCAGCGCTGCTATGACAAGTGGGGACGATATGAGAAGTCGGTTGGATCTGCAGAGACTTACTGTCACTTATCCTCCAGAGATACCCGCCAAGCAACTGGTGTGGAACCGTTATCTACAGCGCTGCTGCGGACTGTAAAAATACGAAGAGGAGGCCCGGAGATTCTATCTCTAGCGGTGACCTCCAGGCAACTAGTGTGAAAAAGCAAATAATAATAATAATGCTTAAAGCCCCAAAATAATGAAGCGGCGTGAAGATAAACATTATTCATATAATTCATATAATGTGGAGCGTCATTTTATTGTATGGGATTAGATTATCGATCTTTGATCGAATAAAAATTTCTGAAAATTTCTGGGAAGACGGTATTTTGAAGCAAGCCAATTTTATCCCATGTCCTCTCTTTCTCTCTTATCCACACACACACACACACACACACACACACACACAAACAATCTCTATCTTCCTCTGTCTATCTATCTCTCGTTTTGCCTTTAACTCGTCTTTCCCCTTCACACACACTCTCTTTGTCTCTGTCCTCGTTTGTTTATTGGTACAGAACATTTTTTAGTTGTTCTCCTCTGCTCCCCCTCTCTCTCACTCACTCTCCCCCTCTCTCTCTCAGTCCTGCAAAGTTAATATTCATCCCCCTCCAACATATACTTCTGTATCTAACTTTGTACAGAAAAAAAATTCAGTTGAGAAATTTAAATAAGGATGTTTTTCCGACAATTGTTTAATCGGGACGAATATATTGCCTACCACGAAAATCAGCATTCAAAATTTCGGCCTCCCAAATAGACTTGGCCACTGACATCTAGTGGCTATCTGAATGTCACCAGATGATTATTTACTAAGTTGATTTTTTTCTGGGAAAACTAAGTAGTGAAATGCTCAGGGAGGATGTAACGCAGCACACTTGCTAACTGAGCTGCGAGAGAAGCTAGTGAATCTTTGTGCTATGGTAGGCGCCCACTATTGACAAATGATATTTTACTTTTCTTGATTAAGCTTCCTTCATTCCAAGAATCCTGTCAATCATGGTTCTTTTATGTATTGTATCTTCTATTTGTTCAAGTTTCTTCAACATTCTATCATTCAATTGGTTACGCCTTCTCTCTCTTTCTTTTCTCTATCCTTCATTTTCTGGCTTTCTCTTCCTCATCCCTCTACTTCCCTTCTCGTTCTCTCTATCTCTCTCTATCTCACCCTTTTTTCTTTCTTTCTTCTTTCTTTCTTTTACGCACTCTCTGTCTTTCTCTGCTCTTCTATAATTATTTCTCTTGTCCTCTGTTTATTACATTGGTTATATTTCTTTCCGTCTTCCGTCATCTCTACCTTTTAATTCCCCTTTTTCGTTTGTCATTTTCCTTCATATACGTCAATCTTCCGCGTATCAAATACGTCACTTTTAACTCTCTTTTTCCTCATTATCATCCTCTCTATCATTTGTTTCTATTTATGTCACATTTCTTTCTTTCATTTCTCTTCCTTTATTTCTAAATTATTCTCCACCTTACTCCATAGTTCTTCTTCTCAATCTCTATTCTCTCCTCTTCTTTTTTTTCTTTTGTGATTCCAATTTTCTATACAGATCTTTAATTTATTTATTTATTTAAAATATTTTAAAAACGTTATTCCTTTTTGAACATTTCCAAACGCATGCAAATTTAAGTGGTTTCAAGAAAATACTGGAAAAAACATTTGGAAAAATTTCAACTTTTTAAAATGCATTATTTTGCTGCCGTGTGGCGTGGAGCGCTCACATCTGAAATGGTGCCTATGAGACTAGCAATGAGCGGTTGTGTGAGTACGGGCCGTATTTCGGTTTGATGTTGGCTTCCTGTTACGGAAACAGATGCACATTTCTACATGGTTACAAACAGGGGTGATAATAGATTTAGATGGACTGGGATGCATCAACCTCCCTTTTTAAAAATGACAACAGACAGTGCTGACATTTTGCTGCGGTAGCTTGGCCAACTCAATTTTGAAAACAGTTTACTAGGGCGCATTCATTCTTTCCAGCCCTTTCTATCCGTCAGAATGACATTTAAAAATAGAGATCAAATAATGATTAACCCTTGCCACCGTTTACATAAAAACATAAGATAACTAGAAAGCATCCGGAGAGCGCATAATCATACCAACAGTGCACACTAATCGAAAACCGAATAAAAATTAAAAAAATATTAAAAATAATAAAAAAACCAAACAATTGGGATAATGCTACTGTGCGAAATTTGAGTTACTTCCCTTGAAAATAAAAACTGTATTTTCATTAACTGTTTGTTTTATCCTTTGTCTCTTGCAGAAAACAAAATATATATTTCATTTGAAGAACAATTCCTTGATCTGCCCCCATATTTGACGAATTGTTTTGTAGTTCATTTCACACCTTTCTTGAAGATTTGAAATTCATACAGAACCTTTGGAGATATGCTGTCGAGGGATAGACAGACGCGAGTAAATGCATTTACTCTTCCAATATCACTGATAAAGGTAAAAATGTTATATCAGTAAGGGGCTGAGCAGTATATAGCAGTGAACTCCCTCTGGATGGAAAATAGTCAATCATATCAGGTGTTCCTATTAACATCTTTGCATATGTATGTATGCCTGTGTCTGTACTTTTGAGGGTCTAGAATGTAGTGTGCCAATAATTGCTCTACGGTTCGAGTCCTACGTAGGCACTGAATCTGTTTCTTCGTCTGTCTTAATGCCTCTAACCAGCAAACTCACCACAAATACAATAAGACTGTAAGAGGGATTCTCTAACACTTGAACAGTACACGATGTGTGTTATTATAAGTTTGTTAAAATATGTATGTACTGCATTTTTACATGCGAAGTGTCCTTTTTATATAGTAAAATGCAGAATGACATGAACAACACAAACAGTAAATCTTTGAACAAAATTGGGCCTTTTTGAGATAATGATTATATTTTATCTGTAACAACCCAATGTGCATGTGTGTATGTATGTATGCATGTGTGTATGTTTATTCTACACATCAGTATGTGTGTGTGTCTTTCGCAATGTCTGATTGATTTCTATATTGAAAACTGGGAGGCAGTACAAAGGCTGATGTAGGCTGATGGAACTGACGATTCATTTTTGATGCTGCAGATGAGACAGAAAAGCAGAATGCTAAGCAAAAAAAAACTAAATTGCCAAATCTTAATTCAGCAAAAAGAGGCATAAGGATGATGCTTTCATGGATTTCATCGAATGACATTCCTAAATGATCTATATTATTATTCCTTGTGTTCTTACCTTCATCATTCAAATGCTATGCTTTAATTTTGATAAGATGGCAGGAGGAGGAAGGGGGAATGAAAATTGGGAAGTTTACTTAGAGAGAATGGACAGAAATGAAAGTTAGGTATTTTGACAAGAGAGTAACAATGGATATATCAGAAAGAAGAGTGTTAGTGAGTTTAATGCGAGGGTGGGAAAGGAGATGATAAAAAACACGCTAGGTAGTTTACGGAGAAGATTACGGAGAAGAGTGTTTTG
This sequence comes from Thysanoteuthis rhombus, assembly GCA_963457665.1. Taxonomy (NCBI): domain Eukaryota; kingdom Metazoa; phylum Mollusca; class Cephalopoda; order Oegopsida; family Thysanoteuthidae; genus Thysanoteuthis; species Thysanoteuthis major. Next base: position 17,964,713 of record OY735213.1, read on the forward strand.
GAATATGAAACTAGTCCATACTGGTATAACATTTAGATAAAAACATAGGTAGGCAACGAAGATACAACCCAAGGGGCAATAGGAGCGAAGAGAATCTAAATATAATGAGGAAACCCGTCAAAATACACCCAGAAGGTCATAAAAACCTTTTTACTGAAATACCAACCCACGTTTTCGGTAAAGGTCTAATGGAGCACTGATGCCAATTTTCATTCTGTAGACAAAACAGCATGGCCAGAAGCACTGAAAAACGCAAGCACACGCACACATGAAAAAAGAATAGAACGTTTGGCCAAGTCTAGTAGCTACAGTGGTTCAATATGTACTTAGGTTGGCTCAGGACTGCAGAAAGTCGATGAAAATTATTAAAAATGGTTTTGCATTTGTCTTCCAAGTTCAGATTGTAGTTTGCCTGTCTTAAAGCATTCAAAATATTGACCTGTACGAGTAAAAAAAAAATCGACTATAACACAACCTTCTCAGTCACAAAGCAGCTTCACTCCTTTTATCTTCCCCGACAACCATACCAGAAAAAAAAGGAAATTTTCAGATGACTTGCCATCAGGCAGAGCAGAGAGAGAATTGAACTCTTGCCCTCTCCAAAGACATTATGATGAAGAAAAATCTGTAGCATGTACATCAAACGAGGTTTTGTGCCGATAACCGTTAGACCAGCACGCATCTGCATGCCTATTATTGTACATCAACAGATGATAATGTTGATATTTTGGCTAGATTGATAGAGTATAATTCTTAATGTCAGGATATGAGAACGTTTTATCATTCATTCGTGGACCTACCTGCCTCGAAAATCAGTGCTGAAAGTTCCAAGTCACCAGAAGGAGAATATATTTCCACGCATGTATGTATATCCATGTTACATCAAGGTTGCACTGGCAATTCTCAAGATTATCAAAATGGCTGGATACTAACCGGAGAAACCTCTTTTTCTCAACAAAATATGTGATTTAGAATCTAATCCTAATTAATGTTATCTGTTCCGTGCTCAGAATAGAGAGCCACTTGATTTCCAAAATCTATGACAAGTTGACACTTATGATATATTAAATCTCACAATTTTTTCGTGCAATTTATCTGCAATTTTCGTTTTTATTTTTCTTAAAATATCGAATTTTTTATTTCTTTTTTCGCTTTAAAGACACAGATATTGCAGTGAGGCATACATCTTTTCCCCTCTCTTATTTGTTAATCTTGTTTTGATTACCTATAAGCATTTTCTCGGCAATTTCTGCGTCTCTAAATTACCTCATGTATATAGGAGATTACTCTCCGAGCGAATGCGCGTATGATTCATTTGAATGTACAAACGTAGGGAGCTTTATCTGCGTAAAAATGTATGCTGAATTTGTTGATTTTGTTTTAAAACACCCGTTCTTGTTTGCATTTCCTTTTTGCGTATGTAAGATAGTCGTATTTAATTGTGCTTACGTGAATGCATCTGCAACCATCTAGGCCGATGTATGACCACCTTTGTATCTCACTTTCAATTCCCAAATTCGCATTAACAATTAAAGGAAGACGAAATTGCATCGTCAAATATCTAAATGACTCCCAGTTGTTCGTTGACAGATTCGATGTGTTCTTCCCTTTTTTCATTCGAAAGCCCTTCAATGGAATGAACAAACGAAACAAGAGAAAAGGAAAGTAAAAAAAAACTGCGCAAAAAAAAAAAAAAAAAAAATGCCGTACGCGCATGCACAAATACTGGAAACAGATATTTGCACACAGCAGCCCTCGTACATACACACTGCACCAAGGCATAAGAGTTGAACATTAATTTTAAGCTGCACTAACAATGAATTTTGACGGTAAAATAGTGTTTTTGACGTAAAATCAATAACTTGTTCATGGGGAGGATGTTTGGACAGGCTGGTAATGTTCAACTTTGAATGAGTGTTTGGATGTTCAGGAAACGTGTGCTTGCAAAAACAGACCTCATCTTTTTAGACCTTTCCATTGGTATTTTCTCTACATTCCGGTCATTGTGGAAATAACGCAACCAAAGGCATAAACTGGATGCTATGAGATGATAACAATAATGATAAAAAAAAAAAAAAAAAAAACGGAACACAAGTGTCATGATCTTCCAAATCTTCCTGCAATTCTTTTTTTGTTACTATATGTTTAAAAATGATCTGTATTTATAGTATTTCAAGGATTGTTTTTATTCAGTTTGCTTATATCATATTTTCTGAAACCAAAATCCTTTACCCATTTTGAAAAATAATTGTTACTAATTTTAACTCAGAAAGTTTTCGCCTTTTAGAATTTAGGCTAAACGATTTTCTAAAAGTATCTTTTTTTTCTGTTTTTTGTCAGATAATTAGCCGATCTTTTCCCTCGAATTATTAATAGTAAATAATAGTAAATAATACCATGAAACACAGATAATACCAAGTGAAAATGCAACTATAACATCCCTGGTTGAAACAGTTGCTCTTTTCTCTCAGGAGATAAAATTAAGATTTTGAATACTGATCTACCATAAAAAAAAAAGTTTTCCTGCTAAAAAGAATGCCGTAAAGCAATCATACTCCTGCGTACTGCACATTTCATATTGTGTTGTACGAGGGTTGGGTTGAACTTGATAAATACTGATGAATGATTCTATTTATTTTCGGCGTTTTCATTAGTATTTTCTCCCAAAGGTTAGAGGGGTTGCATCATGGCGTATCTCTCTTGATAATGAGCTGCAGGTCCATGTTGCATTCGAAGCTAATTCATTGTTCCGTAGTCCAGGAATTTATTTTGAAGTCCCATAAATATATCGGTCAAAGATCAAGTGATTAACGTGGCAATAAAAAAGCAAAGGTACTACTGAAATATTTGTGTTAGAATGAAGATATTTTTTCTCGGAACTTCATCACTCCCCATAGATAAAAAACAAAACAAAACATTAATTAATACATGATTGCCTGGGTACTTCTATGATTTTCCCAACAATAATTTATTCAACATTGAACATCCGAAGATTGTTATTCACACCGATGTTTCAATAGATGGAAATCTAAAAAAAAGGGCACAGACCTGAACGTTCACAGAAGAATTGGGACTAACTTCTTTTAGCTTTTTACTATTTACTGTGAAGACAATTGACATATAGCATGTTGATAAGAAAGAAACAATTCATGATAACGTTTGATTCAACTAATTGTATAGCGGAACTTAATATCTGCCATTGCTCGCATTTGATGTTTACAAAATCTCGAATCGTATTAAACAGGGATATTCAACAAGACCTTTGTTTTAGGCCATTAAATGTTTTCACAAAAAATTGAATTCCTTCAAGTACACACGCACGCACACACAAACACACACACACACACACATATATATACATACATACATATATATATATATATATATATATATATATATATATATATATATATATATATATATATATATATATATATGTATATATATATCGCCAGTTTTTTCATGAACCTCTGAGGCAGCTATTTTGGAATTGTTAATCAATGACTGTGAATTCCAATCATGACTAAGACCTTGATCCGTTCAAAAGTTCAAATATTTTTTTTGCAGCACTCTGCCCAGCACCAAAATATAAATTCCTTCCTTAGTCCATTGGCCACACTTACACACAATTATATAACAATTCTTTGAGAACCTCTTGAGGTATAGTTGTGACAGACTGGAGTGAATTCAGGAATGTATGGGAAAAATGCAAGAATATTTCTTAATCAGAGACTAATTATAGGGTTCATCTCAGAATTTAATCCTCGCTTCATTAACTGCCTTCAACATCCAAAAATTTAATTAACATTCAACATGAGCAGATACAAAAATCAATGAAAATTGCAAAAATATCTCTGTCAAAGATAAACCCCTGGATCCACCCCCAGATTATTTTTTTCCTCTCTAAGCCCATAGCCCACTTTATCACAGAATTCCATTAACATCAACTGGGAACTTTTGAGGATATCATTTGGATTGATAGGAGCGAATACAGTAGTGAAGGGAGTGAAAAACGGAAAAATATATCTCAATGCAAAAGGAATTCCTAGATCCATCCAAGAGTTCATTCACATCTTACATATTACGTGCTTTACGCTTTTACAAATTGAATTCCATTGAGACTCTTCGAAACATCATGTTGAAAGAGGAGCAGATCCAAGAAATTATCAAAAAACGTAAACATATCTCTCAATCACGAACCGTTCCTTGGATCCATAGCCAAATTCAGTCACTTCTACCGTATGTGATCCAACATTCCACAAAATTTCATCGAAATTAAATGAGAATTTTTAGAGATATCGTCGGGACAGACATGAGGGAATACAGGAATATATATCATTCATTCAGAATCTAATTTCTGGGTCGGTTCCAAAATACACTTACCTCAACCCTTACCCCGTGTCTAACTTTTTCCCAAGAATTAATTAGTATCTTTTTGCAATATTATATGGAAAGACAGGAGCAAAAGCAGAAATGTACTTTTAGAAGAACACAAAAATAATCTCCCAATGAAGGTAAAACCAATGGATATTTTTGCCCTTTTTCACATTTACACCTGTCCGTCTATGCGATATATCTAAGTTTCTTCAATAAAATTTCATCAAGATTTGGTGGAAAGGTAAGGAGGAAGTGGTTAAATTTTGGGATGGATCAAATAATTCGTTCTTGATTTCAAAATATTTGTCCGTTTTAATAATTCATACATGTATTTATTCGCTCTTGTCAACTTACATGTTGAATCTGCATTATTCCCAAAAGTCTTTTATGAGATTCAGTGGAATTCCGGGAATATCATGGAGTATTCATGGGAAGCCTCATTGTTATAGAGAAGTGATTAAATCTTTTGGCAAATCAAAAATTTGTTCTTGATTGAGATATATTTTTATCTTTTGATATTTTATATGTATCTACATTTGCCCCTGTCCGTCCACAGATTATTTCCATAAGTTTCCAGGTTAAAGGAATTTAATGGAACAGGTAAAGCACGTATGAAGGACGAAATATTTGGATTGTTAAATTGGATTTTTTCTGATCGAGTAATATATTTGTGTTTGTTTTTTCATAAATTTATTGATCCGCTCCTGTCTTTTGACACAATATCTCCAAAAGTTCTCAATGGATGTCAACTACAGTTTGTGGTAGGGTACGAAAGGAGTGATTCAAATCATGCTAAATGAAGTCTTAATTAGGAAAGAATATTCATTCGCATACATCCATTTTGAATTTCAAAATGGTTGCCTTAGAAATTCATAGAAGAACTAGCAACATTTTTTTTTCCTGATCTGGATGTTTCTTTGTTTTTTTTTCTTTTACTGATATGATTTAATCTAGGTGCCAAGATTTTACCCAACAAAATGATAACTCCCCCCTTCCAATTAACTAGAAGTACTGTTTTGAATTTTCAATTAAAAAGTAAATCACACGAAATCTCTGAAAGTACTCAATGACTTTCAATGAAATTTTACGGCGTACACCAGAATATTTTTTTCAATTGAGGGAGTTTTTCCAACTACTTCTATAGGCCGATGATGACATTATCAGAATGCTTTCTAGTGTTATAGTCAGGGTAGGTTCGTCTACAGAGTGATTACAATTATTACGCTACAAGATAGACAAGTGTATCATACCAAGGTATAAAGTAGAGACACAGGAAGGCAAACATACAAAAATTGTTTGGTCACCTTCAGTGGAACCTATTCGTGAAAATGTCAGTTTCGGGCCCTTGGCAAATTTGTGCTTGACGTAATGGTGATAAGTATAACTGATGTGATGGGATGAAAAAAAAGACGTTAATTATGGAACGCGAAATCGCAGAGTGATTTTGATGAGACTGAGAGTTGTCATAACAGTGTTAACGACAAATCTCATCATGATATATTAGGTCGAAATGATGGTGGGAGGGGGGTAACTAGCACTGATTATGGCAGTCTTGGCAGTTGTAGATAGGATGTGTATTTGATGCTATGAAAATGATAATAATCATAATTGAGACAGTAATTCAGCAATTATCATAATGGTACCCGTGTTAATGCCGGAGATGGTTTGTGTCATGCAAATTATCCTTATTGATAATATAAAATCAAAGGAATGATGATGACCATGATGCTATTGCTGCTGATGTAGTTATAGCTCATTTATGATTGATATATATCTTGTGGGAGGGTGGGTAATAGTTACATTTGGGGGAGAATCCAACAGTATTTCTTAAATTTTTTCATACATTTATGTATAGGCTTGACGCAGTACACATGATATCCCCAGAAGTTCTTGGACGATTCCAATGAAGTTCTTTAGAAGGCTGCGCAGTAGGGTACGAAAGACTTGAATAAATTTGGGGTGGATTCATGTCAATTACATCTGTAGGCAGAGGTTTACGCTCTCCGAGTACTTTCTAGTTTTATAGGTGGGTTGGGTTTGTGAGCAACAATGCATAAATTGTTTGACCAACTTGCAAGATACCAAAATCTGGTCTTGTCCCTGGACACAGTTGGCTGGCTACCCTCCTCCTTATACTCTGGATAATTTTTTAATCTTAGATGGAGATAAATGCTGGATGAGAAGATTCTGCTGCATGAAAGTTTCCATAGAAGGTGGCCAGCATGCTTTGAGAAAAAGCGAATGAAATCTTTGCTTTAACTAAATCAAACACTGTCCGATGGGATGATCGCTGCTCTCAGCCACTACGATAAGCCAATCTGTATCAACTTTCCTACCACAATTTGGTCGCTATTTAAACTTACCATAAACTATGCAATCTTACAAACTGACGGAAAGAAGAAAAATGGCGTTCATTTTCAAGTCATTGTGCTTCTTTTTGCCAGATACATCAAATGTAATTGTCACAGGCAGAGTTGCAAAGATTGCGACTTATTTTAATTTCAGATAATTCTTTCTCTAAGATATAAATGAGATTTTGGTGTATGGTTTTAGCAACCAAAATGTTTAATCTTATTTCTCTAGTTACCAATTACTGATTATATATATCCCCCCAACTCACTGTAAGTTGCAAAAGTTTGTTGGGACCATTTGTTTGATTTTCATCCCAAGTCCCATGTGATTCTCGTTTGCCTTTATTAATGGCATCTTTTTTTCGGTTATATATCAGAAGATGTTAAGGAACGAAATCATTTTCAGTGCGTCAAAACCAACTGACTAAACAGCAGACATTAAACACAGGGACCAGGAAAGAGAGGCTATTTAATCCCTTGATTCTGTCTGCTTGAGTGTTCGTATTTCTCTATTATGGGCGTCAAGGAGCCAGTACTTTCTGAATTTGTCTAGATCGTCTCCCCATCTAATATTCTGCCGGCCTCAGTTTCGCATGTGATCTCGTGAGTTGCGATGTCCATCAGTTGTCCGCCATTCTTGCAACATGGTCAGCCCACGGCCATTTTGTATTTTTAATAGAATCTATGATGTCCCTGATTCTTGTCTTTTCCCGGATGCATTCTGTTGTCTTGTGGTCTCTTCATGTGAGACCCAGCATAATTCTTTCATGTGCATGTTGCATGGTTCTCAGTTGGGTGGATGCAGTGGTTATACACCCTTCTTTTCAGGATTAATGGGATCTTCTTATTTTTGAAGGTTTAACTTGCTCTGCCAAAGGCTTGCCATCCTAGTGTAATTCTTTGCTTGATTTCTTCTTCTTTTGATCAAGAAAGGGTGCAAAAGTTACCTAGAATAATGTAGAAATGAATTCCTTAAAATTTCGAATTTAACCATTTCTTGCAAATAGTAATAATAATAATAATAATAATAATAATAACAATAATAATAATAATAATAATAATAATAATATGATTGATGAGTGTTATTATCTATAATTTTTTTCGAAATAGCATCAAAAAGAAATGAATGCTTTATTTGTAGGAACAGATTTACACTAAGTAAAGTGTTCAGCACTCATACTTTTTTCACATAGAAAGACTCGCGCAACATAAGATTTTTGTGCACACCAATCGCAAGAAATTAGAGGGAAAATCGGTTACCGATAAATCCTATGCACATAGATTTGCTATAATAAAAACTGAATTACAGTCGGATCGAAGATGCCTTTAACCGGCGTCAGCTAAAGCAACTTACTCCAACTTGGAGAGCAATAAAAGTAAAACTAACAGGAAAATAGTAATTGAATTGGAAAGGAGTGAAACTTCCTGTTCATCCCAAGCGAATATGAAGCGATCAATGACCGTATCAAGGGAAAGGCAATGTTCCATTTTCTATTCGGCGTCAAGTAACGAGGAAAGGGACAGAACTGACGTCTGCCTGATCGATTTCATCATGATTGACTGGCCATAAGCCACCATTAGTTCGATTTCGTCTCGTTATCATGTGACCTTTACGGGCAGATACGAGCTTCCATCGTCCTTAGCAATCTGCAATCGGCATCATTTCGAAACAGGCTTGGATAAAGTCAAAAATTTAGCTACGTCCGTGCATTATTTCCACCCACTCAACATGGTATGCAGAAAATTATAAGAAGAAAATTAGCGAAGCTTATTTCTCTGTATCTGTGCTCATGCCCTTTTGCATTTTCCACACACATGCACACGCACGCAGGTGCTCGCACATACACACACAAACTGATAGTTGGGAGAAAAACCTTTTCATTTAAATATGTCTGTTAAAGTGGCCTGTCTAAAAGTGGAACTGAGGGGAGATAGGGTAATGGGATGGTACCATATAAGGTTGTGGCAAAAAAGAATTCAGCAACTAATAATATTCAGTGTCAGGCCACTATATCATACCGACACTACATATTTAAGGTCTATAAATTTCTTTTAAAAAGCTTGGTTGAAATTTGAATTTTGCTCATCATTAATTATTGATATTTTTTATATGTTTCTCAGTCTGTGGGTAGAGACTGTTTTGCTAAAAGTATGTCTTTTAAAGCAGCTGATCAAAAGGTAGAAGGTAAGGAAAATAGGGCTATTGAGGTAGAGCAAGTTGGAGTATAGCAGATGTTGAAGTTGACAAGCCTCAACACAGCGCACATCTGCTTCGGTCGAAGTGTAAAGGATTTGTGTTTCAAGTTTCAGAAAGGCGTACTGTCGTGAGGACGTGCTTAAAGTTGCTTGTCAGTTGTATTATCCTGATTCTCTTCCAAAGGGACGACATAACTTTATAGTCGGCTCAGGTATTTATCAACTACAGAATATTCACTTTGTTTTCAGAATGTTCCTCCATCGCTACTTCAAGAATCTGCTGGTGGAAGATACTCTTGTCAGATTCACGGCTTACGGGATCTGCTCCTATTTGTACAAGCTTGGTGGACCACTGAATACAAACCCTTGCTTGTAACGTCTATGATCCTACTGCTGTGGAGAACCCTAAAAAAAAACTCTCACCAACATTCGTTAGACCTCTCTATTTTGGGCACTCCGCCAATATCACTTGAACCAGTCTAAATTTCACGCCACAATCCCTGGGGATCTACGTTGTGAGTCATGATGTTTCGCTCTTGCCTGACATTCTTGTAACATGGCCTGCCTATTGCCATTTCAGTTTGTGCTGTCTTCAGATCTCTCCATGGGATGTTGAGGATTGTGCACTCAATATGTTTCTTACTTAGAATTGATCTTTTCGTTGAGTTCCATGTTTCAGCTCTATTGATAAGAATTTAGGAGGATACATAAGTTGTTGACCGTACTTTTCAGAACAAGTGAAATCGTTTCATTCTTGAATACTGAGCTTGCTTTGTCGACAGCTTGCCAACGTGAGTTGATTCTTAGTTCGATTTTGTCGTCTTTTAAGAATTACATGGAGACTTGCAGTCTCAGGTAAATGCAGTGGTTTACTTTCTTTAATTGTGCATTTTTGATTTTAATTGTTGTGTCTTTATCTGAAATTCATGAAGATTCCCTGCTGCAAAGGATGTTATCTAATCTGAGGTTACTCAGTAACTCGATATCGATCCAGGTTCCTTTTTTTATTCAGTCTAAACTTCGAGGGAAGCTATGGATAATTTGTTTGAGCAAGAGTCGCGTTGTTTCACATCTTTTTCTAGCTGGAAGATTGTTGAGTCTTCATGTAACTTGATAAAGTCACAGCTCAGTTAGTAGTTATGTTGCAAAACATTGACATATACGAAGTGTAAGCAATGTATGATTGCATCGATGACTTTGGAGATTGTCCAAAGCTGAGCTCCTCCTTTCTTGAGCCAACCTGTTTCCGTGGTTGGTTTTCATCTGGCGCATCAGTGATTCTCTTGGTGATCACTTTGGCAAAAGATTCGTACATGCAGTTGAATGGTCTTATTTGAATCTCACTTTTCTCTCTTGCTCCAATGATTCAAGCATTTTCCCAATCCGTCACGCGTCCAGAATTCAGCCTTTGTTCCTAAACAATGGTGAACTACAACTGATCCTAATGACTCCCATGCTATTAAGGTCTGCACCGAACTAAACACCTCATGTTACCCATACACATAGCTTGAGGGTCTACCTCTTCCTCCCTCTCTCTCTCTCTCATTTTTTATAGATTTTGTCATTCTGCCAACTTTCTTGGTAATCTTCACGTCAATATTAATTACAAACCAGTTCCTAAAAGGTGCCAATATGGAACCAGCCGCAGAATCGCCGGAAGAAAGAATGAAAGAAAGAAAGGGTGAAATAAGGAGTAAAAACGTTATATGCTTGTAGGCAGGGACGTGTTTGAAATTGTAGACAGGGTTTTGGGGGCACGGAACTCGCAGAGGTGAAATGATGGGAGATGAATAATTTTATGTCCAAAGTCTTAAATTATCTCAGCGTAACAACTTCGATTTCTTTCTAATTGAGATGTAGACAGGCAAGTACGTTTTAACACCTTGGTGTACCTTTATCTTAATTTCATATATATATATATATGTATATATATATATATATATATATATATATATATATATATATATATATATATATATATATATCGACGATAAGACAAGCAGACTCTAATGTTATGTGCATGAATGGTTGTGTTCCGACTCAGACGTCGGAATAATAAGAAAATACGATTTCGATATTCTCTCGTCTTAGCATAGAGCCACACAAAATATTAACATTCGTTTGAAAACAGCCTGTGTATCTGTGTAAGACATAGATCATTCCACTTGTTTTACTGAATATACAGTGACCCGCTTGCTATGACATAACACTGGCAAATAATGATATGCTATAGCTTGTTATTGAATTATGGTCAATCCAGATATTTTCTTCCCTGGTTGTATGGCTTCTATATAATCTATAAGCATAACATTGAAGAGATATCCTTCCAGTTTGCCAGTAGCATCAATGGATTGATGAATAGTAAAGTCAGGTGTTTTAACAGACCATTCAGCTATGCCATAATACTTACAGATCTTTTTTTTTATATACATTTGGAAAAGATTGAGAATATTTGGTAGTATTTTTCTGCTTGTTTGTTTATCGCACATCAAAATTCAAGCTCACAATCGTCAAACCTGGTTCTAGAAACGTAGAATTTTGGAGGTGTAAATATTGTTTTTTTTTGCATCAAGAAAGTAAGTTAGAAACCGTCAAATAAAACTGTCACCCGAATAATCATCATAGGTTTCTCCAGCTTTCAAGTTAGTCTGGCTGGTTGGCTATATATGTAAGTAGCACGTCTACAAGCTGCACCAATGGAGCTAGAAGGCTCAATGATGTAACCATTCTCCATTATTTCTAGAAAAAAATATTTTTTTCAAATCATATTCCCCTTAATCCATTCTAGATTTTTTTGAGCGGTTCTATTTGCCATGTAAGTTTATGCTAAATTGATCACTCAATTTGTTCTTTTTTTCGAAAATTCAGACTTTTTCTGTGATCACTAGCCAACAAAAGTCGAGAAAGTAACCTATTCATTGATCACCCCTTTCCCAATTTTTTGATTGCAGCTAAAAGACTTTGATCACGTGACAGCTTCGATTTAGTGACTAAGCAGATCTGTTCTAATGTTAATCAAAATAGATGTTCTTTAAACGTTTTTGGGTTCCCTTGATCATTCTCCGTAATTTTAAACCATACAATGCATAAAATTGAGTATAGAAATCTATCACCAAATTAATTTATAGCATTAGTAGTTTATACGAAGAGGAGATACTGGTAAACCCCGATCGTAAGTACATGGATATTTACAAGAGAAAAAATAATTTCAATAATTCGTAACAAAAAGAGAAGTTATATTAATTGATTTTGTTTCAATTTCCACTATTTTCTTTTAGAAAATAGAAAGGTTTTGTAATATTCTAAATTAATCGCTTTCAGAGATAGTTTTGAGAGAGTTATCAAAACAGAATGAAAAATTCAAGATCTTTGCTGAATTTCACAGTAAATGAAACGAATGTATGTACAAGTGCCATATTTTCTGAAATATAAGATGCAAATTTCAAAGGTGCACTTTTGCTGTAACTCTTTATCTTTAAATCATTGTGAGTTCCATTCTGTAATATTCTATCCTAGTAACACTGTCGCACTGAACTCATATCGATATCTTGATCTTATTTAAAGTCTAACTATTCTGCAAGGGTTTTAGGTGTAGAGAACAAATTTAGTCTCAGAAATCGGTCTGGAAAATTCAGTCTAATATATTTAACAAATGAGAACTATTTTTAACCAAAATTTCCGAGACCATATTGTCTTATTTCCAAATTATCAGATTAATTTTGGTGATCCTCCATTAATTATTATTTTTTTAAATTTCTCTTTTTCAAAAACACATTTCGATAATGTTCGAGATAAGATTTTTCTTGACCAAATTTTTTGACCACCTATTAGAAGATTTTTTTTATAATGATGGTAAAAGTGGTTTCTGAAAACTAACTTAATAAAAAGAAACTTGGAAATTTAACGTTGATTGGTCATGAAACATGCTTTTTATTTCGACTTCCGTTGAAAATCAAGGCAAATTTATCACGTCATGACAACACCTATCTCTTCAGATAATCACCCCCAAATCTCAGATATTATTATGCCCTTTCTATGGAGAGTGTCATTTCTTGTGCTCGATCAGTTTCAAAGAAGTTGCCGCTCTAAAGATCAAAATAACGCATTGGTGAGAGAGAAGACTGAAAAATGAAAGACTTTGTCGGACATGATATCTGACCCATGGCAACTCACGTCTGAAAAGAACCATGATGTACAAGTTCTGAAATCTGATGTGTTTATCACACATTGATTACTCGCTTGTACAAGCTGAAAAAATGAACCCTCAAGTTATAAAAAGGAAGAAAACTTTACTGTTCATCGCACACCAAGTTTCAGCATAAGAAAGGCAGGTCAAGCTGAGAAAGTCGAACGCCCAGCCTGTTATCAAAGTGTACAACGCAATGTTATTGAAACAGAATAGGAAAAGCCGTTCAGTTGACCGGAAAAGGGTGTGGGGAAAGTAGTGCCAAGAAGAGAAAAAGCAGCAAGCTTTGCAATAGATATTGCTATACTCTTGAAAAGAACATGGATTTGAAAAAAGATCGAGCACTGGGAAAGGTGTATGTGGAGATGTAAGAATGCAAAAGATGGAAAGTGGCCCATGACACCGAGGATGGACACAATCCTTCCGCAAGGATAAAGAGTTCCTGTGTGATTCACTGGGCAGAAGAAGTAAACCAACATGTTTGACATATGCCATCACCAACAGCCATACTTGTTCAAGGTCTCAACCTGTAGATCTTTAATATATGTTTTAACATGTATGTGTCTACGATAGAGGGTGAATATATTACAGTATATATATATATATATATATATATATATATATATATATATATATATATGTGTGTGTGTGTGTGTGTGTGTGTGTGTGTGTGTGTGTGCGTCGGTGTGTGCGTGCGTCTGTGTGTTTGTGTAAGTGTAAGTGTGCATACAGTGATTTCAAAAAGTGCCCATTACATTGCAAAAAAAAAGGATACTTATAAAGCTTCCAATTGACGACATTTGGACTAGAGATTCCTGTTGATACACCAAAAAAAAAAAAAATGAAATAAAATGGAACAATAAAAATTTCAAAAAAAGTCAAAATAATGACAATTCCAAAGCTATACAAATATGTTAATTATTGAATAAACCTTTTATGATGTGTGATGTACCTTCTGCACTCACCATATATATATATATATATATATATATATATATATATATATCCCTACAACCTCACATCCAGTAATTGAAATATTAATCACATTATAAGAATAAGATTATCAAACATATAAACATGAAAATGATTTTGTTTTTTTGAATTGAAGATGAAATGTTAGTCAAATTGACCACTTCAATAATAATTTAGAAACTGATGCATTTCTTAATTCACAACATATTATTTCAAATGGTCCTTTGGAACCAGGATACCTAATCATCATTCCTTCCTAATTTTGATTCTATTATTCTATTACACCTTTTTTCTCCCTACCCGGAATGTTCCCATGGCAACCTGTCTCTTGGAAACCTTGACGTTTGGATAACCCCCGCTTACACAAGGCTGTATCCAATTCTCTAGACAGCTATTACCATTATCAATCTATTTCGTTGTTGTACAGCAGCAGGGTAGACTTTTACTGATTTTACATGACCATCAACCAACGCTGAAGATGTCAGACCTTTCCACAGGATATATATGTGTGTGTGTGTGTTACATATTATTCATGCGTATGTTTTAATATTTTTAGTATCCTTCAATAAAGTTGTTCGAACTGAATATTAGGAATAATGCGTTTTACCAATTTTTCGGTTGGAGAAGGCCTGGACATCAGAATTTGAAATTCTGGCTTTCTTCTTGTGCTCTAAAACTGATACTAGCACCGGTTGAAGATATGCAAAAGTCACATAATGTGGCAAATCATAAATATTTACTTAGCTTAGCTTAGTCTCAATCAAAGCCTCAATAACTGGGCAACCAGAGATCACCAACATCATCATCATCATCATCATCATCATCATCATCATCATCATCGTCATCATCATCATCATCATCATCATCATCATCAGCAGCAGCAGCAGCAGCAGTAGCAGCAGCAGCACTTAATCATCCATCGTTGGACATAGACCATACAACGCCTCTCGATCATTGACGTCACGGAGCCAGTTCTTTTTCAAATTGTCTTATTCATCACCCCATTTTTTGCTGGATATCTGAGGAGTCGTAATTCCCAGTGGTTATCTGACATTCTTGCAACATAACCATCATATTGCTTTTTATTTTGTCTAGTGATTTCTATTGTATATCTGACCCCTATTTGTTATCTAAAATACTGTGTTGTGACCTTTCCACGCGATGCTAATCATGATTCTCCCTTGTTCATGTTGTATGGTTCCCATTTTGAGAATCGATGTTTTCTTTCGGTTCCACGTTACGGCTTCATAGGTGACTGTCCGGGGGATTTATTTCTTGCAGATTTTTTCTTTTAAAACCTAGTGGGATTTTTTTTTTGTTCTTGGAAGTTTGGCTTGCTCTCTTGAAATTTTGCCAATCTTAAGTGATTCTTCGTTTGATTTGTTCTATTTTTGATGATTTGATAGAGATTCGTTGTTCAAGGAAGATTCAGTGGTTTATTTTATTCAGCTCTGTCTTTATCGATTTTGAGTGTTGTGTATTGTGCTCGTCGCATATAACATTGGTTTTACTAAATATCATATGAAGACCAACCTTCTTGCTTTCATCATTCGGTTCGTCTAACATTCAAATGCAAGGAGTATTGAACTCCCTAAACTCTCAGTGTCTGTTAGTTTATTAACCATTGTCCTCCAGCAAGCCTACTTGGTGCCTATTTCTATCAAGATAGTGGCAGATTGAAATGAACTAGAGGAACTAGGTATACGGTAATGCTGTATTTCACATATATTCTCGGTTATCACAGATCACACATGGGTGAAGTGGACCCATACAACAGTGGGATACTAGGACAAGGTATGATTTGTTTTCTCAATATTGCCAATTTCAGGCCCTGAAATTGAGAAGTCCGTACGAGTCGTACACCTGCAAGCACCATACTTTTACAACTGGATATCAGTTGAAAACATATTGAATCCTTGTAAAATCAACATGATATGAATGGGAGAGATAAGAGGGGAGAAGGAAAGCTGGTGAGTCAGAGAGAGATCCATCCTTTCTACTCTTCTGCTAAAGCTTTTCTTCTAATTCCGGAGAGTATAACAAAGTGATCATATAATTATTCAGAAACTGACAGCTGCTAATTAAAAAGGCCATATTTGAGTTATTGCAGTTGATGTAAGAGTAGAATGAAGAAGGCTGAAATTCCGAAAAGATGCGTTTTCTCTCGTATAATTAATACAGCACGTTATTTTTTTTTAATTTCAGAAAATGAAAACAACTAAATTGTTTTGTAATTACCCCAAATTCAATTAAACCTTATTTTTCTTCTAGTGTATTTATTTATCGTGTCGGACTCGGGCAGAATATGTTACTGACACACAGTTACACGAAAACATTGACACACATATTCGCATCTGTATGCAAGCCTAGACATACACGCATAAGCACACATGGAAACATGTCCAACTACATACATACATACATACATACATACATACATAAATGAATATATTTTCACATGTACACTTATGAACATACAAGCACGCATAGACACACGTAGACACGGGCAAACATTAGCACAAATATGTACACAAGCACTGATGTACACAGATACATGACATGCACACACATGAAGACTTACATACTTACACTCATAGTTATGGCTTTTCAATCTGCTAGTCCATCCATACTCTTATTTATGCAAATAGAATTTTAGTGCCATTGGAAAGAATTAAATTTCAGTGTTATTAAATTTTGATTGACAAATCTACAAGAGACAGGGGACATCCAGATAGGCGAGAACTCAGTGGAAAAAATTGCTGGAGAACCATGTTACTCAGAAAGTTTTCAATCCAAAATCCATGAAATGGAAATGAATATTTATGAAAGTTTATTATTCAAAATATGGATGTCTCGCTCAAAATGAAAACTTCAATATTCCCCAAAGATTAAAACGCCTAATTCCAAAATGTGCTGCCAGAATCAACTGAAGTAATTCATCGGTGGCTCGGTAATCCCTCTGCAATGAATGCTGGTGGGATTCAAATCTTGATAACGAAATCAATTATTTCATATTCGACTGTAGAAATATTGTGCTGGCCGAAAAATTCGTTTGGTTTCTCGAATAAAAATAGACGTCATTTTTCCACACTAGATCCCACACCTGATTGGATGATTTTCAAATACTGAGTCTGAACAGAAATGTTCAACATCATTATCCAAATGCAAAATATTGTTTACTCTTCTTGAAGAGTGAATTACCATGAAACATGTGAATCTCCCGTAATTATATATATATATATATATATATATATATATATATATATATATATATATATATATATATATATATATATATATATATATATATATATATATATATATATATATAATTACTATTATTATTATTTAGGCAGCAATCTTTCATTGATACGAATCGGATTAAAAACAGCGGATACAAAATAACTTGTTTTTAAATTTTTTGGTGATTTTTTCTCACAATATTGTCTAGATTCTATGTGAGTAATTGTTGCCAAAACATTTTTGGTGATTCCACAACAAGTCATTTTCGAGATGGGTGAAAACAATTCAAATGAATTTAAATATCTCTCTCGTCAGTGTTGGCCATTGTTGCATTGAGGTTACGTCACATGGCAAGGGACTAAAAAAGAAATTTCTTCAAACTAACTAAATAAGATTTCATTTTTTTTCAAAGTTATTTTCCTTCTGATAAAAGTTTTCAGTATTGCTATCATTTTGTATAATGTATGGGTGTTATTTACAATAATTCATTTTGTATGATATATGGGTGTTATTAACAATAATCAGAGAGGTGTCAGGTACGGCAATTTGATTGTGTAGTCGTTGATAGTCCTATACATGGATTCACTAGTTGTTTTTCTTAGAATTATATTCAATTAGTCTTCTTTGTTGGAGTTGTTGCTTATAATAAGGCTTGAAGTTTTCATTTTTTTTATTTTAGTAGTACTTGATCAAATTACGCGTTATGGAGGTTCAGCACGGAAAGTGTATTGACGTATGACATGTTTCATTGCAGACTCATCATGCTTGTAAATTTGGTGCATAAGGTTCTATCAGAATATGTTTAGAGTTTTATTCTTTTAGCGAAACCAGCGAGTGGAACGAAGTGAAGCTTGGATATCAATATACGTCTATTCCTTTCTAACAGAAAATGGTGTCAACTATGGAAAGATGGTTTGTTGAACTGGAAGTAAAAAAAAATATCCATGCAAATATGACTGATGTTATAGGCAAGAAAACAAAAAAACAAAACAGAAAAAAAACACCCACCTATTTTGTTGAAAGTAAAAAATACTTTTAAAATCATGAAAACTTAATTAGTTTCATGATCATAAAGCCAACTGTAACCAAATATTAGTACAACACGCTTTGATTAAAAAAAACAAAACATAAACGTGAGTGCCATTTTAAAATTACCACTCCGGGCATTCGATTAGCAAATAATAGAATATATGTTTTATTTACCAAACCAACATTAACCCATTAATTATAACATTTTTGATCGATAAAACCACTGGGCACAAATTAAGCTTAGTGCCTCAGAAGAGGTTACATCATCCATTTTTATATTTCCAATTACATTATTTTTTTTTTCAATTTACATTACGATTATCTGCTATGTTACCATAATAAGTATAAATAATTCATTTCATTGATTTAAAGAGATAAATTTCAACGTGTAAAAAAACAAACCCCAAAACAACTGGAATTAGCAATTTTTTTCATGATGATATTTGTGTCTAATGGAAAGGGAATTCGTACAAATTAGAGCTTGTTTATAATTGCCAACTGGTGGAGCATGAATATTTACCTTGGGAAAGATAAGCCGATATCAATGATTAAGGATAGGTCACCACTCCCGATCAATTATTTTACATTTCAATTGATATTGTGGACTTTTATTATTCAGAAGTACTTTAAAACTTGACTTCTTCTATTTTATGTCCTTATAACTTTCAAGGATTGTCAAAATTGGCTATAAATGCGTAATTGGGAAAATATTTAGAGCTAACTGACATCTGTATCCAAAATTTTCAGCACAATGGAGGGTAGTTTCGAGTGGAAATTGTAAAGTTTTACATTTTTGTGCAACCAATGTAAAAAAAAAAGTGCACAGATAAAAAAGAAATGATATAATTCATGAACGAAAAAGAGAATCATAATTATGTACTGTAACCACGAGGAATACTAATAAATATAATCCCGATTGTAAAGTTTCACACTTTCGTTCACTTGGTTTTAAAAACGGTACACCTATTTATCCACCTCACCCCCAAGAAAACTAATTTTAGGGGCTTACTACGAACAACCAGTTCGAATACTTCCAGGAGTTACTCCGTGGGAAGTGGAACAAGCTATCAAACAATAAAGGAAAAACTCCTGGACCGGATGACAGCACCATCGACCGACTCAAAAAAGATGATAACATCATCACCAGGATGCTAGCTATCTTATTCAACATATGCCTCAAACAAAGCAAAATCCCTGAAAACTGGAATACTGCAAAGAACCTTTGAGTGTCAGGCCAATAAGCTTACTCAACAAAAACAACAAACTTCCAACTAAAGAGAATTCAAACTAAATCACCAAAGTACCAAATAAAAATCAACACGGGAACAAACTGGCTCCAGAAGAAGCTACTCCACTATCGATCATCTCTACTGAGTAAATCAACTGAAAGAGAAAGCAATGTAATATAAAATACCATAAGCTGTAGCAATTGTGGATTTCAAGTAAGCCTTCGACTAAGTGGAATTCTTCAAAGTTATTGATGCTAACATTCAACAAGGCGTAGACCTCGTATATGTCAGAGTATCACATCGTATTTATCGACTGAACAGTTCTCCATTAGGCTACATAAAAAATGGACTCTTTCGGCTCGAAAAATGTTGAGATAAGATGATACAAAATCATCTAAACTCTTCACGACCTGGCTCGAGATGATTCCCCGAAACCTAGACTGGGAATTTACTAGAATCACAATAAGCAACTGCAAATTTGCAAACGTCCTCTTTTTTGCTGTGGACCCAAATAATGCACGACGAATGAAATGAAAAAAGCAAGAAAGTATGTCTCGATATGAACTTCAGTATAACGGATATCATGTGTGATGAATATTTTGAAGTTACAGCAAACAAAAACGTAGAACTGAGATAGAACAACACTACATCTACTTTGGACAACGATTCTCCATGAATTCCTAAAAAAAGTTGAAGTCAAGCAAAGAATCCCTCTTCGGTGGCAGGCTTTTGGCAGGGCGAGCTAAACCTTCAAGAACAAGACAATCCCACTTGTGCTAAAAAGAAAGGTATTCAACCAATGCAACCTCCCGATGGTCACTTACGGAACTGAACATATCATGGAGAGATTGCAAAACAGCACGATATGTTAGAGGAGAACAGGAGTCCGAGGGATCATATAATCTTTTAGAAAACTCTAATGGCAATGAAATGGACATTGTGCTGAAACGGCTGACAGCCTCAGGGCATCACGACACATTGATCGTTAAATATCATGTGTGGAAGCAGGGTCGAAAAATATAAAATGACGTGACGAATTGACAAGTTCAGAGAGTACTAGGTCCGTACATCCATTAAAGAGGGATCTGGCGAATCTTGGGGAAGGTCTGTGTCTAACAACGGACGCCGAAAGATTGACGAAGAGAGTATTTTTTTAATTGTTATGTTTCACGCATTCGTCCACTTGATGTGAAAAATGGTGCTCGAAATAAGAGATAAGAAAATTCATGAAAGGAAAATAAAATTACGAATATCTGCTAGAACCATGGGGAATATTCATCTATTAAAACCCGATTATAAAGATTCATACCATCCTTTACCAGGTGCTAAATACGATACACAAACTTAGTACCCCCCAATCATGTTTATGAATATTTAATCGATCAATATTGTTTGTTAGAATTGTAAAGGTTCACACCTTCGCTCACTCAATGTAAAAATGGCACACAAATAAAAGGAAATAAGAAAATTTATGAACAAAAAGCAGAAGCACAATTATCTCCTGTAACAACGGGGAATAATAATAAGTATAATCCTGCTTGTAAAGTTCCTCACTTTCGTTCATTCAGAGTTAAAATGGTGCACAAATTATAAACATATTGGGCGGGGCTGATTTTCAAAAAAAATTACTCTAGATAAATGTTCAAATTCAACTTTTTTTCTACTAAGATCTCAGGGAAATAAACAAAGATGTTTGGTCAGTCACCCAAAATAAACCGTGACGTTATCCTCGTCTTTTAGCAACCAAACTGTGTTGAGCATGATCAATTAAAATCATAAAGTGAAAGGTGATCAATGAATGATTTCTGTCACCATTTGTTGGGTAGTAATTACTAAAACTGAATTTTCCAAGAAACAAGAGAGAATCCTGCCGGACAGAATTTAAAAGATGAATTCATCATAAACTTGCATCGCAAATCTCCCATCCCCACTACAGACCAACTTAAGAGGGGAGGATAAAAATAACAATTATTTTTTCCAGACATCATCAAAAGTAAATGTTCATATTCTAAGCTTTCTGGCTCCATTGGGGTAGTGCACATGCATGAAACTTGTGTACATAGATAGCCAGCCAGACCCACCTGAAAACTGAAGAAACCCATGTTGATTTTTTGGCGACAGTTCTAGTTAACGGTTTCTAATTAGGATGGACGTACTATTCATTTCAGTTTGAACAAATGGGAATAAGGTGTCATAAGAACAATTAATTTGCTACGCCATGAAATACTTGTTGAAGATGAAGGCAGAACACTACAGCCTTAGCTTCGATGCAATCAGCGAAGGCCTTGTATCAAATGCTACGTGGGAAAATCAGACAAAAGATATTTCGTTAACTGTGTGAACGACGCTTGGGGCATGCAGTTGTTCATCTGCAAGTCTACTTAATTGTAGTTACGTTTTGTAGTATTGTTTTTTTAGTATTTTCAGGGTTAATTTGATTTGATTGTAAGGAATATATTTAGTTTAATGTTCGCAAGTTTTTCCATAGAGTGATGTCGGGGAAGATGGGATTAAATGTGCCCTTTTTAGATAAATTTCTTACTATCGTCTATTTTGTTGATATTCTAATTTGTTGATAAATACACGAGAAAATCGGCTGAGGGTGTAGCCAATGAGGTCTAAAAAAGTATAACCCGTAAATATTTCTGCACACCAATCAAACATCCCGAACAAGATCAACTTACCTGACTGACGACTGCTTAAGACTGGTATTGAAATCGAGACACAAAAGACCCGTTTGAATTTATCGCAGAAGAACACGGACAAAGAAATATAATGTTCTGTGGTCAGATGAAACAAGCTATTCGAATTTGAAAGCATCGAATAGTGAGGTGCATAAGGAAATGAGTTCGGTATCAACAGTTGAGCATTGTAGTGGAAATGACATGATCTTGTGTTGTATGATCATCAAGCCAGGGGTAAGCAGCATTTCATCAACGGAATCAGGAATTCAGCGTCATTGAAGTGATTTTGAAGTATATTTTCATTGACAAATCTATAGGAGACAGGGGACATCCAGTTGTAATGGAACTTGCTGCTTTTAGTTTTCTAAACGTTCACTCAAACTTTCATAATAGAAAGAGCTTCTGACAAAAAGCCAAAGTTCAGTGTACAAGTTATTTATAGCATGTCTTTTTTATATAAGTATTTCTTTCATGGGGTATTGTCTCTCCTCTGTGGTATAAACGAATATTCACGATTCGGTAATCAAGAAGACTTTCTAGTCTACATACATTTTGCTTCTTTTCCAAAAAGATTCGTAAGAAGCAACATAATTAGAGAAATAGAAAAGGTGAGAATTAGTGAGTAATCATATTGCATAAAAAAGTTTTCAATCCCCAGCCCCCAAATAAAAAGTCATGAACATTTATTGTCAAGAAAGGAATAACGTGAATTCGCTGAAGGTTTCGGTTCACTGTCCACCGAAAACATACATTTTACAAGACTTAACCATCAAACCCCAAATATCCTGCATTGATAGCTTGGAAATTTTTCCACGGTGAATACAGCACAGATTCAAATATTAATAACTAAACCTTCAATGCCTTCATTAATCTAAATATACGAATTATAATAATCAGAGAAAACTTGATATCAACCCGTTGACCGAATCTCCTCATGAGCTGGTTGAGTAGAGTAACCAGGCAGCTACTATCACGTGACAAACATCAAGGTGCCTTGATTGCGAATCTTTCCGTCAAAAATGTCTGAAAAGTTAGCATTGACGAGGACATAAATAACTAGACTCAGATGTCTTAATTTCTCTTTCAAATATATCTTCGATTACGATCGTTTACATTGTAATAATTTGACAAGTGGACAGAGAAATCTTCCAACTGGGAAATAAAAAAAGCTGAAGTTGGCTAATCGATATTTGAAGTCTGATAAAGACAGACAGAGAGCGAGAGAGAGCGAGAGAGAGAGAGAAAGAGAGAGAGAGAAAGAGCGAGCGCGTGCATGGTGAAATAGACAGAGAAATGGAGAGAGGAATTGCTATAATTTGTTTCTTTTCTTTTATCCTCTACCTCTGCCGTGTTGTTCGTAGTTGGGCAATTATCAGTGTTTTTGGTCTAGACGTTGAGATTTGTGCTCTTTTATTAAAAGTCGAACTTTTTGAAGAATTTTCTCTGAAACTGACTTGGGTGTAAATTAGAAAGGACGTAAACACTCGCCCTCTCCACCTTGGGAAACAAGCGCTGTTAATCTAGCTTTGACGTGGAGGGTGAGAAATGCTACGCTGATTTCTATTTTTATGTAAAAATTCAGAACGGTGATTATGCATCACACACTTCGCCGTATTGAGCATAAAAAGCATGTTGTAAACGGGAAGAAAATAGCACACATACTCACACAGTTGCATCGAGGCATGGATTGAGTCAATAGTGAGGCTGAATTGGGACTGGAATAGCCATTTTCTTATTTTATTTCCAAGAGATTAGATTATATATTGTCTCTCAAAATACTAGCACACCCATAGAAAATGAGAAGCATGCACAGATACGACCATGTATATTTACAGATGAACAGTTACTCACCTTAATATATACAATTGATATCATTTCATACATCAGTATATCAATACACACACACACACACACACACACACACACATATATATATATACATGATCCAAACAAGTAACATTCTCACATAGTACCTGCTATGTTGGTATTAGTATCTAATTCTGGGTGAACAAAAACGACTTGAAAAATAACATACACACACACAAACACACACACACACATATATATATATATATATATATATATATATATATATATATGTGTGTGTGTGTGTGTGTGTGTGTGTGTGTGTGTGCGTTTATGTGCTGCCGTGCAATTATATGTTAAGGGTTACCGATAAATGATCGAATTTTCTTTTCTGATATGTTTTATTAGATTTTATGGCTTGAATCTCAAATCTCCCTCGAAGGATTCTCCTATTCACTTGTTCACTGCACGTAACCTTTCCGGGACTCTTCAGTATAGATTTTGTTCGACGCTTCCAACGTTTTTGTATAATATAATCGACGCCAGAAAAATGTTTGCCTTTCATGTACTGTTTAATAAAAAATGGGCACATGGAGCAAAATCATGTGAAAAGGGTGAATGGAGGACCACCATCATGTTTTTTTTTTTGTTTTATTTTTACCAAAAACTGTTAGACGCTCAATGTTTTGGAAAGACAGAGTTTTCATAGTAAAGGATCCCATGACCGATACTCAACATTTCTTCTGGCGTCCTCACACAACAATCTCTTCAACACCACGGAATAACTCATTCAAATTCTTTGTGTACGATCCCATTCAGATTAGAGAAACAAATCAATAATGATTTTGCACTTTCACATTCATTGGGATTGGTGAGTTTGGATCTTTCCATCTGCTCAATGTCGTAACTCTAGCAAAAAGTATCATCTCTGGTGAAAATTTTTGAGGGAAAATGTGGGTCATTCCGATCTCAAATCTTTGCACACATTGTAAATATTTTTTCATGGGAATTTCTTCGAGGAAACGTGTTTCATTTTAAAATTATCTGTTAATATCCGCTGGAATAAACTCCGGGACAAACCAGTCAGCTCTGATTTCTCATCGATGGCCCAAGAACAATCTTCAATTTTGTGATTTTTGTCATCTCGGCTTTTTGATTGTGGTTGATTTCTAGCAACATTTTACCACGTTTGAAACATGAATACCACTCGTACACTTTTGACTGTTTTGACTGAAACTTTATTTTCAAAAGCTTCTCAGGGCATTACAACTGCTCCAGCAGCAGTTCACATGAAAACAAAACTTCTCATGCACGCTCTTATTTATCGGCTGTTGAAAAGTATTGCAAGACGTGCTTGTAAACAGCCATAGGAGAACAAATCCGTCTATCAAGGACCGCTATCTATCGATCGATAGAGAGGTAGATTGATGCTCAAAATTACAGCATGAATAGAATCAAGATTTAGATCAATTCAATTATTCCGTTAAATATGACTTTGTTTTGATTTAATTCTTTAACATTTCAAGCATTTACTCTTTCAGATTCAAAGCAAACGCAAACAGAACGACATAGCTAGACTTGTTTTCTTTGTCTACTCATAAGAACTCGAGTTCTGTTGATGCAGCCAACATCTTTTATAGCTCTTAACATCGTATTCACTGTAAAGTTTCTTGAGGAAACTCATTTCATCAGAATACCCATGAAACAAATCGATATAAATATGCCCCTGATTTGTTTTATTTTATTCATAATCAATCACTGCGTTTCACCGAATGTTTTTCATCTGAGGCCAAAGTCGATGTAATAAACTTCTATTCCCTACTTCGACGCTTTTATGAATCATAATCAGTATGTCCTTCATCTTGTTCGGCTTTTTAATCGAATCGATTGCAACAAACTCTTGATAATTAGCTATCGTCGCATAAAGCCATGCCACTTGATGCCTCTTGTTGCCATGCTTATGAATAAGCTGATATCCGTCTTGTATACGTCGACACCCAGCTTTAAGTTTTTCGGGTTTTTTAGATTAAGAAGACCTTCCATCATAAATTAGTTATAAGCAAAAACTGACACGGCTTTTCATGCCGTACACATATTATTGAAGACATTTTCATATAATAAGTGTTCTATTTGATATAATGCTATATTATACAATGACCTTAAACGTTTTTGAATCAGAGGGAATCTGTGTTGAGATTTTGAATACAATATTCTGATTTTGTTTTTATGGATCCCATGAAATTACAGTGAGTTGATGAAGATCAAAAGAAGGCTTGAAACATAATGCTTTTGCTGATTTTTTGTGACAAACAGGAAAATAACGCTGCGTGATGTTGCATAAATTCAATGTTTTACTTTTATACATAACAGGCTTGAAAGAGGGAAGACGTAAGAAGGAATTAGAAAAATGTTTTGGAATTTTTTGACGTCTTGTTTCACATTTCAGTAGTGAACTTGATGAATCGAATTCTTACTTTGATTAATATCACCCTGCATAAAAATTGTCCATCGTTATTATCCAGAGGTTCGCCTGGAAGTCCTCTTTAATACAGAAAAAGAAAGAAAGCAAAATAAATTCTGTCCGTAGTTTGAATACAGTCATTCTCCGTTTTTGAAAGTTTACTCATTGCCATTCTTTCATTTTTGTCTTCGTTTTGCAACGTTAGAGAGACAGTACGCATCTTTTTTCTCTCTCCCACTCGCTCTCTCCCTTGTCACTTATACCTGCCATCTTCAGAAATCCAGTGTTCGGCTTAATAGATAATATTCATTTTTGAGGACTTCAAACGATAAAAGGATGGTTCATATACTTGTTACCTTGTGCCCAAAGTAAGCTGCAATTATTGAATTATTAATTGGGTATGTAAATAGGCTCAGTGGATCCAAACATCCTGTAATACTAATCAGTTATCAAAGTTCGTGATTGGACACAAACCTTTCCCATGGTCAAAACCATTCTAAACTTATCTAGATCATCGCTCCCTTTTATATCCTGCCGGCTACAATTTCCATATTTATTATTCCCCGTTTTTCCTCTTCGCTTATCTTTTTTTTTTCCACTTCATCAAATTGTTAACCTGTCATAATTTGCCATCCCTCTTGCAAATGCAGCTTAACGTACTTTACTTACCCTAAACCTAGCAAACTAGAAGAAAAAGTATGCATATACAATAGGTTGATAGATAAATATGAACGGACTGATCTAAGTATAATGCAAACTGAACACGCAGCATAAAAACAGAAGAGAAGGAAAGTATTCCCACCCGCTTACGTTTATAATTATATTTTACAGCCAACCGATCAAAAACCATTTCCAATGACACATGATCGAATTGAACTTATCTAATTTATTCTCACTTTCGCTACCAAGTTATCTTGCGTCTATTTCTTTGCTTGCATCTAATCGCCAATGTTTGAATTTGCTCCCCTTTGTTGTCATTGAGTTCGTAGAGTTATACTTTATTACACAGAAACTTTTTTTGCGGCATTTTCTGTCACGTCATTATAATGCATTCTTTTCTCTGGAGGCGAGGATGTATGCCTGGATTCGTGAGAATGCACACATATTCATAAATATATATCACTTTTTCCTAGAATTTTGCCTTGGCTCGAACACTCCACCGATCTATATACATTTTTGTCGCTGCATCTATTGAATTTGTATGAGTTTTTCCAAGCATACCTCTTGCAGTTGATATATGGAAGGATTTTTGATAGAGTAAAAAATCAAGAACAAAATTGTAAATTTAGTTTTTTTGTGGGTAGGGGCAATTAACTGGAATTTAGATCAACAAATGAGTGGACATTATGAACAAACAATGCTAGAGAATGTTTCTGATTTTGACTCAACCAAATTTTTAAAAATTGAAAAGATGGATACAAAACCCTCTACATGCTTTCTATGGCATTTGTTGTTAATAAGTTTAGTAGAAAATTAAACACAAGATGATTTCAGTCTACTTAAATCTCATTTATTGTCTACTCTACCAATATCCACATTATATTAATGGAAAACATATTGCAGAAGTGAATTTTAGGAAAATATAATTATCTACGATCATTAAGAGTCTCTCAGTCAATTAAAGACTGTCCCAGGGCCAAAATTCTCATCAGACAGGTTTTCAGATTCCTGGCGTTTGCTCTCAGCATGAAACCAAAATTACAAGTAATAATTTTCCTAAATAATCTTTTTTTCTTCTACTTTATAATCTTAGCAGAGATATGAGGCTGTTATTCGCTTGGCATGGCTTGTAAATCACAGTGTTTCGATTTCTGCTTTGTTTCCTCTGAATATTTTCCACTCTTTTCTCTTGCTAATATAGAATTTAATACACTCTGCTGGACATCGATGACCATTGATTATAGCAAGTGGGACGGACAAAGACCAGTCAATGTCCTTATGTAACGGTCAATCAGCAAACGAACAAGCATTTTTAAGATCTATAAATATTCTTCCGTATACTTCATAAAAGACCGGCGCCATTTTATGATAATCAATATATATATATATATATATATATATATATATATATATATATATATATATATATATATATATATATATATTATTATTATTATCAACAATTTTCATACCAGTTGCCTTGGTGATCACATTTAGAGGCTAAGTGACAGCAAGTCTCCTCAGGTTTCCTGGTCTTCTCTCTACACTCACACAGTCTACAACAGTGCTGTGGTTTACAGTATCGCACCAGTTGCCGGATGGTTATCGCTGAAGGCTGAATGACAGTAAGTCTCCGTAGGTCTTCAGCTCTCCTCAGATATCACCCTCACCTGTCACAGCAGAGCTGTGGCTTGATATTCCTCCAGCATTTGTGGTGTGTGTGTGTGTGTGTGTGTGTGTGTGTGTGTGTGTGTGTGTGTGTGTGTGTTCCTCATCTCTCATCTTTTCTCTCAGTTAGGCCACTTCTAACAGCTGGGGTTGTAGAACTCATATTTCAAGTACTTTCCTCAGTTTTCATGCAGTCCCCAGCAGTGCTATTGTCTGTATAATCTCAATTATCATTATTATTATTATTATTATTATTATTATTATTATTATTATTATTATTATTATTATTATTATTATTATTATTATTATTATTATTATTATTATTATTATTATTATTATTATTCAGTATGTAAGTTGGTTAGAATCCAAGTCCCTCGACAAAAGATTCTGATAGATCTGTCCAAGCCCACAGTCACTCCGACCTATGTCCTTGTCATTCTGGGCGTCATTTATTCATCCATTCAAGAGAGCTTACAAAGGTCATCAGGGGATGATCCATTGTGAAGGTTCTTGTATATTCTGCTTTTATTTGATATCCTTCAAGTTTGCATTTCGAATAACAAAATGAACGAGCGTCTTAGATGCAGCACGGGTTTGAATTTGATCTGACCACCATTGTCAGTGAGCTTTTCATTGGAACAATCCTTTTGATCACTAAGACATGAATCATTGAGCTTAAATGTCACTTGTGTCGAATCACTCAGTGTATTGAAGAGTTGATTTTAAAAACATCAGAAAGCTGATAATTCAAGGAGGGATAGATAGATATAGATAAATGTTCATATCAGGAGCGACGTATTGGCTTCGAGGGTTAATAGAAAATGAAATGATAGCTCAACAAAATCGATAAGACCACTACTCCGCCCGGGGGAAAAAGGTAGAACTCGGTTAACCCACCAGTTAGAAAACCCGTCGGGGATTAGGAATTTATCTCTAGCCCCGATTGATATGTAGTGCTGTATTAAGAAAAGTTGGAACGACGTGCCAAAACTAGCATTCTTAGCTATTCAGCAGTGATAGAAGGTCAGTATCTGACCGACATCGTCCTTTTTGCTAAGAACCTTCACGATATGCAAATAATGTTAGATGAACTAAATGAAGAGAGTGAGAAAGATGGCCTCCAAATGAACTTCAGGAAAACATATTATGTACAACAAACATGTTGGGTACAAACAGAGACATAATGATCGAAATATAGAATGCAGAGCTGGAGAAAGTATATCACTAAAATGCCTAGGACAGTAAGTCTCCATGAAGTCATCAAAAGAAGAAGAAATAAAGCGAAAAATCACACAACGTTGGCAAGCTTCCGGTAGAGCTAGCTCAACAGTCAATAACTTGAAAATACCACCAGTCCTATAAAGAAAGGTATACAATCAATATATCCGAATGATAGTCACACATGGAGCTGAAACACGGAACCTAACCATGGGCGGAACATGTTGCAAGAACTTCAGACAACCGCTGGACATCACTACTAACAACGTGGATCCCCAGAGATCAGGTATGAAATTGTGGCCCTCAGAGAATAAGATGATGTGAGGTGCTAGATAAATTCAGAAAGTGCTGGCTCCACAATGCTCATGATAGAGAAATCTGACAAATCCTGGGAAAGTTCCATGTCCAATGACGGACGCTGACAGACTGATGATGATGATGATGATGATGATGATTGTAACTGCCAGACAGGCCCACTCCTTCTAGCAGATAAGTAGAGACTGCTTAGAGCGCACAAAAAACATGTTTATCTCATCACTCAAACGACAATACACTCATTTTAGAAAATAAAAGTATTCAAATTACCACCCGTATAACTTTCTTTTATGTCCGAGGGAGGGAAATAGAAGATGAAATGGAAGAGACTAACAGAATGAAAACATACATATATCTGTTGGAAAGTTGTTTGTGTTTTCTTAAATTTGAACAGAAAAAAAAAATACTATCCAATTTATTGCACGTAAATCGCTAAGAGAAACAATTCAAATGTTTGAAGAAAAAGCCTAAAAGCTGGGAAAAAAGTCGTCGAACATAATTCATACTAAATAAAGTATCAAAAAGAAATCAATGAAAATCAATGTGTATGCGTTTGATACAGAAGATAGAGACCTGGTACTTGTCTTGATGCTACTATTAAATATGTTTCTGAATAGTGTGTGTCACTTGGAGAGCATTTATGTGCAATACTACGAAGCAGTTTACAAAGTTAGCAGTAGTAGATCAATACACGGCCAGGTGATATGAAAATAAACTACTTATCCTTCATGTAACGTAGATCTATGGTTTGTATTGATCAAAAGCTTTTTTTGTTTTTTTCACCAAGCAGAAAGTAACTATCGAACACTGGTTTGAACTCTACTTTAATCTCCTTGGATCCAATGCCAGAATAGATTAGTTGTTTAGTCAGATTAACAGATGCCATAAATTAGAGAGATAGGGACAAGATAACGCAATAACAACTCAGAAAATGCTTAAAACTCGCCAATGGTAGACTAACCATGTAATTTGGGTATGGTGAACCAAGAAAAGTTCAGAAAATTTGAAAAATCAGTGAAACTTTACATCAAATTTCAGCAGGATTAAAAATAAGTTAGACCACACGAGTTGGGACGAAATTACTTGTACCACCAATACAGATGAATAAAAATATATATAACCGATGTGAATTTAAACTGTTGATTTAACTACAACCAGATTGAAAATCAGACTATAGGCCTGTTTCTGTGTATGGGATCATGGAGGCCAACAAGAATTTCAAGAATTTGTATGTACATATGGAAGTTATTGAATTCATATACACGTATATGTATACATGAGCAAGTATGTGTGTGTGCATCCAAAGCCAGAAATAAATGTGCAAAAAAAAAAAAATATATATATATATAAAAAAGAAAGCAATGCCTGTGTCCTTGGCTGTCATAATACCTAACCTGATCACTTGAGAGATAGATAACGTATTTTTATCTTGATGTTATTTTTGAAATTGCATGGTAAGTGCAAGAGAGTAGTGGGGGGAGAAGAAGAAGAAGAAGAAGAACGTATAAAATAAATATTTACTTAGCTTAGCATAAACCATCTCAGTGTGGAGAGTCTATAGCCTACGTGTGTATCAAATTTATGAAGCTTATCTCATTAGAGCATGAGGAAAATGCTGCTAAGAAGCTTGTGTTGTACTATTCTTCTGATTCGGGAAGGGCATAACCACTTTATACAACAGTATTTGGTTTGCTCTCTTCTACCCAAGATTGAACATCATCTGCAGTATTCAGTTGAATATATATATATATATATATATATATATATATATATATATATATATATATATATATATATATATAATCCAACAGAAGCTAATTATGAATGCGTTATTTTACTTTGAAACCGTTATTATAAAGCAGCCACCTCATCAGTCGCTGGCTCGATCCATATAATAGCCTCATTTTCTTTAAGTGTACATTCTATTTACGTTTAGGTCAAATAACACAATCACTATGTAATAACATGATATTATTTCAAATTGAGTTTCAAAGTAGTACAAC
This sequence comes from Thysanoteuthis rhombus, assembly GCA_963457665.1. NCBI lineage: Eukaryota > Metazoa > Mollusca > Cephalopoda > Oegopsida > Thysanoteuthidae > Thysanoteuthis > Thysanoteuthis major. The sequence goes on from OY735213.1 coordinate 17,997,111, forward strand.
GGATTTATGCTTAGTTCTTGGATTATACATGCATTTTCTAATAATAATATAATTGTCCGCGCTGAGAAAAAAAATTGAGTAGATATGGAGAGTTAATGTACAAAAAAAGATAATCTGGAATTAAAGCAGTTATTTCGAACTTTGCATTACTGGCAAATGGTAAGGGCAACGTTACGTTAAAGCAGCTACCTTATCGACCACAGAGACGATTCATGCAGCAGCCCCATTTTTCTTTAATTGTTTATTCTTTTTAGGGAGTAATATATATATATATATATATATATATATATATATATATATATATATATATATATATTAGAAGATTGAATCACTGTTACAAAACTTCTTTTTCTCTGCAATAGCATAGCAGGTGCAGATCAAAAGAACAACTGGACTTGAGGCAACTCCCTACTTCTTCCTAATAATCTATTGTTTGCTCTGCTAGAAAGCCAGTTTTGGTTGACTTCTCGGGAAACCTGTTTTGACAAAGAAAGCACATTGTCCCCCTGTTGCGTCGTACAAACCTCTTTTTTTTCTCATCCAACACTACCTAACATCCTTCCAACGTTCGCATTGTGACGTCATGGTGCGTGAATGTATCCACAAACACCCACCAATTCCTCCCCCCTTTTTTCCTGACTTCCCTCTCACCTTTATTTTGTCGGTGGTGAGTAGAGAGATATCTGGCCATTGACGCTTCCAGCTTAGAGTTGCAGCAGACAACAATGGACGGTGTATGATGGGTGCTGAGCAAAAAAAAAAAAAAAAATATATACATATATATATATATATACTTGGCAAACTCAGCCTGTTCCTCCCTGCTCTCAAACCTATGATGAACATGAATCTAGAACAAAACACATATGATTGAGAATGTGTGGAGTATACACATGTCTTTGATTACAAAATTTGCTTTGAATGGGATTATGTATTGAGATATTTGAAGCTCTAAACATACGTAAAGAGATAGATTGAAAGGGTATGCCTTGTGATTGAGGGTGTTGCATAATTTCATTCTAAGCCAGAGGCTGAAGCTCGATCCTCGGTAAATCCACATCTTATATATATATAGATATATATTAATACACCGTTGCATCTAATACTCTGACGTAGTGTAAATAGATAATAATGCTGTTACGAAAAAAACTAGTTCCGAATGATGAAGTCTGTGAGTTCAAATCTCGCCAGAGATTTATTCTTATTTCAATCTATGATTTTTATTTAATTCAAATGTTACAAAAAGGCAACAAAATAAGTTGAAGGGAAGTCTATCAATAATGATCAGAAGATTTTTGTTTTATCTAAAACGGTACCAACTAAACAGCTAAATCCTATTTTCTCATGCAAATGAGACACTATCATAAATTCATAAGGAGTCTATCGTCTTAATAAAAGTGTGAAACGAGTTGAATAATTCCACTGATGGGCAAATCATAGTCAGTTTTGTAATACATTCTATTTCCTGTCAGCCAACAAAACGTAAAGGTCATCCGCTCCATAGCAGAGAGTAAGCCACAATTAGCATTAAGACACACAATCAGATTTTCGTTTCTGAGAGATTTCTTCACCCAAAGATCAGCCTCAGACCATTCCATCAGACTGAACACTGCAATTACCGTTTATGTACTCCACAAAATTGTCTATCATAACAGTCATTAGAGATCTGGGTAACCTTGGCTAGCACAATAAACATTGCTTCACCTCGTCAGTCCAATGGACATTGTAGTGTTCAAAACAGGGTTCAGTCACAAAAACGATACCAACAGATTATCTGTCTCTCAAAGTAGGCCTTAATATGTTTGATGAAGTGATGAAGTATCTGTATAAATAATTTGGAATGAAAATTGGGTCGAAATTCCAAAGTATATCGAAGAAATATATGAATGTGCTTTCAATCAATCAGACCTTCAAATCTCTCGGAATTTTGTCAGTTTTCTGGAGAAAAAAAAATTAAGGGTTGAGATTCTATCCACAATTTAGTCATAATGCAAGACTGAACCCTTATTTTTAACCGATACATTGTCTATCACTATCATTGCGTCAACGATCCTTTTTGTTGCCGAGGAATAAGAAAAGAATTTATTACAAGAGTCAGTCAAAGCAGATATTCTCAAAAACTTCCCCCCCAAAATAAAAGACCACATAATATCCTAAAAATGAGTAAATTTAGTTCATTTTTTCAATGAAAGCATTTCAATCAATTCGTTTTTCCAGGTTCGATATCATTTCATCCTTTTATTCGCCATTTTCTGTACTGTTTGAGGTGAAGGATTAGGGTCAGGGTTGGGGTTAGGTTTAGAGATAGGAGTACGGTAAATGTTAGACCCCCCCCAAAATGTAGTGCCATACTGACATTACCAGTGAGAGAATGAGAAAGTAAAAGTCCAATTTATCATTACAATCATATCGTAAAACCTATTTTTCTCAAGCTGACAATTTTCTAGATCATGGAAGATGTAACCTAAGCCGAATCTTGATGAAAAAGGAGAGATAACTAACATCCGATGAAAAATCATCATTCAAAATCTTAGTTGTAACTTTGATCGAATACCATACACTAAACCCGCTGAAATACGGAACTATCTCACTGACCAGAAGCCCCATATTCTGTATATGTAATACTTTTATCATATTAATGATACTAAATTTGTTTGTATTAGCACCAAAGCAAAAAAAAAAAAATTGTACCTGCGTCGATCAACGGTTCAAATTCATGACAAAGATCATATGTTTTATAGTATATTATTATATTTTATCTCATTTGAAACCATGTAAATCAGTACTTCTTTAAGTGTAATTATTCTCATTTTCCAACATTGATGTTATTAATAATAAAAATGTGTGTATTTATTTATAAGGAGCTCTATATACAACTTTCAAACAAATAAGAACGTTTTAAAGATATGCTTAGAGTAGAACTTTCCCAAAGGCTAGCAAATGAAACTGACTCTTGAAGACGTACCAGTTCAGAGGCATAAGCATTGCCATGAAAAATAAGCTAGATAAGGTTTCTTTTTAATCTTTGATATCCTTTTCATCTGTTTTTGTTTTTTACCTTGCAAATTGTTTTACTTCCGACTGCCACTAATCCAGTAACGGGGATCAGAAATGTATAATTAGATTTTGACGAGATGAAAAGAAGAACCCACAAAAGAAAATGGATAATGACAATGCGACATCTGTGAATTTCTCACAATTTGGAACAATTACGTTTACTGCTGATAGGGGTGCTAGTTAGTATAACATATTATGTGTATTTCATGAATTTACCCTTTTTTGATTGCGATGATCGATGGATTTTTGCAATATTCAGTGATCAGTGCATATTTCAGTTGGTGGCTTATTTTCCTATTTTCTGAGATTTCTTTGCAAAATTATATGCTACGAAATTTAGCTAGTCAGGTATAAATATCTGTCATGATTTCTGTGCAACAAAGATTTTTTTTTACATTTCTTGTACATATAGAGACATGCATACACTGATCATGAGTAAGGGTTTACTTCGTGGTTGAAATAATTGCATGTTTCCAAGTTGAAGCACCCATTAACTTTCTGGCCCAGATTAGCTCTAATTACGAATGCAGAATTCAAGATATACAGGCCGTACCTACATATATCAATGCAACCCAAGCTTTCGAGTCCCTTTTATTTGCCACTAGCTATGCTGAATAAATATCCATCCATATATATGAACAAGTACATACTGTATGTATATGCGCACGTATTCAACTACTTGTATTGTTCGGACTGTATAAATCTTGGCATGAGGCTCCGAAAAGCGCTCCATGAGCATCCATATTTATTCTATGTACCTATGTCTTTATAAAGAGGTATGTTCATTTTTTTGTTTACTTCTAGAAGGGTGGAGCTAATATGGAAGTGAGGAAACGCTGGGCTGCCCGCTTTACCGAATGTAGTGATCCAGTGAGCGACACAAATGGATTTTTCATGCATTCTTTTATCTAGCTTATTTCAGGGGTCTTCTTCTTATATATATATATATATATATATATATATATATATATATGGCTGTAAATCATAATTTTGACTGATTACGTGATACAAACATATGAACAGAATAATATTTTTTGTAATACAGGAATAGAGAAAGAACACCTCTCCCTTCCTCTCAAATGTAAGGTAACGCAGATCCTTGTGTTTCCATTGCAGGACATCACTTCTGATACATATCTTCAAATCACTGGATACGTATCTTATTTGAAGCTGGATGTAATAAGTAAAACATTGATCTAGACTTCTCCTCCTAATTATTTTACGTGGTACTTGGCGGACAGGTTTGCTGCTTGGTTGCTTACTTTGATGTTCAGCTTGAAGCATAAGAGTGAGGAAAACCATGTAACACCTGCTATGAAATCCTCTCAAGTGTTTCTTTCTTTTCTTACACAGAACATTTTTTTTGCCTCTCACTATGAACTCTATCATATGCATCGATTCTTGTGATTCCTAGCTTAATTTTGTCATACCAATATTTTTTTTTCTCTGCGAAACACGATGATATGTGTATTTATTTTCATTAGAGTTTCTTTATAGTGAGATCAATCGAGTACAGGTGCACGAACACGCACGCTCACATGCACACATACACACACACACACAAACACACAAACACACACTGTGTGCAGTGACATGGAAAATGAAAAAAAGATTTGACTTTTGATAAAATTATCTTGTTCCAGTTTCAGTTCAACCATGAACTTGTAGGTTGTCGGGTCGCCATGTTGAATACTTTTCCTCCATGGCATTTCCCAGGGCAATGGGAGTTACTTACAGGTGCCCATCTCCTGTCCAAATATCATGTATCATTGAATTGGGTTACATGGTACCAGTAGCAAAGAATGGTCTCTGATCTGATCTATTCGAAAGTGTAACCAATCTTCTTAATAAGCTTGACGTTTGGTTTCGTCGCTAAGTGTCCTGACGAGGACCGTTCTGATCATATTGAGTTATTTTATGTTCGGGGAAACCGGAGAGAGAAATTTGTTTACTTTTTTCAGTACGGCCAGGTCGGCAATCCAACAAGAGATATTCACTAAATTCCATGTCTTAAAAAAACAAACTTTAAGAGCTGTAAACAGCATATCCGCCAAATTCTAACATCATATATTTTGATAGTTTACGTTGTTGTGTAAAGAACATTGTTTCAGATAGAAAAGTCTATTTCCTTGTCGTGTCTGTATACAAGTGTTACACCCCCAACATGATGATGATATATATATATATATATATATATATATATATATATATATATATATATATATATAAGAAATATTGATAAAAGACAAGAACCTATCCCGTAATTACACGATGAATGAATCATTTGGCCTACACAACGTGAATAGAATAAACACTTGAGAAAATCGGTCTGTTTTAAGAAATCGAACTACTTTAAGGCAGCGTTGCACTTAACATTAAGTTGAACAGCTGCCGGTAATGCAAAGGCCTGAATAACTGTTTCATTCACTATCTATATCTGCTCTATTTGTTTCTTTTCATGCTGATATTTGTATCATAAAGAAATGGATATAAGCCAAATGAAATAATTATGAATTGCTTATCACAATTTATAAATATTTCTTTCGGATTATATATCAATTTTACACACACACACACACACATATATACATATGTAAATGACACAAATATTTTGGTAATTGAAGCATATTTGGCATTATTACACTTGACTGGATTCCCTGTGAATTTTTTTTTCTCTTGCCAGGAATTAAATTGCCTCCCACAATGTGAATAGCAGTGCAGGGCCCCATACATTCTTCAAGCGCAATTATAGGTACCTTAATTCAATACGTCTGGCTACCATGCCCCCTTTGGGAGTAAAAAAAAGAACAGATCCACAAACTTTCTCATATATATATATACGTGTGTGTGTGTGTGTGTGTGTGTGTGTGTGTGTGTGTGTGTGAGACCTCAGTTTTTTTTTTGTTTTTTTTTTCATAGAAATGATGTATTTTTTTTCAGTATGGAAACCCAAGCTGTCTGTCAGTTAAGTTGGGTTACAGATACTGAGCAAAAATAAATGAGATCAGAGTGATGCACAAGAAAGCCAGATGCTCATGGGCCACTACGCACACCAGCTGGGTTTAGTCAGTCGATGTGTGCGAGGAAACGAGTGAACGCTAGACAGTAACAGACAGACGTTATCTAAAAAGCGATGAAAAGTGAGCAGACAAAAGCGCACCTGGCAGATGATAATAACAAAAGAAATTATCGATTTGGTTGTGTGTTTACGGTTATCACCGATGTACAAGCCTGTCTCTCATTTAAAAGAAAGGCGGCATGCTGGCTCCTATTCAGAACCTGCTGGGATATTCTGCATTATGCAAAGGCGTAGAGATGAGGTCGTGGCAACGAATAGAACGTACAAATGAGGGTTTCATGTGCGTGGTTGGGGTGACCGAAAGATATATTTACTTATCTTACATAGCTTAGTAGCAAAGATTCTTGCATATTTCCTGTCAGGGCTCGTGCTTGGATTTCGCGTTAAAAGTCAGAATTTCGGATGCTAGATTTCAAGGTAAATAAGCACTTCCTAACCTGAAAAACTGGTTAAACATACTCTTCTTTTCTGCGCCAGTGAATAGTCGTGTTCCTTAGGCATTTATATTTGGAATTCCATGGAGCTTAATCTGTGCATGTGATCCAAATAAAGTTTTGAATATGTGAACATCTTAATCGTAGCTTCAGTAAAAGA
>OY735213.1:18008837-18131337 GCA_963457665.1 Thysanoteuthis rhombus
CTCATCGATTGTAAGACTCGTTCTTTCTCGTTCATTTTCTTTTGGCTTATTTGATTTATTTTCTTTTTGAAATTCGCTTTTTTCCCCTATTCTCTTTTTTGTTACTATTTTGTTTATTCTTCGCGATATTTTTCCTTTGTCTTCTTTTCAGTGGCCGTTTTGCTTTCTTTCATTAAACTCTCGCATTTCTCCTCTTCTTCCTCGCATTCATTGTTCTTTCCTTCCTCCTGCCTCCTTTTTTCCTAACTTCATTCATTGCAGATCTTTACGTTATGCGGTTTTCCTCTCCTTTATTCAATGTTACATTATTTTCTTGTTTCGTACCTGCTCGCAATATTTAATTTTTTCCAACATTTTATCCACATTAGTTGCATCCATTCTTCCAATTTTTATAACTTTTTTTACCCAATCTCTTTTTAAGACCATTGTTCTATTATGTTCTATCGATATGACTTGAAAACTTCAACTTTTATTTTCCTTGATTCGTCGTTTATCTATTTATCTTTAACGTTCTGCATTGTTCATTGTTCATTACATTTACTTCATATCCTTTTTACCTTTAATCTTTCTTTCTCTCTGTTTTCTTTCCTTTTCTCTTTCTTTCTGTTTTCCCTATCGATTGTTTCTGCTTAGTTATTTCTTCCTCCTTTTATGCGTTTGTTTTTGTTTCATTCCGACATTCTGACGGATCTTATTTTTTGTTTGTTTGTTTTATTCTTTATTCTTTTCTTTTTTCCTTCGAAAACTTTAAATTGTTTTATTATTAATCTTGTTGTTTTTCAGTTATAAAATCAAATTATACTTCGTTCAGCTTGATGGCTGTATGATTGAAACGAGTTATTTACAAGTTCCCAAGTTAATTTTATTTTCCAGAAAATGTAGAATCTGTTCTCTTGAGGTTCCTTTCATTACCAATTTAAACCTGTTTTATCGAACTACGCGGTTGTAATTGCTATAAGACATAATAATGTAACTACCACTACTACTAGTTATAATAATAATAATAATAATAATAATAATAATAATAATAATAATAATAATAATAATAATCATAAAAACGAACAACGAAAATGTAGCCATGAAAGGGAAAATAGGAACAGAAAAAATATTCAGGAATCCAAAAGATGAAATAAAAATATCACAAACAATAGATCATGGACGTAGCTACACAAAAGAAACCTGAAAAGAGAATCGCTCATCATGGTAGACCAAAACAAATGCATCAGGACAAACCATGTAAGGTGAAAATCGACCAACAATAGAACCTGCTACCTATCTGAAGAAAGGGATGAGACCGTGAACCACATAACCAGGGAATGTAATCAACTAGCCCAGAAAAAGTACAGAAACAGACATGACAGGGTAACAACAGTGATACACTGGGAACTGAGCAAATGAGTTGGATTCGACTAGGCGAAATGATATCACCACAAACTGGAGACATCCCTGGAAAATGGGGGTCATAAATTACTTCGGACTTTGATATCCAAACTGACTAACCCACCCAAGCAAAAAGATTAGATCGGGTAATAGTGGACGAAGGAAAGAGAAAAATGCCAAATAATAGATGTGTCCGTGCCAGTGGATCACAGAGTAATTACGAAATAGAGTGAAAAGCGAGGTAAACACCAGGACCTGGCAAGAGAACTAACATTCAGGGTAGTACTAGAAATAGTTGGTGCACTCAAAACCGTACCAAAAACACTGGAAACGAGATTGGAGAAACTAAGGGTATGACTGACTAATGAGACTATACAGACCACTTTACTATCAGGGACAGCACGAATACTGAGGAAAGTCCTTGAAATATGAGATCTATGAACCCCAGCTTTTAGCGATAACTTAACAGCGAAGAAGAAAAAAGGCATGGTGAATACGGTAAAGACTCTATCGCCGCTGTGGTGGGTGAGAGGATGGCTGAATACCCGAGGAGACTCCAGCGATAACCACCGGACAACTGGTGTGAAACTGTAATCCACAACACTGCTGTAGAAAGTAAGATTGCAGAGCTACAACTGGCGTGAAAATGTGAACAACAACAACAACAACAACATTGGAGCATCGTGAGTTAATCAGGAGAAAGATACAACCAACGAATATTTAAAAAAAACGGCCTGGGAAATTGGGTTAGAAAGACAGATCTCCAAACTACAAAGGGGCGCAAGATTAGTAAAAAAAAAACTCGAAATGGACCAACCCGAAATAATTGGCTTGATATAGAATTGAAAGAAAAAAAAAAGGGAATATCGGCAGCAGCGCAGGAAATGAAATAAAAATGAATGTTCAAGGAAACAAGACTATGAGGAATAAATCGAGTATTGAACGATCTACACAGAACAGTACTGACCAAAAATCGAAGAAAAAACTTACAAAGACATAAATGGATACCAGAGAATAAACATAACACCAGATGCTATAGAAAAAATCAGGAATGAAAAATGTGGATGCAAACAGAAACACTAGTGAAGTCACTACGGGAAAAACTATATCAAAGCAAATTAGTCCAAACCTAGAAAGGTCACTTCGGGTGAAAGGAATACGAGACGATTTATCATAAGTTGATGCAGTAAGATGGCCTTGAATAAATACGAAAACAGGCACAAGAGTGTTAGGACAGTAATACTCTGGGAATTGTGCAAAGAATGAAATACTGAAGTAAAAAAGAAGAGAATGTATAATAGTGTTAGGGTTTATGGTTACAGGTTAGGGTTAGGTCTTAGGGATAGCTTCAGACGTAAGGATTAGTATTGATTAAACGCAGGTTCGATCCCTGCTGCAGTACATTTATTTATTGCTTATATACACACACACACACACACACACACACACACATATATATATATATATATATATATATATATATATATATATATATATATATATTGTGTTGGGACTTGAAACAAAATAAAAAAAAAATATATATATATATATATATTGTGTTGGGACTTGAAACAAAATAAAAAATATATATATATATATATATATATATATATATATATATATATATGTATATTGTTTTGGGACTTGAAACAAAATAAAAATATATATATATATATATATATATATATATATATATATATATATATATTGTGTTGGGACTTGAAACAAAATAAATATATATATATATATATATATATATATATATATATATATATATATATATATATATATAACATCAAACAAACATCTTTTATTTTATTTTAGTATCAAAAATAGCTATTTCGTGACGTATTCTTCATTTTTATGATAAAAGATGATGGCATTTTACAATATCTTTATTGTTTTGTTGGCTCTGTTATTCTATTTCACATCGGCCAATCCATTATAGCTTTTAGGTTTTAACGAGCCCCGGGCACGACAATTTTATAAACATATTATTTTGCACATATGAATTTTATAATTAGTATATTCCGGTGAAAAATGACGGCATTATTCATGTATGGCCGAAGGGTACATTGCCGGAATATGGTAAAAAAATTAACTCATAGACGAGGGAACCAGTCCGACCATATCATTCATAATGCTCAATTCAAGCTGTTTCAAAGAATGATCGGGCAAAAAATTTGTGACTCTTTGAATTATAACGTATTATTCGTTGTTATGCCACCAGACGATCACATTTTACAACACATTCATCCATAGATCTGTTAATTCGTTTCTCATGGACCAATCTAGTATAACGCTTAAGTTATAAGGGTATATATATATATGTTTTCTTACTACTCTGATAACAATGAAGATTTATAATACTTCATCTAATGAGATCATTGTATACATATATCATTTTATGAGGTTACGGACGACTTAGCTGATTTCAATAGATTCCTGTTGATATTTGAGAGAAATAGGACAAATTATAAAAAAAAAAAATTCTTTTTGTTGTTGAAACAAGTATTATGCTATTAAATAAAAATGAAACTTTTAAACGTACTTACAACTCGATGAGTTTTTATTCACTGGTATAAAAACATTTACGAATCTTCGAAAAAAGAAGAAATAAAGCGAAGAATCACTCTAGAATGGCAAGCCTTCGTAACTTCAAGAACAAGAAAATACTGTCAGTCTGAAGAAAAAAAAGGGTAAATAATTATTCCATCCTCCCGATTGTCACGTATGGATGTTGGGTCAACACAGAATATTAACTTTTGCTCCAAGATAGCTAAATTGCGTTAAAATAGCTAGATCTAGCTCCGAAAAAGATAAATCGATCGCAGCTCGGCTATAATGCGCTGTTGGCTCTCTCAGGGGACGGGGGATGCCGATTGTCGTGAACTTCACCACAGAAACCTATATCCAGACATTTGTGCTACTGACATCTGCTTGCTTTTCGATCACTAACTCTAACTGGGTTCATGTTTAGGGATCACATATTAAGGAACGATTGGTATTGTACAATCACTGAAACAGCCACCTTCTAACCCGTGGCTTTCACGTACCTGTTCATTTTGTGCGGGAGACGCACACACGTACACACAGGCAGAAACTAGGGTGATCGTTACTTACGCTTCTACTCCAAGATGGTTTTACGAGACGAGAACTTCTCTAGAGGCCAGGCTTTTCTCAACTTCAGGCTGCCAGCTTTACGGTCACGTGATACTGGTGCCTTTTTTCTGGGTCAGAATTAAGGCTCAGGCGCAGTGCTAATTTAGGAGATGAAAAAAAAAAATGCACGAACTAAAAGTTGTCAGACCAGGGGAGGTAACTTTGCCATCACTCTTCGGCCTCCGGAAAAGAAAAATAAACTCGTTTTCAATCATTTTATATGAAAATAAGTTTTAGAGTGCAAGGGATAAAGTTACGTTTAATTAGCATGAAGTCTCCCAAATATTGCTTTTCAGTGGAGAATCATTGAGATTTTCCTCTAATCGTAGTTAACAACTTTTATTATGTCAATTTGAACAATATAATTTTTACAGCTGAAAAATAATTTTTAGTTTTTGAAGTGCTAAGGAATTTGATAACGTGTCGAAAAATGGGAAGCTTATTCGATATTTTTGTTAATTTATTGTAAACTCTCATCGAAGCAGCACCCGTTTCTCTTACATTCGTTATAACGGCACCATCTAATGAAACACATGTTCTAAAGGTTCATCATCATCATCATCATCATCATCATCATCATCAGTCTTTTAGCGTCCGTCGTTGGACATAGACCTTCCCCAGGATTTGCCACACTTCCCTATCATGGGCGTCACGGAGCCAGTATTTTCTGAACTTGTATAGTTCGTCTCTCCATCTAACACTTTGTCAGCCTCGGTTGCGTATGTGGTCTCGGGGGATCCATGTTGTGAGTTGTGATGTCCATTGATTGTCTGCCATTCTTACAACATGGCCAGCCCACCGCCATTTGAGATTTTTAATGGATTTTATGATGTTCCGAAGTCTTGTCTTTTCTCGGATGTACTGTGCTGTCTTGTGGTCTCTCCATGTGAGGCCCAGCATTATTCTTTCATGTGCACGTTGCATGGTTCTCAATTTTCGGGTCTGTCTCTTGGTTAGGTTCCATACTTCAGCTCGATAAGTGACTATTGGGAGGATGCATTGGTTATACACCCTTCTCTTTAGCATTAATTGGATTTTCTTGTTTTTGAAGGCTTAGCTAGCTCTGCCAAAGGCTTGTCATCCTAATGTGATTCTTTGCTTGATTTCTTTTTCTTTTGAGAGTCTCATGGAGATTCGTTGTCCTAGGTAGATGTAGTGGTCTACTTCTTCCAGTTGTGTGTCCTCGATTTTGATCTTAGTGTTTTTATCCCCGATGTTATTGTTGCACATGATCTTCGTCTTGCTGAAGTTCATGTGTCGGCCAACTTTCTTGCTCTCTTCATTTAGTTCATCTATCATTAGTTGGAGGTTGTGTAGGTTCTCTGCAAAAAGGGCTATGTCGTCTGCAAATCTGAGGTTGCTCAGATACTCATCGTCTATCTAAATTCCTTAATCTCCCAGTCTAGCCTTCTGAAGATCATCTTGAGGCAGGCTGTGAAGAGTTTGGGTGAGCTGGTATCACCTTGTCTTACTCCTTTCTGGAGCTGAAAGGGGTCTGAGTTTTTATGTAGCCTGATAGAGGAGCTGCCGTGATTGTATATATGTTTCAACACTTCAAGATATACCGGATCTACACCTTGCTGACTGATGGCCTCCATGACCTTAGGGATTTCTACTGAGTCGAACGCCTTTTTGAAGTCGATAAATGCTACGGCGAGTGTTTCCTTGCAAAAATTTACTGTGATTAGTTTTGTTGGTCTCAGACTTTAAACCCGTTCATCGAACCCTAAACTGTGAAAGCGTGATATAAGGTCATTTTAGTCTGGACTTTTCGGTTTTTCATTGTTAATCCAATTTGTATAGTATTTGTCATTTATACTAGCAAATTCGTTCTAACAGCACTCTCGAATCCCCACAAATGAAACCATATCTGAATGATTGGTGGACACTAGAGTAAATGGAATGTGTTACCTTATCCCTCGATTATTGTTTTATATTTACTAGTGAGGATATCGTCACAAAAAGTAACAATGAAATGCTCTCTCCCAACCATGTAACTACAATGATGCTAAAATGGGGACTTAATTTTCGCCTTTTCAACGGAAGTACAGATGAAAGAACGGCTCGTATGAATTGTATTCCTATTAATCCAAAGTTATTTAGTATGAATTCTATCAATACTTTTCACCCTTTAACATCATGTGGCTTGTGCCATCCTTAACGTAGGGTCACGTAAGCTGTACTTCCGTAAAAAAAAAAAAAGACAAAAAATAAGATCCACTTTAGCATTAATTTATTTTTTCTCGAGACTAGAAAAAAAGGGAATGGTTCTGAAGTCTGATGGATTGGACGCACCTGGAATTGAAAAGATAAGATTCTTTCGAGAAAACTATTTTATGTAAGATGAAAAATTACTTAATCGTATGCTCTGCCCCAATTACTCGTCATTGAATGCTACATCTTCATTATGATGTGCAGTTGACATTCAGGCAATTCTAAATATCTGGCAACCTTGTCTTGCTTATACAATGAATGTTCCAAAAATATTTATATTGTTCCGAATTACACTAAAATAAGATTATCCTTGGTTTCACGGATATAAAATAACTTTTCTGAATAACGTATCTAGCTGCTGCATTTCACACTCAAGGAAGCAAAGAAAGCCTATAATAGATTGCTTGAAAATATAATATAATTCCCAGACAACTACAGACATCCACGGTTGAAATGTGAGGTAGTGTACGGATTATCTAGCATAAACGAGCGTGACTAACAGGCCAAGTCAGTTTGTTTCATTACATCCTTATGGATGTTCACACGCCTTACCGAACGGTAAAACCTCATACTTCTTTCTCTAATAGTTTCCGAGATATGTGACAGTTATGTGATAATTACATCTCGTAAGAGCGATCTAGCACTCAGTATTATCTTTATTATGTTCGGATGGAAAATTATACCAAAATTGACTAGTTGTTGATATATATATATATATATATATATATATATATATATATATATATATATATATATAAAGCACAGCCCAGCATTACGCACACTCCAGCAGCCAATCGTATAATCTGTTATTGTAATCATTAAACAAAAACAAAATTGCATAACGTTCGGAATGTTGACGGGACATCTGGATATATATATATATGGATATATATATATATATATATATATATGGATATATATATATATATATATATATATATATATATATATATATATATATATATATATATATATATATATATATATCACCAGTCTTTCAACGTCTGCCTTTGCACATAGACCTTCCCCAGGTTTTGCCTCACTTCTCTATTGTGGGCGTGGCAGAGCCATTACTTTCAGAATTTGTCTAAATCATCTTTCCATCTAATACTCTGCTGATCTCGGTTGAGCATGTGATCTCGGGGGATCCATGTCGTGAGTCGTGATGTCCCTCGGTTGTCGCCATTGTTGCAACATGACCAGCCCACTGCCATTTGAGTTTTTTTTTATGAATTCTATGATGTCCCTTACTTCTGTCTTCTTCTGGATGTACTGTGTTGTCTTGTGGTCTCTCCATGTGAGGTTTACCATAATTTTTCCATGCACACGTTGCATGGTTCTAAATTTTCAGGTCTGTCTCTTGGTTAGGTTCCATACTTCAGCTCCATAAGTGACTAATGGGAAAATGAATTGGTAGTGCACTCTTCTTTTTAGGATTAATTGGATTTTTCTTGTTTTTGAAGGCTGAGCTAGCTCTGCCAAAGGCTTGCCATCCTAATGTGATTCTTTGCTTGATTTCTTTTTCTTTTGAGGGTCTCATGGAGATTTGTTGTCCTAGGTAGATGTAGTGATCTACTTCTTCCAGTTGTGTGTCCTCGATTTTGATCTAACTGTTTTTATCTCCGATGTGGTTAATGCACATGATCTCCCTCTTGCTGAAGTTCATATGGAAGCCGACTTTCTTGCTCTCTTCATTTAGTTCATCTATCAATGGTTGGAGGTCGTGTTGGTTCTCTGCAAAAAAGGGCAATGTCATCTGCAAATCTGAGGTTGCTCAGATATACTGATTCCTGTACTCTCCCATTCTTGTCTTCTGAAGATCATCTTTGGGCAGGCTGTGAAGAGTTTGGGTGAGCTGGTATCTCCTTGTCTTACTCCTTTCTGGCGCTGAAAGGGCTCCGAGTCTTTTTGTTGCCTGATAAAGGATCTGCTATGATTGTATGTATGTTTCAGCACTTCGACATATACTGGATCTACACCTTGCCGACTGATGGCCTCCATGACCTTGGGGATTTCTACCGAGTCGAACGCCTTTTTGAAGTCGATAAATGCTGCGGTGAGTGGTAGTTTATATTCGGCTGCTTTTTCTTTCTACTGGCTTATCGAATGCAGATGGTCCATGGTCGAGTAGCTTCTTCTAAAGCCAGATTGCTCTCGTGATTGGTTTTCATAAAGTGTTTTCGTGATTCTGTTGGTGATGATTTTCATGTAAAGTTTGTATAAGCAGTTGAGTAGGCTTATACGCCCGTAGTTGTTGAGGTCTTTCGAGTTTCCTTTTTTATATGAAAGCATTATGATTGCTGTGTTCCAATCATCTGGGACTTTTATATATTTTATATACAAATTGAAAAGGACAATTAGTTTCTCAGTGATGACCTTACCTGCTTTTCGGAGTAGGTTGATGGTGATTTTGTTTGGTCCAGGTGCTGTTCCTTCCTTCGTCTGTTTAATGACTTGTTTCACCTCCCATGGGGTTACTTCTGGGAAATCTTCGGCTTGCGTTTTGCGTATCCAGTTCATTGTTTTGTAGTCCTTGTTTGGACGAAAACAGTGTTTGGTAGAACTTTTGGGCACGTTCAACAATCCTGTCTCTGTCTGTGGTTAAGTTTTCATTTTCCGCCAGTATGCTGGTTATTTGCATCGATCCTGAGTTGAGGCCTTTTTTTCATAGTTTTGAAGCCCCGACCTCTTTCGATGACTGCTGTCGTGTATCTCCTTCTGTCTTCCCCTCGTTATCAAGTTCGGCATCTTCAATTTTCTCTCTTGTTGTTTTTGGTGGCTTGAGGTTTCTGCATTTTTCTATGAGATTCCTAGTTTCTTCCGAGATTTTTATAATATTTTGTGTGCTCATATGTTTGAATATAGTGGTGACTTATATTATAGATGCTGTCTTGTTGTTTAGTTGATGACAGCATCATCTTGTTCAGTAAGAATGCAAAATCTGTTTTTGATATATATATATATATATATATATATATATATATATATATATATATATAATGCTTTCCCAACTCTGGAATTGAGTACTTTGGTAGACGTAGGTGAATATACATTGCTTAGTTCAGCCCTACTGACCGTCAAGTTCCACGTAGAGCAGGTAAATGTCTGCCTTTGTGTCTGAAGCGAAGGTTTCGATTCTACCTCATGGTACTGGATGTTGGATAGTCTATAGCCACACTGAAGAGTTGTAATACAACGAAAGAGCTGTATGTGGATGATGCAAATATCATATATATATATATGAAGAAATGGATATATGTGATCCGACAGGATGGTTTTAAATTGCGTTATGTTACATAGAAACTTATTTGAAATGATCTCCAGTCATTACACTGTTGATGTATCATTCAACTAAGAAAATGTATATAGAATAAACAATTCAAGAAAATCGGGTTGCTGCAGGAATCGAACGTGCTTCCGATTGGGTAGTATCGCTTCAATGTAGCGGCAACCGACAATGCAAAGGCCCAAATAACTGTTTTCAACCCAAATTACCATCTCGTTTAATCTTGGTCTATTCGCTTTTTTCAACGCAATAATTATGTATTGTAAAATGAATATATATGATCCGACAGAACGATTCAACATTGCGTTATATTATATTGAAACACTTCTTTTTAATGATCTGCAGCCCCATTTTTTTTTCAATTGTCTATTCTATTTCTGTTGTCTAGGATGAGTGGTACATTGACCGTATAAAGACGGGATATCATTTAAGATAAGTGTCTCTATAATATACCACAATATATATATATATATATATATATATATATATATATATATATATATATATATATATATATATATATATATATATTGCGACGACAATACGAAGACAGAAAACACGAATAACCACGTGGAAAACGGTTAAGCAGCCTGAATTGTTCAAAATACCTTAAAAAATGCACACACTCGACTGAAAAGAAAAATGGTAACTGATATCGTCAAAAAATATGGAATAAAATAACAGGAAAAATTTCGAAATGTTGAATGGAAAACAAATATTCGCTAAATCTCCCCATCACGAACATCGTGAAACCAGTACTTTCTAAATTTATCTAGCTCGTCATGTCATCCCACTTTCTATCGGCCACAACTTTTAGGGATTCATGTTATGAGTGGCGATTATCTGATATGTCCATTCAATATGTCCATCCTATTGACTTTTGGGTTTCTAACAGTTTCTATGAATTCTTTGACTCCTTGTCTTGTATAATATGATACGTGATCATGATTTCTCTATGTGAAGTTGAGCATGGTTCTCTCATGTACACGTTATGTGGTTCTCAGTTTGAGGGGCAATCTTTTGGATAAGCTTCATGTTTCAGCTTCATGTGACCATCGGTAGGTTCCATTGGTTGTGTACCCTTCTTTTTAGGATTCTTTTGTTCTTAAAAGTCGAGCTAGCTCAATCGAAAGCTTGCCGATCTAATGTGATTCTTTGCTTGATTCCCTCTTCTTTGATGACTTCATGGAGATCTGTTGTCCTTGGTTCATGTAGTGGTCTACTTTCTCTAGCTCTGCATTTTCAATTTCGGTTGTTGTATTTTTGCCTTCAACATGTTTATTTTACATGGCATTATTTTTCTGAGGTTCGTATGGAGGCCAACTTTCTTGATTGCTTCATTTAATTTGTCTAACATTAAAGAAAAATGTATTTTTTAACCCTTAACGTAGACATGTTAGCAGGGGGGATTAACATACGCATACATTGGAACCCAAGAACTATGGATTTCAGTTAGCCAGAATCAAGTTGCCTCAACATTCAACAAAAACACTTGTGCGAAAACTTGGTTTCTATGAGTGTCTGACGTAAACAAAAATATTTCAGGTTTATACCAGATTGATGCTTGATGACTAAAAACAAGATCCATTAGATCAAAGATTCGTCCACTATCTGTTGTAATAGAGGCAAGAGGATGATGATGATGATGATAACAACAAGGAGGAGGCGCAAGCTTTTTTCTTTTCTTATATATGTAAAGTAATGCAGCATGGGAATATTTTGCAAGTATTATTTTTCAATAAAAATTGTAAATGACTATTTTATGCGTTTTATTTTTAACCAATTTTTGCTTCTATATGGATCTCGGTTATTCTATCATGTCATCATTAGCATCTTGTGAAAAATGATCAGAATACATATTACACCTTTTAATGGCATCACCTATCAATAACATCATAATGGCATCATCCTTTTTCTTCCTTCCTATTTCTATATATTTAATATAACTTGGACCGACCGACAGACTGTTCAATAGAACACGCGACAGACCGACCAATCGGCCGAAAAGCGTCTTATGGATATGCGGAAACACATCTAAAAACGAGCCAAAAAAGCCAAAAATTAGATAAGCATGAAAAATGAAAAATAAAAAGTTAAAAACAACACTACAGCGCAAAAACAAATGCTGCAACACAAATTCAAAACTTTGAGAAAACACTGATGATAGATAATAGTATGTAAGGACATAAACATTAAAAGAAAAGAACAAAAGATTTCAAAAAATGAGAAATCTACTTGAAAAATTTAGAGCAAATTGTGAAAACATATTTATATACATAAATTAGAGGTGCTTGATTGTATGTCACACTATAAAGATTGCCTAAACTTGGGCTCAGCCAAAACGAATTTGGCATATCTACTCAAAGGACCAACAAGGAGGTATAGAATTGGAAAAAAGGGACCTATGATACTTTTCACACCCCAACATTCACTAGAACACATTTTTCTTGACATAGTATAACGTCATTCACAAACGTAAACAAATAACAAGTATTCTAGGAAGTTACTTTAGCCTCAGAATAACAAAGTTTTTTTTCTTGAAAGCAATATTTTGTGCTTTCAATTAAAAAAAAATCAATCTAGAATAAAAAGTAGTTTTTTATAAGGTTTCGAAAATTACTGATCACAAGAAATACGAAAAGAAATGTTCTATTTTCTAAGTTTTTGAACTATTGCATTATTTTCGAAAGTTACTTATTCTAGAAAAAAAAGAAAAACAATTTTTTTTATCTTTAAATACGATTGCATGAGCAAGTCGAATATCAAATATAAACAAATCGTAAGCTACTGGAATCGTCAAAATCTTTTCAAAAAATCAATGATTGGGTGAAGGAGATCTCATTTGGAATACTATTTAAAGGCATTTATTTGGCATGAAAGGCACAGACATAAAAGTTTTTTTTTTCTTTAAATCTATGAGACATTCATTCCATAGCATCCTTTAGATTGGATGAACATTTCTTGTTTATCATAATTTCGTGTAAGAAAAAAAAATACTTATCCGTGCTTTACGTGACAGGCGGTGGAATTTGAAGAAAAAAAATACTATTTTTTGTTTAATATTCGATATTTTTATGCAATTGGATTGAAAGTGCGAAAATACGCATTATTTAAGGGGTGTTATTTTCGAAAAAAAAATATATTGTTTTAAAAATAAAAAAAGCTCCTTCGATTGAATATAAAACATTTGTTTAACCGTTGGTGAACTTCAGAAACTTCAAAAAACCTATGTTTTATTTCTTATTTTACTTTTTAGGATGGAAAGCACGTCAGAGTGCTTTTTTTCTAATGGAAAAATTTCCTCTTTTTCTGAGGGTAAGTAACTTTCGAAAACATGCGTGAGTTGTTTACCTTTATAAAAACGTCTGACATTTGGATGACGTCATGCTGAGTCAAAGCAAAATGTATGCGTTTACAAAGCAGTCGATCTTAGGGTGCGAAAAGTATATTTCATCCAAAATAAGTTTCCAGATTTCTTTTGAAAATGCGGTTTTATTTAAATCTAAGTATGATGCAAAAGTGGAAACTTTTTTCTGTCCATAAAATTAACATCTTTTTTGATATTTCATTATATAATTGGGATAAAGTGAAGGAATCCCCCTTTTAATTAGGTCAAACGTGATGGAAGTTGATTAGATCTTTTGAAGGGTCGAAAGTGAGGGGAGATTTTTCACACTTGTAAGGATTTAAAAATGAAGGTATCAGAATTGAAAGTAAACTTCCCCACTTTAGATGGTCAAAAGTGAAGGGACATTTTTTCCCATTTATAGGAGTGAAAAAAATAAGGGAAACAGTTAACTCGTTCCAAAAGTGAACAGAAGTTTCCCTTGAAGTGAGACTTTTTTCAACTTTAAGGGGTCAGTAATATTGGGAAATCAACCTGCTTGTGATCAAAAGTGAAAGTAGAATGCCGCCCCCCCCTTTTAAGGTGAAGGGACTCCTCGATAAGAGTTCAAAAGCGGAGTCAGAAGCATAACTGAGGGGAGGGATGGGGGTTACCCTAAATATTGCAAGGAGTCCTATCAAGGATCCAAGCATCCTTGGCCTCCGAGTGGAAGAAAGCTTAAGAACCTGTTTTTTACTCCTTGAATATTTCATATGGTGTCATCGGGTATTTCTGGTATTAATACCGTAACGTAAAACAGAAATGAGGATTATCCCTTTCAGTCGTCTGCTTTATTTGTCTTCACTATATTGTCCTTTGATAGTTTGGGATCTCGTTGCTCCCACTAGAGCCAATGGTTTGTATGAAAGAAATAATTATTTTATCAACAAGCTCCACGCAATATATTTTGATGCAGATGTTACAAACAGGAAAGGACTGTAACAAAATATTTTTCATTTCATGTTGAAAAATTATGTCATTTTCAGTTGTTTATTTTTGCTATTTTGTAGCAGTATCTTATTTTTTCGATGGATAATCAATCTATTACTTTTAAAAAGCATCATAAAAATGGTAAAAACATCCTAAAAAATAAGTGTAGAGAATCATCCTAAAGATAAGTGCAAAAAAACATCCTAGAAATAAGTGCAAAGAAACATCTTAAAAATAAGTGTAAAGAAACATCCTAAAAATAAGTTTGAAGTGCATTCGGTGCTTTGAATTTCAATTGATGTGGACGAACTGGTAAAGATCATTGCATTGACCCAATACAACTATGTACATCATGGATTTTTGCATTTTAACTTTAATGGCACCTGTTTTAATCATTTGAATCTCTTATTGTTGATTTTGACTCAAGGAATCAGAATGTTACAGCATGGCATATTACATCCCTCAATCACGTATAACAAATGACATCAGAATATCGCGTTTTATTTACACGATACATCGCAACATGCTATAACCGATGACTCTATTGAAATACCCCAATGTTAAAATTTCTCTCTCTAAAAAAATTATCATTTTCAAAATTTCAATCAGGGAATCCGTTTTCAGCAATTTTGATTTTTCATGTAATAAAGCTACAAGTAAAAGCTTGGATTCATTTTTGACGACTGACAATCTTTTTCTGTTTGAAATTCAAAGTACAACATACAGACTGAAATATATTGCTAAAATATGTCAAAAATGGCATAATTCATTGCCTAATTCGCATCTTACGTTAACCCCACAAGTATTTAGTTTGTAAGCACAGAAATCGACTGCAGCGATATTGATGAATAGTGAAGTAGAGATGAAGTAAATGGTCAGTGATTAGAACAGATTCAGATTTCTTCCTACGTATACCTCCAACCGGAATTATGCTTCCCTTTTTTCCTTTTTTAACTCTACTGTCAAAATTTGCAAAGTCATTTCATTTGTAATCATTAGAAAGAATGAAAGTTTGGATGTTTTCTTAATCAAATCCCCTTTGTCATACTACAGGTTAAATGAACGAACACATTTTTTAAAGTTTATTGGTCGCCGTTTCATTCATGAATCTGTCCTCAAAACTTGTACTCTGTGATCCAGTACTCCACGTTTTAAATTATACGGAAAAGTTGGCACTTGCGACTCCATGTGCCTCGAAGATATAAAAAATAACACAATATGGCTCATCGATAATCACCTGGGACATTGAAACAGACGAAATATCGTTAGTATTAATGTTGACCTGAAACATGACTTATTGAGTGGATATTGTCTACATAGCTATCATTTATAATTATTTTGCTTGTTTTTCAAACACTTTTTTATCTGAAATTATTAGCTGACATTTATTCTTGTTTCATTTTAGTCTGTTCATTCATTGTTCTCAATTAGTGTGAACTAATTTTAATTATTTTGATTGTAAGACAAATCGTTGCCGTTGCTTAATCAGGTTATTCCATGTAAACGTAAGGTTTCAAGGGTCTACGCAAGCGACTGGGTCTGGAGTGAGAGTCAGAGTGAGAGTGAAAGGGGGACAAAGACGATTAGTTACAAAGATGAAGAGAGAAAAAGACAGAGAGAGAGAGAGAGAGAGAGAGAGAGAGAGAGAGAGAGAGAAAGAAAGGAGGTTGAGAGTAGATGTTCATTGGGAAGAATGAAAATAAGCAAAAAATGAATACACTTTCCAATCACTCCATTTAGAAATAACCACAATGAGCAGCCCACGTGATTAGCCTGCAAGTTCTAACATATACAAAACTAGCGACGGAAGAAGAGACACTCATTTAAACACATGAATGAATTGAGAAGCAAAGAAAAGAGTCGAAAAAATCAGAGATAAAAATAGATAAGTAAATCGTAAATAAATTAACTTACATTTCCTTTTCTTTTACCTTTCGCAGTTTGTTTGATAAGCTTATGGAGAGGCTCAGAAAAGATGGCGCCTTCGTTTGCTTGTCATTTAAAACCAAATCTAATCCTTTTCAATTTAGGCCCTCCACTTTCTTCACTACCTTTTGTCTTCGTTTTTTTTGTTGTATTTTTGTATCGATTGTCATGTTTGAATTGTATTGGTGATTGACTGAGTCAATTCGTTTATCAGATTCTTTTTTTCAAATGTCAGACGATATTCAAAATGCAAACTGTTAGCTGAAATAAATTTATTGATCCTTATTTTGAATACGAAAAAATCCGAGAATGAGCCTTTTTTCAAAACGAGATTAGTGAGTTAAATCAAATACGTTCTCATTCTATAAAACAGCGTCAAATGTCACTCAATCATGAATACAAGTAAGGATAGCAAGTATGGAAGCACATTTTCAAAATGAAATCAACTCTCTCCTCTCTCTCACCCACTCTCTTCTGCTCTCTCTCTTTCTTTTACACACGCTCACACATGAATACAAAAACACATGCACATGCATGATCACAATCTGCATTGTTATTAGCTGATATTTTTCAATCTGAAAACTTGACTTTATGATGGTCTATTTATGTGAGAAATATTCCTCGCTGAATTAAGTGCATTGGTAAATGAGGAAATTATGGTGTCGTGTAAAATAAGTGCCTCTTTCATTATCAGGGTACGGACTTCTGGATGAACCTACGTTGTTCGGATTGTTTAGAGATTAAGATCCAAACAACAATTATGAACTCCAGGGTACCGAAGTGTAACTGCTCAGTGTGGCCTAAACATATCTGAGTATCAAATATATACAATACCAGAAATTCGATGAACATTAGAAGTACAATATGGTTGGGCTACAAGGTATGAACTTGTGCAACCTCAAATTACATAAACACTAGAAACACAACAGCAGACGGTGTGTATGTAACAATCAGCCTCAAATGTAATAGTTGGATATAAAACTAACGGAAGGTAACAACTAAACAAAAAAAAAGTAACCACATAACAATTTAATCATTGCCCTGCATGTTAGATTACTACTAGATGCATTAAGCGTTTGAAAGAAACAAAATAGCAAAAATTAGCCATAGAGTCACGTGAAACCACATACTATCCTAGAAAAACGTTGATAAGTCATAAGATTTAAAGACTAGATGATTTTCAACTTTGACATTACAGCCGCATTCTGTCACAGATATTGCTATTTATGATTCATATAAAGAAGTATCTACATACAATAATTTATTGGAATGATTGGCAAAAGAAATAATTCTATTCATTGATGTAATTTCGATGACTTTAATGGTATTCTAAAAGTAACTTATTCTCCAGAATAAAAAAAAAAAAAAAAACATTGCAATCGCTAAGGATTTACCAGATTTATTGAATCGATTGAACCAGAAAGTATCTGGTCACAAATTTATTTCCTTCGACTGCTTACAAGAGCCCAAGGCTCAAACATTGAAACCATTATTCTAACATGTTTCTTGTTTTAAAGTCTGAATGGAATCATAAAATTAGAACCTGTAAAACATTTTTTCTTAAATGAATTCCCATAGAGTCCATAATTGTCAGGAGAAGGTCATGTTTGCAATATTTCAATTGCTAATTTCTGATCTTTCCCAGATGGTTTTTAGACAAGATGGCGCCTGAGTCAAACAACGTCCTCTCGTCGCAATCAATTCCTCGCCACATTATCACTAAGTCCTCTGTTCAAGAACATTCTCACTCTATTTGTTGCCCAACAGAATATAACTGAATAGTTATGTTCAACCTTTCTGTTTTACTTCAAAGTATTGGCAAAAAAGCGAGGATTCCCTAAGATACTCAAAAAAAAAAAAAAGAAAAAAAAACTTTGCAAAATTGATTCTTAAACTTATAAATTATTGCCATATGGAAATATTCTGACTAATTTCATTTTTTTCATTACAGAAATGCCAAACTCGTGCATTCTACAATTACATCATAGCATTTCTGACGCTATGCACGGAATGGCATCACATATACATTCCTTCCTATTTCTGACTGACTGACCGACCAACCGGAAAGCTTCTAGTGTGTGGTCAAATCTGAAAATAAAGATGAAAAATCTGCCCCCTGAATATACTAAAATTAGTGTAAAGGTCGTATCCGGTAAAATAGGCTGAAAAATGGCTTAAGGATTCAAGTTTTCAACGTCCTGATTGATAAAAACATTGGTGAAGCGTATCTATTATCTAAAAGTACAATATCCCACTTCGGTAAAAAAGACAGCCAAGCGATACCACAGTGGAAGATTAACTAGGAAGAATAAAGCGATATGAGATATTTTGGGGCATGGGTACCAAAATAAAGACAATCTAGCCTTGTTGATTGAATGAAAGGTTCAGTTCGATATTCCAATAAGGTTACTAGTCATGACAGACGCATGAAGATGGCAAAGGCATACAATGGCCGAAGAATTATGACTAAACCAAAATGAGAACGCTTCTCAGAGTAAATCATTGTATATTAAACATCACATAACGGTAGGCGCTGTGGTATATTTTCTAAGTTCAACTTATTTTGGCATTTGCGGGTGTATTAGGAGACAAGAAATATGCGTCACATTAGTTTTTGATGAGATTGAAGTCGCACTGGAAACCAGCATTCGAGATATCCTCTTTTATCTGGGTTCAAACTCTGACCACTGGTAACTTCAGGAAATACGCAACAAGAGGTGCATAGATTGGGGAGATCAGAGCTACTTGATATATTTAAAACTTTGACATCTTCAACCTCCAAGGAATAAAATTAATTGAAACACAGATATGATTAAAAGTTACTATGTGAGATAAACTTCCTTTGGATAGGTCTTTCAAGTCTAACACATTTGTTTAGTTTATCATATCATGATTTAAACTTTTTGGGGAAAATGTAATAACCTCCCGTTATGGTTGGGCATGTTAAATTTCTTGCTAGTTAGTAGAGATGCGTTCAATGTACTGTGATAATTAAGAAATATAAAATTTTCAACCTGACGATTATTCACAATAATAGAAAATCGAAACCAAAATATAAAGGAATATGATTGCTTCGTGCATTCATAAAAGTTATTATTTTCCTTTGCTTTCTGGTCACTTTACCCTTTTTTTTTTCGAAAAAGTTTTAACTGCATCAGGTGCATATAATTACTCTGTGCCAAGTAGCCACACGCAAATGGCAAAACCTTCCATGCTCACAACATATATGACTCAAATCTTTCTACTGAAAACGAAGCTAACAGTGGCGCCATTAAAAAGTAAAAACAAAAAATTGAAGCAAGTGATTCAATCTGCCCCTGTGTCCAACTAGCCCCAATCTTCTTTTTTTTTTTGATTGGCACGAAGCAAAATGGTAAACATGGGATTTATGGAGTTTCATAGTTTGTCTGTACAGGGAAATTTTCATGTAAAATCTAATTTTGGCTTTCACAGTGATCCAAACACTGGCCAATGGCGTCGGTAAAAAAAACAAAACAAAACAAACAAAAAAAAACAACAAAAAACATCTGTCTTTACCATGCAGAAAATAATTTCAATGAAATTACTAATCTAAACTTTTTCTAGAGAAATTTTGTGTATTGATTTCTTACAACATCAATAAATTCTATATACTGAGAATACCCGTTACAAAAAAGCGTTACTTACGATATCACATACAACAGGAGTGAGTACTTACTACTCGAATTTGCTCTTCTTCCCTTTGTAAATATAGAAATTCCACAGAAATGTCAATCACTCACCTGTAGCCAACTGCCCCTTCGCAATTATTCAAGCCTCAATCGACGGAATTTTTTACCCTTATTCAGTTAAAAAGATTTATTATGACAAATATTGTTAAATGTTTGAAGACAATACAGATTAGAACACACCTCTGTTCTCTCTTAAATGTAGCAACACATACAATCAGAAAAGAGATTTTATTCTGAATTCGATTTGAAAAGGCTAATCTGGTTTCAGAAAAATGTGCAAGATTAAAATTCAATTCGCATGCAAATTTCATCAATGTCAATTAGCAACTAATTCTCTGTCAGCAAATAAAACTGTGGAATCCAATATTGCTTCTTAACATCAGTTTCTACTTAGCTTTAAAGTAGACTCAGTGTCAAACATTTGTCTACAAAGTTGGAGAGGCTGCTTACCACTCTCACGAAATGTTTTTCTCGTAGATTCGATTCCGCTAACATGTGAAACGTAAAATCTATAGAAGCAGAACGCACCTACTTCCTCTTTCTCCTGCATACTCAGTCTTCTATACATCCTTCACTACAATATCCAAGAACTGCCTGACATAATATAAACACAACGTTCCAATGTAAATTGATGGTTATTGCCTTTTCGCTTTACGCTACTTCGGCTGCAATTTTTTTCTCCAAAATATGCTCCACTTTCAAAGGAAACTGGTGATTTGTAAGAGGAAATACGTGACTAAGCACAGTTCCTATCAAAGATGATAGGAAGTGCTAAAGGCTATTATCATGGATCAAGAAATACTCCAGAATGAATTTAGAATTAGAGATGGCTGAAAAAAAGATCGCTATAAAATAAGAAAAACAAAGACGAATTGGTCCGAAATACGAGTCGAGGAGGTTATCTGCTTGGTTGTAATTATAATGATGATTATGATGTAAAAAAATCCACATGAAAACGCTTTGACCGTTGACAATAATGGTGACTGCGTTGATTGTGATGATAAAAAGAAGGTGATACAAAGGAAGAGACGTGAGAATAAATTTGGCCACGATACAAACATGATCATTATGACTACGACGACAATGACGACGACGACGATAATGATGATGATAATGATGATAATGATAATTATGGTGATGTAAAGAAGACGAGAAAATGTTGACAATGATGATAAGGATGGTGAAATTGTCGAAGTTAGTGGAAGCAGATACAATTTCAAAGTTGAATTGAAAAAAACAATATTGACTATTACCTGGGCGATTTGTGGTCGTGAAAAGTCATCAAGCAGGAAGCAAGTCCTTCACAACTTTGACAATGCAGAAATATAAAAACATGTATTTTGGAAGACTTGAATTTTGAATCTAAGGACTGATGACATCAAAATGATAATGGCCGCGTTTATGATAATGATAATAATACTGATGAAGATGATGATGATGATGCTAAGAATAATAAGGGTACGTTTTGAAATTAAGTCGACAATAAGGACGAGAAACGGATTGAAAAAGTAAGAAGCTTTTAATAGGATAATGACGATTATCTTTTCACATACTGGCAATTACGATAATAAAAGCAGTCAAGATATTTTTTAAAATAGCTTTTAACTTTAAAATAACCGTGACATTAAAAATTAAATTGATGCAAACAGATAATAAAAGCTATTCAAATGGCGTAAATATTTCAAAGTGTTAAATGTGAAAATCAATAAGACGAACGAGGAACAAATTAAAGGCAAGTGTTTCATGGCAGTTTGACAAAATAACTGGCCTTCCACAGTGTTTTGAATGCTGAATGCTCCGGTGGGTTCAGTTTAGACGGCTTGCTAACAGTGGAAAACTTGAGATAAAATTAATGGAATAATTGAAAAAAAAAAATTGAAAATAGTAGAAGCATGGAATTGCATGAGCTGGAGAACGTCAAAGTTCAACAGGAGAGACGTGCATTTTTAAAGGGAAGGAAAAAAAAGAGGATGAAGAGTGAAAGAGAAATATAAGGGAAACAGGAATTAAATTGGTGTGAGATATGATGAAAAAATTGAAAGCAATTAAAAAATCAATTAAAAGTCAAAAAGTGGAATAGGATAAGGAAAGAGGAGAGGTTGAAGAGGAGGAAATGAGAGGAATGCAGGAAAATGAAATAAAAGAAAAAGACAGGCTAATATAACAAAAAGAAAGAAAGAAAGAAAGAGAGAAAGAGAGAGACAGAGGAGGAAAGAAAGATGAGAAGTAGAGGGTTATGAAGAGGGAAAAGAAGGAGAAGGAAGAAGAAATGGCGAAAGAAAGGACATAAGAAATTAGAAGTTGAAGAAAAGGAGGAGAATAATCAGAGGGAAAAGGGACTGAATAGAAACAAAAAGATAACAAATAGAAAAAAAAACAAAAATCTATTGAATGAGAAAAAGAAGAAAAACGATGAGGAAAAAATAGGAAAAGAAGGAAAAATAATAGAAAAAAAGAAAAGAAAGGGAAGAGAGAAATTGAAAGAAATAGTATAAGAGAAGGAGAAAGAAAAATAGAATGAAGGTTTGAAGGAAGAAGAAAAAAGTCAGCTTAAAGGCATCTATTTGTAGGAAAGATGGAATAAAGGTGTAAAATAGCAGCATGCAAACAACAGAGAGAAACAGGATGCAAATGGCGACTTGAAGGCACAGAAGAACTGGGAATTGCGCGCAGCGTTCAGGAAATGAAGACGTGTGCATGGGAAGAGATTTCACACATTCTGAAAAGCAGCAAAAAATGAATAGAAATGATATAATGATGTTTGGTTATTTTCCTGCTCTCACAAATCACGAAGAAGTAGAAAAAACGGTGTATTTCAAAAAATAAATCACCAACAGTAACGATAAACATCGCTAGTAAGAATAGCAAACAATATTTAACGGCAATATTTTTTCAAGATTAGCACGTGGAGCTTCCAGGGTCAAGGCGACTAAGTCCGGATTCACCCTATTTAAAGAGACCTTAGCTCGAAAATAAAGGGGCTCTACTTGAAATGCTAATCAAAACAAAAAAATCTATTTGATTAATTGTATTTGAAACAAATAAATAGAATTAGTAATTAAAGTTAAAAAAATGAATAAAAATCGGATTCCAAGAAATCACAGCTTTAAATATAAACATTCACAAAACTGGCTGTTGCAGGTGCTAACACTAGATTTTGTTAAAGTGAGCAGTCAGAATAGCAGTGACTGTTATTCCAAAGCAAACCAAGGCATAGCGACCAAGGCCAATTAACCATGACTGCCTAGTGTCCCTCTGAATCTATTTCAATAGCAGTTATATTTTTTTAATCTTCTCCTGTCCCTATACTCTTCATTAGTGTGTTTTGGAAAGACGATACGAAATATACCTAGATGTTTTTGTATTTCAGTTATCCGATTAACAAACAACAGCTACCAACTCCATAATTGGTCTTCTATCGTCTTTATCTATTAGTACATGCATATTCTGTTTACACATAAGCACCCATCGAGACATTACACAGCAAATGGTGTTAATCAACTTTATTTTAACATACTGCTTCTGCTCCTTCATAATTATATAGATTTTTGAATCTTTGTCAAGACTCCACTGACTGAAAAATAAGTTCCAATTTTGTAGTCCAGATTCAGGTGTAGTGGAATTAATTTCCAAACTTCCAAGTGTCTTGTAACGAGGTTCAGTCTTTGGATTTATGTTTCATGTAAGAAAAATTGAATACTTCATCATCAATGGGCATCATAGGTTTTACAAAAATATTAATGTACTGACTGATAAGGTATTGACGATATCATGGAAGATGTTGCTCGGTTAAACCTGAGAAGGCTGGGTTTTACGTATCCAGCCTGTTATACATTACTTTCCATCAACCAGAAATTGGCTTTCATTGGAATCTGGCATACACATTTTATGGAAGCAGCTTCAATCTACCCGGCAATAGAAACATAGCATTATAAAGATATGGCGTCAGACTTATTCAAGATGTCTGCAGCATGGGAGATTCAAATATTACTAAATCTTCATTCACACACATACATGCGTGAGCGCGCGCACACACACCTACACCCACGCATATACATATAAATATATATTGCCTATGAATCCATAAAATCTTTGAAAAGATTCTTCAAATGGAGTTGCTTCCACTTTCTATCACAGCCTTTATATAAATCCTTTACTTACAGTGATTCATTCCAATTTTCTGGAGCTGCTTACTTCAGTGCAACGTGAATATAACACTGATATACTCATGTATAACATTTCATATCTTGTAATGCTATACATTGATGCAATTCGTTGTTTAAATGTCAATGCATGTGTACTTAGCTTTTGGTGCTTTTTCGTGATGTAATGGTTAGCACATGTATCGCAGATCATCAATAAAGAGTTTGATTCTCACTTGGTGCCCGATTCTTGTAGCCTTGACGCAAAGTTAAACTATGCTTGATAAATAGGGAATTGATATTAATAACCAAGTCTGTCTGAGGGCCACTCTAAAAGGGCACCTAGTGAGGATCCAATTGTCTGCCAGATCAATCGGATTAAAACTATGATGGGCGCGTAGGACGACATACTTATTTATACTTATCTTTACTTGATATGTTACAATGCCCGAACGATAGGACTAAACACACTTGCAATGACTTGCAAAACTGCTGTATATTAATACATGGCAGATCACTTACGTATTTACCGTAATCTGTCACAGGACCTCAATTATAGGGTAATAAATAAGAATCAAACTGATTCTGGTCTGCATGATCGCCATGTAAACCTGTACGTTACGATTGGCGCTCAATGTGAAAGTTTACAAATCCTGATGCATTGTATACAAATGACAGAAATATCCATCATGGTAGTTCGATGTCTCATTAATTTCAATAAATTACCCGTTTTTTAATTCTGATTGATGGCAACTATGATCTATTTTTGAGTCAACTTTGGTTCAGAAAAAATGGGCAACACAGTAACAACTGATCCCCAGGGAAAGAGCTGAAGGTTTACCTTTTTGTCACAATTTCAATTGACTGTAATGCCCGTGCACCAGTAGCGACTGCTGACAATGGAAAGTTCAGAAGTGCAAACATCAGCCTATTTATTCTTATCAGATGAAGTATTGTAAACCAGTACTCTTCAAACTAGGTATTGGGACCCCTCCAGAATTCACGTAAAAATCTTCTTTTTTTTTTGCAAAAAAATATCAAGATTGATTATGTGAGAAAAGTTATGCGATTTCGACAGCACTTAGAGGCAAATTTGGGAAAAAAAAGTATAAAAATATGAAATAATCTATTACATTCTAGATCAGAAATAGGCATGAAATATAGTCGTGAAAAAATGTTACTGCAATATCTAAAGTGGAAATTGTATTAAGGATAGCACCCGGTTGGCGTTTGTTATGGTACTGTACTTTCACTTAATAATCTTTCGACAATCATACGGAAATAGTAAATGTAGTATCAACGGTGTAATTTGTGTTGTTCGGGCGTTTTTGGTAATTGAACTTTCACTTCACTAAGCAGCGACAATTTTTTACATCAAAAAAATGTTTTACGAATTTAACGTTCGACGAAAATGATGTGAAATCCAATTTCGAATTGAAAAAAAAAGTAGGCAATGCAACAAGTCGTATCGACGTTTTAAATCGCAAAGAACATCCAGCAAAGACGATGACAAATCTGGACGACACTTCAAGACGACAGAAGAAGATCACATTAAAAGAAATGCGTGCAGTAATTGGTTGAACTCTCTTCCATATAATTCTCAGATTTCTCAAGAATAGTTTCCTGTTTTAGATGAGTCGTACTTCTTCAAAATGTTTTATTTCACCTGATCTTTGTTGCAGGTCCCAAGGTCCAAAATGCACCCCCTCTCTTCCAAACAGACTCCTTATTTCCTTTCTTCTTTTTTTATCCGTGTACTTACCCAGATTCCCGTACGCTTTCTCCTCTTCCCCCAACCATATCTTTAATCTGTTTTTTTTTCTAATAACGAATCATAATCTTAAACTAATTTCAATAATCATTGTCATGTGATAAATGTTTCCACAGCACGTTCCAGCAGTTCATTGAAGAATGGGCATCAGAATAATGACAGAATTGATAATATGCTGCAATCAATTTCACGCTAAAATAACAGGCAAATTATCAGCCAAAGAGAAGTTATTGAAAAAAAGTGAGTATAATGACGTTCATCATCATCGTCAAAGCAAAAGTAAAGTTACTTATCTAGGAGCACACCTGCTGCTTTCGCTTGTTTTGATAGCTAATAGGCAGTCGTCTGAGGAGAGTAGACAAATGAAGAGCGAAATGAAGATAATATACAAAGACGAGAGCCCAAATCGGCACCAGGTTTGCTTTTTAAAATAAGAAAGAAAAACGGGGAAGTTTTCTTGAATGCTCACAGGGACTAACGTATGAAAATGAGAATTGACTTATATCATTGAATAAATCCGTACATAAAAACACACACACACACACACACACACACACAAACACACACACACATTCATCCCCAATATATTCCAAGCGGAGATATATTGGCTCTCAGGAATCTGAATGGTTGCGATTCGAAATACATGATAGATAGATTCATAGGAACTATAATACAGTAATGTAAACAACATGTTTGATTGATTGAAACATGAGTTACAACCAAGGGAAATTCCTGAATGAGAATTTGTGAAGGAATTTAAAGGTTGATAAGGATATGCAGATGAACTGAAAACCTAAATAGGGCATTCTTAAAGAGAGAAAAAAACAAAAACAAAAAAAAACTTTTGTACGATGGAATAAATGAACACCTTGCGGGTTGATGAATGTAACAATGAATACGACGGGGGTGCGATTAAAAAAACAAAACATTGTTGTTGCTAAAAACCACGACCCAATCCATTATCTCGACAAAAGAGGAAATTGTGAGAATAGGTCGTTTTTTCTAAATCGTTCTAAATATAAAAGATAAAGGAACAGAAGTTGGATCATGAATGGAAGACGATTCATTCATTGAACCTGAAGAATGATCGACATGGAATTTGAAAAAAAAAAAGAGCAATAAATCTTTTCAGTTATCCTGGGACATCTCCACCTTGGATTTTCAGTTACTCCTGGGATATAAATATATATGTCTCGTAGATACTTTAAGAAGTCTACTCGGATATTTTAATTCGGGTACAGCTTTTTTTGAAACAGGAGATGACTAATTGAACATGTAGTTATACTGGAATGGTTCAGAAATCATCCTAAAATTTACGATTCGATTTCTCAGCATCATTCTGATATCTTTTCTTGAACATCTAATAAAATGGGGATAGACACTTACACAGACACACATATGCACAGAAAAACATACTTGAAGAGACTTATACACATAGAGAAACGTACACAGAACCAGAGAGAGAATCGTGTGCAAACACACGCAAACCTATGTGTATGTGAGATTTCTGGAATTTTCCGTACATTTCAAATTTATTTCATCGTAAATAGAAATAGGGTTTGTTGGATTTGAATATCTATTTATCTAACTTTGTCTGTCAGTCTATATCTCTCTCTACATGCACACGCATACATACATACATACATACATACATACACATGTACATATATATATATATATATATATATATATATATATATATATATATATATATATATATATATATATGTATATATATATATAGAGAGAGAGAGAGAGGGAAAGAGATAGATGGATAGATAAATAGATAGATAGATAGATAGAGATAACAAATAAGTTATTTTGATATCTCAAGTTTTATCTTCATCATAACTATTATCTTCATTCTTTTCAGAAATTCAGAAAATTAGTTATCCCAATCAACTACTGCGACGACATGTGGAAGAATCGGGTGAAATAGTTAAAAATCATCCCTCTGAATATCTAGGTCACTAAACTTTTCACCCCCTTCGGTCTCGCCCAATCACAATCTGTCGTTTTCACTTCAGCTTTTAGGATATAAATTAAGGACTGACAAGCTTATCCATGGTGATGGGATGACGGGTTGTCGACAAAGATTTCAACACATATTGTTTATAAGTTGAGAAAATAGTGATCAACATTCAAACCTTTGTTTGAATAAATGAATCTTCTCCCAATCTTTAATGTTAGCACAACGTTTAAACTGATCCACTCTAAACCCTTCCTAAGGCATCATTTGTAATATCCATTAAGAACTTTAGTATCTTTTCCGATTTCTTTCCCCAATAATGCAGAGCAAAAATGATATCAAACAGAAACACTCGTAGCGAGCTTTTCATTAATAGCAAAAAATTAGAATAAGTCATTCTTTTTTTTAACAATGCATAGATACATTCCAACCACTATACAAGGCAGTAATTAGACCACACGGAATATATACCAAGGACATAGAGAGGATACAACGCAGCGGAAAAAAACTACCTTGTTCCACATCTACCCTACTCTGGAGACTACAAAAACTGAACTTGAAAACTGTGCATTACAAACAAATGGCGAGAGATCTACTGGGTACATTGATAACATTTGCATACTGGACTTCAACTGACACCACTTAAAATTTCCATCAAAGATAATTTCGTACTCATCATTCAACTCGGCAACACGTGAGCAGAGTGAGTAGCTTCTGGCAAAAAAAAAAAAAAGGGTGGGGGCAGATTCGGCCACCAGCCCTCTGGAAAAACCCAGCGGTCTTGTTAGTCTTGAGACCGGTTCTGTCTAGTGTCTATTCAGTTGGCCAATGGTTCCCAAACTACGAAATACGAAAAAACTGAAAAAAAAAAACCAAAAAAAAAACATCCGTGGGTAGAACAAGGATTCAAATTTGAGAGAAATTGGAATTGGAATTGTAAAGAAAGATTTTTTTCCGAATACGCAAATATGCATTTAGAGACTTAAAATGTCATGTGCGATTATTGTATAGGCCCCGCTCTCACAACAGAGTTACTAATCTAGTGTTTTTATCACGAGATTATGTGAGATCTCAAATTTCTTTGCATTGGTTGGAAGGAAAAGGGGACAATGAATATGTATATCAGTATTTTAATAGTTTTGTGAAATTCATTTCATTTTTACCGCTCATGTGCTTCAGAAGTAATATACATTGCTTAATGTACCATCATGCACTAAGGTTTGAGAACCACTGCAGTTGACTGACACTCTCATTGGTCAATATTTCTGGGCTATTGACAGGACCATATTTACCATCGATGGAGCCCAGTACATGAGAGTTCGAGGAGCCCTTTTATACCTGTATTCAGCTATTATTCAAACAAATCAAAGCGAAAATGAAATATTCATAGCATTATGATGCCTTTCGTAGTTCAATAATCTGTTTCTATGTAGGGTCGTTTTGAGCTTCCTATCCACCTTTGCTCCAGAGTTTCCAATCTATGGAATAGACTTGATAAGAAAACAGCCATTTTCCAATATATATATATATATATATATATATATATATATATATATATATATATATATATATATATATATATATATATATATATATATATATTCATATACTTTCAAAAGTAATCAAAAAATGTCATTGACTACACTTTATTTATTGATTATCTCGGAATGTACCAACGATTCGACCACTAAAAATCACCAGCAGATTTGTATGATGACCTATTTTGTTGGGTTTATATCTACAGCAAATAGCAGTATAGATTATTAAACAGAGTGTATGAATTTCTGAAACATTGACCTCTACCATACATCAATATGCAATGATATGAAGCAATATACAACAGGGATATCCAAAATATTGTAGCATTTCACACAATATTTAAGGCTGTGAGATGATAAAATGCGATCAAAAACGTGGCATTAACAGATTAGAATATAAAACTTTTCACTCATGTCGCTAAAACATATCAGAGTTAGTTTTCATTTTGTGTTAAGGCAATAGTTAAACATATCTTGAGCTAACTGCAACTACTTACGCTTATATATTAGGCTCAGTGAAGTAAGAGAGGCGGAAACATAAACGTTTTAAGCTAGTTTTTTGTTGAAGAAAAGCAGAATATAAGGGGAAATAACGAAGAGATAGGATCAAAAGAATAAAGAAAGGATGAAATAAAAACAAGGAAAGGCATTTGTTGCAGAGAAATAGCATTAAGAAAAAATAGATAATAGAAACAAGAAAAGTAAGGGAATCAAGAAAAATGAACGGTAATCTGGTAGAATTTCACATTGAACCAACTATGCAGTTTGAGATGTAACCTTTGAGCCAGATACCTACATTTGTGTTTTTCCTGTCAAAGTTAAAAGCACATATCGTGAGAGATTACCATCAAGTATAACAGTGCATATTCTCTAAAAGGAGAGGAGACAGTATAGGGACCGAAGGATTTTACAAGAGAAAGTCCGTAGAAGGCTTTTACATAAACAATAAATAGAAACAACAAGCAGCCAAATAAAGCAACGTTCAAGACACTCTGTAGCTGAAATTGATCTGAAAAAACTGATCAAATGATGCAGATCACACAAGTAGGTTCGAAAGAAAACTGAAACTCCACAAACATTTCATAACTGACGTAGAAATTACTAAGTGAAGATCTTAGAAAGCAGTATAAAACAGAGAAAAATGATGATCAGCAGAAAAAAGACATCTTACTACGTTTCATCAAATGTTTTTTGTCCATCTTTGTCATCGTACAACTCAAAGATGATAAGAGCTATGTGCATCGATTTCTCTGTGGCTACCTATGATGTATACTGTGGCCTATGAGACCCCGATGTATATTCCTACTATATTCGTTTTTTTTCCTGTTTTTAGCAAGGTATCTGATTTACAATGCAAGTTAAAGCTAAACTGTGCCCTTACTTTGAGTTATTAAATAAGCACATGCATGTATGGTATACGCACGTACGTGTACGAAATTCGTACATGTGTGATTATGGGCATCTTCAAACATGTACTGTTAGTAGGAGCAGGGATTAAATATGAGATTAAATGGCGAATCACAGAATTACTGAATGTTTCAGTTCACCTGGCCAATCACAGCTTTAAAGTAGTTCTCTCTTCTCATTGGTTGATAATTCAACAAGTGCTTAAGGATATACATCTCCCGAGCAGCCATCTGGGGAAGGAAGGAGAGTTGAAAAGTAATTAGCTATCAAGTCTATAAATAAGTAGTGGAGGCGTAAATACGCAGTCTTTCTCCCACTTTTATTTGAGGAAAATCTTCATTCGGCAATCCTGCTTTTCTTTCAAATTTGAGCCCTTGTTCTATCCCAGATCTTTATCCAGTTTTTTTGTGAGTTGTTTTTGGCTTTATATTTCGGGAGCTGCACTTGAAATCTCCAACGTTTTCTTGGTACCGATGAAAATATGTCTGCAGTCAACTATACTACAGATCTTTTTCTATTTGGAGCCTGTGACCAGTACGGGAGCGTTTGTCTGAATCATCGAATACCACGGAAAGTAAATTTACCACTTGACTGAGAAATTTACCGTAGAGGACGATAGATACAGTGACAACAGGTCCAACAGGAATGAACGAAGGAGACAAATAACGAAAAGAAAAAACAAACAAACAAAAACACAATATTCACTTTTTTTCAACTAAATAAAAACAAAATAAGTACAAAAGGAAAAGGGAACAGCAGACACATTTCCCTAAGAAAAAGAAAAAAATAACTCCCCCTCAAAAGAATGCAGCTATTTTTTTCGTAGGAAGATATGCTTTTTTTAAAGTGAGAAACTGCTTGTTTTTTTTTTAAAAACATTTTTTAGGACGAATCACGGACATTGTTTCCACATAATTTGTTTAACTAGCTCGGCTTTTCAATTATTCCAATTAGCAGTGAGTCTATTTCTTTTCAAACAACAGTATTTGTCTATGGTTTAATGACAATCCGCGTAAATTGATCAATTTTTCCTGGTACATTTTAACTGAGTAGGTTGAAGCAGTGAAAAACTCTCTATAAAGGATTTGTACACAATGTTTTCTTTTGTATAAGTCGTCGGTGAATATTGCACGCACCTTTTTTTTTCTGGAACCAGGTGGGTGGCAGTGAGGTTCAAATGAAAAATACCTCATCTCGTAAACATTTAATGGTTTACCATAGAGTTTGTGTCTATCTTGACTAAATGTATGACACATTTGTGGGACCTAATTTTAGGTCTGCTATGAAGTTAACATGTCAAAATGGTCATGGGTACAGGATAAATGTTTGTTTCTGTGAAGGCATTGTAGTCTTATTAAATATCATAATATTGCATTTTCCCCAAAGAATATTGTTCACAACAAAATGGTAGTCAAGCGAGATCTCCATCTTCTGTTATATATTGTTTGTTTTTCTTCTCAACAATAATGTATTGTTTTGTAAATCATTTTCTCCATGTTACTTATGTAACTGTTCAGTCGTGCGTTTTTCTATCGAATTCATGCGGAATTATCCTGCTCTGTGATTTGTTGAGTTCCTTGGAATCCATCCCTACCAACAAAAAAATGATGGTTCACTTATATGGATGCGTGGACATTGAACAGATGATCAGGTTTAAACAAATGTATAGCATCTACGAATAGACTGCATTTGTAATCTTCAACGGAGTCGTTCGAAGCATAACGTTTTTTTGGTAACAATGCAAATACGTTTGAATGCAGTTATGCTGCATCTGTCATACTTCGATACTCACTGCGTTGAATTCAATAAACAGCGATAAAATTGTGAAGACAAAGTAACAGAAGGGTCTTTAGCTAGTTAATTGTGATTCAGAAGTTGTCTGAATTTTTTAGGTAAGATGTCGTTGGATCCTCCAGACCTTTCCATCATGGGCGTTGCAACGTTTCCAATCGGTCTAAATCGTGACGCCATATTGTTTTTAGCCGGTCTCACTATCGAATAAGATCTCTTAGAATCCATATTGTGCGTCGAGATGTCCGGCAGTATCAAGTATTCTTGCAACATGACCTTTCAACTGCCATTTGAGTTAGAAATCGATTTCATGATTTATCTGATAACTATTTTCGTTCTAAAATACAGAGCTATCTTGTGTTCTCTCCATTTAATGTTGGACATATTCCTTCCTTAGCATCGTTCGCAATTTGTGAGTCTATCTCTTGGTCAAGTTCTTTCTTTCACCTTCATGAGTTACGACTGGGAGAATAC
This sequence comes from Thysanoteuthis rhombus, assembly GCA_963457665.1. Classification (NCBI taxonomy): domain Eukaryota; kingdom Metazoa; phylum Mollusca; class Cephalopoda; order Oegopsida; family Thysanoteuthidae; genus Thysanoteuthis; species Thysanoteuthis major. Next base: position 18,041,923 of record OY735213.1, read on the forward strand.
GTTTGCTGTAGACCTTTATTTAAAAAAATGATGGTATCATCTGTTCTTGAGTGTTGCACTTGCTCCGTCGAAAGCTTACGTATCTAAGGTGATTCATCGTTTAATTTCTCCTTCAAAGGTTTTCACGGAGATCATCCGTGCCATGTAGATGTATTGATATACTTTCTCATCTTTGCATTTCCGATTTTGAACGTAGGATCTATTTGTTACACGTGACCTTTAATTCTACTCAAGTTAATGTGAAAACCTACTTCCTTGCTTTCTCCATTCAATTCCTCTGACATTGTCTGTTCATGAAGGATGACGTCGAAAAGAAGGATGTCGTCAAAAGTGTTCCATTACACTGGTAAGCTGATATTGAATGCATTCACGAAAAACTATTTAGCTGTTTCATAATGTTTTATGTGAAAAAAAGTGAACTTTCTGCATTAAAGATGATTATATTAGTAGTAGGAGAAAAGATAATATGAAAGCTGATACAACAAAGAATGATAATTGCGTGACTTCACTAATGGGAACATCACATAATGTAGGTGTAGCACTATATATATATATATATATATATATATATATATATATATATATATATATTCGTGCGTGTATTTCCAAAAGTTCTGTGGATCTTAAAGTAAAGCACTGAATTAAATAATTTTTAATGCATGCGAAGGGAGTTTGAGCTACATAGAAAAAAGAAATTTTGAAACAAAAATTAAATTCAGGCTCTCTACAGCATCTACCTCGAAACCGGTTTTCAGCCTCTCTCTCTGCCTCTCTCACTCTATCTCTTTCTCTCTCTCCATCTCTCTCTCACTCTCTCTCTCTCTCTCTCTCTCTCTCTATATATATATATATATATATATATATATATATATATAATCAATTTCCAATATAATATTCTTCTTTGTCAAAGCACTCAATTCAGTAGCCAATATTAATCACATCGATCAAACTTTATAGGATGGAGATTTGACATAAAATTTTGGCAAATAACTGCATGTTGTGTAATTGACGTTTTGATTCACCATTACACAAACACACACACACACACACACACACACACACACATATATATATGTAGTCGAAAGAAATTTACAGCTTTAAATATTGAATATATAAAAATCCTTTTTCCAAAAATGTATGCAATTCCAGTCAATTGTTTCCAGATATCAGTGAATGCTATTCATGTATTTCTCATTATGTTTCACACCGATATTATGGTACTAGCTGTGATTTTCTCTGATCGGTACCAACAGTTGTTTTCCATGTAACCGTTTCGGCGATCCAATAACAAACAAGTTATAGTAACATGGCTCCTTAACAGTGTTGATCAAGCCCCTTTCATCAATGATTTTAATATATAGCTTATATCATACATGTTCATATATATATATATATATATATATATATATATATATATATATATATATATATATATATATATATATATATATATATATATATATAAATTGACTGAAGCGCCGTTTGTAGATATTTACTGAGCAATGTCTGACACTATGCTAAATATAGGGTGTTAAATTATTCTCGAAATTCGATGCTCTTTGCTAAAAAATCACCTTTTGAAATCATGTTTTTTACGTAGGTGTTGAGGTGGCGTAATTGAATGTGTATATTTCATCAATATATGAGAATCATCAAGACTTCTCCACTTTCGGAAGGAAATAGATGAATTTATCTTATCCCAGGCCGATGACACAATAAGAAAGTTGCTGATGTTAATTTGTCAGCTGAAATGCGCAGATTTATATCTATTGTTGATAAGATCTGTGAACCGTCGAACGAAGCATGTTTATCTCGTGTTACACACCTGCTTCTTTGCTTGTCTAGGTTTCTGTATGATATATCAAAGTGCTATCTTTGGTATTCGCTTGCAGAAAATGGTGGCAAATGTCGGCACAGAGCGATGGAAAAACTAAAGGGTCTATTACTTTTCATATCCAAGATTCTGATAAATATATTTACAGAACTTAGTCATGTCTACCACAGGGTGTAACATGTAGCGCAGCCATTGTAGTCCAAAACTCATAACAAAAACAATGGAATTAAGAACTTGTTTGATAATCTCCGTATGGTCAGCACCATATGGATACATACCTGTGCCGTGTCTGGTGCCCTGATACAAGACCCTAAACACAGGACAAAGTTTGGTCTACAATACAATCTCGTTCATCATCCTTCCCACAGTAGGTGCATCCTGAAAATATTTACTAAATTCAACTTAGCCTGACACTGCGAGGCAAGCAATGACTATCATTACACAAGCAATGGACTGCGAGACTAATTTGCTTACTTCTGATCATGATATTTGGCATTTATATACACACACACATACACACACACACACACACACACACACACACACACACACACACACATATATATATATATATATATATATATATATATATATATATATATATATATATATGCACATAAAATCACATACATGCATACATATTAATGATATAAAAGATATCACAAACGTTCCGATAAAAACTTCGTCTAAAAAAAACCCACGTACTGGCTCATAATATATAATGAAAAAAAAATGCAAAAATGAAATCATGGTCTTGGCAGTTCCGAAATCCAAGGAATACCCTTAAGACTATTATCCCTGAGAGTTCGATTGGATATCGACATGGTAAAGTTGTTGTTAAGGAACACATAACTAGGGGCTCCAAACTGCCAAATTGACTTAACCCGACCGAAAATCAATGCGAATGCATAACTTGTGATATACTAATCACAAATAAAACAGCAAATTTAGCCAACTTAAAATCCATCCATATTCATTCCATCTAGAATTTGTCTTGCAAGTTGATGAATCTGATCTTATAAACAAACGAATAAATAAATGTACACAGAACCAGTAAAAAAGGCTGTCTACATTATTCGATATTTTGATGAAACGTTTACCGATGAAGATGATAAAGAAAAAATATGAATAAAAAGTGTGAAAAAGTGTTAGAAATAATACGTAATCAACTAGATAAATTCATGAAAGAAGTAAATTCCACAGAAATTCAATTCTTGTCTGAAAGTAAACAGTTCAAAGCCTATCACAAAGTAAAGAGACAAAATAAACGCAAAAAAGCTAAATCAATTTCAACATATGACTTTAGTACAATATAAACAGACATTCCAACCACAGGACTTATCTATAAACTAAACAATGCAATAAATTTAACATTGCGGGTGGTCAAAGCCAATATATTGCCGTCACAGATTTGGAAGCTCACAGTCAAAGAGTGGGAGTGATCTTTGAACTTTGCATAAATGCATCACCGTAGACCGTGCGTGTATCAGAAGTAATCATCTAAAAAATTATCTTAAAAAAAGATCTGTCTGATATTACCTGAAAATAGATGGTAACAACTGGTGTATTATCATGCAAATATTCGAGGTTGGGGCAACAGAAATGTGACCAGGAGATCCCAGATATACTCACACAGAGGAGTAAAGAGGAGGGAAGAATCTATAACCACTTAGCAGGACGATATGGGGGGATACAATGATTCGAAAACAAACCTTAATTCGCTAAATCTACCCAAGAAAAGTAGTAAATCATTTCATCTGAAAAAGGTAATATCAAATACTAATACAAACCATACAAGTTCCGATGGGAATTGACACTGCAGCATTTTGGGCAAAACTACACATACATAGACACAAATACAAATTCGTGTAACCATTAAGATAATATAGAAAGAGTGTACATATGTTATGCAAGGACACACTTTATTACTAATGTGTTATTCAAATGATAGAGACAAACTCGAGGGAGAATATATAGAAATATATCGAAGAGTGAGCTTGAATACAAACTCGAACACATATGAACACATGAAACATTTCTCGAGTTTGATATGGAAATTGAAAATAAGATATTTATGTTTATAAATTCTTTGGTAAACGCAGTGCGTTTCCATTCCGTATAATTCAAATGCCAGAGAAACGCAGAAATATTCCTCAATACATATTTTATGGTACGATACTAACGGAATAGCAAGAACTTCATTGCAGACAAAGGTATTCATAGATAAAGTTGCAAATTTAATAAACATAATGGTGAAACAAGTTTAACGTTGTGGTTGCTTGAACTTTGAATAAACAAAAACAAAATAAGGTAAACGAATTATGACAGGCGAAGCAGTAACCGAATTACCCACAAAATACCAATAACAGAAACAATTCGGTTGCAAGGGTCGGTTCACGTGATCGACATATATGATATAACGCGATAGAATTATATTGCATGAGTTTATGTAACCAATATATATCGTGCGACGGACATATTTACCCTCAATCACAAACTGCAGGAGTGGAGGTCAAATTCGAAAAAAATGGGTGACCAACATATATTTTCACCATGGCAAGTGGCCACGTCAAAATAACTGGACAAAAGAGCAACCACGAACCGACATATACAAACCCACAAAATTTGGAGACTTGCTGAATGACAACGATCTGTGATGGAGGTTCCAAGTCGGAGATTTGACGACCACTATCAGTAACACTTATGTACTTAGAACAACGCAAAACCAACCAGCAAACCACTGCATCGCTTGAGACGCCTTGAAGCCATCGTACCCTATCTCCACCCGCTCAACACCGAATTGCCTCATTGATAATTATCGTCATCACCAGCAGCTTTTTAGCACCTGTCGTCAGACATAGACCTTCCCCAAGATTAGCTAGACCTCTGTTTCGTGGGTGTCACGGACCTAGTACTTTCTGAATTTATGTAGTTCGTCAAACCATCTTATATTTTGTCAGTCTCGGTTCGCAAATGACTTTTTGGATCCTCGTTGTGAGACGTGATGTCCAGCAGTTGTGTGCCATTCTCGAAATATGACCACCCAATTATCATTCGAGTTTTCTTATTGATTCTATGATATCTCGAACTCTTGTCTTTCCTTTAGTATATTTTGCTGTCTTTTGACCTCTCCATACTGGGTCTATGCCTGGTTGAATGATAACATCAATAACCTTGGGTGTTTCCACTGAATAACGAATCAGAATGGATGCTATTGCGAATGGCATTTTATATTTTGTTGCTTCCTCTTTTAGTTGATTTACCAAATGGGGTGGTCAATAGTTCTGAAGCCAACTTGTTTCTACAGTTGGTTTTCATCATGTGCTTTGATGATCTGTTAGTTAATCACTTGGGAAAAGGTTCGTAGTTGTAGTTCAGTAGGCGTACTGGCCTGTACTTGTTGAGATATATCAGGTTCCCTTTTTCTATAAAAGCATAATGATTGCAGACAACCAATCACCTTTGACTTTACTTTGTCTGAGTTGAATAGGTGGTTAGCTTCCTTGTAATGACTACCAGCTTTGTGGGTAGGTCGATGGTGATGCTATCTGGTCTTCTCTTTGCTTATTTCACTTTCCACGGACTAAATTCTGGGAAATCTTCGAACTAGTTGCTCGTGATTTGTATACTTTGTTCTTTTTCCTGTCTTCCTTATTCGGGGGGAATATTGATATTTATAGAATTTATGGACACATTCGACAATCCCATGCCTACCTGTTATTATCTTCATGTACACTGCTTACGACTTTTCTTCCTGCATCAAGAATTTTGTTAATAAATTTGAAACCCCGATCCTTTTCGAAAATTGCTTCTATCACTGCTGTTGTGTATCTTCTTTAATCTTCTCTTCGTTTTTGTATGGTTTTATTTAATTCGGTTGCTTCAATCTTCTTGTAGTTGTCAGTGGTCTGAGATTCCTGCATTTTTCTCTGAGATTCTTGGTTACTTCTGAGATTTTACTGGTGGTTTCTTTGCACTTTGCTTTCAACATATTGACGGTATTTTGTTGTTAAACACGTTGATATCGGTGTCATTCTCTTCAGTTTTGTTGAGAAGTTCATATCTGTTATTTAGTTTGAAGGGTTGAGTTAGTTCCTTTGTGGCTAAATTCATAAGATCTTCTCCACACCCGTTTCATGGCTTGTATCCGAATGCAACGTTCATTAAGTTCGTAAGTCTCCCATAATAACGTTGAAATATGTTTGGGTCTTTTGGAGCATGGCGTCAGGTCATTGTAGAAATCATCTCCTTGGTAGACTGTGAAGTGGGAGTGTAGGCTTGAATGATGTTCAGTTTGTATCTCTTTGAGAATTGGAAGGTGACACTGGCTCTGCCATCTGAGATAGCTTTAAATCCAACAATGTTATTTTTCTGATGTTTATGAATTAGAAATTCAACGCAACTTTTTGCCTCTTTTCTGTAGCTGTTGACTTTTTGTTCAATTAGTTCTACTTCGCTTCTTGTCATCGTCATACCGATTATGTCCAGTACTGCAAAATTAAAATGACAGGAAGAGAACAAACACAAGAGAATAAATATGTACATGGGGGGGGGGAATACCTTAGCAATGATACAAAATAAAAATTAGATAATGTATGGCGACACCTATATACTGTATACCTAGGAACGAGAGACATGGTTGTATCTGAATGTTACGAGTGGAATACCTTAGCAATAACATACAATAAGAATTATATGTATGCATGTTTAATACCTTAATGACAATAACATAAAACAAAACATCGTAGCATTTGGTAAACAAGGGTGGGGATCAGTTTAAACAATATGCATTTGTATATGAATGCAGGCTTATATATATATATATATATATATATATATATATATATATATATATATATATATATATATATATATATGACCAGATGGGTGATAAACATTACAGTTTTGAATTGCTTATAACTTATCACAAAGTCAAGACCAAGTTTTGACCGAGAGAGGGTAAATGTTAGCATATAACATTACATATCTATAACCAGCAAAACCTCACAGTTATCAGTTTGTTTCTTCATAAGATTAGACTAAAGTGACAAAAATAGACTTAAACAAAAGAAAAAAGCGTAGGAATTATCATCAAGGGTAAGGAAGAACTCCTTTAAAAGTATAATTTGAGTCTCTTTTCAACCCTCAAAAATATAATTTCAAAATAGATTTTGTCTTCTTTATTTATAAACATTGTTGAACCGTACATGTTCACATAAACTTATATGCATCAGGAAGAAAGTCTTTGATTTACAACAAACTACAATTCTATTTATGCAACGCGCAAAGTATACATAGATGGGGATTTTACCTTGTTAAGTATTGCTTGTTCACATGAACACATATCTAACAGGGAGAAGTTTTTTTTCATCATATATAATTCTGTTAGAGCACCTTACAAAAATATACTCGAACGGGAAATTTTACTTTAAATATAATGTTTATTTATAAACCGTATAAAATGAAACTTTGCTTAAATCTTGCTAAACAATGCGTCATAGACATAATTGTAACAGGAAGAATAAGTTTGCTTCAGCTCAAATGAAAAATCCTTGTACGCACCTCATTGACAAAAATTACGATTTTACTTATGTAACTCATAAACATAGACATAAATGTGAATTTACTCCAAATATAATCTGAGTGAATAACTCCAGTAAATAAGTAAATAAACCACTTTAAATAATACATGCTCAAAATATCGATTATACATTGTCAAACAATACATATTAAAATTAACAGATCATAATAGGAGAAACCGTTTGCTTCACAACAAATTAAAACTATGGGGTAGTTATATTCATATAAACATGTTCATATGACGAGGGTGCCATAGCAATGAAATAAACCTTCTTTTTTAATATTCCCGAAGCAGGGCTATGGTAGAACCGTAGATAACCAACATAATAGAGAATAAAATGACGGATAAAAATTTTTAAAAAAATTAATCGCATGCACCGAGATACTAAAACTGGATTTTAAAAGTAGTTGAAATAATGACACCGGTCGATTTCAGAATGACTTGCCTAACACGTATTCGTGAATATTTTGGGATTACATAAAATTTGACTAATAAAATTTCACTTTTCAGCGGTAAAATATAGAAAATTTACATGACTATATATAGTCTAGAAAGTTTTACAGCTCCAAGCGCTAAAGACACAAAAATATTTTTCAAACAAAATCGTGTCATTTCAGTCAATAATTCCCAAGTATCTGCAATATATACAATTAATGTAAGATTTTCAAAAAGGTTTTCTGTTTTACACATGATTAGTTTTCAAAGAACTCAATATTTTGTATGAATGCATTTATGTATGTCGATAGGTAGGTATGTGGCTGATGTGAGTAATCAATATTTGAAAATGGTGACTTGAAAATAGTAAACAAGTACATAATAAACATACTAATATACATTATGTGGTATAAATATATCACATATAAAATAATATATTCTATTATTATGTGCAGGTATGCATGCGTGGGTATGTATGCGTGGTAGGTGTATGTGTATGTCTGTGCATGTATAGAAGTGTATATCGGTGTAAGTATTATCCGAAATTCTGAAAACCTGACTGATCTGAAAACCTTACGAGCTTGCATTTGACTCAATGCGATTTACGCTCAAACTAGACGCCATTAGACTTTGCGGAGTACCGTAAAATTCATCTCGAGAAAGCCTGGGTTTTACCAACACTACATAGTTGTCTCTATTGCTTCTACAAGACAGATATGTCCTTGTTGCTCACCGATATTTTCCTTAACTATGGTAGTTTTAAAGCCTGAAAATGTTTAAAAGAATACCAGATTCACCCATAGCTAGAAATGAAAAGCAAATGGAGGAGGAACTCTCGTTATCGATTTAGAGATCGATGGCATCCCAAACTTGCAGAATTCTAAACCAAAGGATTTCAGAGGAAATATGTGAATGTGATTCGATTAATGTGAAATAGAAAGAACCAAAGCAATGTAATCACATTTTAAATCTAGTCATGAAAATAGTAGGCAGCACCTGTATGTTTCTTATGAAGTAGATATCCAAAAAAAAAGAATATATATATATATATATATATATATACATATATATACATATATATACATATACATATATATATGTATATATATATGTATATATATATGTATACATATACATATATATATGTATGTATACACATATACATGTGTATATATATACGTATATATATATGTATACATATATCTATGTATATATACATATATATATATGTATACATATATCTATGTATATATACATATATATATATATATATGTATGTTTACGCATATATATGTGTATATATATATATATATATATTTATATATATACATGTATACACACACACACACACACACACACACACACACATATATATATATATATATATATATATATATATATATACATATATATATACCAAAAATTAGTAAAATCCCCATGAATGGGGCGTTCAAGTCGTCGATGTGTCTCGAAATAAAAAGGGGGAAAATATACTAACCCTCTTAAATATGGTTGGTACGTGCAAAAGGCAGATTTGAAAATCAGGTTATCGATTTTAATAAGCAGATAATATTTTTGATGAGATTGAAATTTATAGATCGAACAAAACATTCCTCACCAGGAAAATAAAAATAAAAGAAACAAAAGATCAAACTGAATATGCCTCGCCTTTTCCCCACGCCATTCCGATGCAATCATCTTAAAATAAAGATCATTTTTTGCTTCGAGCTGCTTTCGTAGTTATTTTCATGTACGTCTTTATCCTAATAATTTCATAAGTCACGCATAATTGCTGCTTTTCGTGCTTTAACTAGTGCGACTGAACGCAGATTGCCGAGAAAAACAGGCGGAAAGTTTTTTTAAAAAATCAATAGAATTAATAATAATTCAAGGAAAATTACAATAAACGTAAAACGGGTGAAAAAAATCAGGAAAGCGGGTTAAGTGAAAAGGCGTTTAGAACTAAGTAAAAAATAACAGCTGTCTATGCATTGCAATCCAGACTGAAATCGAAGGCGAGACGCGAAATGGAATTATCTATTTTAACAAATTCAGGGTTATCGGCACTGAAATTTATCGATTCAGATTTCTCCGTCTCACCCACCTACTAGTAAGACAGAAACAAAGTCTGACATAGAAAATAAACAATACATACAGAGCTCTAGAAATGACTTTAAAATAATTTTGAAAAAAAAAAAAAGTTTAGGATAGTCTCATATTAATAATGCTATTGAAATCAATAGAATTGATTGCTTTGTTGCTATTCATTCGAATGGAATCAATACGTGTATTTATCGCTTCTGATGTATGCTAGAAACCGTCAACCAAAACTGTCAACATTGTTTTTTCTAATGATTCTGCTTATCTGCTATTTGTTATGTATGTATGGAGCTAAAGGGCTGATAGTTTTAACGTTCACCTCTTACAGTCTAGATTACCGCTTTTTTTAAATCTCTCCCAAATATGTTTTTAGTTGGGGTAAGTTTATGTTAAATTGGCTCTTACATTGTGTCAAGCTGCATCACATGTTTTTCTTTTGAAAATCCAGACTTTTCAGTGTCCAACATGAGGTGAAAGAAATAACCTATCCATTGATAAGCCATTTTTCAAATTCTTTAATTAATTACTCTCAACACGACATGCGGCAAGAATACTAAGGTCAATTGACAGTTTGTATTTAGTGACTAACCAGAACTGTATTTAATACTTTTAGCTGCTGTTTTTAGTTTAGTCAGGAATATAGTTCCTTCCAGTATTTGAATCATTTAACGTTCTAATGGGATTCTTGGCTTCAAGACTGAATGTAATTTTTAATTTTCATCTTGTAATTCTTGAGCACCAGAAGCAAGTTGTTAATCAAATTTTCTATTCATTAATGTGATTTTTATGCGTGGATACGTTTTTTTGATCTGCTTCGCTGAGAACTAACACGCCAAGGCGTTCACAAAACGACACTCGCAATACCATACTCACGCATGCATGCTTTGAGATGATTGTGAATAGGTGAATAAATGCAAGAATACTCACGAACACACATAGAGAGGACATCTTATTCTTATACGACTATTTGCATATTCATGTCAGCCATTGTTGAAGCCTTTGAAACCAAATGCACACTCGCCCGTGAAAGGCTCCGTTGCATATAGATATGAGCACGTAGCGTTCATCCCTTTCTAACCTGGCAAGGCATCCTATATCTCTCATGTGGAAGTTGCTACACTTCAGGATTTGGACTCCCAATGTCATCGAAGGAACCATGAAAGCCAACACCACCACAATCACAACAACTGACCACAGGAGAAGTTAAAAATCGTTGACATATCGACGGACTACCACAATTGACGTAAGAATTTCACATACATCGTGCGGCACAAAAATACACCAGCATTACTAAACTAATCCGAATTCAAAGGAAGCTGCTCATCGTGAGATAACAATTAGCAGCTGATGATATTAGGCAAAGGATATAAAAATTGGAAAAAATTCAGTTAAGAATTTATAATCATTGTTATGAATCGATTGAAATGCTTTTAAATTCATTACTATAAACCAGTTTAGATGATAAAAACCTTTATGTGATTAATATATATATATATATATATATATATATATATATGGTAATAATTCTTAAATCTACTTTTTAATAAAGTATTTAGGGCTGAATGATTTTGATAACAATAACCACTTGAAAATATCATATGTGATTTTAAGATAGAATAGGCATCCACACCTTCTCGAGATTACCGTTAATAGTTATTTTTTAGATTTTAACATTTTGGCTTTTATTATTGGTACGTAATAGTTTTTCAAAGCCTAAACTGAACAGTCCTCCCCTTCCAGTGCAAAGTATCAGTAAGAATACCGTAATCTAAATGAGTTGCGACGGGACCTGAAATGCATTCTACTCCCATTGAGTATTTTAATGAAAACCATGCAGTAAATATGATATCAGTGATGAAATTATATTTTGAAACTGTTTTTTTAAATCTTTTTCTCTGTGGACAACTGCATTGGTTCATTTCTCAAGATATATTTATCAAGCATGAATTATTTAATATATAGACATGCATAAGCATAGGTGTCAGTCATATTGGTCCATCTCAACCAATCTCTGTTAGGTTGAGTTATTGCTGTTTATGGCTGTTTTTACAACTGAATCCCTTATATTCAAAAGGAGAGAAAGATTCTTGCCAAAGATTTAGATTTCCTTAATGTCTATGGAGATTGTTACATATTGAGATGGATGCAGTTGAAAGATTGCAACTATCAAGGTTTTGTTGCTTTTTTTTCTCGAGCAGATTTGAGGATGTTCTTTTTTAATGCAATTCAATGCTGCATTTATTCTGAATATTGATAACATTTTGATGATCACGACTGTCTTCAGAATTAAGTAAAGATTCAAAATACTTTATATTAAGAGATGATTAATGCTATGCGAAAGGAAAATACAGTACCTATACCACGTAGCTATCACTTTCGTTTATAATTGATCACCTGCCTTCCCTTGTTCAGAAGCTTTCTTGTTGGAACGTTCTCTAGATAATAATATTTCATGCAAGGTTCATCAATCTGGAATTTAAAAGCAATTTTAACTTATAAATACTTTAGCGCAGGCAGACACACTGACTATATATATATATATATATATATATATATATATATATATATATATATATATATATATATATATATATATATATATATATATATATATGTCTGTGTGTGTGTGTGTATGTGTGTGTGCTTGTTATCGGTTTGTGCATACTTTTGTATCTCTTTCACTCTCTCTCCCTCTTTAACACACTAGAAAAGAGATAATAAACACCCCTGCAATTATCAGCCTATCACATTACAATCAAACATTTACCTACTATTCTAAAACTATAGTTGTAAACAGACCAGCAAACTGTCAAGATGAATATCAGGCACGCAATCAAACAGGTTTCAAAAGAAGCTATTCAACAATAGATCACCTTTAAAATAGATCAACTGATCGAAAAGATAACAAACAATTTTGATTGGCTTTTCTAGATTAGAAAAAACAACAACATTCGCCTGAGTAGAATACTGTGCAATCTTAGACTCAATGCATGTCAAGTTATAGTCGATCACTATAACAAACTAGGACAGCTTCTGACAGGGAAATACAATTTCACTTGAAATATTACAACGAACCTTGAAAGAACTTTCTGGAAACCTGACTTGAACCATTTACTATTTACTGATGAAAATAATATTTGAAATAGCAGATGAGCGACTAAACATGTTAAGCGACCTATGTAGGGGGGAACCCCCATCAAGAAATAAAAAAAACGAAATTAGGCTAAAGATGCATTAAATAAAGTCGAATATAATCTTCAGGAATAAATTCTCGAAAAAGACCATTAGAGACGGAGGCGAAGATCTAGATGGAGTAATGTAATAAAATTAGAATAAGACCACGAAAGACAATAGCATGAAAAAACGTAGAGTATATAATGAATGCATAATAGCAACAATGACTTTCGGATGCTAAACATAGAAAATAATGAAATGACTCAGAATGCTACACAGAACAAAGGTAATAGCAATGCTTGAAATAATTTTAAGAGATGGAAAAATTATTACTTCTTGGTTGTTTCAACATAATCAGTGTTAAGTAAACGACAAAGTTTCGACTGCGATGTTAGCAATGAGCCCTCCTTCGGAGATTGTTTTATTTAATATGATTTGTCTATTCATATCATTGCAAGTAATTCACAAATTCAAGTAATTCTTGAATCCTGAATAATGTATAATAGTCGTGCAAAGCCAATTCTTATTTCTCAACATATGCCTTTCCCAGGAGTGAGTCACTATATGCAGTAAATCAGACTCATTATTCACTTTTTTATTATATTACATCAATGTTCAATGGAAATCTTTTGGGTTTCCTATTCTTATCGTGGCAGCTCAAACAGACATTTTCATCAGATATATTTTTCTTACTGGAATACTGACAAAATATTCTATATTTTGCTTGTAACTTACTGTGTAGCCCTTGTTTCTTGTTGAATGCCAATGTTTATATAGTTTGGTGGTGGTGTAAGAATTATATCTTTTATATGATGTCCTGAAAAAACCATTGAAGACATTCATCTTAGTAGAAACAAAAACACCTAGAAGAGTGGACATTGAAAAATTGTATTTCATGTCAACAATTGGAACCAAGCTATGTAACATCCTCTGGTAATTTTTGTAAGAGAATAAAAGAGGCAGTTCAACCTACAAATGACAAGAGGAACAAACTTATTTGAAATGTTGATTTCTCATATAATATGAACAGTAACTATCATAAGATAACAGAAAAGTCTGAAGGGAATTGAAAGTGGTGACAATAAAACAGAAAAGGACAGAGATTTAATACACAGTAGTTATAACTACTATAAAATAGCAACACTGAGGGCACAACCGAACTCAGGCATACAATAAATTTGCCTTGTGTTATCTGTGGCAATATTACCCACCATGGGACAAGAGACAGGCCGAACCGTTAGATTTCTTCAAGCTACTGTAAGCCTATAAGATGATGTTTGCGTAAGAACTTGTTATTTACGAAAAATTATCGCAGTTTTTGTCACTGACTGAAAACGATTGTTTCAAAAGCTATCTGCGCAAATATGAATCGATGAGACGGTAAGAAAGAAATCAGGTGCTAATAGGCGTTCAGATATGGCAAAATATAGCGGAGGGCATAGGGAGTAGCCTCACCAAGGGTGATAGGTTCGAGCTGAGTATGTTTGGTGATTCTATCAATGGACTGAAAACACGGTGATATATGATAAAAATCAGTTCGGCACTAGGGTCGTGTTCTCCAATTCTAGCAATTCACGAAAGCTTCTCATCTAATAGCTGAAACGGATGTACGGACTCTAACTGTAACTATTCGCAGTACACATGTAATAAAAGATTGTGGCAGTACAATGCTTAAATACCTTTTTGAGAACATCGTTTGTCTGGAAGACAGGTTTTGTGATTCAACTGACCAAAGGAATGTTTTGGATGGCACTAGGATTCTTCGACCTGTGATTAACTTTTTTCAAAATGTCGTTCAATTTTGGTCCTAATCAGGAGTGTCACGATGAAAAACTGCACCAAATTCTTGAAGATTTTCAAGTGTTGTTCTATAATGACATCCATGTTTGCAAATGCACACGTCTTTGGATCATGAACAGCCAGGCTATACATGAAACTTGGAAAAGACACTCATTTCAAAGTTCAGCAAGTTTGGCTTGTGTCTAAGCTATGATAAACAGATGCGTGTTAAAAATGATATATCATCATTCACTCTTTGATCAGCGGCAATTGGGATGACTAGCTTGTCATTTTGCATTTTGCAGCAGGCGTCAATTTCTATGAATTTTGATTGAGGACACGAATATCTTAACGAAGTTAGAATTAAAGGCTTTATTTTCTGTTACTATATATAACAATTATAAGAAACACGATATCTTTAAAGATCGCCAGAAAAGTGAAGCTTGGAATGACATCTTGGAAAGTGTGCAATTATCTGAACCACTGCATTGAAGGAAATCGTGAGATAAACATGAATCTCATGTATTGGGATACTTCCATTGATCTAATATCACTCGTAGAAATTCCTATACGAAGTGATCGTGAAGGCAACTGGGACTTGCATCTCCGGACAGAGGAATAGCTCATTCCATTTTTTAATGCTTTTGATACAATTAATCACCGTTGATGGTCATGTTTGTAGTTACAGAACATGAATCAATTACCAATTGTTCCCCCGGAAGATCTAGAGAATTTCAGGAAGGATAAACTTTTTGTCAAAAATAAATTGAGGTACATTCAGATCCCTTGCAGCTAACATGACGCAAGAGTCAAGTATCAATCTGTCAAAGAAGAGTCAGTTTTATACAACAGGTAACATTACACGGAAATACTACGTTCATTTACTGCGAGATAACATTTGCACATAGGATTCAGTGGATTTAGATCTGATAGTGAAAACAATCTGAACCATGCTATCAGCGGAGTTTCTACTTTGTCAATGGATGATAATGTGCATGCTCTAATTGAATGAATCTGAAGACATTTAAAATCCCTTTCTAATTTCCGACCAAATGCATCATACGATATCTCAACCAACAAAAACATGAGTAATTCCATATGCCAGCAAATATTGAATATGTGCACATATTGAATATATGCACAACTGCCTCTGAGGTCCATAACGAAATAAAACAGGATAGATTCACAAGCAAGTTTGTCAGAATATCAGACATATTGTATAAGGTGAACATGAACTTTCATCCATCAGAAACTTTCAAACACTCAAATGAAAACTTGCTGAAAAGGCTTGATATCAAAAACTGGTAGATATTGCAAGATATAAGACATTACAATGGAAGCTGCTTCAAGACATGCTGTTACTTTAGACCAGTTTTTGTTCGGTGTCAATGGCTTAATGAAAATATGCTAGATAAGTACCCTTCTTCATGAGATTGAGAAACTAGAGACCTATAACAACCAGATTTCAATGTGGACAATGTAAAATCTGGAGTCGCTATTGGGACAATGACTGTCATTTGGAAATTCAAAATGAAAGGTCTGAAACCATTTGGAGACATGTGTGAGACAGGTTTATCATATTTCCACAAATCATGCCCTCTCTAGCAAAGTTGACTGTGCCTTTAATTTTATGTTCTGCATTTCATTAAAGGTGAGAGGGAGCGATACTTGACACTAAATCCAATAGATCTGTGATTCTGAAAAGTTTTAATGTTCCATACCCAACGAACGGATTCTTAAAGCTCTTTTACCTACGACTATGCGCGTCAGATAATCTTTGTCGGGATCAAATTTATAAAATATTGCCTGTCACTTATTGTTCGTCGATCGATGGGAATTCTGAAAATGCAGTCTACCGTGAGGCAGACAAAAAATCATGCAACACGTGTCAATCTCAGCAAACTATAAGATAAAGCAAGTATCAATGTATTTCTCATACAGTGGGGGTCATTATCCTACTGATGCATTACTGCGGCAAAGTCAGGAGAAAAGAGATCACATATGGGTAAAGGCCAGAGTAAGAGATTCTACCAGAGGCAGTTGATCACCTTAGATCGTTGTGGAAAATCTTACCAGAAGTGCACACTGGTAACGATTATACCAACAAAACAGACACCAAGTATGCTGCGTCGGAAACCAGCCAAGAAAAATATCTCAACGAAAGTGGATGTTACTTGCATGGCCCTGAAATGTCAGAACTGGAAAAAAAACCTTTTCAAGTTCTGAAAAAGTTGTAAACTGTAAAGCAATGAATGTACTTTTGACATTTGTCTATTTTCACTGCAAAGTATCAATGGAACTGCCACTAAACTCTGTTGCTGTAAGAGCTCACATCTTAAAGGCATGTCTCATAACGGGGACACTTTTGCAGAAGTCTACAGGACAAATTGAGTTCACTATGTTTGGCTATTTAATGAAAGATGATCTACTCGTACAAGATGTTGGAATGAACCCTTTACCAAAAGAATATACAGCACGTTGTTCCCGCAAAAAATATGCTACAGTAAGATATTCATATTAGCTTACTGATGTACCACGTTATCAATTCTGTCAGGGCATCATACTTAAAAGGGATTGGGAATATGCTAACAGTGATTCAATGTAATGATGTGGATTTGATACTGAAGTTGTCACATACAACAAGTATTTTTCATTGATGGGGAAACAAATGAGCGTGGTTGCAAAAACTGGACAGTCTAGATTGGAGAACATTCTTTGTATTATATTTTCATGTGTTCACATTTCATATACTGGTACTGATTAAGAATAGATTGATGATTCATTGAAACAACCTTGTTTTTATAAGTATATCTTTAAGGTTAAAAGCCCAAGGGCTTTTTGATGATTAGCTTTTTTAAGAATAGCATCATTGTTCAAGTCTAAGACCAGATGATGATTGTTTTCATTGAACATTTTCGTGTTAAGTATTTTGTTTTTTTTTTTTTAGATTGTACCCGTGCAGTTGCTGTAAATTTAAAAATCTTCACGATGAAAAATCAAATCGTAAATATCTAGCAAATGCAGTGCATACACTACCTCAGCGGCAGATCTATGCGAAGGGCGCATGTTTTGAACTCAGAATTAGCATCCAAACAGTGTTATAATTCAGGATCCTACAATCATGTGTTTGTGTGGATTACTTCCAAAAATATGAATGGATAAATTACAAAATAATCATCTAAAAAATGTCCTAATGCTAAAATTGTGGCGTCTGCATAGCAAAAACATATCAAAACATCAGTAATTAGATTCAATGTCCAAAAGCATGTACTTAGACAACGAAATTATTATTCTATATTTGTTTTTGTTTTTAAGAGATACGCTAAATTACGTTTTTCGGTACTTTCGCTCTGTGACACGAAAATTCCTGATATCTGCAAATTCAAGGGCCATTCACGTAGAACTGGTAACTTCCCAAGATGTGAACCCAGGATTTTTCTGTAGCCAATATGGTATACATGATGAATCTGAAAAGAAACTTAATGCCTCCATCAGGCGTGTGAACGATTCTTTGTCCAAGGACTACGCTGCAAAAGATCAATTAATTGGTGTTCAATGGACAGCAACAGAGAAAAATATATTAAGATATGGCAGAGTTTTGCACAATCAGGGTCATCATAAAAGTCATCAGTCCAGCAGTGAACTCTCAACAGCAAATGATGATGATGATGATGATGATGATGATGATGATGATGGTGATGGAGACGTTAAAATTGATACTATGCCCTACATAGTGTCTATTGTATGAATGTATATACATGCATGTGTATCTGTTGCTAAGAAGAGTGGATTTTATAGCCATATGGGACTGGTGACTAGACACACAAGCATCATAATTTCATTTAAATTCATGCATGCTCTCGAATAATAAAGGTTGAGCATATCGAAATAATTTAGTGGCTTTGAGAGTCGGACACTTCCAGGACAACAGTAAACATGATTAGAAATCATAACTCGTCATCTTTCAACACAGCGCATTTTGGCGGGTATTACGAGAAGATATACAGATTATGAGTTAACGAAAATGATAATAACAAATACCAACCATCATATACATCTACCAAAGCAATTTATATTCTTACGTTGCTAAAATCTGTTTGTATCGTAATTTTCTGTTGCTTAATGAGATCCAACTCAACATTATGCTTCTTTTATTGCTTTGGGACGGCTAGCGTCCGGTTACAGGGGTCCTTTAATCACCAATACTCTCCAGAGTCGATCTTATAATTCCAATGTTGGCAGTCAGCGTAGGCACTCAAATTCCCAACGTCGTAACCATCTATTAACATCATGCCGTCTTCCATAAAAAATATTACGTTGCTAAGTTATCTTTCCTAATTTCATTTTTATCGTCGTCTCCATTTCTGTCTTTTTCTTTTTTCAAATATTCTCTCTTGTCCGAAATTGTTACTGATTATATTGACCATCATAGCAACACAAATATTCTTATTCGTGTTTGAGTTAACAGACAAAAGTGATGAAAGTATTTTTTTAAAGCTCAGCTTAGGTTGGCATAATGAGACTACAGGATGGATGAATGTTAATCTCACCAAAAATTGATCAGAGAGGTCAGCACGCAAAAGCACGACAATGAACATTCTAGATATTAACTCAGTTTACTTAACCTGGCAAGAGGCCATTACAGTGGGCCATGAAACTAAACATCATTCTACAGGTAGGGTCATACAGAACTAGTGGTAGGCCTGGACCAGATGGGATAAGGAGCCTCTCCCTCTATTTCAACTTCCCCGATGAGTATTTTTTGTAATATGCAGTGTATATGATATTCTGCACTTAAAAGTATGTTATAATGACGTAGATGCTTTTTTGACCGTTTGGTCAGTAATTTGTCAAGAATGCAGGTATTTCTAAACAGTTTTTCGAAAGATGAATTTCTCAGAGAAATAATTCCTTGTGGAAATTGAATAGACTAAAGTCACTACTGTAATGTTTAGTGAGAAATTTAATGATCATCTGAATATAGGAATAATTTAACGTTCGTAGTGTCTTTTGAGTAGTAAACACACACACACACACACACGCACACACACACACACACATATATATATAGAGAGAGAGAAAGAGAGATTAATAGATAGATTGATAAATAGATAGATAGATAGATACTATTTTGATAATGCTTCAGTCAAAAATAACAATAGACAATACATGAATGAGAAATGCAAACTGGGTTGAAATAAAAAAATATATACGCATTTGATAATATACAAAAGAGATAAGATGATATATGAACGTTAGTTGTAGAACATACAATGTAGCATGATGTAATGTAATAATTAAATTGATAAAGCTGGTGAGAAAAGCATACTGAAAGTAAAGATGGATATTACACAAAAAGAAATTAGCTTCGAGGCAGGGATATTTTGCATCCAAGTTATGCGTAGACGAGCAAAATAGTTCACGAGGAAATTGAGTACGTCTTTGAATTTACATATAACGCATATGACACAGGGCAAGTGTTTGTGAAAGTCCGTCAATTCGTTGCAGAATTGCAGTTTCTAGCCGGTGTGTGTGTGTTTATGACAGTTCATGTACGTGTGTGACTATAGAAGTTGCAAGTTGAACGTAAAGCAAAACATGGTTGCAGACGACGGACAAAAGTTCAAGCCAACCAGAATTGATCACTTGATACAATATTATTGATGCTTGAGAAAATACAATTAAAAAAAATGTTTGTTCCCCAGCACATAATATTTTTTACAACAGAGCAAATTTTGTATGAGTGAATAAGTGAATTACTTTATTTCGCATTCCCTGTTTTAAGGAAATTTACCAGTTATTGATTTTTTTGTATAAAGGTTGTCACGCGTTTGAATCAAGAATTGACAGAGATGTGCCATGTTGTTGGAATTTATATATATATATATATATATATATATATATATATATATATATATATATATATATGTGTGTGTGTGTGTGTGTGTGTGTGTGTGTGTGTGTGTGTGTGCTCTTACAAATAAAAGGAAATCAAGCTATTGCAAGAATTCCTTTTGCTCAAATATGTTTCAAAATAGTAGAGCAATTCCTGTGCCGAGGGTTGGGGCGTGGAAGTCAATGGAACTGGTCATTTCATACGATGCATGGAAAGAGAGGGTCAAAATTTCAATAACTAAAACACGATGTTATGTATGAAAAGCACCTGAATTTATCTTATTCTTTACTTTAGATCACCCTCAGATGCAGCCGTACAATTAGAGACTGGGGCAAATATTATTGTTCCATCAGTGCAAGAAGGGTACATGTGCGTGGCGAAGATAAAAACAACAGCAACCTTCTTTAAGGAAATATTCTAATTCACCGACCCCGTTTCTAATATGTATGTATGCTTCCAATGTAAATGTATATTTTCTTGAAGAAAGAATCTCATTCAAAGTGGAAGCCCCTGTTAAAAGCGGATGAAAATTAAAGTATCACAGCTCTTTTATGGTCAGGGTGAAATAAGAGCCAGAAATCTTAGAGAGGGTGACAGTAAGAGGAATTTTCTGATGTTTAGAAAGAGACTAATGCAAGTTTAGTAAATATCTCAATGCTTATGATCGAAAAATATACCTATAGCGTAGTTACTTGTGTCTATAAAAAATATAACGAATTCCGTTTCCTTAATCATCAGCAGATAATCCATTTCACAGTCTCCTTTATACCTTTTCTATAGCTCTCTGAATCATATAGATTGTACTTTTATCAAAATACAATGATATCTAATTCACATCTGGTCTCGACATCGCAGAAACTGTTACCCTTACCCTCAAACAAGATGTCATTCTCATCTAACAAGCATCACGCCATTCTCATATCGAACAACCTCAAGACGTTTTCCTTCCATACATTACACGAAGTGCATGCATTTGTCAGGTTTTTTTTTTGTTTTGTTTTTTTTGTGGACGAACTGAAAGGGGGAGACTATTCGGATCGAATCCAATACAATGCCTGAAATAAAAAAAAGACATTTCCAAAAATTTAAAATAGGAAAAAAGTCAATGTATAAAAGAAACTTCAAAATTTAAATGAATAAATTTGAAAAAAGAAACTGAAGACGAAAAAAGTATTTTAGTATGGAAAATTATTTTATTTTGCACGGAAAAATGTTTTTGCGTCGAATGGAAAGGTTATCGTCAAAAGACATCAGAAAAGGTGATTGTTGTTCTCATCTGAGCTGTAATTCCGACTTTCACAAGTGCGTCATTGAAGAAGATGTTGGTGGTACATTTATGTTGTTTTAGGTTGCAGAAATAGATTATTTACGACACACACACACACACACACACACACACGCACACACACATACACACACAAACACGCACACACACACACACACATATATATTGAATGATATAATTTGATGTGTAACAGTGGTTAAACTTTCGTTTCGTTCATCAAATGGGGAGCTTATCATTTATATAATGTAGGGAATTACTTCCACTTTGATTTTGAACGTGGCGGTTGGAGTAAAGTGTAATTATTTACTTTGCAGCTCATTAGACGATAGTGACAAATGCTTTATCAAAAGTTTGTTTACTCAAATTACATTGCAGGTAACTACATATGTATTTAATGATTCTACCCATGTATTGGTCTTGATTGAGCTTTATTTTCATATACACTAACGATTGACTTCTTGAATACTTCCAACTTCGTGACAAAATCAGACAAAATCAGGAAACAATTGAGAAACAATTAAGAAAATTGGTTTTGAGCTCAAAGTAAATGCAAATGTCAGACTCATCAAAGTTCTGAAACCATTGAACCATATACTAAACCTGATCGCCCTCCAATTTAGATTCCAATCAGCCACCTTGAAACAGGCCCCAGATTCAGATAATCCTAGATTAACATTGAATACATCAAATGAAGAAGTTATTAAAAAAAAAAAGAAAAAAATACCCAGCCGAAATTACAAAAAGCATTTGAAAAGTGTGGATTTGTAAAAATAAATAAATAAATAAGAAATTAACACTGAACAAAAAAAAACAACAAAAAAAAAAAACAACAACAATTGCCAAGTTCAAGGGCTATAGAAAGAGAAATATAGTTTAGTTTACCCCCTTTCAATAAGCAAGTCACAAGCAACGTTGGCAAAATATACTTGAAAAAAATACTTCCCACAGTTCAACGAATTACACCACATTTTCATCTCAAGCACATTAAAATTCTGATACAGCTGTATGACAATATTTTTAAAAAATCATCCGTAACCATGACAATATATCAAATCAATAAAATGAAAAAACGTAACTAATTCAGATGAAAATATGATAACTACCTAAAAAAACAAATGCCTCACACCAGAAATCGTATACAGAACAAAGAATATACATGAATATATATAAAAATGATTCTGAATTCTACATTAAAAAATATCAAAATTATATTTAACCGTAAATTCTCTTTCAGGAGTCGGTGTCAAATGCTGACAAGAACGAAAAACACGTCGAAAAAGTTTAAAGATTAAAATACAGAAATATAATTACCCACAAATAAAACAAACAAACTTTCTTCAACAATTGAAAAACATGAAGAAAAACAAAATATGAATAAAAAGATTACAAAAGAGTTAATAATATGAAATGAATGTAAAATTTCTCATCAAAATACCACGTAAAGAACAGTTCTTATAACAAACCAGAGCAATCAAAAAGAGGAGAAATAGAAAGAGAAAACTAAATAATTAAAATAATTTTAAAAAAATACTGAAAAAAAAGGTAATAATGAGAATTAAAGACAAAATAACTATATCCCCAAAAGTGTGAAAATCCTCAAAAACCGTTAGAAACAATAGCTGTCACTTACAATGTCATCCAAGTGCACAAAACGTAGGTAAAGCAGCAGTTACTATCATGTACTGAGCAGCAAAGTAAATTACTACATTTCAAAATATAGTGGAAATGATTTCATAGATTGTATAAGTATTAAGCAGGCCTAATTATACTCTCTTACAAGTGAGGTTACATAACGAATGTTCAATCACCGTTATACACCGATTTTCCACATTTGATTGACACATTATTTCGTCTCAATGTACTGGAATAAAGTTATTTCGGATAAATATAAACTTGTATATATTTCATTTAATGATTTAAACACACACACACACACACACTCACACACACACACACACATATATATATATATATAGTGAGAGAAAGAGAGATGGAGAGAGAGTAATGTTGTCAATAATGAAGATACTTTTACTTGGCGGAAATTTACGCTGCGGGGCGGACATCTCCCTTACAGAGTAAGGATCGAATGAAAGACTTCTTTATAGAAAATTGATAGTTGCAATGCGTGAAAACGCTCAGGTGGCGTCGCTACTGCATTATTCCACACTTAGTCTGTATTTATTTGATTTTGATTTTTCTTTATTACTTATCTGGGTCATCAGCAGCAGACGCAGCTTTTCCTTCATTTCTTTACCTTTACTTTTTTCCAGTTACGCGTCTGCTCTTCACTGTTTTGCTATTTCCATAATTTTTATTCAAGGAGAGAGGAAAACACTGGGACAGAGTTGTTAGTGACTAAATCAATAAAGTTTTGTTTTTTTTTTCATTTTTATAGGCGAAATAAGGTTGAATTTACCTGAAAATCACTTTTGGAAAAATAGTGAAATGAACAGTGAGCAAATTATTCAACCAAAAAAATGAATAGAGTGTTACATCATTTTCAGTGCAGGATATTGCAAAATAAGACTGATAAATAATTGTCAAATAATGTTCTTTTAAATATCAACAGCACGTATTTCCGGAATCATTTTCAACTTGTTGCATGTTTGAAAGAAGACCTGTCGCGTACTCATGACCACTGGGCAGATTTCTTGGTACGTTTAACCAACCTCTGTAATTACGGCCACTCTCTTTCAAGAATAAGTAAATTGATTATCTATTGTTCGACTACTTGCAGTAAATGTGACCAATACAAACACTATCTAGAATATGAAGATTCTTGACCATGCACATAAGATCGGCTACACTTGATTTAGATGTTAGAGGTCAGATACTAATTTTCTGTGATTGTTCAATTTACATTCAAGAGAAAAACTGAAGAATTCCGTTGAATTCCCCAACTTGCTTTTACAAGATAAAGTCGTGTAGCGCCCCGTATTCTTTTACTTGAGAATTAAATACGAAACCCTTGTTTTAGCTAGATATCGAAAACGTCCCATGAAAAACGTGGACACTCATGGTCAACCACTCATTAGCGTCGGCTATCCTCGTTGGTTACGCTTTAGGCCCCCGCACTTGTTGTCAATTTCTTTTTCTCTCTCTTTCCCTCTCCTTAAGATCGTTATCATTTTGCTGGCCTCCCGGCCGATCCGATCTTGACCATATTCCCACCGTGACCTATCTCTATACTGGATTTGCCCATTTATTCGAATCTACTGGGAAGATATCATTTAATTATATCTAGTAGCTCTATCAAGGCAGATTTAAGTTAGACTGAACCATGCTGAGTCTTTCTGGTTTCTTAGGATATATATATATTTATATATGTATAATGAGTAACCGTTAAATATTGGATTTCTGTATTACCGAGTATAATCAATTATATAGATTTTGACTGTTTGTGATAGAAAAATTTTTTTTTTAGATGAAATTTATCAGAAAAATATTATCATAAAAACAAAAAAGTCATGAAAAAGTTCTCAATGGGGCTGTTCCATGTCATCGCATCTTACCGGGAGATCAGGGTTACCCTCTCCTCGAATTGATGAAGGTTTTATAAGTTCCTAATTATTATCCAGAACCAACATGGTTTTAGGGAGTGGTATATAATGTGAGGTTTCGAATTTAATATTATGGGCGTATTTGTATTTATGTGGTGGTTGAAGATATTAGAGTATCATGGAAGCTTATGGGAGAAAGTATTTGATAAAAATGTTATGATGGGTTTGAAGTTTGATTGCATGGGTCAGAAACGGAGTCCCAAGTTATTGTTATCTAAGATAGTTCAATTCAATTTACTTTCTAAATTGATTTTATTTCTAATTCAGACATTCACACAGATAATTATATTGCTTTAGTTTTCCACCTCCTTTTTATGAAAAAATATCATCATAGCGTTTTGGTTTAGGCCCATTACTTTCAATTACGACGAAGACACCATCATCTGTGAAGAGTCCAACCTTAGTTTTATTAATAATTCTTTATGGGATGCAGCGTACGTACAGCCTGATTTAATACATGACTTGGGTAGAATCAAGCTAATAAGTATCGATATTGGAAATAGGTTTCCTCCACCAAATTGACAATCAATTTTCTGAAGAAATTTCACCGTATAAGATCTAAGGAGTACTATGAAAATCAGCTACAACTGTATTAAAAATATAAACAGAATTATTAGTTCACGTAATGAAAAGATAATTAATTCTAAAAGCAATAACAACAGCAATAGCAATAATAACAACAAAAAAATACAAAAAAGTTTGCAACAGCAGTTATAAAAACATGTGCCCCATAGACAGCGAATGCGTATACTTAGCAACAATCACAACAGTTGAACGAACACACAACAAAAAGTTTTACATTGAAATCTTAAAAGTACAATGGAAATACAGGTACAACAATCATGATAAATCTGTTTCAATTAAAGAGCAAATAGCACAGCACTCTAACAGATATTTCTGACAACTTAGAGAAAGAAAATGTACATCCTTTGTGAAATGGGCTATCATTAGCAACTCAAAACCTACGAATAGCTTTAAAGACAAATGTATTTCATGTCTAGATGAGAAGAGAGAGAGAGAGAGAGAGAGAGAGAGAGAGAGAGAGAGAGAGAGAGAGAGAGAGAGAGAGAGAGAGAGAGAGAGAGACTTTTAAAATTCAAGGATAAAAAAGAACCTTCTGAACCAAAGAAACAACATGATGTCGAAATGCGCACAAAAACTGATATTTTCACTTGAAATTGTATAGTTACGCAGTATCACAGCATCAGAACTAAATATTAAATGATGATAAACAATGATACCTACCAAAACTCATTCACACTAAAATCTGATTCATTCAGTGAAAATATACTTGTTCAAAGATTTACAATACACTGCACAAATATTTTGAGTTGCAAGGGTAAAATTAAACTACTTAGGTAAAACCGATTAATCTAACCCAAACCATATGTAGAATCACCATCCACCGGTTTTATAATACCACTACTAAAGTCACATCTCGATCCTACCGTCACCTACAAGTTTAACAACCAATGTAATGTAATTCCACATTCAATCCTGAGAAAGTCCGAATTAGTTGATACTGATATTGCTTTGAAACACAAATCAAAAGTAAGATGATATGATGATAATATTATATTCTTGAAAATGGAATGAACATTTAAAAAAAAATATTTTAATTAAGAAGTAAATTGAATTAAACTAAATACTCATGAGACTGGAAATCTTGGACTACTGTAACGTTCGCCACTACAGACGCATACAACCAAATACCCAACCTACCACAATACATTTTTTTTAATGAAAAACTTCATCCCCTAAAGTTCGTTTCCATGATACTCCAATTTTTATAATCACCACATAAATAGAGGAAACACTCAAAATATGAAATACGAAACCACACGTAATATACTACTGCCTGGAACTGCTTCTCCCCCTTGGAAAGTTTTCACGCCAACGTCAATTCAATTCAAATCTCCTGATGAGATGCAATGACAGAAGAATAGCTTAATGAAAACATTCCTCTAAGTTTTTTGACAATAATGATAATCATAATATATATATATATATATATATATATATATATATATATATATATATATATATATATATATATATATATATATATATATGAAACTCAAACCAAATCCAAAATGATATGATAATAATATATATTTTGAAACAAACAAGTTCTGCAAATTGTCTATGAAGACGACAAAATTAGTGAAAGATTTAGACAATTTAATGAAGCCATGTCAAGACATCATGATCCCGTTAAAACTCATCAGCTTGACCATAATGAAATAATGAAGGAGATTAAAGAATAAGTGAACGATTATATATAAAGAGAATAAATGAATAATGGATATTAGAATTTAAAAAATGTATTAAAGTTAGGGGAATTAATTAAGCAGAAGTGTCAGTGTGAAAAGTCATTGTTTTGACAGAAATCAAGGGGAGGAGAAAGTTCTGGTTTAATTGTCTGACTGATTGGTAATTGGGCAAGGGGGGAGACTGAATGCCAAGTATATCAATGGGATAGTCCATTGAGATGTTCCTACCTGATAGGAAGTGGTTTTATTTCGTTTCAACCATGTATGCAAGGATACATCATTTGATGATTTAAAAAAAAAATGAAACAAATTGATGGAGGCTTGATGGTATACAACCTGAAAAAAAAAAACATTGAGGTTAGTGAAAAAATATGATTTCATTAGTTGGTTCACATGCAGCTTGAGACTAAAACCGACACAAGGGATTTAGTATTCATATGGGTGAACACTCAATAAATGTGACGCGAACAGCGAGCCACTTCTATTATACTCACTGATCCCTTATCGGTAACTGATGGTCCCAACAAGATGAAATTGCTCCTAGTACCATGATATCAGTGTAAAACATAAAAATCACAGAATTACATAGTATATGTAAAACAGGGAAAACACAGGAGATATTTACATGAATTGCATCGACAGAAAACTCGGATATATATATATATATATATATACCTGACCACAATTTTGCCACTGATGCTAGCTTCACCATCATAGAAAAAATAGAAAAAAACTACTCCAATTGACATTACTAAAGTTCTAGAAAAACACGAAGACATGTGGATCAACAAACTTAAAACCCTATACCCTAATAGATTAAATACTAAACTGAACAACCCTCACCACACAGAACACTAATACACACAACTCCTACCATTGATATCCTCACACCCACATCTAAGACACATTCAATAATGGAAGCTTCAAAGTCACCAAGACCCATAGGAAAAACTTCACCTTAGCCTGTTATAACCCCTATCCAAATCATAGCCAAAACATTTTCAGTAACTTCTAAGGTTGATACCAATGTAGCTCCTTGACCCCACCACCCCTCCTTCTACACTATCCCAAACATACCAAAAAATCCTCCTCCACAATACTACCCCCTACCTTGACACACTCTGCCCTCCCCAAGACCAACTGCTGCTGCTTTACCAAAATCCCAATACCTGCTGGTCATTCTTACATTCAGCAGGAGGCCTCCAGTAGCCCTGACAACAAAACTTACCCACAATGCATAGCCCCTGGCAGTGGACTCTGGTTCCACATGGTACATTTTAATTCACACTCACACAACGCACACCACTGATGATGGGAAGAATCCCGAAACATGTATGGACTATTGACATATAAGGATTAATAAACCTTACCACCAAAAACTTCACTCCTGAGTCTGTCTCACTCTCTAAAGTACACATTATATATATATATATATATATATATATATATATATATATATATATATATATATATATATATATATATATATATATATATATATATATATATATAAAGATTTTTAAAAAGACACGTACAATTTTTAAGAAAATAAATTTTTATTCATTCGATCTATTTTTGCATATATTCGCTCATAGACAATCGACATAAATTTGACTGTAGAGCCTTACAATTCTATCATGATATCGAATCAACAAAATAAACTCCGATTTAGCATTGGTATAATAATGCGCTGGATATAAATAATAGAATAAAATGATAATATAAATAAAAAAGACAGGTAGATTTCAAATAAACTTCAGCAAAAAAATGACATGTGCAACAAATATGTTGAAGACGGAGACACGGAAATCCAAACTGACAACGCAGACCGGAAAAAAGTAGTCCACTACGTCTAGCTTGAACAACGAATCTCTATGGAACTGTCAAAAGAAGAAATTTAGCGAAGAATCACCCTAAGATGACAAGTTTTTGGTTAAACAAGCTCAACCTTTATGAGTAGGAAAATCCCATGAGTTTCAAAAAGTAGGGTCTACATCCGATGCATCCTACGATAGTCACCTATGGAGCTGAATCATGGAACTTAACTACAAGTTTAATCCTCAAACTGAGAACCATACAAAGTGCACATGAGATAATCATATCAAATATGGAGAGATGACAAGAGAACACATTTTGATAAAGGACAGAACATTGCTCAGCGGTATAATAAAATCCATCACAAAACTCAAATGGGCTGGTCATGTAGCAAGAATTTCAGACAACTACTAGACATCACAACTCACTGCGCCGATCCCAGGGAATTATATCTAAAACGTTAGCGGCAAGAAAAAATGCTGCAACGAACTAGATATTGACTCAGCAACGTCCATGATCGAAAGGTCTAGCATCTCTCTCTTCATCTCTCCATCTCTCTTTTCTCTCTCTCTCTCTTTCTCTCTCATATATATATATATATATATATATATATATATATATAGATAGATAGATAGATAGATATAGATATAGATATAGATATAGATATAGATATATATATATATAATGCATGTAAATCCAAGTAATATACATATTACAATGGGCTGGTCATATTGCAAAAATGTCAGATAACCGATCGACATCACGACTCACAGCGTGGATCCTAAGGAATCATATGGGAATCTGTGGCCGGGAAAGCATATAGGTAGACATATGTACAAGCACACATATATTTACATTTAAGTTTTCTTTTCGACGTTTTTTTTTTTCAATAAAGCAAATCATTCTAGTCCGTGTAATCGCAAAGTGAATTCTACTCATCCACTCCCAAAAGATACAAAAGTCTGATCAGAGTGTTTTTGATATCAATGCTGGAATAATCCATTTGAAATCACATCCAAAACTAAACAACAAATTATCTACTTTGTGTCAATCGTCCTTCTATGATCGAGAGTTTTCTGGCGACGATGGAAAAATACTTTGTTGGTTTCCAGTCTTGAAGGACATGCGTTGTGCCCATTAATGTGATTTCCTGCGTTTCATTTGCCCGCTGATAGCCTGAGAGCCACAGAAAAGCTTTTCAAACCTCTTTCTGGTTCAAACGGTTTCAACATCCAGTGGCGCCGTCATTATTGATTTTTTGTTGATGAATGCAAATATCTGTATTTGCAACCGACTAAGACATTGAGATCTTGCTACTATTTTGTAATTCAGTTGTGTTCAGAGCTGAAAGAAAGACAAAAAACTACACCATCATAATTATCATTCAGTATATGAGACGAAATGGCAGACATGTATTTTTTTCAGTTGCAGAATACGGTAAGTTCCGCTTGGAATTGAGAAACAGCCAGTCTTCTCAAAATCCATAAACTTTCCTCAGCATTCATTATTGAGATTTACACCATAATCTATTGACACTTTCACGGACTCAAGTGTCAGCTACCCACCCCCAATTACTTTTTCACTCCTATGCACTCTCGATCGTCTAATATTGCTAGCGGTCTGATAATAACAATTCTTCACAGATCTCGATCACCATCATTATCATCCTTGCAACATTGAGTCGTTTTATTCTATATACTCAGAAGTTGCACGTACAAAAATCACTTATTCAACAACAAATATCTATTGGTTGTGAAGCTAAATACGTTCCTTTACATGGTCACTTTCTTGTTTCTTTTCTTTGATTTGATTCTTGTTCTATTTTCTGCATCCTTCCCCTCTTCTTATTCCCCCCTTTCGACTTGTTTGTTGTTTTTCCGTCTCATTTTCTCATCATATCGTGTTTTTTTTTAGAAATTTCTTTCTGCTTTTTATTCTTTTTTTCCAGCGTATTTCTTCTTTCACTTTCCTGCCATGCTTACTTTTTCATTCAAATTCGACCGAATCATTATCTGCTGTCGTCAAATAATCGTAATTTCTTATTCAATTTATAGAATGTTTTAATTTGACATTTATCCTTTTGTTCCTTCGGACTAGTTAGCATATTTTTGTCATTTCCAGCTTATCTACACCAACCTTGTTTCTTTTTAGAGCACTTTGTATTTTTAAACAACCGTTTATTTTTCTTTTTCCCCCTTTTTTCCATTCAATCATCCTTAATCCTTATATTTACTTTTTCTTTGTCTCCTAATTCTTCCCTTGTTCCGACATTTCTTCTTTCTTTCTGTCAAATAGACTGAAAAAAATCGAAATAATGATACCAATCATTTCTCTCTTTGTCATCAAATATGTTATTTCTTTTAAAAAATATTCAACAATTCAAAACTTTTGCTTACCTGTCAAAGATCACGGTTGCTTCTGGCTGGCATTTTCACAGTATTACAACTCTTTCCAAATAATTTATATTCTTATATCTATTCAATATGTTTTGATGACTTACGCAGCCACATATATATCCACCAATTCATACGTTCAATAGATTTTCAGGCTATTTATTACAGAGCTAACTTGATTGTTTTCTTTTTCCTATCAGAATAGATATTCCAATCCTGTGGCAATTACGTTTTCAAGATGAAGAAGAAAAACAAGTACAAAACTTATTCAGTTATTTTGCCAAATCAATCTTTAGCTGTAGTTGCAATTTTTGTTGAGGTTTATATTGCTATCAGCGATTGGCTTCTGATTTCTTTATCTCACACGAAGGCAAATTTAAGAAAAATACTGCTGGAAAAGGAATCTAAGTAAACCTCTTAGCACAGAATACAATAAAAAAAGAGACTGATGAATATCAGTAGGAACATAAACACATTTATACACGTATACACAGACAAATAAAGAGTGATGAGAATACATTTGAGATATTTACTAAACTTAGCTCTGACTGGCACCGGGGATAATAGTGGATAAATTTATAATGAAAACGTCTTTTACGAGACAACTCCCAACAATGAAGTACCTTATTTTTTTTGCACCAGCTTTAGTGATGCATACAAGTTTCGACTCTGGTCGAGACTAGGACTTTATTCCTACAAATTTGACAGGATGCAAGTCCACCGGAGAGATATATCCACCCTAATCACGGCGCTCAGAATGTACTCAATAAGCTGCTGACAGCACAGGGAAATTTGTCCTAATTCCATACTTTTCGCGCATACTAGATATCAATTCTTGGACCATCCGTTTCTGATGAAGATATGCTAACCAAAACACTCTCTACAATTTTAATGCGTCCGTTCATATTTTCAAGTATTTGAAGATTTATTTTAGAAAATCTGGATTACAATCTGCTTCGATAAACGACCGCTGCCACCTGAGGCATTTCTGCAACGATTGCAGGAAACAAGAAAACTTCATTAAGATAGCGTCTTTGAGCGCACGCCCACATACATGCATTTATACATGCATACATATATTTGAATCACGTATTAAGTAAACGCAGTACGGACATTTGCTGCGACTCTTTGTGAGCAAGTATGCTGGATCACAAATATACTGCAACAAAAAGGCGTTGGAAAATAGGTCAGGGCGAAAATTGGTTCATTGCCAACTACGATAGAAAATATCTCAAACGTATGATGCGTACATGACTCGACTAATCAAACAAATACGTTCAAAATATATATTTCAAAACTGACTGGTACGGAAAATAAAGAGATATTATTACAGGGATGACTATTTCAGAAACTAAAATTGATCTCATACACGGTGCTGAGTGGCGTTACGGTTACTGGCACGCAAGTTGGAATCAGGAAACTAAATTCAAATTTTTGTTGAAACTATTTATGTTCAATTTTCAATAATCCCATTGGAAAAAGCAAACATGTACGTTTCACTAACGCCAATTGATGATGGATTTGGCTAACCAGCTCATCGACAACTTCGTTACCAAAAATAATAAATATGAATAATGCTTTCCCCCATGAACACACTTGATGGCAGATTATATCTATCAATCTATTAGTAAATATTGCCAAAGATTTGATTGACTTTTTTTCAAAATAAAAAATCCTATTCCCTGCTTTGTCATGATCACCCCAGAAATTTGGTTTAATAATTACGGTGTTTTGATATCCGTAAAATAAGATAATCTATTCATAATCATTATCCTCATTATCCACTGTAATCTTGATAGATTTTCATCAAGGGAAATGTCTAAATTAATCATATGTGGAGGCTCCGTTACGTAATAACAGGTCCATTTCCTCTAGGAGATTGGCAAATCCTGTGGAATGTATTTGTCCAATGAAGGACAATACAAGACTGATGATGATAACAGATATTTGTGATTTTATGGATTCGAAGTGTTTGAGATTTTTATGCTTTTAGATATCAAGATATTGAAATAAAGTAGCAAAACAAATAAATCTACTTATATAATAAACAGAGTAATTTAAAAAGAAATTGGGGCCTGTAAAAATGGACTTTTTCACTTGAAGGTACCAATCTGGCAGACAAAATATTCCCCACCAACCATTTACAAAAATGGACATTTTCAATGAAACACGTTTGATTGTTTATTTTTCAATGAACCAATATCAAAGTTATATCTGTTTGTTTCCATTGCTCGCTACAATCAGAATAGTAGAGACTAAGACTTTTAATAGGAAGAGAAATCAAAGAACTTATCTTATTCTAAACAATTGCTTTTTTTATCGTAATGGCTGGTGACCAAAGTAAAATTTGAGCTAAAAAGAATCTGGAAAAATTAAAATTAAGTTAGACAGAACTAAAAATTTATATTATTAATGAAAATTAGAATCTCATGCAAAAGACACACCAGTTGATAGAATGGTTATCAAAATGTAAATCACGTCAAAGAATTTGTCTTCTTTTTGCTAAATTGAGCGATATATCAATTCATAACGGAGAGTAAGCAGACCAATTGCTTGTTTTCTTTAAAGGGCGTTTATCTTTACACAATTTTTACATGACCCTCACGCACCAATCGTTTGACTTAACAACGATCATCTTTACATCATCGTTTTTATTACCACTGTTTTGTCAATTCATTTTCTTTCTAAATCATCCTTATTCATTCTTTCGACATTCAATAAACTCTGATACCCTTTCGTATTGATCTTCTATCCGAGGTTATTCCCCGAAATTTTCTCCCTCTTCTCTGTCTTTCATGCGTGATTTTGAATGTTTTTTTTTTCTTTTAGGCTATTAAATCATTCCCTTTTCTTTCCCTTTCTATGCTTTTTAACTTTTCTGCATCACCTCAATTCTTTTCAATTATTTTTCTCTCCTGTTTGTTTCTATATACCTACTTCGTTTTTTACTTCTCCTTCATAAACCCCTCAATTTGAGCAGTATGTTTATTGTTCTCTCTTTTCGAATAATCCTTTACCATGTTTTCTTTTGCATAGGGCTACACTAAGCTGGCAACTAATGAAAATCGAATTTTCATAGCAAGGAATTGTCTGTGAAAATTATAACCATAGCTTTACGGCAGTAATAAACATTTATTAAACTTTGCTTTATTTGACATGGTGTTGCAGTGCAACGATTGACAATCGAACTTATTACATTAAAAAGTAGTGTGCGAGTGATATGCCAAATTTTATTCCACAGGAAGCATTCTTCAAATGCTAAATTTTTTTAAAGTGTAAATATCTGCATGAGGATATTGATATTTATTGTGCTGAGTTTTGTAGGGCATAGAACGAATTGTAGAGGAAATGTGGTTGGAAGATTGTGTTGTACTGATCTTGTGTTTCGAAAAGGCTAACCAGCTTACCTTGAATGTCAACATTCGACAGACAAGTTTTTATCTTAGTTCGAACTGCTTTTTGGAACAATTTTAGAAAAATCAAATACGAACGAATCTGAAACATATACCAGGACCTTTGCAGTGCCCCCCCCCCCACTGGGGATCGAACATTATATTGCCTAACTGACCAGCCAGACGCACCGTAGATTCATAACACTACGGCAGGCGACAATGTGGACTCCTCACCTTTTCAGAGAATCGATCCCTAATTATGTGTTTGGTAATCGACACCACTTTATATATATATATATATATATTGGATCAAGATATCCACAAAAGTGTTAACTTGAAGAATGTGTGAAAAAAATCTTACTGTAGAGTCTTGCTTCGTTCACTAGATTGCTACGTCTGCTAGGACAGACAGGCCTGTGTCCCTTGACTTATCTCTTCAGCACTATACCACAGCTCACCAGCAGATATCTTGCAGTACTTATTAGCTAACCTTTGTTTTTTTATCAAGTTCGCTTTTCTTTTCTTTAGTTTTTTTTTCTCAAAGTGGTAATTTCTCCGTGAGATTGTTTACAAGTTGTGCTCTTTTCTCCATCTTTTTGCTCCTCTCGCTTCTCTGGCGTCTAATTTCAATAGCTTGAAGAAGCGCCTACTGAACACTTGTTTTCTTTATTTATTCTCGCCTCTCTTAATTAAGCAGAAAAATTAGCGCCTAGAAGGTGGGAAAATATTGGGTTAATTAAGGGGAGCGTGTAATCAGCTTTGTGTGTCAACCTCAGCAAATCATTGAAGATTTTATCTGTTCGTTAATTCCCAAGGAATAAGGTTACATAGATGTACGTGTAAAGAGCATTTCAACATTATACATGAAGCACATCTGATTGGATTAGAGCTGATCCTTTTGGCAGTCCAAACATTGGTGAAATTTTGTAAGATTTGTCATCGGGAAAATTTGAAAATGTCTCGAGAAAAGCTGTCTAAAGTAACTTCTATATATTTTATTTAACTAGCGGGTATATTCAGAGCATTAAATATAGAATTTTATCCAGAAATTGAAGATATATGTTGAGGGAAACCGCAGGCTGAATTTCTCCTAATTATAGAAGAGAAGGTCAGATCATTTTTCCATATGGTTTACTTCCGTAGCAATAACGTCGGTAATTGAGAATCTGAAATATGCATATTCTCATAGCAGAGTGATGACACAAAATGGTTCCTATTGATAAAGGGAATGATTAACGGATTTGCACGAATATTTGTCCATGCAAGAAGTTTTTGTATAGATTGTCCCCTGTTCTAACCCCTGACAAAATACTTTGTACAGCTCGGAGGCATGCACATGCCACATGAATACCCACAAAATGATTTTATGGCAGACAAAAAGAAATCAACACCGAGGAGACGAGTTTCTGATTTTAAATTATGAATTTTTAAATATATTTCTCGTCAAATTTCATTTTAAAGATTATTCTTTCTATTCTATAACTGTATTTATTCCTGATAGTTTTTTTGTAATAGACATTTAGACTCTTTATTGATCAAAGAAGTGTTACTGTCGATGATTAAGTATTAAAATGGGTGGATGAACAAATCTTTCCGTAAATCTTTGCTTGCAGTACTCTAAGAATTTTTTAGTCATTTGAATGTTTCTTAGATTTTTTTGTGAAATGATTTTTTGATTTGTTGATATCTTGCTTATTTTATCATTTTTTTTGCATAATATTTTTTTTTTTTTTTTGCATTTCTAGCATTTGGATCGACCAAACGACCGGTGGAGAAAAATCAAATGGACTGCTCTTTCACTCATGCAAATTACTTTCTCAAAACAAAGTTTTCCCCCTGACGTGTCTCAAGTAGGTACATACAACGGATACTGCAAACTCAGCATTCTCTTTTTTACATTAGCAAAATACAAAGATATAAGTCTACTTTGTCTCAAAAAATTCAGTGAAGTGCTGAGTTGATGAAAGGATGAATTCATTGCCGGTCGAGACAAATGAATGTTACCTCAGAGTAAAGGACCAAATGGGACTCTCAGCTCTAGGTCTTCTGTTGGAGGTTGTAATTTTCTCTCTAGATTCTGGGATAAGCTAAACGAGATGTTTTGATCGATGATTTCAAGTCAAACAGAGCGCCACCTGAAAGTATATAACTAATATATTCCCAGATTTCAACAAATTTATCATTTTAAACGAAAAACAATGTAGAAATATGTTAGTTCTTTTCGAATAATCAAAATACCAACGATAGCACTATGGTTCCGAATGTTTAAAGGTGAACCCTCCGATCTTCCTAATGTTTCAATTTTATTGAATGTTCACCGTTCTAAACCTTAAACCCATTAGAATACCTAGATAAACTTATGATAGAACAATAAACAGGGTTTAAATTAGAGGGTTAAGATAAAAGGTGTGTCTAAAGCAATCCCACTTATTTAAAATTGCACTACCCACTTTATGACCGGGAAGACAGACACTTTAACGAAGCACTGCTCATCCTTTGGTCCTGGTATCCGAGAATTAAACAGTAGGGGTGACCAACAAAACATGGAAAACCTCATATATTGTCTAAGCTTGGAATATATATGACGATGGAGGTGTACTTCAAAACATATCTGGGAAATACAGATTATACGAGGGTGGGTAAATATTTATCGACACTGTCGTAAAACACTTTATTAGAACAACAGTACAGAACTTATAAATTCATTATTTTACACCCCTTGCTTTGCTACACATTTTGTTCGGCACTCCACATGTTTACATATACCCTCAGAAAAACGGTTTTGTCTGGACCCCCTGCAACGTATGCACAGCGTCTTCTATATCTTGTTTCGTGGCAAATCGATCACTTCCTAAGGCTTCTCTGTGAGGACCAAACATATGGTAATCTGAGAGAACATGGTCAAGACTACAAAGAGAATGCTACGGAATATACTACGATTCCCAGTTCCTAAAACGTTTCATCTGCGGGCAGTAATATGTTAGCGCACATTTTCATGCAAAACACCTTTGGACAATAAACGTCGGCGTTTGCTTTGAACTGCATGACCATTTTTGAGGTTCAAATTCAATTCATTTACATACTGAAAGCCTTTGATGGAATTCAAACCTTGGTATGCCTTCAGGTCATGAAAAAATGGATCATAGTTCGTTGTTCTCCGTCCGTGCAAACTGAGAGCAAAGACGCCATGGTTACTCTATGGAAGCACAAAGGCAACTGACTTTTCAAAGACTCTAGTGATGTCTGACACACCACAATTCCACATGCACATGCTGAACCCAGTACAGTCAGCCTAAAAAAGTACAACGAAGGCACAGATAATTATTGACTCAACCATGTAAATAGAAATTCCATATCTACATAAAACTTCTGCTCTGTCTTGATTTTAACATTACGTCTGTCTGTCTCTGTCTGTCTGTCTGTCTGTCTGTCTCTCTCTCTCTCTCTCTATATATATATATATATATATATATATGTATATTGTGTCAAATTATTATGTAAATACGTTTTCCCTTCTAAATTCTCCTTCACTAGAAGAATTTTGATAATTTTACAAAAAATATTCACTCAACATTATAATGCACCCCCTGAAAATATTGAACCTAAATGTGCAAGGGGCAATGTATACGAGGTATTTCTTGAAATTAACCAATTTCAATCTTCCTAAATCATTTAGCGTGGGTAATAAACACAGTTTGCACTGATCATATACTGAATAATTCATTGAATAGCCCACAGGAATAAGAAAGTTGAAACAAGCTAAAGATGCTCATATACATGAAATACTGAAGTCTATAAATCAACAAAATTTTCTTTTTAGACAAAAACTCCGATATGAATCGTGAGAAGCTTGCCCACGAACAACCAGAAAGCAGTCGAAATGCAATCCTGCTCTACCGACTGAATTAGCAACGCTCTCAGTTTGTATAAGTTCGAAATACCAAAAGCTTTTTTTTTTTTAGCTCAGACGGTAAAGCAGAGTCGCGTTAAGAATGCTTCTTGGTGGACGTGAGTTAGAATCCTGCACGACGCTTTTTTTCTTCATTCATTTACATACTTGGCTGTTCGATTTGCTTCCTTTTCGATTCTGGTGCTGGGCGGAATGTGTTTCCAAATAAATTACCACATCCTGTCAGACATTAACTGTAAAATCTAATGATCTAACTTAACTCAACAGCCTTTTTGAAAGCAGGTGAAATAATAAATGACGACTGTTATGGCATCGTACCCTAGTGAAGATATGCTGAAACATTCTAAGAGAGTATATGCATGTACAAAAATATCTATTCTTCCATTCATTCTCATATAACATTTGGTTTCGAATACTTTTTACACCATTACATTTGTTTACATGTTCTTAGTAGTTTCTACTTAATAACGGAATACATCGCCTGGGTAAATTCTCAGTAAATGTCATCATCGGAAGCGAAGTAAATGATGATTTGACAAGTGTCCAAATACTCGTTTCCCCCAACAACTGGTTGCTGCAGGAATTGAACCTGCGACCGATAGGTTGACGCTTTAACGTAGCGTTACACTGGCCATTGAGCCAGCCAGTAATTCCAAGACTAAGGTAACAGGTTAA
Source organism: Thysanoteuthis rhombus (assembly GCA_963457665.1). NCBI lineage: Eukaryota > Metazoa > Mollusca > Cephalopoda > Oegopsida > Thysanoteuthidae > Thysanoteuthis > Thysanoteuthis major. The sequence continues at coordinate 18,082,025 of OY735213.1, forward strand.
AGTCCAAATACTCATTTTGTTCATTCGCAATCAATATCTACTCTGTTTATCGATGCCATGTTGTTATGATGACAAATAAAAGATATAATATTATAAATCTGTAAATTTTTATCAAGTCATTGTGAGTTTCAAAGTGTGCGTTGTTAGATGGTTTGTTTGCTAGCGTCCTTAGTATAAGGAAGTGGTGGGTAGTAGGTGGTAGGTCCCTCGCCCTTGGTTCCTCGAGTCTATGAGATATGAGTAGAGGTGACTGGCTCACACGTATACACGACAATGAATAAAAAAAATCCACATTTGAAAATCCCTACATTACCATGCAGTGTACACTTCCCCGTACTTATGTACACATACACACATATACACGCATACAACATAAGCACACACATACACACACACACACACACACACACACACACACACACATATATATATATATATATATATATATATATATATATATATGTGTGTGAAGAAAGGATACAGAAAAAAGTACCAAATTATATGCATATATGCTCAGATACATGCAAGAAAAGAGGCTTGTTCATAGGTTTAAAGAAATTTGGGCGAAAAAGAATAAACACAAATTGAAATAAAATTAAACGAGAACTTAAAAAATAAGAGAAAAGAAAATATAAAAAATGAAAAGTATGAAAATAAAGAATGAAAATCGAAACAGAAATATCAATAAATCATAGAATAAAAATAAGATTTAAGATTAAGAATAATTCTACTTTTCTAATTATACAGTAATGCCTGTTTAAAATAAGCAGTTACGACAAAATGAGTCAACATATATATATATATATATATATATATATATATATATATATATATATATATATATATATATATGAGAAATGGATATATGATCCGACAGAAATTTGAAACTTGATTTGAAATGATTTTCCGTTATTGCACAGTGACTATATCAATTAACCTAGACTTCGTAAATAGGCCTTTCATTGTTCATTCTATTCATACATACAGGGGCACATATACAAATGTACATACACACACATGTATCGATACGTACACATGTATACAAATGCACATATATGAGCAAATTTATATGTATAAACATATACTCGCATACTACAAATACATAAACATGGGTATAAATTTACACTCATCTGCACGTCCATACAAGTAATTATAAATACATATATACATACCTACACACTTACTCCTATATATAAATTGGAATGGAAACGCATCCATGAAAAATACGTGTATACGTACACACATATGCATACTTACGTATATACTTACGTCACAACTATTCTTATGCATCTATCCATATATACACACATGTATTACATATGCGTGCAAACAAACAGATATACACGAGCATACACATGCACACATACACATACATACATAAATATACATGCGTATATGCATACATAGGAATGGACATGTCTATATACATATAAAACATCAGAAAATGGAGGATCAAACAAAGATGAACTGGTTAACAGCAGAGGGAAAAGCGCAGAGATAAAGATGGATCGGGGTTAGAATTGTTGTTAGTGGTCTAGTCAGTAGCACCTTTCATAAAATACATGGAAACATGCACATGTACTACTCACGGTCACTGTGTGTGTGTGAGAGAGAGAGAGAGAGAGAGAGAGAGAGAGAGAGAGAGAGAGAGAGACACACACACACACTTATATATATATATATATATATATATATATATATATATATATATATATATATATATATATATATATGTATACCACGGGCAGAAAGTGGAAATAGATTAATGAAAGTGAAATTCAAAGAAATTATTTAATCACAATTGCACTCGAAGATCGTAGAACGTGAAACGAAATTATCGCAGAAACCATATATATATATTGAGTTTGTTCATCACAGATTTTACATTGTGCCTATATTGAAACTTTGGCTATATTTGTTTAACTCTTTATAAACGACTAACTATATTTACACCACAAATGGTGAAAACGAAAGTCCTAATCAAAACAAATCATTATCACAGCCCAATTTACATGAATCAATTTCTGTAGCCTTTGCATATTATTTCATCCGTGCAAAAATCTTGTTGAAATTGTCAAAAAAGGCTGCAGATACTTCTTAGAATGACAGTATCAAGAAAAAGAAAAAATGTTTATGTTTATCTATATTGCAGAAAGTCAAGCTGTTGGTGATATTAGAGCAATCCGAAAATACGCACATGAAGACTGAAATATCTTGAAATACAAGGAAGAGTAAAAACTATTTGAATCATTGGATTGTTGAAATCGACCAATGTACTCTTGTTAGTGCTGGAGATTTTAGAAGACTCTCTGTCGTTTGACCCTCGACCACAACTAACGGAAACTTTTAGTAATGTTTATTTTTAGGTTATCAGTACAAAACCAATGGATAAAACAGAATACCCGAGCAGAGAATAAAACAAAATGGTAGGCCTATAGCAAAATCATGACGACTACTACGATAGTGTTCCTGAATTTTCTCTCTTTCTTTTCAATAATCGTTCTGCTAATAATAAAAAAGAAAGGAAAGTGAAGATGATGATGGAAAGGGAGATGAGAGTGAAGAAGAAACCAAACAACAATGATAAACAGGAATAGAAAGCTAAACAAAAAAATATTACTATGCAGGTGCGTCGGCTTTAAGAACATGTGGAAAATGAACTGTAAGAATCGATTATTGCTAAATCGATTTCGGTATATCTTTATATCTTTCCCACTTGAATGGGTTTTCTCTTTCTATTTCACGTACTCGAACACGCACATCTATGTAAACGGTTCACATACATGTGTGTACACCAGCAAGAGGTATTCGTTTGCTTCTATTCACATGAACGTTTCCATTTTCTTTTCTTCCAATTTGTTTTATTTTTCTTCATTCAATTTTCAGAATCACAACTTTTCTTCTTTCCTCATTTTGTTGCTCGTAATCATCTTTTGTGTCTTTTTCTCCCATTGAATACTTATATTCCTCTCAATTTCTCTCATTCCTTCAATATTTGTGTGTTTTCCCTTTCTTTCTGAGACACTATCCCTCAGTCACTTCACGTTTTTATCCAATTTCTCGAGATTTGCTTATCTATTTCTTTCTAAGCCTTTGTCTTTTCTCCTTTTTTTCTCGTTCAGGCCTTAATGTCTTCCTTTTTTAATCTGTTAACTTCCATTCTCTTTCATTTCGACATATTTGAACTACTAGTCTCGTTGCTTTTATCCACCTGTTTTTTTTCCCTTCATTAGACCTTCATTGAATTCTTTTCACTCAGATTTCATGCCTGCCATATTGGTTCCTTACTCTGATTATTATTTTCCTTCGTTATTCTTATATTCTTTTTGAATTTATTCTAGTCTCCCCGTTCTTTCTCATTGATTAATTTCATAACGTCCTATTTTTATTCTTCAATTTCATTCATTATTTTACACTTCACTTGCTTACATTTGCTCGTCCAGTCAATTCACTTTTGATTTAATTTTCGCTTCTTTTTCAAGACATGCCTTGAAAATCATCATTACAAAATGTATTAATTAATTCTGAACTTTCATTTTTATTTTACAGTCTTAATTGCTCATGTCCCCCTTCGCGTCCCCTGTTGTTGTTCTGTCTTTATTTCTCATTTTGTGTTTATGTCAGACTTGAACATCTGATGTCAAATATTTGATGTTCGGTTTAGTAAACCTTTTAACCGTAATTCAAAACTCTCTTACCAAGGTCGGGGAGACTTCTTTGGATTCCCAACTAAGTTTCAGTTCAAGGACATATCTAAGACCATTTATTTTTCTTCCCTTATCCATTATGTTTTTATCCCACTCGCCCTTCTATCACTGCTCTCATTTTCACTTAGTTTTGCCTGGTTTGTATCCTCTTCCTTTTCTTTTCGTTCTCCACATCATATTGCATGTTTCCCTCAGTCAATCAGTGAAACCAGTGACTAGCATTCTTTCCATATACATTTTTACATTGTATTATTGTTTCATACACATCAGCAATTCTATGCAGAATTTTTTGACCTTCTTCTTTAATTCTCTGCTTTGTTTACTCTATATTAAAGCCACATATCATTTTACTATTTTGATTTTCACTAACACTCGATCAGGTATATTTCCTTTTTCTGTATTTTTCTTTCTTTCTTTCTTTCTTTCTTTCTTTCTTTCTTCCTATATATATATATATATATATATATATATATATATATATATATATATATATATATATATATATATATATATATATATATGGCTATATTTTCCTTAGATGATAGGTTCCCGGATTTATATCGAAATTCTTCTCATAGTCTCCTTCTCACTCAAAGAATCTTTTCATCCATATTACTTTTTCTTTTTTTTTAATCAATCCCAACTCCCTGCACGAATCTCCCAACCAACTCCCTCTTTTTTTCAATTGCAATGATATTTGTCATTGATTTCTCTCTTTCAATAATTATTTCGCTCGTTCCCTATTCCTCTTTCTGCCTCTGTCCTCTTCACTTAGACTTCATTCTCCTCACTATACCTTTGTTGATTCGTCTCCTTACTTTGGGGATTTTATATCTTTTACCAAAATGCAACTTCCTTCTTTTTTCTTTCTTTTGATCATTTTTCTTTAATTTCTCCTTAGTCACTCTCCGGAGATATTGTATCATGCTCAGAAATTCTTTCCTCTTCCCCCTTGAAAAAATAAATCCTGCATCTTCTGAATCCCTTACCCTCCATCCTCATGACTTCAGTATATCTATCATTTACGACAATCTTTCTGAAATCATTCAACTCTTATCTTTCTTTGCCTTACAAATAAAGCTTGGCTTCTCGGCCGATTACATTGCCAAAAAAGAAAAGTAAAAGAGAACTGAACGATGAAGTCAGAATATCGATGTCTGCACAATTAGAACCAATTTATCAGGAGACGACTGCACAGAAAAATATATGAAACGAAAGAAAAGACAAGAAATCAATGTCATTCTTACAAGGGGGAAAGTGATTTGAGGAAAAAAAAATGTCTGACACTGGAAGAGAGAATTAGACAGGATCACACTGCGTGATTGTGCCCGGCAGAGCGTCGGCATGTAGGAAGCTTTTCTGTCTTTCACTTGCTTTCCTATACGTCTACAATGGAAATAAGCTGCTTGATTGCGTCCCCATGCAGCATGTATCCATGCAGGTTTAGTAATGCGAATTTGCTATAATTACATAGGTGTACACACACACACACACACACACACACACACACACACACACACACACATATATATATATATATATATACGTTGAAAGGATGATTCCAGTATAGCAATATGTGCTTTTATATACAGGCACACACAAATATACATGTATGCATATATATTTATGTGTATTTAAAATATTGTTCTCTTGGAATTAAATACATACTCTTGAATGTTTTTGTATAAGCCTATGTAAGTATTTACACATGTATATGTACTCGTATATGTGTATAACTATGCATATGTATTCATTTGTATATATATATATATATATATATATATATATATATATATATATATATATATATATATATATATATATATATATGTATATATAAACAATTGTATGGGTGTTCTCTCCCTCCCTCTCTCTTTCTCTCTCTCTCTCTCTCTCTCTCTATATATATATATATATATATATATATAAAGATATATATATGTTCTCTCCCTCCCCCCTCTCTCTCTCTCTCTCTCTCTATATATATATATATATATATATATATATAGAGAGAGAGAGAGAGATAGAGAGAGAGGGAGAGGGAGAGGGAGAGAACACCCATACAATTGTTTATATATATATATATATATACATATATATGTATATATATATATATATATATATATATATATATATATATATATATATATATATATATATATATATATATATATATATATATAAACAATTGTATGGGTTTTCTCTCCCCCTCTCTCACTCTCTCTCTCTCTCTCTCTCTCTCTCTCTCTCTCTCTCTCTCTCTATATATATATATATATATATATATATATATATATATATATATATATGTATATATATATATTTCATGGGTAGTTTTTGGCACGCATATATAAGTACATACACAGTATCAGACAGTATTAGTGGAAGATTTATTCGAATGAACGCCTTACTAATAGTAATTGCAACTGGATCTTGAAGCGTATATAAGAGTGTGGCTCTTGGTAAATGCTTCATGTACTGAAAATCTCATGAAAGTCGTTATGGAAAAAGGATATCAATGAAAAAAATATTCAGAAAAAAAAGTGGGCAAGATATGAAAGCTGGTAAGATTATTTCTCCACGTTGAAAATTTATCATTTGTGAGAACTTTAAGTGAAAATGATTTTTATGGAGTATAGAGACGTTTATTAGGAAAACTTGGGCACACCAACACCCACACAGCAGGACAGATCTTGTCTTGCTTTTTTCTCATTCACCGTTCAGTGTCTCCAATAAATAGATTACAGAATTCGGCTTTCGTTTCTTAACCTTGTCTCCTATCTTATTCTCCAAGTTTCCAATGGGATTTAAGTCGAGACTTCGTTCAGGCCATCTCATGACTTCCGTGTTCTCTCCTTTCAATACCTTCAACTAATTCAGCACTGTGACAGGAGACTTTGTCCTGCATAAAAATGGCTGGCAGGTTGAGATATGCTTGTAAAGAAAGAATGGCATGTTGCTATATTGTCCAATAATTCTCACAATGGGTCGAACACATTCAGAAGATAACATTCGCCATAGCATGACTATTCCTCCTCCAAAACATAGCAGAGTTTTTGACACACTTTGGTTCAAATCTGTACAACAAATTGTCCGGCGTGAGATCTAACTAAATTGAATTTATTTTCATCGCTGAAATGAACTTTGGACCAATTCTCATCCTTCCAAACAATGTGGTACTTTATCTATTCAAGTATAGTCTTCTTAATCTTTTTTTATGATAAGTTTAGTAGCTGGAGAACAAGCTTTCAATCCAAATTCGTTTGATTGCTACTGTACGGCAGCCCGTCTCCTAGTTTGATTCGCCTTGAAATTTTAGCTGCAATGTTGAAGGCGTTATTCATGACATATCTTTTAATCATTTTGTCCTCTATAAAGTTTGCCTTACGTGGTCATACGGCTATTTTGTAAAACGACCTACAAAAGATTTTGTTCCATTGCGTAGTTTTGAAACTCTTTGAATTACACTCTTAAACCGGCCTAGCCTTCCCGAAACTGCAGTGAGAGAGACATTCCATCAATGTAAACCTTATCAATCATTATTATCATATGCCTGTGAATCTTTAGAATGTGACAAAAACAAAACCGTTCCCCATTTTGTCCACTATAGCTGAAATTTTTCTTCTAAAACCTCCACTTTCTTAACTACCTTCAATAGGAGCTTTTTGTACATGAAATAAACCGAAAGCTACGTTTTCTATATTTTCAAGATCCTGTAGCAATTACTATCAATAACCAGTGCATGTGATAAGATCGTTTATTTGTTCTATCCGATACTGTATGGGTATGCATTTTGATATTATATATGTATATATATATATATATATATATATATATATATATATATATATATGTGTGTGTGTGTGTGTGTGTGTGTGTGTGTGTGTGTGTGTGTGTGTGTGTGTGTGTATACATGAACTAGATGAATGCAAAAGTAATTGCCAACTTCCACATCAACTTCAAAGCAAAATATATTAGCTTGGAATAAAAGTCATTGATTAAAAGAAGAACCTTCAGATTTTTTCATTTTTGACTTGTAGGAATGAATCAATTCATTCTGGAATCATAAGATGCTGGGGTGTAAATGCATTTTTCGAAGGCATTTTGACCGGCTGCTTGGCTGTTGTTGACCTCCTCTTGAAGGATGAGGTGGAAATGCTTTGAGAAGTGGTTGTCGCTCAGAGAGGCCATAAAAATGTCTACTACTGAATAAGAACAACTCTACCTCTGTTGATCAGATAATATCCCTTCCTATCCACTCGACCTTTTTTTTCAGAAAATTCATCTGTCGTGAAAATCTTGGTGCTATTTTCACTATGTGACTATAATAACAAAGTAAACCTTTTTCTGCAAATGTTGCGGAGATACAGCTGACTTGAAATTATTTTCTCTCGTTAGTTATTTTACTTTGCTTTCAAACCAGAATAGCATATTTAGTTAATGTTGTAGTATTTGGGGAAAAATTTGTTTACGTAAAATGAACCATTACTTTGTGTCCATGCAACGGAAGTTGGGCCTACAAATATACAATTACTCCCGGCGACATTTTATAAAATAACAAATAAGAACATGAAAAATCAAATGGCAAGAAAACTTTTTTTAGACATACGAGTATATTTTCACCGCATTTGGGGCAGACTGCAATACCAGTTATCATTGAAGGTGTTTGAATGCAAGACGAACTTTGGTATTGCTTATTTACAACAAATAAGTTGAGAGACACACCTCAATTTTATGAAGCCATGAATGTTAAGGTTGGAAGTTATCACAAGCAGGAACTAATGCAATAAAGAATTGCTCGATTGTTTACCAAAAAAACTTTGAGGCCTTACTCCCGTAAGTCAGATACCTTCTGCAAAATTTAGAAAAAAATGATTTATCTCAGAAGTTTGAAATACTCATAGTTAAAAAAATTATAATGAATGTAAATTATTGAAAATTAATTGATTTTCAACATGTTCGGATTAAAACCCTTAGAACAGAACTATATTAATTTGTATAATCTTGTATGAAAATATCTTGAGAAATCTTTTTATTTAGTGTTTGGAACAATCTAATTTTGTTTTTGAAGAAGTTGCTTACACTGTGAATAGGACGTGTTAAGATTCGTTAATCGTTGAAAAACATATTTTCCTTTGTAAAATGAGACGCCTCTATTGAGTCTGACCGTATTTTTCAGAGGCTTTTTCGTTTTTGAGAAAAAGCAACCTTTTAAGGTCAATCGAATGAAATGATAGTGAAATGGGTAATCGATCTACGATGTGAAACTTTATCCTGTTTGTGTCAATTTTAATGTAAATATGTCTGAGACTGGACACCAGCATTCCATAAGTTGATAGAAAACTTCATTGTCACGATAATACTTACTATGATAGATAATGACAATACTTACTGTTGTTTCATTGATGAAAAACGTGCCATCTTGTATAGAAATCAATTCTATAGTAACTGAATTTTGTACCATTCGTGAGAATAGTTACGGGTGGAAATTAGAATGTATAATTCTATTCCCACTATTTTGAATCAGAGATTCGAAAACGACCTTTATTAACCTCCAAATCAAATATAGCTAGTGTTGGAAGCTGACTTCCTCTATGTCAAAATGAACGAAATATATGAAAATATATATATATATATATATATATATATATATATATATATATATATATATATATATATATATATATATATATATATATATATATATTTCCCTTTCCGAATTTCAACAATTTTCGGTTCATTCCGGTCCAATTTTGATAAAAACATATTCTGACAACCCAGTTTCTACAAAGCAAGGACTTTATAATTAGCATTTATAATTTTTTTTTTTTTAGATCCATGTCATCTTTGATGAACTTGTGGTTGGTGACTTGGCGGGCTAATTTACAGTTTATTCTTTATGTATGCAATAATCAGCAGAGAGATCACTATGAGGAAATTAAAATAATCTACTTAGAAGTTATAAATGCCATTCTAAAAGTCAGAAATTCTTGAATAAAACAAGGCCAATAAGAAAAAATGCGTATCTGCACGGTGTGCTAACAACGTTGTAAAAACTTTAGAAAAATAAACACCCAACACAATTTTTTAACACTGAATAGATAAAAATATTAATGAAATGGCAAAATACACTTCGTAGAATTTTGCTAACACATTAACAAATTTTTGACTATTTTATGTTAAGGTTAGAAAAAATGCTGTGGCACAAAATAGCCATATTCTGTGGAATGTACCCACGTGTAACTAAACTTTGCAAAATAAAATTGTTCAATTTTGCCACTGCATTAATATTCTTTGTCTGATATGTTTGTTCTGTGCCTCTTAAGTTTTTACAATTATGTGAGCACTTTGAGTAGGTATTTATTTTTGTCATTGGTACATACATACATACATACATACATACATACACACACACACACACACACACACACACACACGCACACACACACATATATATATATATATATATATATATATATATATATATATATATATATATAACTGCATTTCACTGTAACTGCATCTGAAAGTGAAGTGACATCGCCCCACCGTGTCTGTGAATTTTGCAATAAGAGCAAGGTGCATTCAGGTATATTCATTTGGGTATTGTTAATGTTAGATCCAGCACATCAGCATTTCTTTCAATGATCTTGGCATTTCTTTGCAGATTTCAATTAAATTAAATAGTTTAGATTTTACCGCCCATTAAACTGAAAGAATGAGAGCAGAAACAATATGAGAAATGAATACAAAGTGTGCAGTTCGCATTTTATCAGTCCTTATCTTTTCATTGAGATAAATGCTTTACCATTTGATTCTCACAAGTACATATTCTTTACTTGTTGATGCATCCCTGCTTGAATGCCTTAACCTTTTTGCATCCTACTGTCGGATTGTGTTTATGCGCATATGTACTTGATACACGAGACTTTTACATAAAATAAGTTGCATGTATGCAGTTAGGGATACAAAACATTCTTCCAATTTCTTTACTTCGCATAGCTCCCTCACCTCTTACTCTCTCTCTGTCTTCCTCTCTTTCTCTCTCTCTCTTTCTCTATCTCTCTCTCTTTATATATATATATATATAGACAGACAGACAGACAGACAGACACACATATATATATATATATATATATATATATATATATATATATATATATATATATATATATATGGAATGTGGATTTGCTACACAAACACATTTATATGTCTGTCCTATTTGGATTTTTCAGGCGAATGATTCCGTTTATTTTAGTTTCCTTTTTGGGACATTTTTCGTCGGGATGTCTGCAATTCTCGATTGTAGCGTCTTTCTTTTATTCTATTTCATCTGGTTTAGTGGTTGGCTATTGGTTTCTATATTTTGTTTTATTCAGTAAGGGTGCACGTCTGTTGGTGGTTATGAATTACAAACTAAATGATATGGCGTGAGTGCTTATATTATCAGCTAGTAGTGCTTCTATCAGTTCATTTTAGCCTCGAATTCGACTTCAAAATTCATTTTTCTCATTTCTTTGATGATATGTATTTCAGTATTCTCACATTTTTGCATGTTGCTGTTTCCCGATTAGTAGTCCGTCGTCCCCGAATTGTCCTATATATTTGGAATCTAGTTTCACAGTAATCTTACATGAAACATACAGTCCGATTAGATTCGACTTCTCTATCACTTTCTATGAACAAACAGAAGTCAATAACACACAAATAGGTATACAAAAAATAACTACACATATCTTATTCACAGAGCCTCCTAAAGGTAAATCCAATCAATATAATTACCTTAAGAGGAAGCAGACCAAACCCAATATAATCAAACAAAACACTGAAGTCATATAAATGGGATCCAGGAATGGGGAAATAAATTTAAGTGAGAAAAAAAGTCATACCGAAAATGAACTTATAAAAACACTACTTACTGATAATATAAGCACTCACACCATATCATTTAGTTTGTAATTCATAACCACCAATAGACATGCACCCTTATTGAATAAAACAAAATATAGCAACCTATAGCCAACCACTAAACCAAACAGAATAGAATAAAAGAAAGACCCTACAATCGAGAATTGCAGACATCCCTCCCCAAAATGTTCCCAACAGGAATCTGAAATAAACCAAATCATTCACCTGAAAGCGCCCAAACAGGGGCAAAACATAAACGGGTTTGTATAGTGATTCCATTATATTTTAAGCTCTACTTCAAACCAACTTGTATGGAATATTCACCCAATAGTTCGGATTGTCGACCAAAAAATATTGAATCGAAGTAGGGCACAAAAAGCAAGTTTCCCTATATTTTAGTGTAGATAAAATTGTTTGTTTGTGAAATCCACATCCGTCTAAATTGATCTTGTATCTCTTTGAGAGCTGTATGGTGACAGTGGCTTGGTGGTCTGAGATAGCTTTGAAGCCTACCACGTTGTCTTTGAGCTCTTTATTGTTATAGGAAGCCTACTCAACTTTGTTTTACTTTCTCTGAGCGAAGGATCACCCTAGGATGGCAAGCCTTCGGCAGAGCAGGGTCGACCTTCAAAATGCATGTCGATCCCAATAATCCTAAAAAGAACTGTATACAACCAGTGCATCCTCCCATTAGTCACTTATGGAGCTGAAACAAGTAACCTGACCAAAAGACAGCCTCGTAAACTGAGAAGCATACAATGCGCACATGAGAGAATTATGCTCAAGCTCACATTGAGAGATCGCAAGAGTGCACAGTATATCAAGAAGAAAACAGGAGCCAGAGACCTCATAAAATCTATAAAAAAACATAAATGGCAATGGGCAGATCATGTTGCAAGAATAACAGACAACTGATGGACATCACAATTCACAACATTGATCCCCAGAGATCCCATGCCAAACTGAGGCCGACAAAATACAAGACAGAGAGATGAACTGTACAAATTTAGAAAATATTGGCTTTGTAACGCCCAAGACTGAGAAGTGTGGCGAATCCTGGGGAACGACAATATCCAACGACGGACGTTAAAAGAATGATGATGATGATGATGATGCTGATGAAATTGATTTTTTTAATATGACCATGAATTTACTTCGGTTTTTAGTTTGTATGTTACTTTGTTGAATTCGTACTCATAACTTACATTTTATACTCGCATTTTTTACAGTTTAAATGGAATGCAATCATCCAGTTTATGAACTTAACTTTGTCTCCGTTATATTTCATATTTGAAAAAAAAAAAAGAAATTGTGTATCTCCATGTTTTTTTACTGGTTAATCGTTGATGTTAAATGATTGTCAGTGAATATTCTGGATACGGTAAAACTAACACATCCACGCCTTTCCCATTCACCAAAACCAGTAGGAGGACAAAATTTGACTCAAGGACGATTTGATGTGGGGTTATCATACATTTCAGTCTGCATGGCTATCGTCGTGAAGAAATGAGAGCCCTCACTTTGAGTTTCTCTAGACGAATACTGAACTCCATCGTCTTGACTGTATAAAGCAATAACACACTTCATAAGGTAGAACCTTATTGGTTATGGCACCATATCAGTATCAGTCTTGTCAGAAATGGTCAAAACTCAAAACTCAAGGCCGAATCCTTTTTGTGCAAGAGTTTACATGAATAGCGCGTTAGTATTGATTCGGAGGAAATATCGTGGTTGGCAAAAAATCCACAATGGCACTTATCGCAGTTAGGAGGATTGAAGGGATTAATATAATGCAAAAAGTAATGATAATTGAGAAACATCATGTTTTGTGAAAATTGGTTATTGAACGTTGAATTGCAATGGAATGCCTCACCTCTGGTGGCCGAAACTTGCAACTTTCGAAAATACACCTTTCACTTTGGAACCAAGCTCCCCATATATTATTTACTAAAAATCATCTTATAGAAATTATATATATATATATATATATATATATATATATATATATATATATAGTTGCATAGTACCTTTCAGAGAAGGATTATTTACGGTACTACTATCTAGGGATAGATTGTCGCTCTGCAACACCACTGAGTGAATTCAGTGAAGCTGCATGGATAATTGAAGCACAAAGGTTCAAAGGAAAGACAAGAAGTCAACTAAAAAGGAAAATAAAGACTATAAATTGATGTCAATAATACCAAACCTCATTTATCCAAATCTCCGTATATATATATATATATATATATATATATATATATATATATATATATATGATTAGTAGCAATTATATCGTTAACAATAAAGTCGTACACAAAAATACACCTAGAACGATTAAATTCTGCACACCTTGCAACATAAAAAACAGTCTATGTTGCAACCACCTCAAGTACACCAACACATTCACGAGCACCACCACAAAAGAGAGTTACCACATATATCACAATAGCAACTGCCGCAGTAAGAACATTATATACCTTCTAGAGTGCAATAGATGTAAGTTACAGTACATAGGCAAGTCCGACTGGCAATTTGATATTAGACTCAACAATTATAGACATAGGATTAAGTCAAAAAATGATCGTAGCCCACTTCCTGTAGAACTACACTTTTGCACCCCTGACCACAATTTTGCCACTGACGCTAGCTTCACCATCATAGAAAAAAAAGAAAAAACTACTCCAATTGACATAACTAAAGTTCTAGAAAAACACGAAGACATGTGGACCAACAAACTTAAAACCCTATATCCTAATGGATTAAATACTAAACTGAACAACCCTCACCACACAGAACACTAATACACACAACTCCTACCATTAATATTCTCACACCCACATCTAAGACACATTCAATAATGGAAGCTTCAAAGTCACCTAGACCCATTGGAAAAACTTCACCTTAGCCTGTTATAACAACTGTCCAAATCATAGCCAAAACATTTTCAGTAACTTTTAAGGTTGATACCTATGTAGCTCCTTGACCCCACCACCCCTCCTTCTACACTATCCCAAACATACCAAAAAATCCTCCTCCACAACACTACCCCCTACCTTGACACACTCTGCCCTCCCCAAGACCAACTGCTGCTGCTTTACCAAAATCCCAATACCTTCTGGTCATTCTTACATTCAGCAGGAGGCCTCTAGTAGCCCAGACAACAAAACTTACCCACAATGCATAGCCCCTGGCAGTGGACTCTGGTTCCACATGGTACATTTTAATTCACACTCACACAACACACACCACTGATGATGGGAAGAATCCCGAAACATGTATGGACTATTGACATATAAGGATTAATAAACCTTACCACCAAAAACTTCACTCCCGAGTCTGTCTCACTCTCTAAAGTACACATTATATATATATATATATATATATATATATATATATATATATATATATATATATATATATATATATATATATATATATATATACATACGTGTGTGGGTATGTATATATGTTTCAAAACTGAAATGTGCAGAGTACCACGTGCTCATATCAGTATATCTCCATTTATACCTAGTTAGAAAACATTACTCTTTAATAAGCGTAGATATTGTTTCATAGAAAGTAAACTGAATGTTCTTTTTATCTTCATTTTTCAAGAGAATCAACTCTGAAGATCTATACGTCCTTTGATATTTTCTATATGAATCGTATCGACGAATTCTTTTAATTTATCCATTCTTATCAAATTTGTCTTTTCATGAGCGTTCTTTCTCATTCCACAACAAACTAATTGACTTCCTTTCAGTGGTGATATTCCCAAGAGACAGGCCACCTGCTCCACTCACTTACGGACGGCAAAACATACAGCCCAACATAGAATACCCGTGCGCACAACTCTTTTCTCGAATAGAATATATTTTGTTATTTATTCTTATTGGATGGAGTATTGTAATGCAATGTTTTTTTTTCTCATTTTGAATATTTTTTGCTACATCTTGATAAATGATGAAAAATGGAGATAAAACTAGTCGAAATGAATAAGAATATATTTTGCCTTTATGATATTCTATTGCATGAAATGTTTTCCGTTCCAGCATCATCTTTTTTCTGAGAAAAAATGTGCAGAAACTAAAAAATATATATTTATATATATGTATATACATAGGGAAAATATCATTGTATTGAATATAAGAATGTTTCTATTTATGTTACATTTCAACGCCTGGAACTTGCATTGAAAAAATAGCTGGGTATTTTTGTTTTAATTTTTCAGATCATAAAAGATTTTTTTATGTACAGCATTGAACAGTCTCAAAGAGAAGTATGTCTGTATAGGTTTTCACGAATACAATTCTCCTAACACTCAGTGATAAAAGAATATATAAATAAATAAATAAATATATATATATATATATATATATATATATATATATATATATATATATATATATATATATATATATATTCTATAAAACCTACGAATACTTGCCCATTATCTAGCGTGTATATTTCGTACAAGTACTTAGAAAGCTGCACCCTAAAGGCCTCAAATGTGTCAACAGAGCTAACTTAACCCCTGGATACTGTGTTTCCTACAGTTCATTTTATCTTATAAACTATATTCTTTTCAAAGATTCATTTCATGATGATGGCCATCGTTCGCTATTATTACCCAGTTCTTAAGGTTGCAGAAATTGGATATTGCGTATTGCGCTCAAACTCCAAATGAAGAAATAATAAAACGTTTTATTAACCTTACGAAAACTTGTTTTAAGAAAAATTCTGGAAAGTTTTAGGGCGTAGCTCTATTCACAATTCAACTACAATGCTAAATTTGTCTGTCGTGAGAAGAAAGTTCAAAACGTTTGAGTGTGGGGATGAAATTCTATTCAAAATATTACAATAAAGCCGGCAAACGTTTGTTCATTTATTTGGTTGTTATCTTCTTATAGTTGTTCAGATGACTGCTAGAAATTCGTCTAAATGCAAACCCGACCCCAGGATTAATTAAGGATTTGTGGAAAGGGCCCCCTTTCATGGTCGAAATTACATTGCCTATTCTAATTTGTGAGCTCTTATTTCATCATCAGTTTTTCAACGTCCGTCGTTGGACGTAGACCTTCTCCAGGATTCGCCACACTTCTTGGCGTTGCGGAGCCAGTACTTTCTGAATTTGTCCAGCTCGTCTCTCCATCTGATATTCTGCCGGCCTCGGTTCTGCATGTGGTCTCTGGGGATCTATGTCATGAGTCACGATGTCCATCGGTTGTCCACCATTCGTGCCACATGACCAGCCCACTGCCATTTGAGTTTTTTAATGGATTCTATGATGTCCCTGACTCTTGTCTTTTCCCCGATGTACTGTGCTGTCTTGTGGTCTCTCCATGTGAGATTGAGCATAATTTTTCCTGTGCACGTTGCATAGTTCTCAGAATGCGGATTTTTCTCTTCGTTAGGTTCCATGTTTCAGCTCCATAAGTGACTATGGGGAGGATGCATTGGTTATACACTCTTCTTTTTAAGATCAATGGGATCTTCTTATTTCTGAAGGCTGAGCTTGCTCTGCCAAAGGCTTGCCATCCTAGGGCAATTCTTTGCTTGATTTCTTCTTCTTTTGAGGGTTACATGGAGATTCGTTATCCTAGGTAGATGTAGTGATCTACTTTCTCCAGTTCCATGTCTTCGATTCTGATCTCACTGTTTTTATCCCCGATGAGTTTGTTTCACATGATATTCGTCTTGCTGAAGTTCCTGTGTAGGCTGACTTCCTTGCTCTCTTCATTTAGTTCATCAATCATTAGTTGGAGGTCGTGCAGGTTCTCTGCCAAAAGGGCAATGTCGTTTGCAAATCCGAGGTTGCTCAGATACTACTGTCAAACACATCCAAGTTCTTAATCAAGTCAATGTAGGCAGCGACCACAGAATGGTATGATGTAAACAAAGAAAAATGTTCCACACAGAACTGCAACTTCTAAACATACCAAAAAAGGACGCTCAATCTTTCAAGCTCAAAATGAAAAACAGATTTAGAATTCTTACTGAACAAGACGACATCAACATCAACGAACTAAACAACAAAATGACAGCATCTATCATAGAAGTTGCTGCTATATTCAAACCAATGAGCACACAACACACTACTAAAATCTCATACAAAACCAGAAATATTTTTGAAAAACACAGAAACTTCAAGCCACCGGCAACAACAAGAGAAAAAATAGAACAGGCCGAAATAAATTAATCAAGAAAAAAACGAAGGGAAGATAGAAGAAGATACACGACGGCAGTCATTGAATCAACTCTTGAAAGATGTCAGGGCTTCGAAGCTATAACTAAGGAGGAAAGCTATTACCAGCATGCTCAAGGAAAATGGAAACCTAACAATATTCAGACGCAGGATTGTCAAACGTGCCAAAGAATTTTTCCAAAAACTTTATTTGTCCAAACAAGGACTACAAAACAATGAACAAGATACACAAGATGTGAGCAATCAACTCGACAACTTCCCACAAGTAACACCATGGGAGGTGAAACAAGCCATTAAACAGATGAAGAAGATAAAGGCCCCTGGACTAAACAACATCACCATCGACCTATTCCGAAAGGCAGGTAAAATCCTCCTTAGGAAACTGGCTGTCCTTTTCAACTTGTTTCTAAAACACAGTTAAGTCCCAGATGAAATACAGCTATCATAATGCATTTATATAAAAAAAGAAACCCGAAAGACCTCAACAACTATAGGCCTATAAGCCTACTCAACTGCATATACAAAGTTTTCACAAAAATCATCACCAACCAAATCACAAAAAAACTCTTTAACTCTGGCTGTAAAAGAAGCTACTCAACCATGGACCACCTGCATTCGATAAATCAACTGAAATAATAAGCAGCAGAATATAAACTACCACTCGCCGTAGCATTTATCGACTTCAAAAAGACTCAGTAGAAATTCCTAAGGTCATGGAGGGTCGAAGTGCTGAAACATGTATACAATAGCAGCAACTCCTTTATCAGGCTACATAAAGACATGGACCCTTTTCAGCTCCAGAAAGGAGTACGACAAGGTGATACCAGCCTACCCAAACTCTTCACAGCCTGCCTTGTGATGATCTTCAGAAGACTGGACTGGGAGAGTAAAGGGACTAGAGCTCCTGTTTACGTATCCTTTATTCATAAATTAATCATTAGAAACACAAATAATCAAGTGATTAATAACCTATAAAATAATATCAGTGGGTTAAACTCCGACTAAGGATATAATTTTTTTTAAATTTCAATTTTCTGCGCTTACAATATGGTAGTCAATCAAACCTTCCAGAAATTAGTCATTTATCAGAAATTAAGAAAAAAACATATTGCATAATAGCTACCTAAGCATTGAATACCTATAAAAAAAACAGTAATTTTTTATAAAAGTATTTTTTTGAATAAAACTCCAACTCGTAATCAGGAAAATAATGATTCATAGGATTTTTTGTAATTGCGGTGACTTTTCCTCGATTTATGAGTTTAAAAAAAGAAGAGGGGAACCGGTGTTCACAGGTGTTCTAGGCTCGACTATTATCCTCCTTGTACGAATTGATGAGGATTGCTCTAAAGAGAATACCTAATCATGTGTTTTGGACGACGTGGTTATACGTATTAATAATTGGGCGTAATCTGCTTTCGTTGTTTGCATGTGTAAGTGGGTTCGGGCAATGAAGACCTGAACGCCTTGGCTATATGTAGCTGCCTTTTGTAAAAATTTCATTTCGTAATATGGAAAGTACATAAAAGTCATCCAACCAAACTGAGTGTGTGCAGAGTGGAAACAAAAGAACAAAGCCGTTGAGGTAAAGATTTCTTTTGAATTATTGTTTTCATGATTCTCTTCAAGCAGTGCAAGCACATTAACCGTCGACCCTAACAACGCAATCGATTTAATATGCAACATTTAACTCCATTCAGAGGAGAAGCAAATGGACGGCAATTCGGTTTGATTTGATAGCCACGATCTTCATGGGTCACTTGAAATAGATTCACCCTTTACAATCAGCATGATAACATGTAATACAAAGTAAATTTACCCGAGAATTCGGAGCAGTAATACACACCTACAGTAAAGAGGGTAGCTCACCATTGATAAATCTTAGCTAGCTAACTCAGAAGATAATATTGTTGTGAAACTGATTCTCCCTTGGTGCACCAAACTTGCATCCATGTGCCAGATTAGGCAAAGTTTGTTAAATATTTAGGGCCTCTACCGTATCTCAATTGTTGGAAAACTTGTTTTGAAGAGTTCAATCATCATTAAAAGTCAAAATGCTTTGTCTTTTTATTAATCTTAGTGAATAATTATATCTACAACTAGTTGATTACCGTGAAAATTTGACGGTTATATTTGATCTTTTTTTTTTGAGTGATTTGAACAAAGGGACAACTAAAATCATTTCATTGGAAGAGTTCATTTTTTAACGGTTTGGACGAGATATTTTATGAGCAAAATTGTTTCCTTCAAGCTGAGGAGTCCGATTTTACAGACTGAAAAACAGAAAAATCACACTCAACATCGTATAAGTGTTTTTTCTTTCTTTCTAGGAGTAGAAGAGTCTTTGAATTTTTCCATAAAAACATGTAAAATCATAATTTATACATTTACAACTGAAGAAATGAATGTAGAGCAGTCTGAAAACAATGCGTTATCTCAATAAACACCTATTAGCGAAACCATGGAATCTAACCCAAACGCTTATTCTCAGACAAAGAACCATGTAAGGTGCACAAGATATAATAATACTCAACGTAAGATGGAGAGATAACAAGACAGCACGGAGAAAAATAGAGTTATCATAAAATCTATTTGGAAGCCCAAATGACAGTGAGCATGCCATGTTGCAAGAATGTAAGATAGCCGCTGGACATCACAATACACAACTTGGATCCCCAGTGCTCGTATGCAAATTTGGGAAAATAAAAAAAAGACGTCACGATGATTTGGACTAGTTCCGGAAATATTGGCGCCCTGCCAACACTTTTTTTATATTTGCATTCATGAAAAAATTGAAAAAAAAGATCCCCCTAATGATATTGATATGATAGGTCTTGAACCCAAACATGTGAAAGTATCATTTGAATATTTCTCTATCGATTTTAGTAGGATAGTAACAAAAGAGAGACACAGCAGAGTGATATAGCAAAGAAATGATGAATCGGAGAAAAAATTCAAAGGAGTGTCACATAAAGTGACAATGAAAATGCCTCAGAATCGATTTTACTGCCTATGGAACATAAAATAAGTAGGGATCAACATATCGTTTCTGGAAAATACACTGCCCTTCATAGTTGTTAGCTTCAAGTCGGGCTTATGCTCTCACTTGGAGCAGTTACAGTTGGACCAGTTGTAGTTGCTCAACTTTTCCTTGAATAACAGGGAAATGAGCTTTTCAAGATATTTCATTCAATGAATATCAATTTGTAAAATCCCTTCCAAGGCTGATCCGTTCCTTGAGCTGATTAGTTATATCATTTCTCTTTGATTTTGAAATGATTCTATGAAAAATTGACTATTTGAGAATTTGCCTTATTTTGACCCACTCACGTGCACACACACACACACACACACACACACACACACACACACACACACACACACACACGTAGATTACAGCAGACTTAAGAGTGCAAAATTGCTATGAGAACTCGTCTTCATCCAAACTCATCCTCAATTATATCCTCATTAGTAATTATAATTATTTCCTGAATTTTTTAAAAATGAACCATCGTCAATTATCATCAGTTTTTAACTACAATTTCTTTCATCTTAATTTCAGTTACTTTTCATCACAACTAATCAAACTGTCAACCCACAGACCTTTGTAAACGGCACGTTCAGAAGAGTTCAGTATTTCAATTTGAATAAATAACAAAATTTCTTATCTCATTACATTTGAAGAAGTATGTGTGTATGTATGCATATCGGTTACTGGACATTTGTACGTAGTAGGAAATAAGCATTTGCCAGATATATTGGTCGGCACACAATGTACTGCAGTATTGAGCTTTAAGTTTTTTTTAGCCCTGTAACTCCCCCAAAATCTAATAAAATAGATAAAACAATAGAGATTATAGATATTTCCTCGTAGTTCTTTCCACGAATTACATCACCCCTTTGCCGTATGTTCTTCTGAATTATCCAAAATTAGATTTAAAATATCTCAACTGGCCACACAGCAGATAAGTGACCGGAGTACTTCGAAGTTGTGGTTTTGTGCAACGGTCGAAAAATAATTTTTTCCTGACAATCATGGTAGGCTGCTATATACATCATAACGTGGCACCGTTTTTCAACTGGAACTACCCTAGTATCAAGAAGATACCTTATGTATACTTGTCTGCATATGTACGTGTGTCAATATATGAAAAAATCATGTCCATTTTTCTTTAATGAATGCACCCGAGAATTTATCTACATATTCTTATCTGTGTGTTTATACCGGAACAAAAATCAGCTTTAACCATTCACCCATATCTCTAGGCGTGATTCATTCAAGAGAATCTACATATTAAAAATAACTTTCAAATTTCAAATTTCAAATCTATTTTTATCAAAAAGAGTACAAGACTAAAGAAAATAGAACGTGTAAATTTATTCATAAAAACCGACCACTTTGAACATAATAAAATCAATAACACCTGTCTCCTTCTTCATTTTCGAGTTCCTTAGTATGTTAACCCCTTCAATCTAACACAATATCTTTTTAACACATTGTATAATGTATCCTGGGGAAGGTCTATGTCCAACGACGGACGCTAAAAGACTGATGATGATGATGATGATGATGATGATGTATATTTTTAGGCCATTCTTGTTGCGATTATATTTTTACGGTATTTATTTTAGAATGTAAATTCATGTTATGCTCATGTTGGTGAGCTTTTCAAGTAAGCAGTCACTGTTGTGCTGCTCTTACCATGAAGATCATATAAGGGATGTTCACATGATATTCTCATGTATACTCATATATAAATACCCACATGAATACGTTATCATATGCACACACACACACGAGCAAAGTAATCCATTAACAATAATTACGTAATGTTTGAAGACTCCTCTGTTCCACTGTCACTACACTCAAATCATTTTTGCCATTATGTTGTCCTGGAGGGTTGTTCTGAATGATTTTAATGGTAAATCTTTTTTCAGAAAATGTACTGCAAACAGTTAATATTTCATATCTTGACAAGTTCGCTCTCCAGTTTCTCTTATCTAGAATTGTGTTGGAGTCGGCTAATCTGAATAATTATGTATCTGCCCTGCTTGGTGCCTGAGGAAGTTGCAGTGAAGTTTAGAGGTCAGAAGAGAACCTATGGGTCGATTTATCTAATGGAACGATTACCGACACTAGAAAATAAAGTAGGAGAATATTCTCCAACTGATGGAAATAACTACAAAATCAGCAGGTCTGGTTACTGCAGGGTCAAACAACAATCCTGCTTCTATTCCGGCTTAAAGGGATTTATGTAACTTGTATGATATATCAGAGTAAAACGTAGAAACATCTTTTTACTAATAATGTATTCATTCATCAGAATTAGATTAATCTATAAATTTATAAGCACCCTTGGTTTTGATGCCAGATCAAAGTCAGAAAATCTTGATTTTATTGATGTATTCATTTATCAAATTTAACTAAGCCCTTACACTTTTTTTTATAATGAATGTTGGTAGATGTATAAGAATTTAAAATTTAGCCAATTCAATTAGAGATAAATCAATTAGTCGTGATTTCAAAACATGGGTAGGGAATGTTTATGCCCTTAAATTTGGCGAAGTTTGTTCTTGCTACAGTAGAAAAAAAAAGAAAACCAATCGAAGTTTGGACTGGAGCTTGACAAAATAATAAAAACAAACAAATAATAATGCAGCTCTTGAGAAGATAAAAATGGGTATATAGTATTGATTAATAATAGTTTCTTCATCTTAGTGCTTTCAATACATGTGTACCAGTCTGTGCTCAAACCTTCCTCGAATGCATGAAACTTGAAGAGGTGTTTGAAAAAAATAGTCAATTCAGTTTGAGTGGTGTAAACCCCTTTTTTCTGTCACGGCTGGCCCCTGGGCATAACTGCTTAGAATGTTTGTGTATACGCCAATCAACATTGAGGATTAGAAAACAGGGAAAAAGCAAGTTTTGAGGACTAGGAAAATTATAATATGTCTGATGTCTAACTGAATCCAGTAGATTGAAAATATATGATGGGTCATTTTACGGTACTCTGGTAGTAACTAAATGGTTATCTGCAAAAATGTAGTGCAAGAAATCTACGACAGCTGCTTTTTCTTTCTGATATAATGTGTGCTATAAAGACTGCCCACCGTTAATACAATAAAGGTGAAGAAGTTAATGGCATCTTTTGTCAGAGATATAAGATATAAGAAAAATTATGTAGATGGCAAAAAGTACATTGAGAAAAATACATGTTGCAATAGATTAATTTGAGAAAAAAGATATGCTCGATTGTGAGTGAACAGAATTTCTTTCAATAAGTTAATCTTTTGGAAATTTAAAAATTTATTCATTTAATTCCTGAACCTAAAAAGATTTCTTGTTCCTTTTTTATAACAAGATTCAAGCTTATTCAACCCATTGACCATCACAAGAGCAGCTCAGTTATTTTGATCTAATTGTGACGGTATCTTTGATTATACAGAGTCGCGCAAAATGAGCCAAAAAGTTTGTTTTCTAAGTGAGCAATGAAGGATTCCATTTGAAGTTACGAGCAGAGAAACGTAGTCAATAACTTTCAGCAGGAGGGTAAGAACAAACATCAATTATTCGTCGTTGAGCCATTTAACTGAAAGGGCTGAAAATTTAATCATCTGCATTTTATGGATTAACGAAGGTCAAAATACAAATTGAATATAATTAATTTTCATTGCACTTTTGTAGCAAATTAACTTGAAGTCCTTATTCAGTCCAATGTAATTGGCTGGTTTGAGGTATACAAATCCAATGTGCAAAAGAAGCGAGACAAGGGAGACGAATAGAAACTTTCTAAAAAGCCAATGATACTTGGCTGAAACATTTCAATAAGAAAATTAATGACGACATGCTTGTACTATGCTGCAATAACCAGCCAGCTTGTCTGAAATTTTTCTGCTATTGGATTGGTGCTATATGATATTTTCGTAGTTTTGTACCCTCCACACCAAACAACTGTGAAGTTGGTTACAAATGTGATTTTTGGCTCAAAGTGACAGTTTAGAGGGTGTTGTTTCAGATACTAAAGGATACAATCAATTTCATAACGTCATTAACCATGCCCACTTTTTCACCAACATGAATCTAGAGAAATAAACTTTCAGGGATGAATACAACATTTGGGGTATCAGATTAGAGTTTTTTTGTTTAGAAATCATATTTGAGAAATATACCAAAAAAGTCGTCCAAATAAGATCTCGAATGAACGTAAGTCTAATAATCGTATAACTTATTTCTGTGAATCATCCGACATCACCTACTTGTCCTCATCAATGTCTTAATCAGTATCCTCATCATTATACTAAATATGTATCTCTCTTGGTATTTTCATTCGCACATCGTTCACCGCCTTTACACCATCAGTAGACAGTGCATGGTAATCCAACTAACCGGCAATTGCAAGTAGTCCGGGAACATATTTGCACAGACTTGTATTTACAAGCAACACATTGTGAAAGTGATTTCGGTATAATTTCTTTACTACCATTGAGAGGAGCGGGAATTTTCCCTCATATCTTCCAATCAAACAGAAGAATCATATGATCTGGTGGCCAAGTTGAATTTGCATTACGAAGCTACTGGCGCTTAGCCTTAGGTGAGAGAATAAAAAAAAGTCAAGTCATGAATTACATAGTCTCACGGGTTCAAAAGATTCTGACCGTTTTGAATTATTAGAGAGAAATGACGTTACACAAAGAAAATATATTCACCCAAATTGTGAGTTGAATTCACTAACAAGGTGACTATTTTTAATGATGCTATGAACCAAATGGTACCAAATTAGTTACCAGGGCTTTGGAATGTGACTAGGTAATTTAATATCATCAAAGATGCAATAGAGTTCAAAAAAAGAGAATCGAGAAAATAATCTAATCCCTACAAACCAAGTGTTGCTGGCTACAACTCTTCACTGAAAGCTTCCTTAAATCATCCAATATGACTGCAATAAAAAAAAAAAAGTTATCCCTGAAAATCATTCCATAACTGAATTTGAAACAACATTCTTTTGAATATCATCTTTTCATTCATGCACTTGTATAGGCAGTCCCATTAATGTATCTTACGTGACCATCTGTGGCAATAGATGAAAATACCACCTTGAATTATACAATATAATGAGTCTGTGAAAAAAAAACTACCCTAAAATAATTTAAAAAAAAAAACATAGACAGAGCAAGTTTTAGGTAAAGTAACCTCCATTTCCATCATTGGAAAATAGAATAGACGATAGTAAAACACACCAAGATATTTTTTGATTAAAAAATCGCAGTTTTATTATGTTGTGGTACAATCTAAAACAAATATCCAAAACTGATGTGCATCAACTTACCTTAACATTGCGCTCTGATTAGGTTTTAATTAAAAACTTTTTTCGGAATTCAATAATGAAACATCATTTTTCAAGTATATACAAAACATCTTATGAGACAGCTTGTGTCATTCAGAGCTTGAATTATCTTCTTTGTATGAAGTTTATAGGAAGTGAGAATGTTTATACAAAAATCTTCGAAGAATTAATGTTATTTCTCAAAGCATCTCCTCACAAAATAGATAACATCAATTTATCCGTCTGCAGTGGAAGTCGTTTTAGCGAGACTTGTGTAAAAGACGCTGTAAATAATCTCAGAAAGGGTTTCTGGAGGCAAAGACATTGCAATACACTTCCTTGTCAAAATCGCAATGAAAATGAATAAAAAAAATGTGAAGGCTCCTTCTTCTGATTCAGCTTGGAGGAGGTTTGATCAAACATATTCTTATTAAGGGGGGAATTCTGAATTTAAAAACAACTAATACCTTAAAGAAAACGATCACAGCTAAGCTATAGTTGTGTTCGGGACTCGATGAGCCTTTTTACAATATCGGCATAATACAACCAATTTGCCTCCTAATTGGCATATCACTCTTCCAGATAAAATCATTAATATGAGTGAGTGATAATTCTAAAGAGATCAGATGGGGTAACAATATTCTGTCCTTCACCGGCGTTAACCAAGTAGCATATCATTAGGCTGGCGTCCTCGTTGTCATCGTCATCGTCGTCGTCGTCGTCGTACCATGATTCAGCTACATAGGTTACTATTGGTAGGATGCATTGGTCGTACAACCTTCTCTTTAGGATTAATTTGATCTTGTTTTTCAAGGTTGAGCTTGCTCTGCCAAATGCTTGCCATCCTTGGGTGATTTTTCTCTTGATTTCTTCTTTTTTTGTTGGCCTCATGGAGTTGCACAGCTCTTAATATCTGAACTAACAACGCCCCTATGGTGAATCAGGAATCCCAAAACGCTGTTATTTTGCTCACCCTTCGCCATTCATGCTATCTTGGATTGTTCAAAATATAGCCCCCCCACTGCTAATGTCTTTATGATTATCATATTCTGTCAGACATGAACTTTCCATTCCGCACACACACATACACACACACACACACACACACACATATACATATATATATATATATATATATATATATATATATATGGGTGTTTG
Source organism: Thysanoteuthis rhombus (assembly GCA_963457665.1). NCBI lineage: Eukaryota > Metazoa > Mollusca > Cephalopoda > Oegopsida > Thysanoteuthidae > Thysanoteuthis > Thysanoteuthis major. The sequence continues at coordinate 18,109,330 of OY735213.1, forward strand.
TGTGAGAGAGACAAAGATTACGATATAATCTTTTGTTGATAATATAATTGTCTGCTTTGAGAAATAAATAGAACAGATATAGACCGTGAATAAACAAAATGAGAATTTAGTGTTGAAGCAGTTATTTGGACCTTTGCATTACAGCCGGTTGTTTAGCGACATTACATTGAGGTGGCTACTGTATCAATTGCAGGTTTGATCCTGCAAATGTTCATTATTTTCAATTTTTCCTTTTTTACGCAAAGAAAAAATGACACATTAACCTTGCAATAACAGCAGATCATTTTAGATAGAGTGTATGTGTGTCTGCATGTGTTCGTGTTTGTGGGTGGGTGCATGCACTAGATTATACGTGAATGTACACACGTATGTATTTGATTACCTACGCTATTTCCCAATGTAAATTGCTGCAAGTACCGTGGCAAATAAGGTTGTTATGGGAGAGTGGTTTACCCATCTTCCAACTCCAGTTCTCTCCCAGAACTGTTGCAGCAATGGGACGGATCGTAACAAGATCCATGCCTTTAATAGAGACACACGCGAATCGATCAGAAGTTAACCCTCACATAATCCGGACTTTTATTGATTACGTTTTTGAGTTGGTGATCATCATCTCAGTCCCATACCTCTCTATTGTTATGGATATCTACTTAGCTCTAGTTTGACACATGTTGGCTACGTGTGTGGGATGTCCGATGGGGATGTTAACACACACACACACATACACACACACACGAACATATTTGCGTGTCTTTGTGCGTGAGAGAATATTTGAGTGTTAACAACATTGAAGGATATTTTTAGAACTATCTCTCTGTCGACTGCATTTCAGTGTCATCAGATATCGAGAGATTCTTGATAACCAGTAAACTCAACATGGACACGAACCAAGGAAGTGCTTGGACACGGGTATCGGGAGGGGTAATTAGAGCTTTCATTTGGAAAACAGGGATTTTTTTTTTATTACAACCTGGAGTTGTGATGGCTTTAGATATAATTTTGTTTCAGGCCACGTGTTTCAAACTGCTTTGGGAGGCGGCCAGAGAAGCGATGAAGAAGAAGATTTTACGTCTTCGTAAATAATTGAGCCTCTGAGGTGACATTTCAGTCGGGGAACAGACAGTTTATTGTCTATAGTTTCAAGGAGAGTCATTACCATTCAAAGAGATTTTCGGACGATTGAACTCACTCTTGTTGTTTGTGTTGTTAACATAGCGTAGAGTGGATCCACCGAAACGTCGTGTTAACAACACAGACAACAAGGAGTTCAATCGACCGAAAAACTCTTTGAAACAGTTTATTGCTCTTGAATTTTCAAATACTAAATTAGGAAAAATCTCTTTTGTTGACTATCTATCTATCGATCGATGCATCTATGGCTGTGTTTACGCGTGTGAATATAGATATTAAATGATAGAAACACACGGACATTCGTACACTAATATATGCATATATAAGTGTGTGTATGTGTGTGTGTGTGTGTGTGTGTTTGTGAGTGTTTGTTTGTGTGTGCATGTGTGTGCGTGCAAGTAATAATCGTAATTTACTTTGGCATAGAACCAATAGAATGTATCAACAATTAGAACTCATAACACTTGAATATTAGTTGAGCAAGCGCACTATTCCATACAATTAAGCACTAAAAAATATATTAATCTTTTTCTTCATCAAATTTAAGTATTATTGCAACACAGAAATCATCATCATCATCATCATCATCATCATCAGTCTTTTAATGTTGGATGTAGACCTTCCCAGGATCCGCCAAATTTCTCTATCATGGAAGTCACAGTGCCAGTATTTTCTAGGCTTGTCTAGTTCATCTCTCCATCTTGTATTCCGTCGGCCTCAGTTTTGCATGTGATCTCTGGGGATCCATGTTGTGAGTCATAATGTCAATCAGTTGTCTGTCATTCTTGCAACATGATCTGCCTATTGCCATGAAGGATTTCTAATAAATTCTATTAGATCTCTGACTCCCGTTTCTTCCTGATATACTGAGCTTTCTTGTGATCTTTCCATATGAGGTAGAGCACCAATTCATTAGTACTCCTGCTGGAACAAAATGCGACTCAGGATCAAAGCTTAACGTGGGAAAAATGGAGCAATCAATCAAAAATAGCTCCAACCAACGTGACTGTGGTTGTTGAAGCAACCGAGGTCACCAAAGCATCAGGACGAGCCTAACCTGTCCCTCTCAGTGCAATGGGATAATGCCGCGTAATAGAAAGAGAATCAAAGGCTCCCAATGTGCTAAGCAATGCGCAGCCTCTGTGTTCCCTGACTGGATTGTGCATTGCATCTGCGTACTCGATCTTATAATCACCACACCATCATCTCCAGCCCATTCGGCAGGTAAATGTCAGTACCGGTGCCTCGGTCTATACCATAAAACAGATACTACACTTTAATCCTAACCCAAAAAAGGCCAGAAAGAAATGAGAAAGTGTATTTACCCGCACTCCCACTGGGGTGAAATACAACACATGGTCAAAGCTTAACGTGGGAAAATGCAACAACCCCAGCAAAAAAATATCTCCATCCGACGCGACTGTGGTGGCCAAAGCAACAGCGGTTGCTTAGGAATCTGAGATCACAAAAGCGTAAGAACGAGCCCACCTGTCCCTCTTAGTGCAATGGGTCTGCACTGGTATCCCTTCATATGAAAGCACTAAATCACTGAAGGGGCAACATTTAAAGTTCACAGCTCTTCCTTCTATCACAGGAATTATTTTACTATCTTAATATATATGGGCATTTGAATATGTGTGTGTGTGTGTGTGTGTGTGTGTGTATGTGTGTGTAAGGGCTGTCTGTCTGTTTGTCACACTATAAGGAGCTGATAAACAACCAAACCTGGCATGTGTTCACAATGGCCAGACGCATTTTAGATTAGGTTTTCTTGAAAAAAATTCTATCTATAATGTAAATGAGTTTATTTTTATGAATTGCAAAGCTAGGAAAATACGGGTCCAGCTTGATATCAGACGCAAATAGTAACTTGGACCCCAATTTCTGTACCAATCCACTCAGACGAAATGGGGATTAATGTCAACCTAATTAGCTACAAGGAGGTGACATTTTCTTTAAAAACTTCTTTACATGAAACTTAAGACCCTGAGAAATTAGTTATGATCTATTTCATATGTTTTTCCAAACTTTCATCCTTCGGGCACAGAATTTCAATTTTTTGAACGAGTCCGGCATGAAAACCTGATTTCTCAAAAATTGGAAAATATGGGATTTCATTTATTGTCGTCATTTTCTCTTTTCCTTTCATTTATAAAACCCTTAAACAGAAATTGAACAAAAGGTATCAAACAATTTTGTTGACATCATCAGTGGTTGTAATGTATTGATGGGATTTGATTTGTATCGACTATTCGCAGGGATTCGGTATTGTAATACAAAGGTTTATGTCTATATCTGTTTTAGTTAGTGAAATAAGGAGGGGCATTCGCCCCCACTCCAACCTTGTTGAATTTTGTTGCTTGAAATAGCCTTAGGTAATAGGATGAGAATTTAAAAAGTCCTATTGAAATAGAATGCAATGAGGTCATCTTCATAAACTACAAAGCCAGGGAATTTAGGAGTCGGATGCATATTTGTAAATTGGACCCACACTTCAGAGCAAATCTGCTCACAAATCCTTACACTTGCATACAAACATCGGAAAATGTTTAACTTTGGACTTCGGGACTCTTTCATAATTAATTTTAATAAATAACGTTTTTATACTTCCAGGTTAAGAAAAGCGGTCTCAAAAGTCTCTGTTATACTTTTACGCTCCGCTTCAAAACGTTTACATTTCTCACATCTGATATATATCAAGGAAGATCAACAATCTTATCATGCAAATGAAGCCTGAAGAGTGGACGGACAAAAGACTGTGTGTGAATGTGCTGCAATCATATAATGTTTTTTTCAACGATATCCATCACGTGACTGGCCTCCCTAATAAAATATAAGGTTAGCAAAATGGATTTTATCAGTATAAAATGATCCATAGGTTTTTAAACTGAGATTGAAATTTTTGTACGTTTTTGTGTGATTTGGTACCTTTCCATGCACTCACAAAAATACACTCTCTCTTTCTCTCTCTCTCTCTCGTGCGCACGATCTCTCGCTTTCTCTCTCTCTCTCTCTCAAAAAGAAAAAAAAAGTTCGGCAGCCTTAGTCTTGACACGCCAGCGTTCTTGCTCATTTTTTCTTCTTTTTGCTTCATTTTTTCTTTCTTTCTGATTTATTCAAATTAATTGAAACGTGTCACATAATGTCTTTGCTTTCATTTCAATTTCATTTTTTCCGTTTCAATTCAAATTTATTTTGCATTTCGCTGATGCTTTCTACTTTCCAGGTTGAAATTTTAGTTCCAGAAAAGACTTGTGATGTTTTAATCTCCAACATTTTTTCATGTTTTTGATTTAATTCAGTCTTAAGAAAATTGATATTTCCTTCAATTTTATGGAAAAATGCAAATGAAATGTTATAAAATGTGGATTTTCTAACTCAAGGAACGAACTTATTTTGAATACTGTTACATACTTTCCTTTCTTCATGCCATCAGTTGAAATATAACTCCAGATAATAGTATTGAAAAAATTGAAATAGTTGAATCAGACGGTGTCTGTCATAAATTACATAAATCATCTCAAGCAATTCTTCATCAGAGAAAATGACGAAAATCATGAAAAAAGGCCATTATTTGTTACACTTAAACAATATGTACGCGATTCTCACCAGGAAATCAACATCTGAGAAAAATATTTTGCAAAGATCAGCATAATATCCGATGTTGATAAAATGTCCGACACTTAAAGGACGAATATAAAAAAAAAAAATTCAAAATGTTAGAAAAGAAGATTTTTCATGTGATTCTTCTCCCACATTTCATTATTTTGATGATTCATTTTATTTGTACATTGATGTTTCCATAGTTTATTCACATCTAACAGATAAATCCCTCCAGGTATTTATTATGTTCACTTTTTTTTAGAAAAGCACCGAGGAACTGCTTGAATTGAGTATAATCGATACAAGAGATGATTTATTTCCTCTCCCTCATCAAAAACCTGAATTTCAATTAATCGAATAATGCTAAAAAAATATTGCCGATGATTCAATTTACTCCATTTTCCTGTTTTGTTTGTTTGTTTTTTTTTATTCTCAAAGTAACATTCCCAGTTGAAGCAATGCTGGGGCCTTTTTCTAGGAAAGGTGAACATAATTAGTATCTCGAAAGATGTGTAAAAATAAATGAAACCAGCACTGTATAAATAAAATGAATCATCATAAAGATAACAATCATATGAAAAGATTTCATCATATTTGGAATGAAAAATTATTTTTAGAAATTCATTCTTTAATAAATAAGCATCGAAATTATTATCAAAATCGAGTAATATTCTGTTTATTCCATAAACCCTCCATTAACACCATTGTCCTGTCCTCATCATCCTGAACCATTGAAACTTTGAACTTTTGGCCTTGAAAATGTACCAAGGTACTTCTCACTACATTCATGTAGCAAAACTTTTAAAATACAATGTGAAAGGGTATTATGACAAAAAAAAAAAACAAAAGCAAAAAACAAAAGCAAAAAACATAAAATAAACAAACTGAAACATTACTATTGCATTCTTTCCTGGGTAAAAAATCTTTTGAATTAGAAATAACTTCGACACAATATTCATGAAAGATACCAAAATATGGGATGTAGAACCCAGCATACAACAGATGAAAAATCGTACAAACTTTGTGCAAACATACAAACTTTTGCAGCCCCTTTCCTGACGGCTGCTTCTCCTCTCAATCCCTCCCAAACTACCATCACCAAATTCACCAACTCTCTCTTCCACTCTGATTCCTCCTCTCTCCCCCCTCTGTCTCAGTGCTTGAATACAAAAAAATGGTTACAGCATATTGGGCAAATTATTTTCGTCCTAATTTATTGCCTCAGGGTGTTTTGTCGTATAGTGAGATTTGCTCTTGGGGCGAATGCCAATAATTGCGTAAAATAAATATATATAAAGATAGATTGTTATAGACATGAATATTGAGATCGATATATATATATATATATATATATATATATATATATATATATATATATATATATATATAGAGAGAGAGAGAGAGAGAGAGAGAGATAGAGAGATAGAGAGAGATAGGGAGAGAGAGAGAGAGGCAGGGAGAAAGAGATCTGTCACTCATCTACCAAGACACCATACTTCGAACGAGAGTTTATTTAGATTTATTTGTCCTACGTTTTCAAACTGGCTTCAGATAAACCAATCAAATTTATTGTAGATAACCAGACATATAGAAATATACCTTTGAACAGGTCGTAATTTATTGAATTTCGCTGGTTTCACTCATTACTCCAGTCTATTTACCTCTGCCATTTCTATTGTTCAATCAATGTTTCAGTTGTCAAAGAAATTTACGGATAAACCTATGCGTGAGTGTATACTCTGTGTACGTGTAAGTAAATGTGTTCGGGTAGGTATATAGGAGTGTCTCTGTGTTTGACAATTTCAACCAATTAACGTTTTGATATGATGGGCAATTGATTTTGGCTTTTGAGAATTCCGTCCACTTTTCTCGCATTGAACCTAATTTCACTGCTTGCCAAGTAGCACCAAACCTTAATGTGCTAGAGATGCTTATTAGCGAGTTTGTTCTGCTTTTTCAGTTCTCAATTGGGTTGGTTACAATTGATTGTTGTAGAAAATAGTTAAGGCTCTTTCCTTTTTCAAGATACTTAAATTGCCTTTGCCTTAATGAAGGATGGAAGCAATTCCAGAAAAAAGGTGGGAAGGCAATTGATTTTCATATAAAAAATCTATGACTTGATATTGATATGTAAAATCACACATATTACATACTTATTTTTTCTTCTTTCTTATTGATTCTGTTCCTGTTTTATTTTTTAACAATTTGCAATATCATACATGAATGCATGCTTATTCCCTTGGTTTTAGTGAAAATTTCGTTGAATTTGATGAATGAGTCTATTTATCTGTTGGGTAATTCAGTGTTTCATTAGTCTCAACCAGGATATTTATTCACCTCTAAATAGAGGCAAGTTTTGGATTCAAGTTGAATTTGAAGTGGGGTCCTGTTTACCCAATCGATAAAGTACAGAATAAATTTATCTTGGGAATATCATGAAAAGGAAATTAGTACCTTCTATCTCTTCAGACATAGAGGATGCCTATCATAATTCTTTGAAAAAGACCGAAAGCTTAACAAGGGGCGATCAATGAATAAATTACTTATTTGCACTTCATTTGACTGTGATCACTAAATGAAGTCCGAATTTTCATGAAGCAAGTGTTGACAAAAAGTGGAAGAAAATTCGGCATAAATGTACATAGTAAATTGAATCCCTTACTAAAAACCTATGGGGTATTTTCAAGAGGAAAACTTTTTCCTTCCCAAAGCATGAGGATTAAATGTTTAAATTGGTAGCCCTCTGGCTCCATTGATGTGATCTGTACGCGTGATACATACATAAAAAGTCAGCCAGCCATCCAGAAAGACTCAAAAACTGAAACTGATGGCATCAATGTTGACAGTTTTAATGACATTTTTGTTAACAGTTTCTTGTAATGTTTTGATTTAAAAACTAACAGCCTAGTTTATTTTGGCAATAAAAGCAACTATTAAAATAATTGTAGGCAGCTTGTGAGACATTTAAAAAAACTGAAATTCAAGATGTTCATGCGTTCGTCCAATGACTAATTAGCACTCTAAACAGTACAGGCCGCAATTTATTATTACTAATTATTCATAACCACAGACAAAATCACTTGTGCACATTTACAGAATCACAGATATTGAAGAACCTGAGTGCAATAACTACATAGGAAAATGTTTGTTATCATCATGAATCTATTAAACGTTAATAGCCATTTCCTCGTTTCACTCTGGGTTCCCACGCACTGATAATAATTGGAGCACTTCATAAGCACAAAGCTTAACTTGGGAATACACAAAACATGACTGTAAAAAGAGTTTAAAATATTGTGAAACTGGCTCGTCCACATGATTATTTTGAATTGTATATCCTAAGGAAATCAATGCGTATCAATTTCTGTCTTTCAATGATTGTCTGATTATTGTTGTTGAATATAACTAGGTATCTATTAAATTGTGAAGTGACAGTTCAGCCTAGACAGTCCTGTGGCGATTTGAGAAATAAACGTATACATTAATCAAACGTTGGCAAATTGTGGATAACAAATGTGAAAAACTGCAAAATCTTCTGTTTTCTATTTAACAATTATGACAGTCCAAAAACAATTGAGGATCTTGTATTTTCGAACGTTGATGCTCATTCCAGTATAAGCTATTGTTCGACTATGTTTGCAATTAGCGTGAACTTCGCTGACTTTATTGAAGCCAGACGTTTCCTTTTTTCATTCTGGTTTATTTGAGGCTGTCAGAGATAGAAAAAGCAAATCCAAGCAATTCTCATTCAAGAGTTCAAAAAAAAGAAATTGCTTGCCGTATAAACCAATTATTTGGTCAACTGTCCGTCAACAAACGCTGATCATTGCTCCTTAAACCAAACATGCATCAAAAGAAGATTATGGTCACCGTTCATTGGTCAGCAACTGGAATCATCCTCAACAACTTCTCGAATCTTAGCAAATCCCAGCACAGAAGTATTACCAGGGAATTGAAAAAATACAACAAGGAATGCAATTCACTATCGCTTAATCGAAGGGGACCAATTCTTTGCGATAGAGCCCACCGCCAGTTGCGTGAATGACCCGGCAGAAATGAAATGAAGTAGGCTATGAAACTCTATTTCAAGCGTGCTCATCTGACACGTTACCCCATGGCAGGAAGTCTTTCTCAGATTAGACATTTAAAGATATGTCTCAATATTATCAAAACAGATTTGTCACTTATCTGGAAAACTCTGATTGGGTTTTGAGTAACAGGATTTGCACAAAGAATGATGATCTCCCGACAAGAGCAAGAGGTTTGATGTGCCTAGACGACCACATGTACTTATGATACATGAAATTCCAAAATACAATGAGATGAATATTTCTAGATAGTAAAAGAAAATAAACTGACTATTGTTTTCTTTCTATTCTATGATTATAGTTCAATCAGAAAATCAAATTAGTCAATTTTGTCTTTATTTTCTGCTCAATAACTCATTTAGTACATATTCAACAGATACAGCTAAAATCTTTTACTTGAAAAACTTGTGCATTTATTCTTCTTTTTACCCTACAAGTTACTCTGTAGAGCTTTATTATGCCCACTTTTGACTTTCGTAATGCTTAATACAAGCAATGAATGCAGGGGTTGAATGCAGCTTAGGACAAAAATATAACACCTTTTCGAATATCTGTTTGCTTATGTTTTTTTTTTATCTATCCTCCTGAATAGGTCAGACATTTTTTTATCTCGAATTAATTGGTCTGATATGGAATACTAGCAATTAACTTGGTATTCAACATAATGTGTAGTCAGATATCTATACTTTATTCATTTTGTTTTAAACACGCTTCTGTGAAAAGTCTATCATTTGATCATCATTAGCTGCAGCAGCAGTTATCGTTGAACAGAGACCTTCCCTGGGATTCGCCAGACCTCTTTATCATTAACATATTGGGAACAATACTTTTTGAATTTGTTTAGTTCGTTGCACGATCTTATATTTTGCTGGTCACAGTTTTGCATATGATATCTGAGGATCTACATTGTGAGTTGCGATATCCATCGATTGCCTGACATTCTTGCAACATACCCAGCCCATTGACATTTTTTTTGTTTTCTAAAGGTTTCTATGATATTCCTGACCCAAAAAAACTTACAATTGAAGCGTTATAAAGGAAATAATGTTAAGTGAACCTTTTTTTTTTCAAATAGGTAGGTAGAAAAAACAGTTTAATCTTCTCTACGTTCATACACATATTGCTTAATGAATAACACAGCGCCTAAGTAACCGTATGATATTACCATGATCTCATTGTCATGTATGAAAGTCACACTCATTTAGATGCAGCCCCAAACAGATCTTGGTATCCCTTAAATAACAGTTCAGAGATGCAGGTGCTTTTTTCACCAACTGGCTGTCAATCTTTGCCCTTGCTTGAAGCTCATCCCTGCCGTAAAGTCGAGATGTTGCTTTAGATGTATTACACCTTCCCAATCATAAGGGCCATCAAATGAGTTTTTTTTTTTTAATTTTACAAAAAGTACGCCCTGCGGCTTTTTCGATTTCACCGACTTTCACAGGAACCAATACTTTTCGTCCTGAGCCAGATGTATCAAATCTAACTAATAACCAACAATCTGCAGTACTCCTATCGCTTCTTTAATGATGATAATCACGAAGTTTTTGTAGAATAGATCAGTCAAGTAGAAACAAATGATGTATAGATTTCATGAAAAAGATTGCATTTGCTATCTCGGTATCTCAACTGGGCTTGATCAGTGAGTACTGGTGGCAGTGGGAAATACTAAACTATACTGGGTAATGGTGGCATTTGGAAGTACTATGCTAACATTGAGTATTGGAGGTAGTGGGAAATAATAAACTAACACCGGATACTAGTGACAGGGGAAATAGTAAATTAATACTGAGTAATAGTGGCAATGGTAATTACTAAATCATCTTCTTGGAGAAAGGCAATATAAGGTCACCACTCGTTCTATTGTCCTAGCTTGAATTTACAGGTTTTGATCACTATGGATTCACACATTCATCTCCTCGGCCCAAACCTTCCCTTTCTTCCTAAACCGCCTATGGCATATATAGTGAAGCATTGGTCTGCGAAAAGTTGTTAATGTGGTTAATCATTTAAGAAGCAGTCGTAAAGCAATATTTTTCAGTGAAGTCAGATAGAGATTTGCTTAACACTTCAGTTTTATTGCTTAAGTCCTTTTTAAAGTTTTAACCGAATTCAGATTCCGTGTTCAACAGTAATGAATCATAGGGTGAGAGAAACGATTTGCATAAATGAATTAGTCGCAGCCATAAAGAATGAGAATGAATGATTAGAGCAACTGCATATAAATATTCTAAGCGACATAAGAGTAATGGAAGATAATCGGGCGAATGCAGGCTGAGTGATTTCATATGATAACTAATCTGTACTTCTTGTTAAGAGATATACCCACTGATGGACAAAGACTTCACCCATCTCTTTTATGGCGACCGTGATTGCGTTGCATTCTGTCATGTTTCATTGGCAAACCTTTCTGTCTCATCCTTCCATCTTTAATCTGATTTTTTCCCACAGGGCACTGATCGGACAGCCTTTAGCTCCATCTGGTGTCTTTTCTTCTTGCGAAGTATCTAGCACAAATTGAAACATCCATGATTTGCTTTTTCATATATTTCTATTAATACCAAATGCTTCCCAGGCAATCGTCATGCGTCGTTTTATTTTCACCTTTATTTCCATGTATGCTAACCACTTGCCTAATTAGGTGTTGCTCCTCCTTGCGCCCCAGTATATGCTCAGAGAAAAAGAGTGACATAGAGGCAGAGACAGCGAAACTGAGGGAGACAGATAGACAGACAAACGGAGAAGCACAGAGAGAGAGAGACAGAGAGAGAGAGAGAGAGAGAGATAGAGACAGAGACAGAGACGGAGAAGCAGAGAGAGAGAGAGGGAGAGAGAGATGTTTATACAATGGTGAAATAAAAAAGGTATACTTAAATACAAAAAACTTCACACGAGGTGTTACATATTAGACTGGATAGTTAACTTTGACGGATACGTTAGAAATATTCATCACTGAGAAGGGGCTCATCTTGAAGTGTCAAACAAATGCTTGGTCGCAGAAGTATGAAATGCTCGAGCCTTGATGCTGGAACACATTCTTGTGAATTAAATAAGAACATGTATGCATTTAGAAAGATATATAGATCGATAGATAGACGTACAGACAGACATATATTGCCCCTTTGTATGTATGTGTGGGTATGTGTCAGCGTGTTTGCAGGGAATTTGAATGTTAGGGCATGTTACATACTAATTCAGCAACTCGCTTTGTATTTACAGTTCTCAATTCTTATCATAAAAGCACACATTGGAGAGGAGAAAATTCCAGATAAAATGAGACAGATATTAATAGAAAACCTTTCGCTTACACCTACGCAACTCAATCGCGTTATCTATTTAGAATTCTTCACAATCACCTTCTATCGATTGAGTTGAAGAAAAATATTAATATGTGCGTCTGGTTCATTAGGGGACATAGTATTGAATCATGTATTACAAGCAACGAGTCGTACAGTTAATTGCGTCATCGTTAAGCGAACTTCTCTTCTCTTATCAAATCACTGTAATGGACTCTTAACAAATTCTCAGAAGTATTTTCACGAAAAATTTGCTTAGTGGGTTTTTCATGAACGACCCATGATAGGCAGGCTTCATCTATTCACTTTTTCAAAAATGTTCTTCATTTTATTTCGGTCGTCGTCAACGTGCACCATCGATGTTGGGCTGTCGCTCATTTGCTAACTTCACTTTCATTTCAATTTACTTCCTCTTCCAGGAGGCAGATTTACCAAATGAACAGATCTTAGTTTGAATTGGACTCATGAGTGTTAGTTTCTGATTATATTTTGACTTTAGCTTGTATGATTCAAGTAACAAGAAACTCTATTTCTGTTTCTATCACCCCTCTCTCTATCTATCTACACACACACACACACACACACACACACACACACACACACACACACACACACACACTTACATATATATATATATATATATATATATATATATATATATATATATATATATGAATGAGAGATGTTTATGTGATTGTCATGATTTAAAAACACCTAAACATCGGTACAGCCCAACAAAATTTAGCATGCATGCACGAGGGAAGTTTTTAGAATGAAAGGTTCAGGGAAAAATATTTTGAAAGTCTTTGCGTGGGATTCTATTCATAATGCAAATCATATGCTAAAGTGGGACCTTACTTTCCAACCATATACACCTCTTATTTCATATGTTTACGTTTCAATGGGCCAAAAATAATGGGAGGACTCTCCCGTTTTTTGAGAAGTCAAATTTCAAGGGAAAAATTTTCCCCAGGAAAGGCAGAGGTGTTTCTGTGGGTGAAGTTAGGACCATCTCAAAACGCCCGAATGTGGGAGGCATATGCTCTATAAATCGTGGTTTATCGACTGTGATTCTAACACTATGTAATAAATGTTATACAGGGCCCTTAAAGTAACCTAGCCTCTTAGGCCTCTAAATCTATTGCTAAGGCAGTATTTTTTTACAGGTCTGAAAGTTTGGAACTTTTCTATACTGAAATATTTTACTCAGTTTAGACAGGTATTTATTCATCCAGCATATAGAGAGACGTGCATGTGTATCGAGTTATCATTTAAGATGATTTATGATAACTTTTAGCTTCGTTTCTCAAGGTGAAATAGTTGCAATTTTTTTTGATTATGATGTTAACAGGAATGTGCTTTATTGGATTGGTAAAGTAGTCATCAGGGAGTGGTATATCCATCTACTTGATTTCCTATTCTCGTTTCTGTAAACCATCGTGGCATGCAACCGGCAAAATATTGTGTGACGATGGCTGGCCGTAGACAAAGTGCATGATCGATTCGATTTATGGTTTTCTCAAGGACATTAGGTCGAACTGGATAATAAGTTCAAACTCTTTCTCTCTCTCTCCCTCTCTCTCTCTCTATCTATCTCTCTCTCTCTCTCTATCTCTCTATCTCTCTCTCTCTCTCTCTCTCTCTCTCTCTCTCTCTCTATATATATATATATATATATATATATATATATATATATATATATATATATGCTGTAACAATGGGAAGGGGGACCCAACCACATTTTAAGGTGCGCTCTCAAAGATAAAAAAAGGAACGTCAATAACAATAATTTTGGGTCTGCATTTGTTTGACAAATAGCTTGTCTCAATTATGGTCCTTAGAATTGTACTAAATCATTTCAACTGAGCATCCATGGATGCATAGGTAGATGGGATCCAATCGACAACAATACAAGGATCAAAACCATGCACGTACAAATAATGCTATATTATTTCTATATAAGATAACAGAGTACTATCACTAGTATGACTACGTATTAGGTATAATTGATACAATATAATATAAATAAATTAAGAAAAAGAAATAAGATTATCCACGACGTACGTGCTTTTTCGTAGATAAATAAAGATAGTAATGATAGATATAGAATAAAGGAAAGTATGTGGAAAGAGGGCACATATAGATCAATTGATGAATAAAACAAAATAATAAAAATTAAGGAAATGAGAACACAAAAGCAAGAACAGAGATCAATTTTATCTGAAACAGTCGGAGGAGAGAGTGAAAAGTACAAATTCTTACTGGAACAACGATGATGTGATAGCATTTTCATTTGTTGTCTCCAATTCACTTAGTTGTTGTTTTTCTTTTTTACATAAAAAATATATTTTACATATTTTGCACACAATTCAATGATGGAACCGTCTAACAGTGAACATTTTTACCAATGGAATAGACTTGTACGAGAAAATCCATGATATTGAATTAACAAAGTAAACAACACTCATGCAATATCGATGAATAAAAAAAATACCGTTAGATGTTTCACATCAATTATTTGACTCAAACAATTATTTTAGAACGTTGAATTCATTTATCAAATGACAGTAAAATAACGGTAAATATGATAATTTGAATAACTATTGACTAGTGAACGTCAAACTAAAGAAAATGCAATATCGTAATTGAATAAATTTAATAAAAGTGGAGAGGTTGGGTATGTTCAATACAGCAACGAGAAGCTATGACAAAATGCCACAAAATAGGTCTGTGGTTAAACAGCTGAAAATCTGCACAATGATATTTAACATACCACATTATAATTAAATATGAACATCGATAATAAGATTTAATATTCTGTGAATAACTTAATTATGATTTCCAACCTGAATAGTAAGGGTTATAATACACACACACACACACACACACACACACACACACACACACACATACATATATATATATATATATATATATATATATATATATATATAGAGAGAGAGAGAGAGAGAGAGAGAGAGAGAGATATTGATTGGTACTACTTGCTTGTGATTCATATTTCACAGGTTTTACGTAAATTCACAATATATATATATATATATATATATATATATATATATATATATATATATATATATATATATATATATATATATATATAAAAAGAAAAAAACATTAATCCATTGAGAAAAAAGTTCGCCCATTTTTTTTGTTCACTTCAGTCACTTATTTCCCATATCTGTGATTGTAATTAATGCAATTTTTTGTGTATTTTTCCCGTTTCACATAGACTTCATTATAATGATACTATGTGTAAATTTTCTCTTATTTGGATCATCAGATTTTTTACCATGCAACTGTCCTGGGATCTGGTGGGTGGGGAATTATGCGTAAGTTAATATAACGCTTAATTCAATCTTACTGACTGGCCAGTTCTGCATTCGGTGGGGGTAGTCCAACTGACTTGGGGTCTGAAGCGAAGGTTTCCACATTAATCAGGGGCACTGGAAGGGATAGTGGATTTTCTGTAGCCACACTGAGGAGTAGTAAAACATTGAAACAGCTATCAGATGATGACACAATACTTAATTATCATTTATTGTTATATATATATATATATATATATATATATATATATATATATATATATATATATATATATATATATATATATATAAAGCAAAATTCAAAAAAATTATACAAATAATCAATGTTCTGAGTTATTGAAGAGGTAACTCATTTATGTTAATAACGATCAACCAATTTAGTTCTCGATCAATGACAAGAGAATGTATTGTACATAATTTTCATGATCTTTGTAAAATACGAAGTGAATCTTTCAAAACCGAAAAACTTCTATCCAACAGGATTATACGTATAAATTTAAAGTGTAAGTACAATTATATTCCTCACTATGTCAATGGTATTATCTTCACATATCATGAAGAATCCACAAAAATGTCTGCCATATATCCGATAATACTGTTTCTATTATCTACAGTTTGTCACCAGTGACATGTAGTGACCCCATGATATCTGTCATGAAAGGTAGTCGTATGTACGTATGCATCCTTCTAAATTAAATGACTCCGTTGAAAAGATAGAGATTTTGAACCATATCCGCTGTGGAATTAAAACAAAATCGATCAGCATTTAGTATGCACAAGCAAAAGTTATTTGAGCGGAACAGAAAAGAAAAACGGAAGTCTTAGTTCCAACCTCAATATTGGAAACTCTTGCCGAATTCCTGCCTCGTGGCTCCAAAATGGGGATCAAGAAAGCGACCATGATCGACGAGTGACCGAATAGAAAAATTTCAGGCCTGTTGAGTTATTGGGCACTGAAGCCAACTGGTATCTGCTAACAAATACTTGATCTTACCGGCGTCGTCTTAGAAATTATTAGCACGCTGATTTGGTTGTTTGCCAAAGATAAACCTCATCTACACCGCCAATGCGAAATGACCAGCAGATATAGACCAACTGATAACGATGATAGCAAAATAGAATTGGAACGTTATAATCTTGATAGCAATATCCAAGAACGAGCACTTCAGTGTCTGCTAATGTAAGCAGGTTAGTGACGATAATATTAAGGTAGGTAGAGCAATAATGACAATAACAATGATATTCGATTGATTAGTTTATGTTTATATGCAAAATATACTTAGGATGAATCGACTTCCTAGTTAACAATCCATTATTGTCTGGGTATTAACGAATATTGAAATTGTAAATGGTCCTGTTCACATTTTACAACTGTTTAAAATCGAAATGCAGGTATCAATTTGTGTAACACTGGAAGTATATCTACAACTACGTCAATAATAAATAGTATTACTATACATGATTGATCTATTACTTATCAATTATACAATTCTAGGGTTCCATACTGGTTTTCACAAATAGCGTGACAAAAGCCACAATTGTGACTTTATATGTCAAATTTCCTTAACATGTGAGCAGTTAATCTGTTTCTCAATTCTTCTTCAGATCTTTAAGTTACCCCAAAGTTTGCAGTTAACAGAAATTTAACTTATTTTGGATTCTAATCCTTTATTTTTCTGTATTTTAGCTTTTGATATTAGTTATATGAATTGCAGCATTACAATAATGTGTGTAGTGTTATAATATGGTTTGATAGCGTACCCATCAGTTGTTTTTGGAGGTAGGTTATGTAATAGTATTCATATATGGAGCAAGTGAACTTAGACCATTGGGGCCTCTGGCAGTACATGGATACAATCCAGACATTTAGAAATTCAAGTTACGTAAACGGAGTCCTCCGTTCATTTACTAAATCTGAAAACGATTTTAAATCAATTGCCACACAAATAAAGGAATAATCGATATGAGAATCCAGAAAATTTAAGTATAAGAGTCGATATTTTAAGCTTAGGGAAGTCTTGCTAAAATCATTTCACCAAGCAACTTCTAACACACAGACACTCACACGTATACATACGACAAAGCAGTCCGATAACATTATGGATCATTTACCATTCATAACTTTTGATCATGTGTTTTTCTGTGGATGCTTAGTTTTGCTGCCAAAAAGCTAATTGTTTGTGTGTATCGCCAAAGAGTTTTATTTTGGTAGCACCTCTCTGCAGAATATTTTAAAGGGTTTCTGTCCAAGTACCCATCAACAAAAATCTGTTATTCCTTTCGATGTAGACTGCCTTTGTGTACGTCTGAAAGTAAATGAAAACCTTATCCAAAGTTTAGCATGGTGGATGGTTATTGATGCTCTGCTGTCTTTGATATTGAAATCCTAAACTATATCAAACTAATCTTGAGGAGAATGGATTCCTTGAGATATTTGAGCAAAATATTCCGTCCATTCAAAGAAAACTAGGTTTGGTTCGCAGATAATAAATGCTTCAGCATTAAAAAAAAAAAAAACATATGAAAATGGTTGATGAGCCAAAGATTATTTCTTTTAAACAACCCATTGATAAGTCACGAGCTAGATCTCACTGAAAATTGTTTGGAGAGAGCAGGAATCTTAGTTGATCTTTCAGTGCGTGCTATATACCGCAAGGATGCTGCAAACATTCAATGAATCCACGAATTATATTTATACTCACACACACACACACACACACACACACACACATATATATATATATATATATGTGTGTGTGTGTGTGTCGATATATTCGTACAAACAACATAGAGGAATACAACTGAAACAAATCAGACTCTGCTAAACATATCACACAACAGATACGTATATATATATATATATATATGTGTGTGTGTGTGTGTGTACACATGCATGTTCTTATGAGTGTGTGTGTGTGTGCGTGCGTGTGTGTGCGTGTGTGTGTGTGCGTGAAGAATAATTAGAATTCTGGTGAAAACCACTCCTAACGGTTGGAAATATGCAACTATTTCACAACCTATCAATCAAACTCTGTATAAAAGGAAGAGAATTTGCAGTGTTGGGTTTAATTGGTGAAAGGTAGCGGACATGCAAGGTTCAATCACGAATGACAGAAACATTCAATAACAATATGTTTTGATAAAATAAGTGTGCAGTAATGGGATCAGTAACATCTAACGGCACATATGACTCTCAGTGAATGAGGGCAACAAGAAAAGTATCTGCAAATGCAGTCATCACATCATTAAAATAATAGAGGAGACAAATAATCCTTAACTGGCACTGAACCCCAGAAAATGTTAATTATAGTGCAACACGAATTGCATCTATGCGCTGAAATAACAGCACGCATGCGCACTGCAAGTGTGCTGGGAGGCTTCTAGGCATTGATTGATTCACGCTGTGCAAAAGAGATTAATAAGTTAATTACTAAATTTGATTCTGTAAACGCACGATTTTGCCAAATTACTAAGAAACTAAAAAGACTGTGTAGCGTGATAGCTCTGAATTCGGAGGATGATTCACGAGAAAAAAATGAGAACATATTTGTATTATCTCTACACCGCAATTACATTGTTTTACTCCCTACCAGCCTACTATATGAGAATCGCTGTCTTTTGCTTTCATAGAAATGATTTTTCATGACTAAAAGCAAAACGTTTCCTTGTAAATGTTTCACACAAAACCGGAAAATACAAATACTATCAAAATTGCAACTGATATTTACTATCTTTAGCAAAGTACAACGTGAATGCAGTGACAGGAATGAGTGAATGTAGTGATCGAAGGTAAGAATGGCCAAGACAGAGATAATGGATTCGTTGAAGCAACTTGAAACTCCTCCTGAGACATTTTGTGTTCGCACTAATGCCCTTGGGAGATGCATGTATCTATCCGTTCATCGACTAACCATGTGTCATGGGAATGCGTTGTACGGTAAGAATTCCTAAAAACGGACCTTGGAAGGCCGATAAAAATGTTACGACAATTCTCCAAGTAGGAGAGATCTGCCTATCCAGAATATCCATCGATTTGAACATCGATATCTGGCAGCAATGGGAAATACATGACTTCCTTAAACTGCAAGTGATACCAGAACATTTTTGTTAACTTCAGATCACTCAACAGATCGTTAGAATCGTATGTTTACTTCGTGAGGATCGTACTTACTACGGCTGTAATAGTCTGGAAGGCTAGATTCCTGAGGGTAGATTCACAATTAACTACTCTGACTTTTCTTATTGCCATTATTCATTAATCTGTCAGTTCAAGATTAGTTACTAGTACATGTTGATAGGATTGAATGACAGCAAGACCTCCAGCCTTCCTCTCCACACAGTATATAGCAGTGCTGTGGTTTATGGTTCTACATCGGTTGCCCAGAGGTTATCTCTGAAGGCTGAGTGACAGTAAGTCTCCTCAGGTCTTTAGCCCTCCTTTCATCTCATCTCCCCTTCACTTATCACAGCGATGCTGTGGTTCGTATCTCCATCGCCATTTGTGCATGTGTGTTTTTTCTTCTTTTTTCCTTTCCTCTGTTAGGCCAGTGGTGATTGCTGGAGTCGTAGATCATATATTTTTAGCACTGTCCTCAGTATTCGTGCACTCCCTAACAGTGTTGTAGTCTGCACAGTCTCAATCCTTCCTTTTACCCCTTGTTCCTCAAATCTAGCTTTGAATGTCTTTGATACGGTTCCGAGTACAGCTATTATTATTGGTACTACCCTGACTTTCATGTTCCAAACCTTTTCCAGTTCTCTTGCCAGGTCCTGGTATTTCACCAGTTTTTCACTTACTATTCACTCTGTGGTTCGCAGGCACGGCTGTCTATTATTTGGTAGGTTTTTCTTTTCTTGTCCACGATTTTTTCTAGCCACAACCACGATCTCTTGTCTGCTACATCCTGTATTTGCGTTTTTTCTGTTTCATATATATATATATATATATATATATATATATATATATTCACTCCATTATTGGTCCGGTCAGGATTTTCCACATGAGTGGTAAGCACGTGATTGGTTTATGATTGCTTGCCAGGCTCACTTTTTCGTTTTTTTCTTGGATAATTGTTATTATTATTATTATTATTATTATTATTATTATTATTATTATTATTTGGAATCTCACACCAGTTGCCTGGTGGTAACTGCTGGAGTTTGAGTGACAGCAAGTCTCCTCAAGTCTCCAGCCCTCTTCTCCTAGTACTCATAGGTCGCAGTAATTCTGCAATTTACAGTTTCACACCAGTTGCCCAGAGGTTATCGCTGAAGGCTGTGTGACAATAAGTCTCCTCAGGTCTTCAGCTAACGTCTCCTCTCTCTTCTGCATATCATGACAGAGCTACGATTCGTTGCAGTACTTATATCTCTAGTACCTTCCTCAATATCCGTGCAGTTCCCAGTAGTGCTGTGGTCAGTACGGTCTCTATCCTTCCCCTAATCCCGATCTCCTCCAGTCTCTCCCTCAGCGTTTTGGAGACAGTTCCTATTATTATTATTATTATTTGCAATTTCACACCAGTTGCCTGGTGGTGACCGCTGGAGTTTGAGTGACACCAAGTCTCTTCAAGTCTCCAGCCCTTCTCTCTTAGTTCTCATAGGCCACAGTAATACTACGGTTTACAGTTTCAAACCGGTGGCCCAGTGGTCATTGCTGAAGGCTGAGTGACAATAAGTCTCCTCAGGTCTTCAGCCAACATCTCTTCTATCATGCCAGTGCTGTGGTTCACATTTCCGCTTTCATTTCCCATCTTTTGTTAGGTCACTGTTAACAATTAGTGTTTCAGTCTTTATATTTCTAGCACTTTCCTCAGTATCCACGCAGTTCCTAGCAGTGCTGTGGTCTGTACTATTATTATTATTATTATTATTATTATTATTATTATTATTATTATTATTATTATTATTATTATTTGAGTTCTTGCCCAAGCAGTCACGGGTTGTTTCCACTGGAGACCAAGAGAGAGAGAGAGAGAGAGAGAGAGAGAGAGAGAGAGAGAGAGAGAGAGAGAGAGATAGAGAGCGCACGCATTCATTTTTGATAATCCTGGAGTAACCTCAGCATTTGAGTCGATTCAAGAGTATTGTTGTCGTCAGGATACGCTCAGCTCTTGCCCTGATTCCCAACTCTACAGTTTTTGCTTGGTTCTTCAGGACTTGTTATCGGGCTTTGACGACTATTGGTATTACTATCACCTTAATGTTCCACAATTTACTCACCTCCCTGATACAGTATATATACTTTTTTAACTTTTCATTTTCTTTTATCTTCCCCCTGTATTCTACCAGAACTGCAATCTGCTATCTGATGCATCTTTTTTCCCCTTATTCACTAGAGCTAGATGTCGTGATCTGACATAGACTTGACGATCTGCTCAAATCTAAAATTCCCTGAAGATTCTATATTTTGTGCATGCACCATGTTGATGAATGCTTCGCCTCTATCTCCACACAATCTGCATTTGATGTTATCTTGTCTTGGCATTCACATTTTGGGATCTTATGATGTTGTGCTTGGACGCTCTTAGGATCGAAACTTTC
>OY735213.1:18138837-18203837 GCA_963457665.1 Thysanoteuthis rhombus
TCGCTACTGGAACTCTGCCAAAATGTCTTTCAAATTTTCCACCCAAAAAATCTCACTGTAAACAACAATTCACAAAAGAACGCTCGGCAGCTGCTCATTGTATTGATGAATTACGAAGACACGCAGCGTTCAGTGCGGCTCCCCAACAAAATATATGGAAAATACAATGAACAAATGCCGCTGAAGGCACAAAGAGACACAATATCACAATAGTCAGAGCTTTTCACAGACTATAAAACTGTGTGTAAATGATGTTCTGTGCTCTCGAATGTGTGGTGAAATATTATTATGACTGCTGCAATCGTTTAGTTTTTTTGCTTTGAGGCAGCTGTTATAAGGAGAAATGGCTATGAGCAGACGGTTTTTCGAGTGAATGCCTTGTAAAATGGTTGACATTATTAGTACTTTTAGTTCAAAAAGTAAAATGCAAATGATCTTAATATTTACTGTATAAGGAGAACAGTCAATGATGCTATATTTTATTTAACCAACCTTATTACAATTTCTTTTCTGACTGTTTATTCGAATCAGCATGAGTGTAGAATGTTAGCAGATTAGTATTGCTGGACCATCGATAGTGAATTCGATCTTCATTGAATGCCTAACCATTATTGCTTTGTGGCAGATGAATTTTGATTCAGTAAATATCACATGCCATTTCAATAATAATGAAAATATTTGTAAATATATGGGTAGTGTTTTTTAATGATATGTTAATAAATGTGACGTACATACATACAGAAATGAAATGTGAAAAGGAATATGCCCTTTATATTGATCACACACTGTGATAAGTTTATAAGGACAATACCAAGTCATATATCTATTCAGAAAATAGAAATGTATGAAATATCATGTACACAAATATAGTGACAGCAAAAAGATATGAAAACCATAGTTAAATGAAGATATTGATATTTAAGCCTAGTTAAATAAGATTTTTTTGCAAGACCATTTTGAACTAATGGTTTAGAGTCAATCAAACTTGATGTGATCCATGTTAAAATATACATGTTGTGAAATGAAATATGTTGAAATTTTGTAGGAATATATGTTACTTTGTAGAAATGATATGTATCGTATGGGGATTTGATGAAAGATTAGAAAAACATAAACAACAGAACGTATCTCTTGGTTGAAATCGTTATGTTTCATCCGTTGAATCGGAGATAGTTATTTGAGCTCAGGCGTAGGCCAGAATTTCGGATACTGTTTATTTATTTATCGCTTTTCTGATTTTCTAAAAGTTTGTTCTTTGCGTAATTCAACTTTGACTGTCACTTTCACAGCATTGAGCTAAGAGCTTTAACATTTGAGTTACGTTAAAAAAAATTCTAAATAATTACTATAAGGTGAATGGTAGTTGAAATTAATGTAATGTGTTACAATACTTGTTTGTATTATGAAATATTTCTATTGTTACCATGGTGACTTCAATGTCTATCTATCTATTTGAAGATTATCGGTTTTGTTTTGAATAGAAAATGTGGTTACTTTTGTAGTAATCAAACAACATCTAATTGGAATATAATTGAGGATTATTTTCTTTTTTTCATTCGCTTGTGTCCTTTGTGGTATTTTCTTTCTCCTTCAACATTGCATAATGATGTCACAGGTTACCCAAGCAAGATATTATTTAAATGAGCATTATTCACACAACTACGATAAATGATGACATTTATCCCTTCTTGTCAGTTTTTGTTAGAGAGATAACATTGCATTGCTAGAGATACAAATGCATTTAGGATGAGTAATTTATTCAAATAAAAAAGTGAAATTTATTTCATTATTTAAAAAGTAAGTGTAGAGAAAGACGAAAAGAAAAACAGATAACTCTAAATTAAGCAATATAGATATATAGACATGTGCGAAAGTTTGATATTCGAACAGATTGTGACGGATAAAGATAAATCGATTGTTAGATATGAAAGTCAGAAACAAATAGATAACAATAGCCTGAACGTCTACTCTAGCGTGAAAAAAGTTTACAAATTTTATATACAAGCACCCGTCATAACAATCATATTACACAATATCCGTGTCTTTTGACATTTGGTCTTATAATAAAAATCTATAATATTAATAATAAAAAAAAGTTCTTTAAAAAAATAATTCCATAGACGCATCACTTTATTACTGAAAGATAATGATCCGATCTTTGATATACTTCTATTTACTTCTACCGAGGCGAGTGAGTCCCACGTACTCCCTCCGACTGGATATACATTGAGGTATGCTGATTCTAAACCATGGATGATCTTAAACATTCCTATTTAAACTCATTTATACCACCTATTTTCTTACTAAAATAACTTTATTCAACCTATCCTTTTTATTCATATTTTTTAAAACTGCTACTAAATCATTTGCTCATCTTTTAATTTTTTTCTCAGGATCTTTATCTTTATTGAAGTACAGGAATCAGACCTGTAAACAGTACTCAAGATGTAGACAAACATGACTCGTACATTCTGTAAAGAACAAGTCTATGTCTATACAGGGAAATGTTTGCTCGATAAGTTTAGGCATTATACCTGGGAAATGATACTTAGTTGTTATACCAGGATTTTTTTTCATCATTTACAATGTATTGTATATTTTCATTCATGCTGAAGTCGTAACGTGAGATAGAAATATACGGACGATCTGGGATCCATAGATATAAGCCGACTGGGAAAGATCTATATCACGCTGAGATAGATAGATAGATAGATAGATAGATAGATTGATAAAGAGGTGGAACAATAAATAGATTCATGGCATTGATTTGATTTTAATGCCGGCGTTTGAATGAGCCATGCAAATATACCCTTGACTAGTCATTTAGGGAAAAGCAGATTGAATAATTAAGATCAGTGTATACCTGCTGTAACTCAGACACACATAAAGTGGTAAGTATCGATTGTAAAAAATGCATAGAAAACAATCACGATACGGTATAACTTTATCGAGCAAAACCATGCAAGTAATTGTCCGAGGTCGCTTGGACAAGCGAAATAGGAGCACACACAAACAGCAATGGAAATGGGTTTGGAGAGATAGGTAGATGGTAAGGATTGGTTTTTGGGTCTGTGTATACAGTAATGTTTCCTTTGCTAGATATTGAGCATACAAAAAACATGGAAATTGAGAAGTAGGTGCACACCATACTCCAGCATAACCCCCCCATTCCCGCCGCTGCGTGTGAAAGCAAGACAGAACATCCATATGTATATAAATAGGACCTTCACGCTGCCTGCAGCTTCAGTCGGCCCTATTTAGGGTTTACATATAAGATTACTACTTTCGCAGCCCTGCTTTGCGATACTTGAAACATACTTTGTGGTGACATGCATCATTAGTGGCATCAGGGCGTCAGTCACACCATCATTTGCTATTTTATATATAACTGGGGCAATAAATTCATACCTTTCCCATTGACAGAGTTTGGTGAACACAAACCTTTCAAGACAAAGTTTGAACTCGTCTCGCTGAATCCACTCTCCATACCATTGGCTACTTCAGCCTCTTATGTATAGAACAAGATGAAAATGGTCAAAGATAAAAAGACATTCCCTGGCAAAATAAGATCTTAGCTGTTATTTACAATAAACTTTTATGGTACATTGGTCCTTTATTTGACCGATGATGAGTAGTTTTTCTGATTTAATGATTTATCTTTATGAAAAAAATCTTATTGTTTTAGAAAACTATCTAATACTGGAGGACATGTTCTGTTTTCAAATATGGATAACATAATAACATATTTAAAACTTGATATTTTGTAATGATATTTGGAGTTTTTCTCTTCCATAGAAACTCATAAGAATTCTAAAAAATTCCATTGTATTTGAGATATGGGGACAATTTAGAGACTACAGGTATTGAAAGATGCACACACGCTTGGGAATTGGCACAAGTTGCTCAAAGTCGTTGTGTGTGTCCAAAAAGCCAGCAGGAAATAATTTAAATGCCTATTGTTTCAAATAGTCGTCGTAAAGATTCCATGTGCCTGGTTGTATTTCACAGACTATCGTATTTTCCCTTGGGAAGTTGCGCCTAATTGATGGGCTGGCCATGTAAAATCCGTGGGAAAACTATGAAATAGGATCCTATCAAGATATGGAATAATAGTAACATATTTCTACGGAAATATTCTCAATAATGCAAATATAGTTTCCTCTAATATCGGTGACCGCATTTTCGTGCCCAAGTTCCCACGATTATGTTAATTAGACATGTGAATAAACCGACAACGGACTCGTTGTATCCATTCAGATTTTATTCGATCGATTGATCGATGACCGACCCGAAAGCGATTCCCCAGGCCCAGTCATCGATTACTCGGCCGTCAAACATCAGCAGCATAATATAAAATCTCAAGTGAAACATTTTCAACAGAATATTGAAGAGAAAGCGGTAACCGATCAGCAAGAGCGGTTTCTCATTGTCTATGATCTCGGTACCATCTGGAAACGAGGTGAAATTCAACTAAATATTAATATCTTGCCCTTTTCTTCCTGTATTATACATTTTGAATAACGCAAGGGTCTGAAATTCTCGTCAAGAACAAATGAATCGCAACAAACATTTTTTGAGAATGAAATGTGATCAAAGAAGCTTTCATATTTATTAAATCATATCCATTAATGCTTGATTTATTTCAAATAATGCGTTTCAGAACATTCATTTATTTCAGCCAATCCATTTCAAAATTTCAAATCTGAAATACTAGGCATAATCTTGATTTTTTCGCGTTTAGTTTCCTCCACAGATATTTCAATAATTAAGATCAGGCAACAGTGTATACTGCATGGCTAGAATTGATCTTTTTCTTTTAATATACCGTCTGTTCACTCATTTCTTCCAATTTGTCATGGATATTACAAGCTTTTACAACATATCAAATGAAATATATCTGGTTTTCTGTGGATTTTGTGATTGAAAAAAAACTTTCACGGAATTTCCGGACATTCTGGAGATTAGACTTTATTATCCCATTGGTTCTTCGTAAAAGTGTCCTTCGGTTCAGAATTTTACCTGTTTTGGTTGACATTCACAGGGCACATTTTGGTCAGCTATATGCCTTGTGCCACAAACCTCCTTATGAGGTAGTTGAGCTGAGAGAACGTAGATCCTGGAGGTGCGTAGAAATAATCTAAGCGTCTGTTAAGAATGAGTCAATCGATGAAGATTAATCAGTTTATAAAAACAAAAAGATTCTGCTGAAAAATTGTCGATCATCCGAAAAATTCCATATTACAAAATTTTTATAGAGTCGCATTCTTCAAATTTTTTTTTCATTTGGGAAACCTTTATGAGTTTTGATAATCATGTAAAAGCTTAAACAAGTATTAATGCTTACTCCTTTTTTTACCTTCGTATTCACTTAATCTTTCACTTCATTTTGATTCAAGTGGTTTATCATTGCAACAACTCAGATCGTAATTCTTCGGTTATTACTAAGGATACCCTTTAGGCTAATCATAAGCAACTGGAATCAGGATGTAAATACCAATAGTCAGCAGTTTATAATGATCGACGATATTTCATGAAACCAAAATTCCAAGATATGGCAATACTAAAAAAATGACTAGCCTCGGAGAGACATCACCCTTGATTTTCCCGCTGTTGACGTGTGTCTGCAGTCGATCTCCACGTGAAGTTTTATTTGATGACCAATTTAGTTCGACTATATGAAAGTACATCAACAGATCCGAGAACTGACTTGTAGTTTTTATGCAATTGTCGACCTGAATCATTCCTTGTCCAACCTTTTGATTGATATTTGTCACTGAATTGAGTGCATTGACAAGAAAGTAGAAATAAATTTACGTTGCGTAAAAATGCGCCTGTCATCACTAGGCTAAGGAATTATCGGTGTTCTATGTACACAATTTAAGGTAATAACTCTGCCACTTCCCTCAGAGTTGTAAACAGTGCCCTTTGTTGAAACAAACTAACCAAATAACATCTGCCATAGGTTGTCGACGTATGAGAGAAAACAACAAAAAACGAGGGACATAGCTAGAGACACTTCAAAGAACTGATGCTTCAAAGACGACCTATATGATAATATCCCACAGGTACTATTCTATTTTGATCAATCCATCTCACTACACCTCAGCTGTAGAGTAATTTTCATAGATTTGCAAGAAGAGGGAATCATTAAATCGATTATGTAGAGTTATTTCATAAATATATGTGGGCTGGAAGGACATGTGATTAAAAAACGTATATTTTGCCAGTTATGGGGGAACCTTTGTAATCTCTTAACTGAACATCTCATGTCTTTGGCATGTGCTCTGCCATTTATTATTGCTGAATATCATTGAATTAAGTGCAACAATTGAATTTTTCACTTTTCAGGTTCATCATAAAGGTAAAAAAGAAAAATACTTAATCCCTTGATTAGCTACTGCGCCAAACCACCATTTATGTGTGTAGGTCTAGGATAAAATAAACATAGTAGATTACTCTGCATTAGGCTATCGTACTTGAACGGCCAAGAAGCGGCTTGTTTCTATTTTTGGTGCATCGACAGGCTAATTTTAAAAGTGGCAAAACACTCACTGGAATTACGTCTAGGATATTTGACCTGGAATTGAGTTTTAGCTATTAGAGACAGCTAGGGAAAAACGAAGGAGGTGCAAGATGGATACCCCAAGGGGAAATTAGCTTGAGTCGAGACTGTTAAAATTGGCTTTTTTCATTAGCATCCATCTATCTATCCATCCATCTATCTATCCATCTATCTATCTATCTATCTATCTATCTATCTATCTAAGAAAAGCTATTTATCATCATTGCTGATCATCTAGATGTATATTTAGTTTTTACGACACATAAGAAAAACATACCTGCACATATTTTTCATATATCCACACACAAACACATGATGCTAAGTTAGCTTAGTTAGTGAAAGTCCATTCGTTACAACTCTGCAGGAATTCATTGAATTTGATTGCAATTACTTCTGTCACCCAGACTCTGAGTATGTGTGACTGTGCCTGAAGCATGAAACACTTGGTTTTGAAGTTGAAATACAGAATAAGACATATCTTTTCGTCATAAATACGACCCCTCCCACCAACATGTAATCTTTGGGTATTTCAATTGAAAAGGATGAGACAAATATATATACGTCTTTGCAACTTGCAAAACACTTAAGAATTACCAAGTATGCAAAATCTGTGCAACAGTAGATTTAGCTATATTGGCCTAGGTTTGACAACGTGGTTGTGGTGAAAACCATCAGTTCACAAGCTATCTAATTGGTATTACTTAGTAGCTCAACGAAGTGTTCATCCACATATGCACAATATGGTCCCATATCATCTGTTGATAGATCATTTCACAGCCACAAATGTCTTAAAATAATCTTTTGGGGCAAGGGCCTTCTTCATCGGCTTCCAAGATGCGCATACTCTAATATCTGCAATGATTTAATTTTCTACTATGATTCTCTCTTTGATCCTTGTTTATCTTTCTATCACCAAGAAACATTGCAGAACACACACACACACACACACACACACAAACACACACACACGCACACACACACACACACACACACACATATATATATATATATATGTATGAAAATAGATTCTGCAATAAAAATTGAATTAATTTAAGAAAAAAAGAAAGCCAAACTGTTCTATTATGGTTCAAAGGTATAGTAATTTTGATAAGCGTTGACCAGTTTAGTACTTGTCAGAGAGCGAATGTGATTCTGTTCCTGGTCTTTACTGTTCACTGTCCAGTAAATGGGGTTAAATTCAGGTCATTTATCTCGGTGTGAATTCAGATTCCATGGGTGTCATTAAATTTCACTTGTTGGTGAGTGTTATAGAAATGTTCGAACGCTTAACATATATATATACCATTATTTTTTCTCAATATATATTAATAAAATGTATATCAAAACATTTGATGAAAGCTAAAATGATGTAATACGACGTGAAAAAATGAACTTTAAAGTTAATGGAAAATAATCGTCAAATTATCCGGTTGAATATGTTGGTAGAGAATCGACCCGAAGGAATTTTTTTTCCGTGTAAGATTATATCATAAGCTGGTTTGCATGCAGTCTGAAATCAAAACCGACTCAACAAATTCAATTTTCACATGGGTGAATGATCCATAGAAATGGCACAAACAGAAAGTCATGTCTGTTGTTATACTTATTAATCCCCCATCGTTGAAAAAACGTTTTTATAGTTACCTAGAATGAAATACTATCAATATACAATTCACATAGAACCTAATATAAAATGATGAACTACACGTATGGCATAAGCTACATTATAAATGGTGGTGATGTTTAATCAGCACTGCTTGGGTATCATATTAATATAACGGTTTCGTTTTTTAAATCTCCGAAACAGTTACAATGGTGAACAACTGGTGATCCTAACAAGAGGCAATTTCTACATTGAACAATAATAACAAAAGTTTGAGGGAAACTGGGAAAAGCACTTCGGAAGATTACGTGAATTGTGTCGACAGATATTAAAAAATTGGTGACTGGAGTGAGACAAAAAATCTATCTTAACTGTTTTTAATGTTTAGTGATTTAGGCTGTAAAGTTTTCTAGATAATATATATATGTATGTATATATATATATATATATATATATATATATATATATATATATATATATATATATATATATATATATATAGATAGATAGATAGATAGATAGATAGATATACACAAATATATATAAATAAATATATATATATACACACAAATATATATATATATATATATATACACACACACACACATATATATATATATATATACACACACACATATATATATATATATATATATATATATATATATATATACACACACACACACACACACACATATATATATATATATATATATATTTATATATATATATATATATATATATATAATATGAATGCATAGTTTGAAAACCGCTCTGTCACTAAATGAGGAGCTTTGTTTTTATATGATTTGTCTGAGTCTTGCATGAAACAAAATCGTCAATGATTTGTGTGAAATCGTTTGCGATTATTATCTTCTTCCCTGGATGAAAAAAACAACGTAAATGTTGACGCCAGGTACATTTTACAATAAACACAGTAAATACTGATTTGGAATACTCCGTACTTGCTGGAGAAAGAATGCGCAATTTTAAGTTGTCTCTGAATGAAAGTCTATGTCTGCAGTGGAAGTGCACTATAGTATGTTATCACTTACTATATCTACATGATCACTCTGCATTATGATCAGTGCTCATGACTATTTCGTCACCTATTTACCTGGGCAGCGGTATCAAATTTATTTTCATTTTAACTAGATTATCAGATTTTCTTTTTAACAAACTACGTATGCTTACAATATCTATAACATGATTGAGACTTATACATAATACTCTTTATATCTTTCGTTACTATTTTCGTTTGATCGTAGCTTTTTGAGCTTTGTCTATAATTCATTCAACAATTCTTTCGTTCTGCACCGATATTGAACGGTGCCACGACACACAACCCGTATGTATTCTTTCGATTGATTTTGTTTCCGTTAAGATACCTGATTAAAACAATTAATGATTCACAAGGGAAAAAGCCAACCTTTTGCCCTCAATAAATAAAATCATCCATTATAAATAGTATATATTCATGTCGTATTGTGTGTGAGAATTCGTGTGTGCCATGGTATGGATGTGTTCGTCCATGTGTGCGTGTGTCCCTATGCATATGCAAACATACTTGTCTTTATACATCATTGCCAGTCGAAATTGTAAATATATAGACACACAAAAGCGTATATAGATAATATACGTATATATATATATATATATATATATATATATATATATATATAGTACAAATTAGGTTTGCAATATAGAATAATATAATGCAATATACAACAAAGTCTGATGTGAGATGGATTCATTTCATTGAGTGCTCGATGTACTCAACTTTATACTCTGAGAGTTAATTTGTTTTAGAGTAGAGCTGGAAATATTATAGGAAGTGGATTTGCTACTCAAACAAGTTTAGATTTCTACCTACTACAGGCCTCTTTAGGCGAATGAAGAGGTGAAAAGAGGGCAGAAGCATAAACTTGTTCGTGCAGCAAATCCACATCATACATATATATATATATATATATATATATATATATATATGTGTGTGTGTGTGTGTGTGTGTGTGTGTGTGTCTGTCTGTCTGTCTGTCTCTGTGTGTGTATGTATGTGCTTGTGTGTTCTGGTCTTCCGAAAGCAATTACATATTTTTCTGTTTGGAGTGTAATTACATATTTCATAATTATGAACTCATCAACTATGGCCAAACCAGGGTTAAATGGAAATAATTACAAACCATATTTACCATTGCTTACGGCATGGATTTTTGAACGATATTTCCGCTAAGCAGTCAATGGAAAACAATTGTGAAGAGTGTATTGATGCAGGGAATGTTTGTGCACTCCAGCTGTGGTTTAAAAGGGTTAAAACAGCGATTGTGATTCAGCCATCAATCACTACAGGATTCACAGGGTAAATTATGTTTTTCCTCAGATATTCAGCCTTTACAACCACAAACCATGACTGAATATATGTGTTGTTATGTCGAATTGCAATTGAATTTGGTATTCCTAACATAACTTCCGTTCCATCTCTCAAAACCAAGTAATTAGAAATAATACATATATATACATATATATATATATATATATATATATATATATATATATATATATATACATATATATATATATATATATATATATATATATATAAATATTTATGCATATATATATATATATATATATATATATATATATAGTACGAGTCAGAAACATGAGCTAGTTTGTGTTGTGAATCCACATTCTACTATATATATATATATATATATATATATATATATATATATATATATATATATATATATATGTGTGTGTGTGTGTGTGTGTGAACTCATTTGAGATAGGTGTCAATTTCAATCGATTGCAAATCAAGCAGTGTCAGATCATGTTGGGATCAAACTGATGTCCACCATAGAAACAGCCTTATATGGAGGCTCTATTCCTGATAACTAAGCTGATGCTACTCTCATTGCAAAACCAAAACCTGAGACACTACCGTATATTCCTTTCTTGTGAATTCTCGACGTCTCTCTGATGTGGATTTTGATGCAGTTCTTGTACAGGATTGCGTAAACTCTGATTTAAGGTGGTCAGAGTTTATATGGTGGTCTTGAGGGTTTCAGTGGCAATGTGTTTTTCAAGCTTGCTGAAGTTTGAGCTGAGCTTGGTGGTTATGTTGGTGGATTATATGATGTGTCTAAAGGTGTTTTTGTTGTTGATTTTGTTTTGTTTGGTGTTTTTATGGTGTTTTCATGGAACTTATATTTTTCCTCCTGGTGCAGTATATGAACTCTCGTGGGTACCTAAATGAATAGAATATTTTTTATGTGTTTTTCTTCGCCATCAAGGTATTTGAGGCTGCATATTCTGAAGGCCATTAGGTAAAAGCCCATTATTAATCCTGTTCCAATCTTTATGATGTGGTTGGAGAATAACTGCATGCGATCATTCTTTTTAGCGGTTATGCTGGAAACACTGCATTTGATAGTGCTGTTGATTATGTATAGTATGATATCAAGGAAATGTACATCAAAGTATTAATAAACAAACTACCATGCAAACGCTCCCCTCCAACCGAAGCCGGCGTTCACGCAATTCTGTGCAAGTACTGAGATAGAATCTGCATCGGAAAGACATTGAAACCGCTCAAAAAAGATTATGCGAACACAAGAGAGCCCTACAACTGGATGAAAAGACAAAGTTTTAAATGAACATAGAAACTCAGACGAATACAACTTCAACTTCTACCAAGCCAATCACCAAGATATTCCTCGACACGCAGATTATCGAAGCTGCTTATATGTCCGAATGCATTGTAATGACACAAAAGTGTGCTCACTTCCAGTTTGCAAACTCTTTGAATGCAATAACTTAAAAATAGAATCACATAAATACAACACTAACATACAAGGAATAGGCTAACAGTCAACTGCCCATTCAATAGTATAAGCACATATATACCATCCAAGGAAGAGAAAGCTAATCCAACCATCAACCAGAGAGATTGAAAAGAAAAATACAAACCGTACTTCCACCCTAGCGCACATATATTAGCACTTATCCATTAAATTCCGGACAACATTTCTCCATTGTAAAAAAAAAACAAACAAAAAACGTTCCTGATAACTGACAATTTTTCAAACACCCTCTGAAACCTTCTCACAGAGCCTTATCATTTCAGACCAAATTTGACCGTAAACTACACAGATAAAAACACTTTTCCTCTGACACCTACTAAACAACCAGATAACACAGAAATATTCCCATTCCTTGTAACACCAGCTGTCTCTAAAATTCGTCGGGAATCAAACGCACACACATATTTGTTAATTTTATTTTTCTTATGTACAAGGGGAAATTCCAGTTAATAGTTGGTGGAGAGTCAGCATCAAAATATTATCATTTTAGTTTGGTTTGATCCATCATGGAGGCCTTGTCTCACACTAAGCTGAACATAGAAAATATCATATCTCATACAGTTGGAAATTTCCAACTACTTCGACCAAATTGGTGTTGAATGCTAATATAAGATACGACTTTGTAATTATCAATTTTGTAAGGCGGCATTGAATGTTTGCTTGTCAATTCTCCAAGCAAATATATATTGCTGCAATCACTAAATTAATAATTCGAAAATTTACAAGGACAAATAATTATAACAGGTGAATAAGTAATTATTTACTGTGAGAGTTTCATTAGTGGTACGGGTTAATTAGTTATATTGTTTCAGAGAAACTTATGAACGTTTTCCAGACGAGAATAATTCTCCCTTGTGTAGGAAACATTATTTTAATTTCACAGATGAATGTCGATTTTTTTTGTAATTTTGACGAATATGATTTGTCAACAACGACAAGCGATTTTAAATATGAACGAGACATAGTAATAAGGGAAGGACAATCATACGAAATCGTAAATAAAAGACGGTAATAACTTCCCAAAAAGATTGCACAGAATGTATAGTGAACATTCAAAATGGAAATACGTAGTTCCACACGCTAGGTTAATTCATATTCATGTATTATTAAGTTCTTAGCTTGATGATAAGAAGAACATTTACTTTACATAATAAATATTTATTCTTCGACAGAATATCTTTACTTTACACAATGAATATTCATTTTTCGACGTAATGTATCGCTTCTCCAATAATCCAATGCTATCATGGGGGATTTTCAAGTCAAAACTCACCTACCATGATATTGTGAAACCCTGAGATCCCTGGATTTTGTGAAATTCCGGAGCATTTCAATGATCTCATGAAATCCTGTCACAATGAGTGTAGTAATGGTTATCTCGCAATGATGACTATTACTTCAATGACAAGTTCTGTAACCTTTGGTCAAAGTATTCTGAAATGTTCAAGACTTTATCAAAATGCCTTGGGATTTCACAGAATCACTACTTTCACAATCTCCCTATTCCCTATATATATATGAGAGATAGAGATAGTGACTCAGAAAGAGAGAGAGAGAGAGAGAGAGAGAGAGATAGAGAGAGAGAGAGAGAGAGAGAGAGAGAGAGAGAGTAAAGAGACAGAAACGGGAAAAATGTGAGATCTACGAAACACCATTTCAATTATCTTGCACTGGTGGCGTAGCTCTGATGTAACCTACAAACCAATCAAACGGAAGCATATAGCACTTGTACGAACAGAACACTTCCTCTGTGAGGACATTCAGATTACATTGAGTGAGCTTGTGTACTCTGTGACACTGAGTCCTTCGATCAGACATTTTATAGTTCGTTTTTATTGTTATGTCTTTGGATAAATCAATAGTTCTGTTATTCCCATTCATTTTCCTCATATTCAATCAAATTGGTTCTTTTGAGATGCTTGTATATAAATTGGAACGTTTTAGATAATCATGTTTCTTATATTCCAGCCTATATGAAATTCCATATAATATAATGAGATAATCAAATTTTGTGATATTCCGTATACACTTGAGGCGTATATTTTACTGCAACTTAATGAATATAGGACGATAAGCTTTATAATTATTGTTCTTTCTTTCATTGATTCTTATATGATATTGGAATGTCCTGTGCACTCTGGCAAAAAACTCACATTATATATATATATATATATATATATATATATATATATATATATATATATGTATGTATGTATGTATATATATATATATATATATATATATGTATGTATGTATGTGTGTGTGTGTGTGTGTGTGCACTCTGTGGCAGCATGAAACACGCAACGTCAACTGAGCATCTGAGCACCTACACTCTCAAGTGACGCAAGCTGATCAAATTAAACAGCACCTGCTTCAGATAAATGAGCATAAGTAACTACTTCCCCAACATCTACTGCCAAATACGTAAAAGAAGCCCTAAAATCTCCTCCGACACAACAAAATCAGAATTAATTGACCACTGAATTCTCTTCTTCGTTAATATGACGCCATCATTAGGTGATTTGTAACACAATCTAATTAGATTTTATTTTCGTGATGAAAAACGGAATTGATAAATGAATATGCATGAGGGAAATATGAATCGTTTCTTTATCTCCGTTTTCACCAGGTCAGTCGGTTTAATCAGTCTGTTATTGATTTCTCGAGCTTCTGCTTGAGGCACTTGAGGGAACATTTATTCTTTTTTGTCCACTAAATATCTTCCAGTTTTCAAATTTCTTAGGTGGAGCATTGTTCACTTTCTAAATTTTTGGCTACTATATCGTCCATATTATCTTTTCTTTTTTTGTTTTTTTGATCCTACAACTCTCGGATTTATTTGAATGATATTTTGGAGCTAGCGTTCGCAATTGGTAAGGTTTGTTAGGGTGAAACATTCTAGATAAAGGATGTAAAATGTACTAATGCCATGAGAATTTTTCTAATTTAGTTCCCACATTTTACAGTTAACGGTCGTAGGATAAAAACCTGGGAGCTGGAAACAGTGCAACAAAATACGAAAGAAGTACCTGTCAAAAAGTACTAATACTTTCTGTTCCCTTCTTCATTAGGTTTTTCTCATACGAATATATTCAGTTTAAAAACAGAACTGGGTAAGAGATCCTCCTGATTCATTCCAACTTGAATCTCTGGCAGTTTTTCTAAAAATGCAAATATCTTTGCAGACAGAAAAATCATTTTTAAGTCTTTAGGCAGCTAGCGGTGATCAAAATGACATAAATGAATTCCTCTGCGAGACAAGCTTGCAAACAATCGCTCTATGGTACGTGTTGCTCTATTTAAGGTTCTTTGTTTCAATTTTCTTCTACCTTGCAATCTCACTGTCTCCATCTCACAATCTTCATCCGTTCTATTGCTTTTATTTCTCTCCCATCTATGCTCAAGTGTACGGGGGTCTTTTCTTCCCTGATGCAAAACTGAGTGAAATTTTCTTTTCTTTATTTAAGTCAATATGTTCACCTCGATTATCTTCAATTCCTTTTCAGTTAGTCTCTTATTCAAGTGTCTCTCTTGTTTTTTGGTTACCTTCATTAATTTTATGCGTATTTTTTTTTATTGAATTATATTTTTATTCTTTTACATTCTTTCATTTTTTGAAAAAAAAAACATTGTTCAAGCTATTAGCTAAGATAAGGTGAATTTATTTACCATGTAAAGCTTTATGTAGCAGAAGGACTCTATGTTGGAGCACTGAGTAAAAATCACTATTACTCGAGAAACTAACTTACAGACCATCGCTTTAGGTAGAGAAAAAAGTGACAGAAAATACCATGTTACAGAGTATATGATTAGATGTTGCTTGTAATCAGTTCATGATGAAACAGACCAGATTCCGAATACTGTGTAGTAAAAAAATGGCAATAGTCAGTCAGTCTAGTCACCACTGGTGGTTAGCAGTTATTTTTGTCGGCTAAAAAATGTAATTAATAGCAGAGAGTGGTAATGAGTAATAGTTGTCCGTGGCAAGATGTCCATTTCAAGATAATCTGATGCAAGATATTTTATTGCAATATAAAAGCCCTAACTCATAGATAAGACTGAGTTATTATCAAAGAAATTTTATTGACTTGACGATAGAACTATATGACGGAAATTCCCTTCATTTCCAGTTGATCAGTTCGGAATGACAATCGATGATAGAATAATGATGAAAAGAGGGGCTTACAGTCGAACAATGCAGGGAATTAGCATGAAAAGAAGACAGAGAGAGAGAGAGAGAGAGAGAGAGAGAGAGAGAGAGATCTTTTTCCATGTAGGATAATTGCGTAAGGGTTAACTAGAAAAATCAATTCCACTCCTCAAATCAGCAACGTTTTAGTCTATTTAATTACATATATTTCTTGAATTTTCTATAAAGAAAATAATCTCGTGTTCTTTGCACTCTACATTTTCCTAAATTCTAGCACTGAGACGCTTACAATTTTTTGGATAACGTCGTTTGTGTCATCAACTCTCCCACAATCATCTAGAAATATTCCCTATCCGACAATATAGGCGTGTCCTCATCTCTTGGCCCTTCGCAGATTACAGCACTACAGCATTTTCTTTCCACATCTCATATGTATCTTTCTTTCTTAATGTTTTTTTCATTATCTTTTCTTTGTTTTCTGCCTAATTCCAAACGATATTCTTATGTGTAGGTTTTTTTTTATGAATGTACCGCTTGCCATAGGACGATTCTCAGTGTGATTGTAGCATAAAACTTTTTTTTTCAGCATACATCATTAACGAATTCTTGTGCAGAGGTTGGTTGGCTAAACTATTTTTTTCTCAATTATCTCCATCTGTATGACTTCATGGATTATCTCAACTATAGGACTCGATCCCAAACGAAAAAGCATTGATTTAATTTCCATATCACTAATCAGATTCAGCAATATTCTCGTGGAAATGTTGGTTATTTGCCTAATTATTCAAAAAGTCTGTCAGCCTTTCAGTTATTTTCAATCATTGTAAACTTTGAAGTAATATGCTTTTCCTGTAAGAATTTTGTTTTTTCATTATATTTGGTATAATTTAAACGTTGTCCATTTTCAGGAAGTAATTCCATACTTGGAACAAAGAACGTTCGAAGAAGGCAGAATGGTACTTGTCCAAACCGCTGTGAAAGAATTGAACGAAATAACTTTGGAAAATAGTGCGACTGTACCACGTACGAAATTATGCTTTTCCTGTATCTTAAGTCATGTTTACTATCAAAACATTTCTTTGCTGCATTTAGAGACATTTCTACGAGTTCGAATGATGTACTGAGGAGCCAGTGCTATTCGTTTTTCCCTCCGGCTAGGCAATTCCAGTTCTGGATCAATGGCAGCTACATTTTGGATGGCTTCATCAAACTTGATTGCCCAAGGCATCAATCAATCAGGTGGTTGTTCGAATGAGCTGTTTGCATAGAACTGCAGCAACATTCTTCTGCAAATCTGATGGGCTAGACCTAACAGGATTGATAGTGACCAGGAGTATGTACTTAACTGATAAAGAAAGTATATCGACTCCAATAA
Source organism: Thysanoteuthis rhombus (assembly GCA_963457665.1). Taxonomy (NCBI): domain Eukaryota; kingdom Metazoa; phylum Mollusca; class Cephalopoda; order Oegopsida; family Thysanoteuthidae; genus Thysanoteuthis; species Thysanoteuthis major. Next base: position 18,156,393 of record OY735213.1, read on the forward strand.
ATAAAGAGAGAAGAATCCAAGCTGACTTACGAATATAGATTGAAACGTGTGTGGTTAAATTTACGAAAAAAGAATTCGGGTCCTCTACAATGGGATCAATTATACAGCATTTCATACATCTACCGTTAGTGTGTGGTTATGTAATTACTTATGCAGCTGCTGAGAGCTGTTGATTTTGACAAAAAACTTATGACGATTTCAAATTCGCCACCTGAACAAATAGGTGAGGTATTTCCCGTATATATGATTCCCGACCGTCACATCACCGAACAGTGACTAAACTAAAGGAAAACAGGACATTTGTCAGAATCAATACTTCGTGGTTTCTTTTGCTATATAAAACAAAAGCAATGTGGGACCCCGCATAAAGTTTTAATCAATACCTTTAGTCAGATTTGAGACGATAATCTCAAAATTGCGTCCGTTTGCAGCATTTTTTGACAATCAAATCTCAAATGATATTTTGGAAGATGAACGTGAAGATAACTGAAGAACGCTTGGACTAAAATCTTGGGATAAGTTAGCAAATATGAGTATACTCGTTCGATTTGTGGAAAAGTATTTGCGTTTCTATTATTTTTTCAACCTCATAATCCCTCTTTATTTCATATTCTTGAAGTGTTACTTTTTATAACCACTATCTTTGTGATAGTAAATACAGAAGCTATTATGCTATTATTTGTGTGAATTTAACCAAAAAATTTAATTAAAATATGTAACTAAAAGTTATTTTCCTTTGATAGCTCACTGGTGAGGAAGGCAGAATGTTGTTTTTCAAGTGATATAAAACAATTATTATATTTATATAATTTTAGCTAGATGAGCGAACTCAAAATATTCCAAGTTACGGAAACTCGAACGTTATATATCGTGAACAACAAGCTTACGGGCTGTAGAGTCTCTAATAAAATTAGTTTATTAGTGTCCATGCATTTTAATGTAATTGAAAACGCTTTGAATCTTAGTTTTTGTTTGTTAATCGAATAGGCAATATCGGAGGTTCAAATTTAATTAGTCAGCACTAATAACATCATGTCTTAATTTATCTGAAAATAACTGGTTCGCATTTATTCCAAGAGTAAATTGAATTTGCTTAAATGAAAATTGCATAACCAAAACCATTCGATCATTTCTATCTTCTATTTCAATGAGTCAATATAATTCGTATTTTTGTCATTATTTGCAAATGATCGAAATATATCAGTTCAAACTAAACCAACATTTACTCTCATGGATTTTGCAGTGATAACAGCTTGATGTTTTGTTACATGTAAATATACAACATTTGCCATTGCCAATTGATTGTTGCTGATAAAAGACAAATACAACTTATGAAATAAGTATGAAAACGTTTTGTACATTGGTTTGAACGACATCTTTTGTCAAATCCAAGTCTCGTATAAGGCCTCTATTTAATGAGCAACTAACATCCGTCGAACTTGCTGTACTTTTCTAGTTTATCTTCCAAAAATTTTGATAAAACAGAGAAACAGTGATGCAAATTGAGTATAAATATCGTATTATAATTAATCAAATGTCTCTATGTCTGTATCTCCTCAATTAATTCAATGATGGTTACAGCTATGGCCACCCAGTTTTCTGTGATCAATAATCAGACACTGGTTTGTTTGAATGTTAGTTTTTGAGGACCTGCATCTGTTTGTGGTTTATAAGTTGCAGAATCAGTGCACGATGGGCGTATGTATTGAATAGGTCCCTTATTGGAACTTTATTTTGAGTACTCCAAAATCGTTCTGCATGCTACATTTCCGGTTTCATATTTATCAGTTTGATATTACTATTTCGGTAGTTAATATTTATTTTCCACAAGCATGATAAAACAATGTATTTGAATATATTAAATGCATGTTACGTTATGACAAAACAATCTGATTCTCTGGAGAAATATTCGTAAAGAAGTTGAATACTTGATGTTATCCATCACAACTCAAGATGGCTAGAATACGTATTTCGTTCCCATCTGAGTAATTAATCAATCACTGCTGATTCTGTTATGTGAAAATACACGAATGCATAACCTTTGAAGATTTGAAAGCTTTCATCTTAGAGAAGTAAATGGCATGCATTGATAAACTAAGAAACTATGATAGATCTAATTTTGCGTGTGAATTGTAAAATAGGGTTTGCTAAACGTTTAAGACAAAAATATACTTTTATATCATAAAAACAGAGCAGATATGAGATAAATTCTATCAAACAACCAATCGTGGAGAGATATTCGAAATGTGTACCGTTATTTTAGTGATATTCAATTCTTTATTTTCCAAACGAATTGAAATGCGAGAACCGATTGTCTTTCCTGTAGGCAAGATTAACTGCAAGACTGTTGGGAATGTTAAAAAAAAATGACAATCTTCTGTACCTTTATGAAACTGGATCAATGGGTTTTTTGCCTGACACAAATATTGAGCTGTAGTTCGACTTACACCGTATATGTTTGATGTATGGAATTTATGGAGAAGCACAAGATTATATTGAGAAACAATGTGTTCACTCTGCAAAATAATTGTTGGTTTTCCATCATTGGGCTATAGAATTATTGGTAATCCTACATATTAAAGAATACTGATAATTTAATTTATTGAAATGTTTGGTTGAAGTCAGAATGTTTAAGATGATGGCTCCGTCTTTTTCCCGGAATTGTCTTGAGAGCTGTTGAATGAACTCTGAAAACATACCCTGTTTTTTTTAAAGCCAAATTCTACATCGTTCAACATTTAATGCTGGGAAAATGGCTCTATGATATTTTTTATTCATAAATTATTACACTGGGAAAATAAAGGATGTTTCATAGATGTCTGTATGTCTTCCATGGTAGGAAATATGGTATTTGCATGTGAGCCTTTTTCCTTGGCATGAAATCCATTGACGACGTATGAATATAAATTGTTTATCAGTCAAATTTATTTACCGTTAGTAGATCATTTACGAATTATTATCTTTACCTACCCTTCCTTTTTCTTATTAACCATCGCCTGATTTACAGGCCACTGAATGTTTTTCCTGGCTTATAACAGTGAATAAAGAAAATATACCCACTGCTGCTTGATTTTTGCATTGGATAGCAAATTCTAAGTTTTCTATTATATTTCTTCACTGATTTGTGATCGGGATGGATTGGAAAATCGTGTCTTCCACACAAATTTATATTTACAATCTATAATCGAGTTGAAACATCATTTTCAAGAAGATTTAGTACGATGAATGATGTCATATGCAAAATTCCCTGCCAATGATCACTCTAGCTTCAAAATACAAAAAAATTTTACCTTTAGTCCACACGCAGCTTCGTTGTTTCCATGTGGAAATGTTCAGTAGTTTTAATTCATCAATTAATAGTGTCTCCATTTAGTTATTACCAAAGTTCAATTACGTCCTGTAGAAGGAATTCTTCCAGATTCTGTCTGTAATTTTCACGGGAAATCATCAGAGAATCAGTTCACCTCGGTATATTATTGGGCACTTTACAGTTCAAAAAGAAGCATGTAATTTTGTTTGGGAATAAATTCGTAAGAGCAGTTCTAAGGCATAATTGAAGTGGTTATCGAAAGCGTATTGATTTCAGAGACCCAACGCCGCTGCAGTGAGACTTATTTTAAATTCATTTTTCCAATGTTTACTTGGTAACTGTGTATATTGGAGTCACTATTTGCGAGCAGAACGAGATATCCTGCGGGAAATTTCTTCATCCTTGAATAGTCAACAAAATATTTCGTGCGAAATTTCTTTGCAACGTAAACACCCCAAAAGAGGTAAGGAATCTTAAAAGTACACGCATATACTGAAAAAAATGAGGCAACTATTTTCTCATGAAAAGTCTTCAGTTCAGCTGAGCTTCAGCTTCACAGATCTACAAAGATACTTTTCTATAAATCCATGTATGCTTCAACCTCAATGCAAACCATAGAAGGGATGAATTGATTGAAAGATATGAAGTACTTGAAATAAGTTGAAATATACGAAGAAATTGCGAGAATAAATGCTTTTTATTTCGGCATATCAAAGGAGATACTTTAAAAAACGAAACAAAAAATATGACTGTATAACATATTTTTATAAGAGCAATCATTTTGGGACAGATTATTTCGAAATGAATTCAAGACATAAGAACGATAATTATGAAAGACCAAGATAGAGAAACGACATTGCAAAATTATTTTCTTTGTCAGCTGGCTTTCAGCATGATCGATGTTGATTTTAACACCAAACAAATCAATCGTTTCGCACTGATTTGCATCACCTTGAATCGTTCTCCTTATTGTTTGTGATCAAACCCAAACGATCCGTTGCACCTAGAAAGGCAACAAAGGTCGGATTGAATCGTCGGTTATCGATTTATAGACAAAGCACTCGAGTGGTATCGTGTGAAACATCGATATGTCAATCTGCTTGCCAATTGCAATACGTCTCCCTCAATTAAAAACAGTTCTAATGCAAATGTCAATTAATCTTCCTTCATTGATTAACAAATAGCTTGATCGTTGCCCAGAGTGGGATGTTGTTCGGGATGAGATTCTCTATTAAAGAGTGAATCTATTGGATGACTGGCTGCGAGGTTTCTGTTTTGCATAGATCTGACCGGCCACCGATCAATAAATACCTATTGATTGAAAGCACCGATTTAAATTAAGAAGGATGAACTAACCTTGATATTTGGGAATTAATGTTTTTGTATTCAGTCGTTGCAGATGGCCTGTTGCATCAAAAACGATTCATCATTTCGCGCTACACTACATGACAAAGATTGGGCATCCAATTGATGTTTGAATCACAAACTGCACATATCATTCTGCATGGCAATAGAAGAATTAGACATTGCCACGCATAGTTGCTTATTGTTAGTTTGTTTTAGTAAATTCACTTTAGAATGGTGCACAGTATCAATCTGAATCGGAATCACTTCGCTAGTGAATACGCCCGCTAGTCTATAATGCTTGCAATAGCGCCGTGCTGGGTACCCAGTTACCTACGTAAGTGAGCCTAAATGGTTATCCAGGCTTACTTACACCTGTTTTACCAAACGTTTTTATTCATACATTTGGCTGTAGAGTTAACCGCGTTATAGAGTGGATGGGAAAGCATTTCTCTGTTTTAAGCTTTTCTCCCAACTGCCAATGGAGCTAAATATACAGTTCTGTTCTTAAGTTCTCTCTTGAATCAAACAGATCTATGCTCGATTACGTATCTGACTCGTACGTACTTCTAAGTAAAAAAGATGACTAATAATCAGATGATTTTCCCCTCGAATACGATAAACATGTACCCATCGGTAATTACTCGATTTTCTGCACAATCTTGACAGCAATGATTGCACAATTGTTTCACAACGTCTATTACACCAGGAGCTCAATGAATGTCAGATTAAAAAGGGTGTCTATTTAGTCAACACAAATTTGGCATGGGTCAGTGTGATATTCCATAGAATAGTGGGATTACAAAATTCACCAAAGAAGGAAACGAAACTACTGCATCTCGTTTAGATCAAAGTCAGATAGCAGAAACGTAGCATCATGCAACATGAGATTGAAAAGAAATCCCAAAGCAACACAGTTTCTCCAAAGAAGTCAAAGAATATGAGAATTGTATTTTGATTATACGGTTCTTAATGAGCAAAGTTGTTTCGTAGACTAATTACCGTCCAGCAATGGATGCTGTGGATGAATGAGAACGTGAACATGAGATTTTGCAACGCAATAGACAACGGAAATGGTCGACAGAAGATTTAGCAAAGCAGTGGATTGCAAATGAAGGGATTTTGGCTCACCGGCATACTTTCGAACGAATCCTTATTGAGAAGCATTTACATTGGTTCAAGTTGGTCTGGCTTGCTGGCCAGCAGACTAGCTGAGCGGTCATATTTTTAAGTATATATGAGTACAGTCCTCATCAGTGAAGTTAAACGGTCATAAATTTGAAAATTATTCTCCAATTATGAAGAAATTCTTTGTTATTACCGCCTTCTAAAAGGCATCAAGTGGGGGTTCAATTTGAAATGTAAGTGTATGCTAATTAGTTTATTCTGTGCTTTGCAGTTTTCATGCTTGTTCTTCAAAAAAATCACTGCCCAACAAAAGGTAAGAGATATAAAAACGAACAATCACCCCCAACACGACATGCTGCCATAAGATGTTGTGCAATCGACAGTTTCTATTGGATGACGAACCTGACCTGTTTAATCAACTTTTGAGCAGCGTACAAGTCTGAGAGTGGAGATTTCTTTGACTATCATAATATACAAACCGCTTTCAGACCAGGATCAAATACGGTGTATTTTTATATGGTGTAGTGAACACCTTGATACACTGGTTGCACAAGGCTTCTGGAGTGCATGGGAACTATTTCAGGGGAAACTATATCTGTAAAAACGCAATCATATCAGAGACAACGGTGTATCGAGCCATACAGAAGGAAAATCGAGATCATATGTCCAAAAATGTATTAAACGATTTTCGTGGTAAAGACGATTTCCTGGAACTAATTCTATTGAACACACCTGGGTTGTATTGAGGCATGAAATTGGGAATGTGAAGAAAACTTCCTCCCAAGAAAAATGATTGCATCTTCTGTTGCTAGATGGAAAGTGTTGAAACATCTACACATATGAACATTCGTTTTGCCCTGTCTATCTGAGGCCAGCATGTTAGGTCACTGTGTGGCGATACATGACTAGTTGAAGGCCGTCAGACGATTTGAAATGAGGGAAGCTTTTCCCTTGTTCGACCTCTCATTCTTTTTACCTCCAACGTCTGAGTGAATATAGTGAAAAGCTATGCGATTAATGTTTTCATTACTTTTAACCACGTGGGAGGAAATTATAGTCTGTTTCACGTCGTTTTCAGATTTGTGAGGAAAATTGTCAATTCTTCCGGTTGAATATGTAGGTGAAAAATCAACTGGGAGCCGTTTTTCTGTGTAATAATGATCCTTAAAGATAATAATATAAGTTTGTTTGCATGCAGTCTTAGACGGGTAAGAGATTCAATATTCACAACGGTGAACATTCGAAAGACGTTACATGAACAAGTCATGTCTGTTGATATTGGTAATCTTCCTTCAGTAAATCAACAGAAATAGGGAGCAGGAGAATGTAGGATGCAACTCGCTGTAGCATTAGTTGAAGGCTTTTGACCCAATGGAAATACCCAAAGTCAACGATGCTATCATACAACAAGGCGTGGCCCTTTATATGTCAAGGTCTTGCCACATTTGTACCGAAGCACAAGTTCATTTATCAGGCTACATAAAGACTTTATGCCCTTTCAGTTCGAAGTCGGAGCCAGAAAAAGTGACACCAGTTCACCCAAACTCTTCAAAGTATGTCTCGAAATCATCTTCCAGAACCTACAGGGTGAAATAAAAGAATCGGATTAGACGGCTAATACCTTTTACCTTAGATTTGCTGACAACGTAGTCCTTTTTGCAAAAAAAAAAAATCATGATTTCATGAACTCATTTCATGATCACACATAAACTTCAATAGAACTAATTTCATGTACAATAAACTTGATGAGTTCAAAATCCAAATCGTGAACGCAGACCTGAAAAGAGTAGACCACTATATTTATTCAAAACAACGATTCTCTATGGAACACTCAAAGGAACAAAAAAATCAACCGAAAAATCAATCAATTATTTAGGTAGAGGAAGGTCATTCTTTACAAACAAGAAAATCACGTAAGTTCTAAAAAGAAGAGTCTCGAACCAATGCATCTTCTCAATAGTCACATATTGATACAGCTAATGAAAGTCAATCACAAGATTGACCCACAAATTGAGAACAATGCAGCAAGGCTGTTTGCCTCTGCGTCAAACAAGCTTATCGACTTTTGTAAGATCATGTTTTCTTCAACAGAAAAAAAGATCTTCAAATTGGAAGGGGATTCAATAAGAATGGTGATAAAATCTAAATCATTCGACATATAATTTGTGACAATTCAGATATTAACTGAAAACAGAAGTCAATCTTGTTTCATTTTCTCTTCCTTCTATATCTCCGTGCGTGTATTTCCTTCCTTTCTTTCTCTTTTACCCTCTTCTAGGAACGTGATCTGCATCTCACTCTTTCTTTGTCTCTCAATCCATCGGCCTCCAACTTTTTGTGTTTCTTTCATCGTATTTATTTCTTTTACGCGATTTTCACGTGCCTTGGGTCCTGAAATATCAAATTTAAGAAAAGAAAAATGAAAAATCTAGAATATTTTTTTTCACATTATGTGGACATGTTACTCTTCATTTTGGATTTTGTATGTCGCTTTTTTTTTCATTCACGTACGTTTATTATAATTCTGTTGTGTATCCAATCTTAGATATATAAGGATATCAACAGATATTGAATTATGATAAAATGTTTGTGAAGGAAAAGGGTAACATTACTGTGGTGAATAGATGTAGACTGGAAACAGCTAATGATCGTATTATACAGTTTCGAATTTCAAACAAGGCCCTTCATAAGCATTGAAATATGTTATTCATTCAAAGAGCGAACAGAAATAATGCAATATGGATCAGTATGACAATGTCAGTCATCTTAAAGTTAAGTTTATTCTGATTTTTATGATGCTTCGCTGTGGGTTTTGTAAAAGCTTCCTCACTCCGAACTTGTAACCGTCAAATCGATAGGTAGACTTCTCCGTCTTTCTCCTCAGTCTCTATTCGATCAAGTGGAAAATAGCCGGCTTGCCAAAATTCCATTGTTCCATCTTCTACATTTCTAATTATCATCTCCGAATTCTGTTGTTTTTTTTTTCATTAGAAATCCATATATTAGAAAATATTGTAAATACTGTCATTTAATTCTGTTGGAAAACGCAGTCATATGATAATTCTCTTTCGGCAAACATTTCAAAAGGGGCAGATTATCTCATTATTTTTTCAGAAAACCTCACGTGATTAAATTATTTCACATCAGCTGACATGGTTTGAAATTCACCTTCTGCTGTTATAGAAGCATTTTGTCTTTAGGGAAAAAAATGACCCCAGCAATAACCCATGGCAAATTAAAGGCAGTGTCCTCATGGAAGTAGTTCAGCGTTTCTGTTATTGCTTCTCTGTAACTTTTCAAACAGAAGTGAAGCAATTTTGTCCCAGATACTTCACTGAGAATTTTCCTTTGCTTCCTTTGTACATATCTAATGGATCATTACATCATTACTAAATTTCACCTGCGACTGCGATCAAGTCAGAAGGACGAGCACGTGATACAAATCCAGAACAGGGGATCATCAAGAGCCAAACAGAAGTAATGATTGTAAGTGAAGCGAAACGTGATAATATTGTTAACTGACAAAACGAATATAGGGAACGTTTGGAATAAGGAGGAAACAGAAGAATGCTGACGTCGAAAGACGTTTCTAAGATGAGAGAAAAAAAAAGAACAAATCTGGAATAATGACAAAAGGCAAAAGAGAAAATCAATTTTTATAAAGACATGAAGTGGAAAAAATAGAGAATAATACTCCGTCAGCCAATGAATAATAAATATATAAAGGATCAGAAGGTTAAAGGAATAAGATTATCAGTGATTTGCAACCAAATATTCCCGATAGAAATCGATAAAGAAACGCTAATTTGATGTGAATCAGATTTTCCCCTTTAGGAATGCAAACCATTTGGAGAATTGACATCCAATTACAGAGCCAATAGTTCCGTTGGTCTCAAATGCAACATTTAGAAGATAATCAGAATGAGAATTCTTCGAAACCTGAAGGTCAATCGACTTCAAACTTCATATAGGCGGAAGAAATGCAGATATATTACGCACGAGAATCATGAATAGGATTTACAAAGAAAAAACAAAAAAACAAAAACCCAAGGATCCTAAGCACAAGAAAAAATCCTTTCAATGATGAGTCAAATGATTTAGCAATCATTTCAAAGTAGAGTAATGTCCTTACTCTGGCTACAGCTTCAACCATCCCTCCACAGGATGCATATATCACAAGTTTATCCGTCTGGGTTACGTTCGAACTTCTTCCGAGGTTTGCCATTTGTGGAATTGATCAAAATACAACTAGCATATGGAGTGACATCACTCACGTCATACGCTATTTTACCCATATATTAGGCGAGGGGGGATAAAATTATGCCACCAGCACCTCCAACAATCATCATGAAGAGCTGTACATTGCTGGTAAAAAAATTGTTGAATAAAATGCATGAAAATCTTGAAGTTGATACTTTTAGCAAATAGTTCCCTGTGGTGGCTGCTTCGGCATGTTAGTTAATCATGAGTAGTAGGTTCAATGGACCCTATTTCTTTATCCTCAAAGTCTTATAAATAAAGTGCACAGTGGATAAGCAGCGATGTATAAATACTTGGTGGGGTATGAGCATCACTGCCTTGCACTGTTCCAGGTCACGGTGTAGAACTTATGAGCTTCCCTCTGACTTATCAAGGGGTTGCTTGTCAGATGTGATGCACAACAACACAATGTGCTATTTTACTCGTCGGTTAGTCATGGAAGACGGGAGGTTAGGGACAGCTGCGATAGACTGGCTTGGAAATAATATAATAATGTGATAATTTTTACCTTATCAATAGTATATATACAAAACAGACCATGACAAGAAGTCTGTATGAAATTTAGATACCAACAAATCGTAACTCAATGGCTTAACTGAGCTTGACAATATATATCAGAGAAAAAGCTAGATTTTAGAACTGAGCTCTTGTTGTGAAACTCTTGCCAGGCCAGTTAACTAGATCCCTTGATAGCCTTCACATTGAAACAGCTATCAGGGGTTGTGAAACTAAAGAATCATGAGATGTGAAACAATATCGTGGTTGAAAGAGAAGTGCATTCGAATAAGTGATTTACGGCTTAATCTGATAGAAACTACGCGTTAAATATAGCTGAGATCCATGAAACAGCAGATCTGATTAGAATCATCACGAGATTTGATTCAACAATAAAATTAAATTTAAAGGAGTACGATATTGATCTATGATAAACACTCCAGGAATATCACGAGAGGTGCTAAATCGATAAAATATTAAATTACACTTACAATCATTTTGCGTATACATTTAAATTGCATTAATTCACTGCTACCTAATATATTCTTAGTATTTTTTTCCTCCATGATTATATATAGATATTTGAGTAAGCGTGTGTATGCAGATAGGTATTTATGCAGATATGTAGGTATGTAGGTTGAGGTGCGAGTGGCGTAGCAGTCAACGACATAGACAATCAAACTGACTGAATTTAAAACTCTGGCTGAGACTATTTATGTTAATTTCATAATGATGCCCTTCAGAAAGATATGAATCATCTCATTCAATGTCATGGGTAAAATAGCTGCGTAGGGTGCCAGGTCGGATTAAGAGAACTCAAAACTATCAGTCTAGGAGAAGGACAACGTTGATTCTAAACCAGGAGGCGGAGCCCCTCAAGATGATTGTTCGCCAATACTTACATATTCCCAAACATATCGAGCTCTGTCTTCTTTTGGACTACATCAGCAACACAGAGAGAGGGGTTTGGTTCATTGGGCATTCCATGATTCTCTAACGCATCTGGTGGGGTTGCCCCCCGGAGAGGTCACGTACTGCTTCATTGTCTATTCTATCGACACAGAAGTTGGTAACGTCGATCAGTAGTTAATAGTTTAACTTGCGAATTAGTTCCGTCCCTATTGTGTAATTATTTTGATCCTACTTGTATACTTTATCAATTTGCTTCGTCTATATCAACGTGAGCATTATAAACCACACACATACACACGCACGCACACACACACACACACGTACACACACACACACACACACATACATATATATATATATATATATATATATATATATATATGAATTGATCCCGCCCCATATATATATATATATATATATATATATATATATATATATATATATATATATATATATATATATATATATATATTCCATCTTTAATTTGAACTAATATAAAATGGGCCGGTTCATTCTTAGGTTATACCCGTTTTATTGATTACATGTTTTCTCAATGATGGAGGGAAACTCAGAAAATCCTATAGTAATATATACCCTAAGGATCTTGAATTAAAATGTGAACACGAAGGAATATAAGCATCGTTTCTAGATTTGGATATTAAATTGTGGATACAATCCTCCGATAGATTGCTAAACAAGATCCTTTTCCGTTCTGTATCACATGAATACCTTCCAAAACAAATAGCGTACCATTTATATTTTACAGAATGATATTAACAGGATATTTTAGAATCGACATTCTACTCCATATGAAGTGTGTTTTTTTCATCCATGTATATGGGGATATATCAGTTGATAATTGAAAATAAAGATAAATATTGATGAGAGCTTAATATTATACGGTGTGGAAAAATTGACTCCGAGGTTAGGAGAAAAAAATGCCAAATCTTTCGGTTGAATATATTGATAAAGGATAGAAGACGTTTATTCATTGTAATTGGTATTCTTGGAGAGGATATCAAAAGGTGTTTTGCATGCAGTTTGAGATAAAAACCGATACAACGGATTTGATATTCACATATGTGAACACTCAATAGAAGTGACACAAACAGCAAATCATCGCTGTTATACTTACTGATTCCTCATCGTAAAATACGTTTTTGTGTAACATAATACGTGTAATACGTGTTTCACAAAATCAAATGATGTGTAGTATAAAATAATATCCATTTAGGATATAAATAATACCCTTTATAAGATAACAAACTACATGTATGACATAAGCTATACATCGAAACATAACTGAAAGGGGAGTGGTGTTTGATCAACACTGCTGGGGTACTATGCTAATATAAGTATTTTATTTTTAAAATCTTGCAAACGGTTACATGGTAAGCAACTGATGATCCCAACAAAAGAAAATTCACACACTGCACCATAAAACCAAAGAATATGTTAAACAGGAAAAAAGGCAGTGGCAGAAATCACATAAATTTTGTTGACCGATATTGGGAAAAAACTATGGAAAATAGATTAATAGTTGAAAAAAAAATCAAAAGTTTTTTTAATGTTTAGTGTTTGAAGCTGCAAAGCTTTTTAGACCACACACACACACACACACACACACACACACACAAATATATATATATATATATATATGCTCGAAGCACCACTAACATGCTCCCAGTATCATATGGAATCAACAGACTGGAAGAAGTATGGATTCTCTAACAGCAACATTGAATCATAAGATAGATTTCAAGTGCATCCTTTTTTTCCTTCTTGAAATCAATTGCATAGTTCCATCCTTTAAGAAATCATTTATGTCTTACTTCGGGTTGAATTTAGCATCTTGTTTCGGTGTAGCATATTAAGCTATATCTCAACCTGGAGAAGTTACATTGTTTTTGTTAGTTGTTTTATGCTTTAAACTTTTCATTCCATTCCTTAATGTTCACGTATTTTGATATTCCCATGCAACAAAACACTTATATATGCAACTGTTTGAGTGTATCTGCCGTAATGCCATTTGTGATTCAGCCTTACTACTTGCGAATTGGTCTCCCAAACGAAGTTGCTAAACGTTGTGTTGTTGTAGACAGCCAAAGATAGTAAAATTTGCTCCACATGAGTTGAGCAATTATGTTATTCACACTAACACAGAAAACAGAACTGGTGAATTGCATTGAAACGACAACCAGAATTGATGATATTCTCTTACCACACAAGTCTGCTGGGTATATATTAAGATCCTTGAAGATATTTAAAAAAATGTCTTGCTTTCGTTGTTCTTTGATGATTAACAGAGGGAAACATAGCTGAGGGAGAATTCAGCTGATAACATTCCCACGAGCTGAAAAAACCCTTATATATATATATATATATATATATATATATATATATATATATATATACTATAAACGATTGAAGAAAATTGGGAGGCTGCAGGAATAGCATAACTGGTGGCTGTTTAGCTGAATGGTAAGAGCATTGCTACGTTAAAGCTACTACCTTATCTCTGGCAGGTTCTATTCTTGTCCTGTCAGATCACATTTATCCATTTCTTGATACACACACATGCATATTGATTCATAATTATCATTTTAATCAACACTCCCTTCTTCAAGGTTGAGCACTTTTTAAGTAGGGAAACTCGTTCATCATAAGCTATATAGCAATACTCATCCAACTCGGGAATGAAGCACTCTGTTGGGTGTGTAAGTAAATTAATCGGTTTAATTCGGTCCTAATCAGTATAGGAACACTTTCCAATTAGTACATAAAATACTTAACATTAACAACGTAATCATATGGACAATTTTGAAACAAATACATGAATTCCTAAAAATATGTCGTGAAAAAAATAGACAATAAAACAAGCAAGACAAAGAAGTGAAGAAAATTCGACTGTAAAAAACCTGAGGAATGCTATATAAAGAAAAAGTTTCTTACCAAAGAAATTTTGTATATGGCAAATATGTCGACATTAGATTAATCTAAAGACAAGAAGGTTTTTACAAAGTCACTAAACCAGGATTTAAGGCTAAATCTGCCAACCATGAGGCGTTAGCTATCGCCATGGTTTTGTTGAATGTTTCTTTTTTCTACTGTTTCAATATTGCCTCAATAAACAACAATACTATAATCAGTGAGTCAAAATGTTTTATTTGGTTGTTCCTATTCAAGTTCCCACTGCTACTATTGGATGTTATGCCATTTGATAATCCAAGTAAATGTCTAATTTTACCCAAGTTTCTAACAATGATAGTGAACACGATGTTTTGATTCGGTTCATCCTATTTTGAATCCAAGCATAATGTCCAAGTCTACAAATAAGAATTCCCTGCTTCCAAGTGTTTGCCGTAATTTTTGTGATGTCAGTATCAAAATTTATATCCATATATATATATATATATATATATATATATATATATACATATATATATCATTTAAAAGTTCAAGATAACTTTTGAGATTTTATGTGTGCTGGATTTCGTCTTTTGAATTTGTTATCATTCAGTCTATTTATAAACCGATGATAAAAAACATGAAAAGCGCACTACAAGTTCACCCCACAATTACTGATTGTGCCGTAAAGACTTCGTCAGTCTTCCGTACTGCTTATCATTAATTGCAGAAGCTTTGGTCCAATTCAACAGAGATATTCTGTATATTATTCCTGCAAAATGAATTGAAATATTGATCACAGTCTTTTAAAGTTGCACTGTATTTGTCTCAGGTCCTTTTTATTGGCACTGTATTAGGATCAAGACTGTATTATTTTATTTTGTAGCATTATCAAATAAACTTTTAAGAATTTCGTGTATTTTTACTTATATCACCCATTGTGTAAAGAGTTCAATGTCTTGTCCGTATTTTTGCTAAAATTCTATATTATTTGTTTCCATTTCATTATACACAGGGAATCACGAGGGTAGAAGTTATGTAACTTTAATTTATTTTTGTTGGCGATATTATGAAAAAATATAGGTAACAAAACACCAGAGAAAAGTCCCAGGCATTATGATGGACAAATATTAAGAATAGCATCAGGGTCAATTCTGATTTTGAGGTTCAGACACATACCTAAATAGAAATTTGAAAGAAAACAAAGCAATTAATAATAGGAAAAATAAAGATATAAACATAGGAAAAAATGAATCAAGGATTTTGCAAATGAATGGAAACTATTGATAAGAAAAATATTGAATAAACGGAAGAAATAAACGAAGAAAGTGAACAATGAGAAAAGAAAGATAGAGGATTTGAAGAGAGACAAAAAATTAAAAGAAAATAATATTTCAGAGTAAGATGCAAAAAGGAGAAAAAATAAGAAAAAATACGTTCTGATGATAAATCCTACGTTTTGCGCCAGCCATTCATTTTCATCCTATTCATTTGCACAATTCCAAATGAATTCTGCTTGCACCCAATCGGGTATATCCATCTTTTCTCTAAAAGCTGTTTGGCTACATAATCAGCTGATTGTAAGGAGCAGAGAGAGAACATTTGAAAAAAAAACATTAAAAAAATATCGCTGTGAAACGAAAAATGAAAATTGAAAGAAAATTGAATACAATAAAAAAAATAAGGGTGAAAAAGAAAAAACAGGCAAAATGATGAGAGAAATGTATAGTAGAATATAAGTAATAAGAGAGAACGAGGGAAATAAAAAGAAAAAGGCAAATAGATGCGAATGAAAAAGCAAAAAATACACGAGAGAGAAAAATATCAACAAAAGAAGAAAGGGCCAACGTAATTGCAAGAAAGAAAGAAAAAAAGATTTTGAGATAAAAGTGCATATATGAATGAATGAATGAATGAATGGAAATCATATGGACTAAAGGAAAAATAAATAACAACGATCGAAAACAACTGACTTTTACTTAAAAGCATCAAATTGAAGATGGATTTGCGCAGAAACAAATGATGGAAACAATTATGTATGAGTCAGTCACGATGATAGAGATGAGAAAATAAATGCATCAACAAAACTGCTAGATATCACATAAGTCTGGGAAGAGGGAAAAAAAACGCAGAAATATTGATTGAAAAAGAACGAAAAAAGGAAAATAGTCCCCAGAGCTGTTCATGTAGGTACTTGTAAAAGGGTCTCCAGCAAAATCTATCCTTTTACATTCCTCATTCAATATCCGTCGCTACATACATGCATCTCTCTCTCTCTCTCTCTCTCTCTCTCTCTCTATATATATATATATATATATATATATATATATATATATATATATATAGTGTATGTGTTTTGGGGGAATACTTCCTCTGTAAACATATATATAAAAATATCAATATATAAAGAAATAATCTCTCTCTTGGTTCCCTTCACTAGAATGTATCTTACCATTGCCTTTATCAACTATGGGTTACACTCTGATATCCTGGGCAAAGTCGAAAGTTTAGCAAAGCCCTTACAAAAAGAATAAATTGTAACGAACTTTGAAAATGAAACCAAAAGCTGAATATAGTAATAAAACTAACCGTGATTATTGTTTGCTCATCAGAAAATCCCTTATCTACAAGCGTTTTGCACGAGGTTATATTCATCTTCAAACATGCACATGTACACGTACACAAAACAAACATAGATGCACATACTCATATGCACACAGAACCATATATATATATATATATATATATGATGTGTGTGCGTATGTGTATTTGCGTGTGTTTGTATGCATGTTATCTTGGAGATGCATACATTATTTGTTTCTTCATGTGTGAACAAGAAGAGATTAAATTAGATGATGAAAGGACAATCTGAAACAAAAATATCGAAAGATTGAAAGAGAATGAAAAGTTTGCGATAGAATATTCCGCTCAATGCAAAAGAGAATAGCAAAATAGAGGATTGGATGGAAGGAAATTTACACAAAATAAAAAAAAGAAGAATCATGAAAAGTTGAATTACAAAACATTGTCGTCTGATTTACTCCGTCAATCTCATCTGTACTGTGAGTTTGTTTAAAAGAAAATCAACTTCTCTAGAAGGAGAATATTTCATAAAACGTGCCCTTTTCATCTATTATGACGGGGCAAGAATTAGACAGATTTCGTGGCGACAGAAACATCTGTTTGGTTGGCATTTTACAAATTAGTCTTTTGTTCGGCAAATAATTCGAAAGAACACTGGAAGAGGATTTATGGAAGAACAGAACGCCTGCTAAGGACGGCAGGCCCATTGATACGGAGATATTGCTAAAATTCTACTTGTTTGGGCCTGTATAAAAAAAAAAGATACGACCTAATTAATTAGATAATTCAATCGAAAGAGACCGAACAGAGGAGAAATGGGAAAAGTTAATAACAAAGATATAAGAAGTTTTGTTATTGAAACAAGTTTCTATTGAAAAATACAAAACAAAGAATGTATTAAGAATATAATTTAGATGAATTGATACGTGAAGGATCTCTGCACTACACTCTTTTTATTCTCTTTCCTGTATGTAAAAATCAAGTAATATAACAAAAAGAAGGCAAACAAGAGAATACTTTTATCTAGATAAGATTGGAAATATGTATGAATTTCTTTCGAATTAGGCTCTTAGATTGAAGATAATGGAGATGAATTATATAAATGAATATACACACACACACACACACACACACACACACACATATATATATATGTATATATATATATATATATATATACATATATATGTACATAATTGCATGAGTAATACGTGTCAATGAGTGCAAAAAACGCTACACCCTTATTCTCAGAAGAAGTATCGTGAAAAAAAAAAAAATTATTCTACACTTTGATCTTTACCAGAAACTATGTTACGTATGAAAAAAAAAAAAAAAAAGAACAACACTATGTCCTCTCGAGAACAAGAGCAAATGAAATTAATGATTTGAGGTGAAATTTCGATTAATCAATCATAAGAATCGGTGAGATATCAGAGGTCCTGGGAACTTGTAGGAGAATTTAATCTACTCAAACAAGGTCATTATCAAAAACAGTAA
Organism: Thysanoteuthis rhombus; assembly: GCA_963457665.1. Classification (NCBI taxonomy): domain Eukaryota; kingdom Metazoa; phylum Mollusca; class Cephalopoda; order Oegopsida; family Thysanoteuthidae; genus Thysanoteuthis; species Thysanoteuthis major. The sequence continues at coordinate 18,174,829 of OY735213.1, forward strand.
GAATACTTTAGAGAGTACTGAAGTTTTGAAGGATTTTGCAGTCACTTGAATAGCTTTCAGTTCCTGCTGAATCAGAAATTGATTAACAGAAAACAACATAATCCCAGCGTCAATAAGGGCAACCTTCACTAAGAACAAGATGGACAGATTCCAGTGAAATAGTTAACGTACGCAATAAAAAAAGATAATGAAGAGACCGTGAATCTTAGAATAATCAAATGCAGCAGTTTGACTCTTAAGCAGTCCAAAACAGTGTGAGAGAGCTGAGAAATTTGAAAATGGGATGTATTTGCCATTGAAGATTGATAGTATATTCACTGAGTAAAATCAGACCTGTATAATGGAAAAGGACAATGAATTCTCAGATATTTTGAGCAATACATGGACACCCAAACTAAAGCAGTAAGCCAGATTTAGTAAATGCAAAAAAGGGAAAGACATTTTTGGCAGATAGAGAATGTTGTTCCGGTAGATCCTAGATAAAATAGAAAGGAAATGACAAGCATAAAATCAATTCAGACATTGGGAGAGAAATGAAAACTCTACAAACAAGATGGAATCTCTTGTGCTCATAAACATTAGAAACAGAGCTGAATAGTTAAAAGGTTTGATGAATTCGAATTTCAACGACTACGGCATTAAATCATTAAATAATAATAATAATAATAATAATAATAATAATAATAATAATAATAATACTAAAGGACCCCCCCACCCCTGAATGAACCCTGTGAATATTTTTGAATATTTAAAAGATATTTTACTTTGGGCTTTAAGAATGATTATTCTTGATATTTTGATGATATTTTTACTTCTGAGATGGTTTTCTTTGTGATTCTGAGAAATTTTCACCTTAATGAATTGACCACTGCCAAATTCTGCGGGGTTGAAAAAGTTGAAAAAGTAGTCTGTTGTCTTTTGGACCTACACGTGGGTAAGTGGAATTAAATTTAAAATTTAAAATCAAATTCATAATTCTCCCCATCCCGTCGAGTTGTCCGATAGAAAAGTAATGCCTAGCTACCCTCGTGTATGAATGAATGGAGCCTGTCTACCCCCCACCCTTAAGTAGAAATAGATTGGCATGGCGAAATCCACCATTGGAAAAAAAACACAACAGATACCAAGACTTATACTATGTCAAGACTTAAACGATTTAAGGGAGACGTATGATCTTGAAGGCTTTTAATTTCAGCTAGACGAAGCTTAATGTTTTTTTTTAGGTCTAAAGTTAGGAGGTGATTGTCATACCACCAAATAGATATACTTGTGCAGCGGAATGGCTTGTCCTTGTAAGGTTATACCCCGGGTGGTTAGAGCTGGTGGGGCTCTGAGGGTGTCACTGAGCACATTGGCCTCAACGAACCTACCAAGGTCTGGCGATACCTTAAAAAAACCAAAAAGGGCTAGTGGGGCTCTTGGGTTATTTCTGAATCACATCGGTCTTAACCAAACCACAAAGGTCTGGCGCTACCTCAAAGAACCAAAAACCCCAATCATGACAGTACAACCATACCATTTTATCACAAAAAACGGGGCACAGATCCAAGATTTGTGTGTCGTAATCGGCAGATGTCCCCTTGTTAGCCACCAGGAGAGACCCGGTCGTCAGCCTGTGACTGCTGGCCAAAACTCCGGCTTGTGCACCCCTAATGGCCTTCAGGAGGGACACAGTCGTCACACAGCTACTGTTGGCCAAAACTCATATACCTCTAATGACAACGAGGAAAGGCGTTGTCCTCACCGAGTGACTGCTATAAAGAACAAGAGAAAGAAATGGTCAAGGGAGGAGAATAAACTAGCTATGTATTGTTACTTTAAAAGCAAACCTTCAGTGCGATCTTATAGGGAGCGTATGCTCCAAATATGGAGGGAAAAATCTGCTGTGGAAGTATCGAACCAACGCCTTGCTGACCAAGTAAAACAAATCCAAAAGAAGAAATGGCTGTCTGCGACTGAACTACTAGAGATCTGCAATAACATAGAGAGAGAGAGAGTCAGGTGACACACCTGAAGAATACCCCCCCCCCCCAGCACAACTAGTACCAACAACAAAACTGGAAAAATTCCCCATGAGACCCCAACAGTAAATTATGCACCAGAGGGTGACGATGAGGCACCAACGGAAGAAGAGAAAACCAAAATACAAGCTTTGAAAGAAATCATGCGAGGAGAGAAAACAACACTCCCCTCCCTAAGAGACAAAGACAGAAAGAAAGTCGGAGAAGTGACCGAACAGGTCAACTGCCTCTTACAGCACATAGAAACGAACACCCTCCTAGAACTCAACAACTTAATTTACGCTGGGGCGAAAATGGTAGCACAAAGTTTCACAACACAAGATAGGACCCCGAGCAATAATAGGGAAGAGAAACCCAACTGGGGAAGAAGATTACAAAAAGCAGATCTCCCAACTACAGAGAGATGAAGTACTGCTTAGAAATACACCACACACAGACAGACCACGAGTAAGACTTTGGAACAAATACAAAGCAATGCAAAAAGGCATTGCAACCGTAGTCGAAGAGTTACACCAGAAGAGATTAGCCAAAGAGGCAAGACTTAAAAGATACAGACTAAGAACGGCCCAACACACAAAACCGCACATTCCAAAACAATGAGAAGTTTTATTAAGATTTAAACGGAGAAAGAAGGCAGGACATAAAACCAGATGCCACAGAGGCCAAGAACTATTGGAATAGCATATGGGGGCACCCAAAAAGAGACAACGTAATGGTTAGGAAACATGAGAAAAGAACTAGAAGTTATAGACACGGGAGAACCAATACTACTGAAGGAAACCACATTGAAACGTACTCTTAGGAAAGTAGCCAACTGGAAAGCACCGGGTCCCGACGGGATCCATGGGTATTGGTTCAAGAAAGTCACCACGTTACACGGCAGACTCACCCACCTACTCTAAAATTGTCTAAACGAAGGCAAGGCACCAGAATTGATGACCAAAGGCAGAACCACCCTCATCCAGAAAGACCCAGAAAAGGGGAACATAGCAAGCAACTATAGACCAATCACTTGCCTACCACTTATGTGGAAAATCCTAACCGGGCAAATAGCAGAGAGAATATACATGTCAATGGATAGAAGGGGAGTACTACCAGAAGAACAGAAAAGGTGTAGGATACGAACCAAAGGGGCAAACGATTTACTCGACATAGACCAGATGATCTTAAGAGAAGTGAGGAAAAGGAAAAAGAATATCGCAATGGGATGGATAGATTACAAAAAAGCGTACGATATGATTCCACATAGCTGGATACTCGAATGCCTTAGAATGTTCAAAATTAGCGAACCGGTGGTTAAATTCATTGGTAATTCGATGGAAGACTGGAAAGTAGATTTGACAGCCGCAGGGGACAAACTAGCCGATGTAGGGATAAAAAGGGGAATCTTCCAAGGAGACTCGTTGTCCCCACTATTATTTGTTTTAACAATGATACCGCTCAACAGAATCCTGAAAAACAGCAAAGGATACCATTTCTCTAAAACAAAAGGAAAGGTCAACCACCTAATGTACATGGACGGTATAACAGGGGAAGGCTTGAGACTCTGTTCAACATAGTAAGGGAATATAGTGAGGACATAGGAATGGAGTTTGGAATAGAAAAAAACGCAATCATGGTGATGCACAAAAGGAAGGCTTACAATGACTGAAAGAATTGAACTCCCGGACAACAGCAGGATCCGGGCATTGACTGCATAAGACCAATACAAGTACCTAGGCGTCCTTGAATGTGACACGATAAAACGGGAAGAGATGAAGGAGAAAATAAAGAAAGAATACCTCAGAAGGATAAGGAGAATATTAGAGACCAAATCAAACAGCAGAAATCTAATAAAAGGAATGAACACCTGGGCTGTGTCAGTAGTTAGGTATACAGGACCATTCCTAGGATGGACAAAGGAAGAGCTCAAATCAATGGATAGGCGAACAAAGAAACTTATGACGATGCATAAAGCATTACACCCTAGAGATGATACAGATAGACTATACGTTAAGAGAAAAGAAGGTGGCAGGGGGCTCATCAGTATAGAAGATTGTGTCCAGAGAGCTAAAGTAGTCCTAGAAAGGTATGTGCAAACAAATAGTGAAGAAATCATAAAGAGCGCAAGAGATACTGCAACAAACAATAAAGTAGAAAACAATGGAACAGTACAGCAAACAAGAAAAGAAAGATGGGAAGGGAAAAAATTGTACGGCGAGTTTAAAAGACAGATACACGATGTAGCAGACGAGAAATCATGAAAGTGGTTACGAAAAGGGAACCTTAAGAGAGAAACGGAATCGCTCATCATGGCAGCCCAAAACAAAAGCATAAGGACAAACTACATAAAAATCAAAATCGACAGAACACAGACAAACAGTAAATGCCGCATGTGCGGTGAAAGAGATGAGACAGTAAACCACATAACTAGTGAATGTAGTCAACTCGCCCAGAAGGAGTATAAGCATAGACACGATAGAGTAGCAACAATGATACACTGGGAACTAAGCAAACAAATGTGATTCAACCATGTGGAAAAGTAGTATCAGCACAAGCCAGAGGTAGTTTTGGAGAATGACAACCACAAACCACTCTGGGACTTTGACATCCAGACTGACCACCTCATCCAGACAAGAAGACCGGACTTAGTAATAGTAGACAAATAAAGGAAGGCCTGCCAAATAGTAGACGTTGCTGTACCTGCAGACCATAGAGTAAAAAAGAAGGAGGGTGGAAAAAGGGAAAAATACCAGGACCTAGCAAGAGACTTAAGGAAGATCTGGAACATGAAAACCAGGGTGGTACCGGTCATAGTGGGCGCACTAGGAACTGTCCCAAAAACGCTGGAGGAGATTAGGATTAGGGGAAGGATTGAGACTGCACAGACCACAGCACTACTGGGAACTGTACGGATACTGAGGAAGGTGCTAGAGATATAAGTACTGCAACGAATTGTAGCTCTGTCATGATATGCAAAAGAGAGAGGAGACGTTAGCTGAAGACCTGAGGAGACTTATTGTCACTCAGTCTTCAGCGATAACCACTGGGCAACTGGTGTGAAACTGTAAATCGCAGAATTACTGCAACCTATGAGTACTAGGAGAGGAGGGATGGAGACTTGAGGAGACTTGCTGTCACTCAAACTCCAGCGGTTGCCACCAGGCAACTGGTGTGAGATTCCAAATAATAATAATAATAATAATAATAATAATAATAATGAGAAGAAGAAGAAGAAGATTATCAATAGTATAATTATAGTACCAGTTATCATCATCATCATCAGCAGCAGCAGCAGTCTTTTAGCGTCCGTCGTTGGACATAGACCTTCCCCAGGATTTGCCACACTTCTCTATCATGGGCGTCACGGAGCCAGTACTTCCTGAACTTGTCTAGCTCTTCTCTCCATATAACATTTTGCCGGCCTCGGTTGCGCATGTGGTCTCGGGGAATCCATGTTGTGAGTCGTGATGTCCATCGATTGTCAGCCATTCTTGCAACATGGCCAGCCCACCACCATTTGAGATTTTTTATGGATTCTATGATGTCTCTTACTCTTGTCTTTTCCCGGATGTGCTGTGCTGTTTTGTGATCTCTCCATGTGAGGCCCAGCATTATTCTTTCATGTGCACGTTGCATGGTTCTCAGCCTACGGGTCTGTCTCTTGGTTAAGTCCCATGTTTCAGCTCCATAAGTGACTATTGGGAGGATGCATTGGTTGTACACCCTTCTCTTCAGGATTAATGGGATCTTATTATTTTTTAAGGTTGAGCTAGCTCTGCCAAAGGCTTGCCACCCTAGTGTGATTCTTCGCTTGATTTCTTCTTCTTTTGAGGGTCTCATGGAGATTCGTTGCCCTAGGTAGATGTAGTGGTCTACTTTCTCGAGTTCTGTGTCCTCGATTTCGATCTTAGTGTTTTTATCTCCAATGTGGTTGTTGCACATGATCTTCGTCTTGCTGAAGTTCATGTGTAGGCCGATTTTCTTGCTCTCTTCATTTAGTTCATCTATCATTAGTTGGAGGTCGTGTAGGTTCTCTGCAAAAAGGGCCACGTCGTCTGCGAATCTGAGGTTGCTCAGATACTCGCCGTCTATTTTAATTCCTTTACTCTCCCAGTCTAGTCTTCTGAAAATCATCTCGAGGCAGGCTGTGAAGAGTTTAGGTGAGCTGGTATCACCTTGTCTTACTCCTTTCTGGAGCTGGAAGGGGTCCGAGTCTTTATGTAGCCTGATAAATGAGCTGCCGTGATTGTATATATGTTTCAACACTTCAACATATACTGGATCTACACCTTGCTGACCGATGGCCTCCATGACCTTAGGGATTTCTACTGAGTCGAACGCCTTTTTGAAGTCGATAAATGCTACGGCAAGTGATAGTTTATACTCTGCTGCTTTTTCTTTCAGTTGATTTATCGAGTGCAGATGGTCCATGGTCGAGTAGCTTCTTCTAAAGCCAGCCTGTTCATGTGGCTGGTTTTCATCGAGTGTTTTTGTGATTCGGTTGGTGATGATCTTTGTGAAAAGTTTGTATACACAGTTGAGTAGGCTTATTGGCCTATAGTTGTTGAGGTCTTTCGAGTTTCCTTTTTATATAGGAACAACTTAATATGGATTATATTTGGGAAGAATTCTTCTGGTCATGGTGACGGGGTTTGTGATGTGCACAATAAGTCCATGGACATTACTCAAAATGTAGGCCACCCGTATCTTCTGCGGGCAATAATTCTTAAGGTGGATTTAGCAAGTTATGGATGCCTAGTTCTGGAAAATGTGTGATAGCCTTGCAGCAATGGCAGCTTTCTATATGATATTATACAGTCTATAACCTACCTCAAAATGAACATTTCTAAATTATTATGAGTATATCTTGTCACCAGAGACCCTAAACAATGAAGTTTGTCATAATCATAGCTAAGTTCGAGCATTTCTCATCAAATGTTGATATACAACTTCACGTTGAAAACTGAGCCAACAGTGGTTCTTGCAATATAGCGCCCAATTTCAGTAGTGTTGATGCTTCCATTTTTAGGAGAAATATTTGTCTATTCCTTATTGTGTAGAAGCCAATAAAACAATGGGACATACATAATCATATGGATAAGTAAAAAATTCTATTTTAATACCAGTTCAACAGAAAATGTTACTCCTCTTCCCCAATGATAAAGATAATAATTTGGAGAAATTTCTTGTATTTTTTATTAATTTCATGATATTTTCCATATGGTTACCGGTGGATATACAACGAAATTTACCTCAATAAGAACATAATGACAGGTTTCTGAACCAGATCCCCGTAATTTCTAAATTAAACAGATTTTATGGATGTTCTGCACACCATCTGCTACTTAGGCACTGGATGATTATTTATACGTGCTTAATAGAAAAAAAAATGAATTCAAATGACCGTTCTAATTATTCACTCAATAGAAACTTTCACATGACAAATGTATTTTGATCAGATGCCATTTTGGGCGTGATCAATTAAAAATTGGTAAAAGTGGGGGTCAATTGATAAGTTTCTTTTTACCTTTTGTTTGGCAGGGATCACCAAAGATTTGATATTCCAAAAAAGCGTGAATGCCAAGGGACGCAAACTGAGGTCTCCACCATTGTGGCGAAGGTGTTCCGTAATCTCTTTCCAGTAAGGTAAGAGAGAATGTAACAGTGTGTTGAATTTTTGTTGGTTTGAGTAACTTGCCATGTCTTTCACATTGCTTAAGAATGGTTTGATCATCCTGAAATGTTGTCCTCAACTCATAAACTCTGCCCATGTGTGACTCTCCAATGACGATTCAAGCATCAATGCGCATCCATGCAGCTCAGGCATCAAATTAAAAACAAAAATAACTTATTTCATTTCCCTTACTTTCCATTATGGTTAATGTCAACGGACCCCTTATAAACATATATTTTTGTTTTGGGCTGTTTACTCAAGGATTTTTCTCCAAATAAAATGTTAGCAACTCTCTTTGACTGTTTCAGTGACTCTGCCAATTATTTTGCCATCACATTGCCTGGTTACTTGGGCTGCAAATTATCTACCTGTGCCTTGATCTCGAAAGTTATGAAATCTTTAAAAAAAAAAAAAATTTGCGCAGAATATTTTTCATGTGCAACTTAGAGGAGAAATCACCAGGGACCCTGAGCATTTTTCGCAGACTCCCAGGTTTTTGAGGACCTCACTTCCAAAACCACTCATCCTTTCCAGCCTACAGAATCATTTCAGATGATGCAACTTGACACCGTGAGTCATTATTTTCCATTAATTGAAAGATGATAAACCTTTTATATATATATATATATATATATATATATATATATATATATATATATATATATATATATATATGTGTGTGTGTGTGTGTGTGTGTATATAATTGCACCGAGGGTTATTAATACTTTGAAGTTATCTATCCCAGCGGCATAGCATGACTAGAATGTTACCAACATATCAGTCCGTAAGTTTGATTTCCATCAATAACAGATGCCCCGCTCTGGCATAAAAAGTCACGAGAGCTCGACCAACACGGACTGCATCATGTTTGACCTGTCGATACATGGTGATATAAACGTTATCCCACGCCTTATACTCTCACTATATTTGGTTTATTGAATTTCGTAATGAGTTTCTTTCGAATATATGTATCTAAAACATATAATTTATTCTTCAGGTTATGTTCAAAGGAAACGTGTATGTTACATCTTTGATTGTAGTGAGAAGTAAATCTTATTTTATGTATAGTGCCAGTAATATACAACATTAGTAGGGATGTAAATTTGAATAACTTTTCCGAAAGACATCTAGTTTCAGTGATATTTACTCAGATTTTCAAATGTGTTTTGACATTGGGTTATACATCGATTGATAGCACCCAGAAAGTCATTATCAATGAAATGCTATCATTTTTTCCTAGTCCTAAGATACACATCCTGCCAAAATTCACATCATTCCCCTCAGATGGTGCCGAACAACCATACGCGCACGTGTATTAAATAGCCAATCAATTTCATCAAGCAACAAATAATAAACCGGTAAACAATGTTACAGCAAAAAGAAACAGATTTATTACAAGCAATAATGATATGGAGAAGAATACAAAAAAAAATAAAGTAGGAGGCTCAAGGACAGAAGGGAAATCAACAACTGAAACGAGGGAATATGACTTCGAGGAAGGGAAAACAAAACAAGTAGAAAATTGATAAGAATTGCGGAGTTGAATTGATCTGAAAATGGAAGGGGACAGTTTCTCAAGGGTTGATGATTTTTGACTCACTGCAAACTCTCCATTTATATCATTCATTTACTCAGATCACCTACAATTCGTAAGTTTCTTCAAATGTCTCTTTCTCCAAATAAACCTCTGAAATTTGCAGATTCTCTTTTTGGATGATGTTATTTATTTCTGTACCTTTGTTATTTTACACCGTACTAGTGGAAGGCATGTGATCTTTTCGTGCAAGTTGTCATTGTTTCTTTTTGTCTAGAAAATTACAGCAGCTTTCCAGTGTATTCCAGTATTAATTTCATCCATCATTATACGAAATCTTGATTTAATCAACGACTTTTTGGTGGGATTTGAATTACATGATGCACTTCTAGGCTGATGCATGATTGATTGGCAATGAACCTAATATTCATGTACTCGTTTATTTATCTATCTATCGATTGTTATATAATGTATCATCGTTATTTATTCATTTTCCTATTTGTTATCTCTTCTGTGTTTTCCATTCCTTCTTTTCTACTCACGTATTTTCCCTCTTCTCCATTCCCTCAGTGGACCTTCGTCATGGCATCCTCCTAAGGAACAAGTATCGGTTTCAAATAACATCGGTATTTTTGTAAGAAGATAAATATTTGGGATAGCACGTCTATGCATACAAAAGCCCATGTAATATAAGTAAGATGGCTAAGAGTTGATTCGTAGATAACAGAACATCAGGATATTTTCACTGAAAATCTACGCAACCTCACAAAATAATCAAACCGACTTGTAAAAAATGGGCGCATATCATATTCTATGCATTTGGAATAGATATTATGAGATAAACGTTACCCTTAATATTTCAGGAAATAACCCTTAAAAGCCGTTATCCGGGGTAATATCACTAAATTCGACGAAGTCAAACATGTATGGAAAGAAAAAAAGCACATCGCACTGGTTGAAGTTAGGTCAAAATAATTGATGAAACTTTACTTGAGAGTGCTACGAACGAAGGCGGCGTTTTAGATGAGTCTCACAAAGGCTGTATGAGCTTTACTAGTCAAAGATCAATGTGATGTAGGAATGTATGCTCAATAAAGTGAAAACTCCAGAGATCTGCAGCAAATCGATAAAAATGGCATTTCTGACGCCTACATATAGAACTAGCTTTAATAGAAACTCCTCTTTCTACCGGATAAATTACACCAGACGAAGGACCAAAAAATAATTAAACCAACAAAGATACGGATATTAGTCCAAACAGCACGTACTTGAAAATGTCCTGTCTGAGAATGTTAGACATTATTTACTTATTTCATTCGATTCTTGTATAAATCTTTTTCTTTCCCTCTTTTCGAGAGTATTCATTCTTTTTTTCTAATTTTTGACATTTCCAACACATCCTAGACGTACATAATATTTCATGTCCATCTTCCATCTGTATGTGTTTGTCTCGTCCATTTTGAGAATGAATGCTTCTTCATTAGAATTTTCTCCTAATACACGTATTACATATTTGTTAGTACACACTTGAATACATATGGGAATTTATGCGTACATGCGGCCGAGATGATGCACACAGCCAATAATGAAGGTTTATTAGGGAGTTCTGTTGAGTATGCATGGTCAGTCTGGCACAATCAGCTGTAACAAAAAACCCTGGTTGTTTTAAATCTGCTTATTTATGTCTTCTTTCGGGGATCACAAATGACTGTCCGCACATGGAATTGATTGAATCTAACAAACACATTCAATATGAAACATTGTTTACATCATATAGTTGACCAATCAAAAAGCAAGAATGAAGCCAGATGGCCTGAAAGAATTTTTAAAGTAGACAGTTGTAAAAATGACGACCTTGAGAAAGATACGTGTCTTCGGGTTGTCAGTCAATTTTGATTACGATCATGATACATTGATAAGTGAGTGGACGGGAAGAAATGAACTTCAAAGAAGCCTACTGTTAATCGAGAAGTGGTTTAGATCCGGTCATGTACCGGCCTCGCACGAGTAGATGTTAAATGATCCGTAACTAAGTCGAGTGAAAAGTGAGCGAGGGATGCTTTAATTGCAGGAGAAAGGAAGATCAGGTAATTTAAGTAAATAGATTTAAGAAGTCACCCAATATTTTCACTTGAAGATAAGAAGTCAACCATGATCATTTAGGGAAATGATTAGGTATAAAGAGAGTCTTCACTTACCTTCCAAAACTGCTAGAATTATTCACAAGAGCATATGCATTTGAGATGACATTCTTTCCACTGAAACAACTATACGGCAAGAACCAAGAGATTTCTGTCTTTTCACTGCCCTCTTCCTTTCATGTTATATTGATACAAACCAGATCATATAAGTTGAACTGACAAAAATACTAGGCTGCTATACAGGAAAGGTCACATGAACAGTGGCGAATCTAAGATTTCTTCCATTATCCGGTCCAACTGGAAATATTTACTTTTACAAATAAACATGTGAAAAAAAAAAACACATATCAAAAACACGTATCAAAACAATACCCGATTCAACATATCGACTTACATTTAAATTGTAACAGATATGAAGAAAAAACAAAAGAAAACATCCAAATAGATTAACGACATAAACATTATATCAAAAAAATATTGCAATGTAATTATATTTTCTGAACATTTTTGTCTACACATACTGCTTTTGCGTCAATCTAGTTTGCAGGTAGCAACATTAGGTCAACAGTTTACATTTGTCTTCAATTTATATTAATGATTACAAGGGACTGTATGGGTTAATCTATACGACGGTTGGGAAGTAACAGCCCAGTGTGATAAAGGCCTCTCCTATTATAACGTGGCACGTAATACTGCAATATGCATTAAAAAACGTGATGAGCACCCACCAGAGAAAAAAAAGCCTGCTCAACAATATCTAAATATAGTTATACACTACTCAAATTTAGCTCATAATTAGGTAAATCTAGCCCCGAATAGATACGTTGATCAATGCACAGTTGGATTCAAACACGCTCGTCAAAACAGGGGATGAAGTAGTACAAACACACATACACACATACACACACACACACACATGCATGATAAAAAGTATATAAATCACATACATAAACATAAAAAAATAACACCTGGTAAAATATTTTCTCTTATAACTGACAAATCCTTGGAGGTTACTTTGGTATTATGGATTGAACGCAAAACAATTTTCCATCTATTTTTATGCTGGAAAATTAGACTCATTTCAACTTCGAGCCGTATTTGTCCGGGCAACACTGGGTGTTTAAAGTAATATCAATGTATATGCATAAAACGAAAATCGTATAAATGCATATATTTAGATTGAATAAGTTGACACAGATATGACCTGCGCATATAAGTATACATAGTTTCTATGTGTGTATGAATATGCATGTGTCTGTTCAACTACAAAATACACAAGCATTTGCCGATGTATGAGAAGGCTTCTTTTTTTTCTCAAAAGAAACCTATTCATTTGGTCCGTTATGCCATGATTCAACTGTTTGACACCAGACATCCCCCCTTCTGCCTCGCCATACTATATTGCTAGTAAGATTTTCAAGATTTGGGACATTCGTATTGAAGGCTCATCAGGAAATTCTTATACGTAGACGCTCGACTCGTATACCTACACCTCTAAATTTGCATGAAATTGAAGAAAGGAAAGGAAGAATGGAAAAGAAAAAAAGGAAACTTATAAGTGGTTCTCACTGACGATCCTCTTAAACCATCGTCTTGCTTGACTCTTACGCAGACCCAGGCAAAAGCCCGCTCTGATTCAGTTGGTTTTCAGATAGAAAGCATCAAGATGCGCTAACAATGAAAACGTCGGATCAATAAGTGACTTTCATACTTGCCAGACTAAGTAGGTGTGTCATAGAACTTTCATTTAATTGATTTCCTTGCGTTGAGTTGTGGAGCACGGAGCCTGTTATAGCGGTGCGCATAAAACACGGCCCCGCATACCTAGACTGACTCAAAAGCCTTTATGTCTACATACGCATCATACTTACACATCCGCCACTTAAATCGACTTTCGTTTATAACCTTGTCTCCACTTATATCGACTTGCACTTTATACGCCAACCTTTCTGCACTGAATCACACACACATACACGCTGAGACACACACACTGAGAGATACACACACATAGACATAAACATATGCATGTGGGGGATGTTTGTGGGTGGGTAATTGTATATGTATATGCCTATACGTAAACTGTTATTCACGCATAATCACCTCAACATACACTGGTACAAAGTGATCGAAACTGACACAGGTTTAATCTCAAATAATATAAAAGGAAAGACGAGTTCACAATTACAAACGACTAAGCTAACTTATGTTATAAGATTTCATTGGCTTACGATAGTCAACATGTAAAAAGGAAACCACACACACACACACACACACACACACATATATATATATATATATATATATATATATATATATATATATATATATATATATATATATATATATACATATATATATATATATGACTCTGTCTGTGTGTGCGCTTAAATATACACGTGTTTGCTTTTGGAAGCAATTTATTATATAGTTGTTTACCAGTCAAGGCTGCTTTGTAGACATACTCTAAAGTGTAATGATCATTACTGACTGGATGCTTCCATATTGTGACCCTATGCCAGATTAACTTGATATATGTGCTCACGATTGTATCTATTCATATGAATGAAATTTCTACATTACTCTGTGTGAGTGTGCGTGTGGGAGTGTATGTGTGTGTGTGTGTGTGTGTGTGCGTGTGGGAGTGTGTGTGTGTGTGTGTGTGTGTGTGTGTGTGTGTGCGTGTGTGTGTGTGTGTGCGTGTGTGTTTATGTTTATAGTAATCTTAAGTCACCAGCTGGACCCAGAAAAAATAAGAAGAGAAAGGTAGCGTCAAATTTGATGATACATTGGAGATTAAAACTGGTATGAAACGCAGACTGCAATATTAATATAGAGTGAGACAGAGGAATAAATGAAGCGACTGTGAGACCGAAGAAAACAGGTAAAGCTGCACCAGATTCTGGTGAGCAAACAACAAGGAATAATTGACACATGATTGGAATGCAGTACCTCAGCCTTAGTGGATGGCTGATTGCGATCAGAAGCGATTCCCCCGAAAACTGTGAACATTACAATGAAAGTTCAGCTAGATTATCTCTCATTAAAGAAAAAAAAATCAAAAAAGATAACAGACCTTGTTCAACATGCAACGCAGTATATACACTCAGTGCATACCTCTTTGACCGGGCTACTTAATTCCTTACAAACGCTATTAACCTATTTAAATGTGGTGTTAACACGAGATATTACCCGATCTCTAAACTGTCGAATTGCGTTGCAATCAAAAAAAGGAATGCGATCTGACTAAGAGCTGGACAAACCTTATATGCTAGTGCGTGTTGGTATAAAAGAATCAAAATTCTTCAGGAATTCACTTGCCATGCGAACACACACACTCACACACAAACACACACACACACGCACACGGTATTCTGATGTGTGTGCGTCCGTGTATATATATATACATTTATATGTGAACATTCATGCTTTATATATATATATATATATATATATATATATATATATATATTTATATATATATAAAAGCATGATTACATACTTACATGCATATATATATGTGTGTGTGTGTGTCTGGTTGTGCGTGTTTGTGTATGTGTAAGTGTGCATTATTATAGTACACATAGATCATGGAATTATAGAAATACGTCATCTTTTAAGATTATGTGATTCAGAGAGAGAGAGAGATAGAGATAGACAGTGAGAGACAGAGAGACAGAGAGACAGAGAGACAGAGAGAGAGACAGAGAGAGAGGGAGAATCACTAGAATGGAAATCATTGCATAATCCCTGAAAATCAGTGATTAAGCAATGAACTTCCATTTGTTGAAAGACTGGAGTAAAGTGAACAAAAGTGAAAACAAACATTTGAATGAAATTACTGGAGTTATTTTGACTTCAAGACAAGTAGGACACTGACATTAGATCCAAACCCCTGGGATAATTAGTTAGAGCAATTACTAATTGAAGAATACTTTTTGAAAATATTTAGTCATAAGATAATATCAGTGGACCATGAGGAAATGTTCTAACCAAGAGAATAAATGATTATAAAGAATATCATATAACTGCACTTAGCCTCGGAAGGCATGAACGAACAGATGCCCTGCTTGCATGAATGATTTAATCCTTCTTCACTCAAGTTTACTGGTCGTTTAATGTATGTTTTTATATTCATGTCTACGTTATCATAACATGTGGTCATGTGCTTCTGCTTCGGACGATTACGTCGATAACTGCTGTGTCCTTGAGGATATCTCTGCCTTAAGCAGCAGCGCTTCACCAGAAAATATCTACTACTACTACTACTACTACTACTACTACTACTACTACTACTACTACTACTACTACTACTACTAATAATAATAATAATAATAATGTAAGCTCGTCGCTATCAATTCATGATTGTAGTTCCGGATAAATAAGACCCTCAGTCACCCTTTTTATCCCTATTATAACAACATTGAATAGGAGTAAGTAAAGGAAACTCTGATGTGAGAAATATATAGCAATATAATTAATGATGATTTTCCAAGCTGTTTTGCTTCGGGGGCATCTGATTTACCTTACTCACATTATAAAAACGGATGAATGACTTTCTCTAGTTACAAACCCATTTTCTATCCCTCTATATTATCTGTCACAAGGCTTATAATGAAGGTTCAATCATTATCCTGCTGATGCAGTCGGTGTCTTGCGTATTTGCTGTGTAAATGATCATTGAAGCTGAAGGTCAAATTACCGACCGAAACGACGATTGATTTCTAGTGTCCGCCTGTGAGTTCACCGGTCGATATCGATCATGTTAAATGCAATTCACGGTACTAATCGAATAGAGCTTATCAGACACAATAATGCAAATATTTCACAGGAGAGACTCACGATTCATTGTCTGTTATCTAGAGTAAAATCACTTCCTAACTCCCAAATGATTCACATAGAATAAAATAAAACTGACTGATTGAAATGGTTCAGAATTAAGAAAACGAACATGAATCAGTTTTACAGAGAATCGCTCTAGTGATGTGATGAAACAAAAAACGAAACATTGATTTTCGAATTATTCCAGAATGTTATTCTTTGGAATAAACATGTATCATAAATAAATTATGGTTCTCAATGAAAAGTAAATCACTAAAATTAAAAATAGTTCCTTGGGACACGCTAAATTCATGAGTTACAAATAGATACTACTGAATAAATCTTACTTGCTACAAAGGTTATCGCAGTGAAACTTGACAATTTTCGGAGAAACCCCACAGATTATAATTTTGATGCGTATATGACCCCCCACTGCTGGGGTACCTCAAAACATCATATAACAGTGATGCGCACATGGACCTCCACGAACCTGAATGAACCCAAAACAATATCGGAGAAAGACTTGAGGAATGATAGGAAAAAAGCATGGCTGAGTGAGTACGCTTTCAATCTCCAGGCACATCCTGGTAATAGTACCTCAATATTTATCAAATCCATTTTTTATCTCGATAGATGGAGACCAGTCACATATACATGTACGGGAGCATGCACATGCTCAATTGTGCACACAGACATATATACTATAGAAACATTGGTAATATACATTTTACGGAAAGATGGACCAAACCCTAAATTGCTAAATACGGGCCATGCCCACAATGCCAAAATATCCAGCTCTTAAAGCTCATGGATAGGACTTCTGTTATGTTAAAGTCCAGCAGTGTATTTGAGAATAAAAATTAACCAAAAATACATTCCTAGAAATAGTGATCATACTCAACAAGAAAGGATATAGTTGCAATCTTAGCAACGGCCAACCTACTGTGCTATTTCGTAATATATATATATATATATATATATATATATATATATATATATATATATATATATATATATATATATATATATATATATATATATAATGTTCACAAAGACACTTACAAACATTAAACTCAGACTGAAAATCAATCACGCAACCTGGCAGTCTTCAGAAGTGGCTACCAAACAGTAGACCATCTACATACAATACGTCAACTGATTGAAATGTCATTAGACTCGAACAAATCACTTTGTTTGGCCTTTGTAAATTATTATGAGTATGCATTTGACTTGGTAGAACATACGGCGTTTAACTCAATGCGAAACAATATATAAGAATATATACGAGAATGACACTGCAATAAGTAGACTACATAGAAATACACAGACAGTAAAGATAGAAAGAGGAGTAAAACAATGAGATACAAGGTCAACTAAATTATTGTATGCATCTTCCATAAACATAGACGTATAACGTTTGGTATAATATTGAATAGAATTGCACAGAAAGCCATGTGAAGAGACAGAAAACTATCAACATTGACCAGAAGGAAGATTAGATTGAAGGATATTATACAAAGAATTAAACAGCAAAATGGAGATGGGACTGACGCTAAAACAAAGAAATGATTCAAGATCAAGCAAAAAACCGACCGACTGATTCACATGTGACATTATACGGAGAATCAGACACGAAATGGAGGAATTAAATGGCTAAGACACCGTTAGTCAACATGGAAAAATGGGAAAGGGCCTTTGTCTATACTGATGACTGGTGATGATGATACACACACATACACACACACACACATACACACACACACACACACACACACACACATACACACACAAAAGAAAGAAACAATACGAGAGAAACATTTCTTCTGACAACCAAAATAACAATTCGTCATGTTTTCGGGTTTTGAGTTTCAGAAAAATATTTTTTTTTAGAACTTAATAGTTCAATGGAAAAAAAGTTTATATTCGATCTTTTCAAAATCTTGTTAAGAATAAATCAAGGAGATTGAAAGTGTGAACTGACATTGTTATATAGAAGAAGTGCCAGTCTGGAGAATCAATTTTGACCTACCAACCCTGCTCAAATATGAATATTTGCAAACTCTTGTTTTCCATGTTTCCAAATTTTTTTTTTTTTTTTACTTCTAAATGGTCAATTAAAAGTTGTTGTTGACTTTGAAAATGATAATTTCACACCATACCCTGCAATCTGTATGTATGTGTGCATGATTATATGTCGGGTTTGTGTGGATCACTGATCCTCCGGAAATCAGATAAAAAATTTAAAATGAAGATTATGAAAAATTGTTCGAAGTTTCTATAAATATTCTTTGAATTTCGCTTATTTTGCATTTTCATCTTGTGGACTGTTTCAAAAACCATAAATACCATAGCAATTACTACAAATATCGAGCAAAAATATGGGATAGAAAGAATTATACAATAAAGCTTCTTATTCATAAATCTATTCAAAGGAATTTAAATCCAGCAGCACGTTTCCCATACACAGATTTTCCTTGAAGTTCATTTCGAACTATCAGAGATACAAAATAGACAGGACTAACTAACTCTAATTTTAAATTGTGATAACATTCTTCTCGTCTGTCTGTCCACACGATGAAAGTTTGCTTTTGTGAAAGGGGTAGAAATTAACTTTGAAAGAAGTCATGAAAATTCCGGAGCAGATCCGTGCACACATATTTCCCTTAAAAGCTACCTGACGGTCCACAATCACAAAACAGCTCCAGACGCGCAACGTTTGTTCACACGATATCCCTGAAGTCTCCTATGAGTTCCAATAAGATACTGTGGGAGGATGACTAATGGGCTATTAAAAATCCAGAAATGTTTGAGCAGTTACTTACACGATTATCATAATATACACCCTTAATGAGTATTGGCAACTACAAAATATTTCTAAAAAATTCGATGTCTCTAGACATAATACCTCCAAAAGAATGCAATATATATATATATATATATATATATATATATATATATATATATATATATATCGATGATATTTTGGAAAAGAGTGGATGAAGGATAATGAAAGAGGTGATAAAATTTTGGTGCGAGTCAATGAACAATTATCCCTATTTGAATTTCACTCAGCATGAATCTCCCGTTCCCGCGATGTGTTCGTATGTGGTGAATAAACATGTTTGACTAACGAACCATGAAAGATGACGATAAAATATTTTTGCAATTGATCTCGAATGTCTATTCTAGATATACTTATTCTCTGAGGGTCCCTCTAGCATGTCCAGTTAATTTCATCAGTGAACTTTTTTCTTCAGGGCTCTATGACAATGCTCAGACTATGTGAGTGTGCGAAAAATGTTTTTTCGTGGTCAATGCTAGTATTCTCGGTAGTATATCCTAAAATGAATAAACTGGACTAGAATACAATTCAATGAACGAAACAATCACCATGAATATCAAAATAAAACGTATATCAATTTCACATTCGTCATTTTTGTAAACTCTGAAGAGATTATCATGCCAATTCCGGTATAGGATGAAAACCTCAAGTACAAATATGTCAAGAAGTTGAATTCAGTAAATTAATATATAACGATCAAGATAGAATCGAGAAATCAGAGCTCAAAATATGAGCACAAAATTCTGCACTCTTAGGCAATGGAAAAAAAGATTCCATGTTTGTTCAAATATTTATGTGTAGTAATTCTAATATATATTAATTAAGTCTAAAATGAAATTCTGCTTAGAAGTATTCAAATTAATTTGTTGTTAATAGCAAATGCTTATCATCTGCTGAGAATATATTTGATGCATATGTACCCTATATATTTACTAGTTCTCTTCTAAATCAGTTGATTGGAACAGTGCTATCAGTACATTGATATGAAATTCTCGAAAATATTAAGAAGTTTGAGAGTCAACTTGCAAAGAAAGGATACATTCTTTGTATTACTGAAATGATTGTTTAGGCGTATTTTTTCATCCGGGCAATTTTATGCCAATCGCAGATTCTTTGTTGGGTGGGGCGTTTGTTGATATTAACTTCAAAGTCTCTACAGAACACGTGATGATCTTTTGATTGTTAATTTTAATTTTCTGCTTTTTTTGATCACTCGTAATTCGTTTTCCATGTTGCTAAGTCACACAGCTTGTCTGTTGTGTTCTTCTCTCTATTCCCATAGATTACACCAGAAGTATTTCGATCAGTTGCATTTAATAGCTATACTTCTTCTTTTGTTTCCCTATTGAGTTGACAGCAGAAACTGCTTTAATTGTTTTGTAATCTTTTGTTTTGACTCTATTGTCGGTTTTCCTCGGGTCTGTCTTCTCGACCAAGATTATTCGGTTCATTTCCTCCAGTTTAGTAGTTAGTATTTTTTCAATACTCACCCTATGTCTTATATAATTTGCTTTTTTCTTTGATGATTTTGCTCCACCATGGGCTGTTTTATCTGTCGCTCAAGTCCAGTCTAGCAATCTTTTGGATCTTCTCCTGCTTTTTGATCTTCCCCACCAAACCCCTAATTCATCAGTGATTATATGGTTCCCGCATATATTACATTTTACTGTTCGATGATGTTGTAATTTATTCGTATTTTGAAATTGTATTCGCGGATAAATAATATAAGACAAGAGAATGCATCTAGTAAACATTAAGGAAGAATTGCTAAATGTCGCTTTTCCATCAAATACAGAGTGAAGTCGAAAGAGAGCGAAAAGCTGAAAATTACCTGGGCGTCATTGAAAAAAAAAACGGGGAAAAATAACCGAAAAAAACAAACAAAAAACAAGAGTGACAACTGTACTCATCACAGTCGGAGCAAGTGTAACGACCACGAAGATACTTACATAAAATCTAGAATGATTAAACATTCGAAGAAGAATTGAAATCATTTAGACTGCTCAATTACTAAAATCACCAAGAATACCAGTGGAGCCTTTGAGTATCAGGGAGACTTGTTATCATTTGCTTCCTATGGAGATCAACAATATAATAATGGTGTTGTAACCAAACTAATAAGAATAATATATATCACTGGCATCATCACCACGATGACTTGGTTATCTCTACTTGATCTGTTCTTTCATCAATATTGCAGAGATAAAACATGGATTTATGGGGTATTAATGCGGTGAGAGTTCACCTCTTTTATAGCAGATATTCTGAGAAGGTTTCACTGGTAGAAGACCAAAAAGAATATCAAATGACGTAAACATGAAAGAGCATGGAACAAGTTAAAATGCTTTGATCTTGCAAAGTTGCGTGAGAGCATCAAGTGCAGAGGAGCTAATTCGACTCATAATTAGATAGTTTCAGAATCAGACTCAAGAACTTTCAAAGCTGATAGGAATAAATGGCTATCATTGAAATTCAGGAACGAGCTCAATTACCGTATACGAAACGTAGAGAGAATTCTGAATACAGTATTGAACCTTAGCGTAAACACTTGGTTACTCATCAACGAATATCATGTTAGAGACACTTCAACAAAGGGGATATCTTGAAGCAAATAATGATAAAACAGGAACTACCGATGAACCCTAATCATCATATCATATAATCCTATCGATAAAGTATATGCAATGATTTTGAAGCTTAAAGCTGGGATCAGAGGGTTTCAATCAACTTAGCTACTCATTATCAAGTGGTTCAGTCTGTAGATAGCGATTCAAAGTGGAGTTAAGGGAGTTCGATTTATTAGTTAAATTGACCTTTCGGCCCAGGTTTATGGCTTGCGTATATATTCGCAGTTGGCAACACACCAAAGTCTCCTGGGGCACACTGACCAGTGTCTCTGATCGCTGTACTTTTAATTTGGACAGTATCCAAAAGAAACATTTTTCGCCAACCACAAGGGATATTTGTCGAGATGAAAATCTAGAAGAAAACAAAGGAAAAACGAACTTTATTTTTTTAAAGGGAGATGGATTTATCTCAACATAGATGGCGTAGATTTACAATCTCAGAAGCCGGTAGCTCGAAAACTATTACTCTCTGGTGAGAAAAAAATGTATCAAAAAACAAACTTTTTTGACCATTTAGGCAGGACATTTGAGTTTTTCATTTTAAGAAAAATCTAATCTATTTGTAACGATAGTTTACTTTTTTTCGTCCTGAATGGGCTGCTTCTCTTTGGAAACTGCTTTTCCGTTACGCAGAAAATCATATTTGTTATTCCATCACCTAAGCCCTCGGAAACTATGAAAAAAAAAATTTTTGAACGACAAATATTTGATTTTATTTCGTAAGAACAAACAAATGGAGTAAATTCCATTCCCTAGGGTGCTGTAGTTTCCGTCAAGTTTCTATTGGTGTTGGATTTCGAAATATTTATCAAATAATAAAACTTGACAAAATATTACAAAACTAAAACAAAGAAAGAACAGTGACTGTTCATGTTCTGGAATATCTGGCTAAATCTCTGTATAGTAACAAGAGAAAGACCCTCATGATCTTGAAAGTCTCTATGTCAGTGGAATGCAGAATCAAGACCAACAATAATTGGAACGTTATGTTTAGTACCTGCATATGTACGATAACATGAGAACAAAATCTGAGACCTTTTTGAAGTGTGCAAGAATATTGTAACAATTGCTGAAGATTTTATACTACTACTACTACTACTACTACTACTACTGCAAATAATAATAATAATGATAATAATAATAATAATAATAATAATAATAATAATAATAATAATAATATGGTCAGACAAAACTTGGTTCAAGGTAACACAATCATCTCAGTTCGTGTTCTGTTTTATTCTATTTGATTTTATCATGAGTATGTGGATTACCAAAAAAATGAAATCCAAATGACTGGACTGGGACAGATTTCATTCATATGAGAAGAGAATCGACCTCGGTAAGGTTCCAAACCAATCAGAGTGCTTTTAAATGTGTACTCATTGTTTAATACCTTGTAACTTACACGTGTTCAGTAGAGGGTAAATGTATATAATGAATTAAATTAAGTCTGCAAGTAATCTCTTACTGTTATACTTTACAACGTTGCACACATATATGTCACACATCATAAAGATGAAATAATATGAGTGCTTATGGCCGGTGGAACTCGGAGGTTACTATGATTGAAATGACCTTTGACTAACCCACTTGATACAATCTTACAGCATCACTAATCAATCAATCAATCTAGAAATGCAAAATAATAATGATGTGATCACACAAAAAGAGGCCTCTAGGCATCTAGTGACCGCTGGCTAGAATTCTGGATTATGTTTCCCTAATGGCCAACAGAATGAAAATTAGCTATAATCAGGAAAATGGGAAAATGAGGATTTATTTATGTATTGTTGCCTAAAGAATAAGCCATCTGTCACAGGTTACAGGTAAAGCATGAAAAGGCATCAAGTTAGCGTCCAGCTGACCAAGTGAAATACATACAGAAATTAGGATGACTATCTGGGATAAAGATGTAGGAGATCCTCAAAAATATAGAAAAGGAAGGATGTGACTTACTCCCAGAAGAATAACCCCCACATTATAAACGACGAACTAAAAGCAAATTTTAACAAACATTCTGGTCGAGCTACACACCAAATATGAGAATAAGTCATCAACTCCCCAAAGGAAGTGAAAAAGGCCCTGGTACCAACCTTAAAAAATCGAAGTATCAAGAAGAGATACCACTGCTCTCCATCGGGAGCAAGGCTTGGGAACAAAGCAAAGGATTCAGCTGAACATTTGAACTGGTTCTTACAGCTTATCAAAGCTAATCATTGAACAGGGTCCAACAAACACTTGTGCAAAACTGGTAACAGGCATCTTTACAACACCAGAAAGAACCCTTAAAAACACAAACATAAAAACTGTCCGGGAAAATTAAAAAAAAACAAAAAACAAAAAACAAAAGCAAAACAGATCTCTTTACTACAAAGAGGCGAAAAATTAGTGGAAGATATATTGCACATGAACAAAACTCAAGCAAGACCATGGGACACATACAAAATTAGACAAAAAATGGCCACCGTTGTTGTGGAAGAAATACACCGAACAAAACTAGCTAAGAAAGCATGAATAAAGAGATTTACAGAAAGGATTGTCTAATATTCACAAAACTGCACTTTCCAAGACAACAAAAGACAAAAGATCAAGATTTGAATGGGGAAAGGAGATAAGACATGTTACCAACCCCATCAGCCCTCAAAAAACAACAGTTCTCGAATGATGAATGGTGGTGTCAAAAGAGACACGACGATCAACCGGAATAAGATTATATTAAAAATCCAAGACATAAAGAAATACAACCACGCTGAAACACATTAAGAATTTCCAGATTTGAAAGTACTGGGGCTTCACGGTAACCAGAGATATTGGTTTAAGAAATTACCTGCACCCAATTGATCCAATAAATTTGTTATTATATGTTCACCTTTATATGTTATTGTTAAAAGTCCATGTCTATTAATACAAGGAAAAGTGGAAGGTTGAGCTACAGGCTATGAAAAGAATGATTCGATTTTGAGGATCCATGTATAATTACTTCCCCTGACAATGGTATTAGCAGAGTTCTCTGGGTGCTTCCTGGTACAAATATAGATTCAACTCAGGATTATGTTCGCATCATGCTGCCAAAGTTAAATAATATACATGCACAGACTTGCATCTGGGTTACATACTGGTCGTATGGAAGCAACTTGATGTAAGTCAGTCATGGAGGAGTTACGTGAAATATACGCTCTGCTCAACATACGATACAATGGCTCTTGCTTATTTACATAAACTTCTATGTACATACGTCCACCATGACATACTCTACAGAAAGGAACAGATGACATCCATTACATGTCTTTTTCTAAGCAAGGTGTGTGCAATTTCACATTCTTCTTCAAATGAATATGGCGTCTATTCTGTGTTTTCTTTATCGACCTAATAATAACATGACTTTATTATCTGTAACTCAACATTGGTTCGTAGAATGCCATGACAGTACATGTCATGCGTATTTAATGGGTTTTAAGATTTTTTTTCGATGGGAAAGAAGTTGTTCAAGCCTAATCGACGTACGACTGTATCATCAGAACATCAGTTTTGAAGATATACACTTTCTTAATCCGTATATTCAATGAATGTTTTGGATCGCTATCTGAATTTTAAACGGACTATTTTTATGTTTTCGATGCCAAAGTTGGAAACTTTTCAATGGAACCATTCAAATTCAAAAAGAGAAGCGAAACAATTCTTTCATTCAATGTTCAGGATAAAAATTCAAATTGAAAAATCGAGCGGATTAGGTATTAAACAAGAAAAGGTTTCTTGAATGTTTTCTGTCGTTGGAATTGATAATATCGATAAAAAAAAAACAACAAATTTTTGCAAAAAAGTTTAAACAGGTTTCTGGAAGATTAAATTCCCCCCTATTTCAAGGAGCTGAAAAAGTACATATTAAATTCTATTGATGTACTAATTCAGACCAAACCAAAAGAGATAAAAATTACTAATATGTCAGTATGACAGCATTTTCAAAATTTCTCCGCTGGAAAAAAATAGAGAAGGTAATCCAAAATACGAAGGGAAATTTAGTTGCTGTTGGGAAAATGATTAGTTGAAACATAACGATTGCAACCTCGAGATGTTTACGTATGAAACTTAAACCTTACCAAAAGATTGGCCTTGAAGCTAACAACCATGCAATGAGTACAAAAGTGGATTTGCGTTGCATGGAAAGATCACCAGACTACAAAGTATATTAGAGGAGAAACAGGAGTAATATATATATAGAAAAAAATCCATAAGGAGTATCAAAAAGCAAAGGGTAGGCCATGGTGCAAGAGCATAAGACAACCGCTGGACATCTTAATCTAAAATGTTGATATCCATAGATCATATGCGAAATTGTGGCCGAGATGAAATGAGACTGAATGACGATTTACAAGGGAAAATATTTTATCTTACAGCTGAATGTTTTTTCTTTAAAGTTAGTACTGTCAATATCAACTGCATATTTCCTAGTTATTTAGGACACACACACACACACACACACGCATATATATATATATATATATATATATATATATATATATATGTATATGTATATGTATATACATATATATATATATATATATATATATATATATATATATATATATATATATATACGTGTGTGTGTGTGTGTGTGCTGAGAAAAGGAGGAAAAGAAACGAGATGAAGGGTCGAGATGGAAGAGGGAGAGAAATGGGAGAAATAGAGGCGCAGAAGAAGATTCGAAAATAAAAACGCGCATAAATGAACAGGGTGGATATTTATCTAAAGGGTTTGTGGTTCGATTTCACAAAAGAAATTTCTGAATCTACATCTATAAAGAGAGGAGAAAAATGATACATTCAGTAATAAAGTATAACAAAGGAAATAAGCAAAAACAGTCTGTTCTGAAGAGTTGAATTTTACATTAACTTCTTTCCTAAGCCTCATCAGAAAAATAAATCGCAGAATTCTTCAATCTGAGCATAAAACTTTAAGGATTAAAAAATGGAAACAGCTGGAACTGGAGATGATTTATTGCTGAAAAGAAAAAAGTTATCAGGAGGGAAATGTAAGTAATGATGTAGAAACTTTTACATTCGATCTTTTCAAACGAAAAGCATTTAACTTGGAACATTTTCAACATTTTTGGATGTTTTTCTCTAAATTTTCAACACAAAAGTTTACACGTACTTTTTTAAAAATGTTTTAGAATTTTAAAACCCAAAATCTTGTAGGCAAGCAAGCCTACTTTATTCATCAGGTAATCATCTTGAAAATTACCCATGATTTTATTTTATATATTTCTTCCTTTTCCTATAACTGAATATTTTTACATTATATTTTCATCTAGTTTTGTTCGCTTTCATGTTTAATGCGATTGCATGTTTTGCACATTTTTGAGATTTCGGGCGGACAACCGTCGTTATTTTTACTTTATATATTTTAAGATTTTATTCGGTTGAATGTTGGAGGATTTCGATAAAATATCACTTTATAGATGAGAAAGTCTATTGCAGGACACTTGAAAAAAATATCGAAATCTTCGTTTGGATCAGTTTCAGATTTAAGACATTCATCGTCTGTTTTTATTGGTCAGACGCAAAAATAGGGCATTGAATTTGAGAGAGTCTCTTTAGCACTTCATCGATGATTCTAATTATCGAGAATTATTTAGGAAAAATGGTAAGTAGTTAGCATACTCTGTCAGTATGTATTTGTAATGCTGTTAGATTCATATATACTTTATTCTAACATAGGCAGGTATCTAGACCGTTTCAGGGTAGCTCAATGTAAGCTTATTTCAGCAAGAGGTTAAATGATAGTTTTTAAAGAGTTACTTTCTAGATAATTATCTCGAAGTAATTTGGAAAATGTAACCTTTCTTCCGAATATACTTTAATGCTTGTCTTTATACTATGTCTCTTTTCATTTTAGTGCATCATCCATATTTTGAGAATGATGAAAAATGCAATTTCCTCTCTCTTCCGGTTGGTTTTTTAATTTCTCATGAGTCAAAAAGGGTTATGCGTTCTTTCGAATAAACTTATATATCTATGCAAATTGCCCATCTATATATAAAAATGTTAGACATCAGCTTTTTTCCCTTGAAAAACATTTTTTACTATCACGCGTGTATATAGGCTCAGATATCTCTTTCCACATAACTATTAAAATACACGAAAACAATTAATGTCCGTCCATCGCTAATTTATCTGGGATAAAATCGAAATTGTTTTTAAAAATAGTATTAAGATTTGATTTATTATAAGCATGGATGTGAAGTAAAGGTAATCAGGATTATGAGGGTAAAAAGTTGCATAACGAATGCGATCGACGAACCAAGTCCAAATTCAGGTTGGGACTGGTAAAGTTTAGGCAACGTCAAGGAGACATTCAAATCCGATTCCAAATTAAGAACGGGAGTCCCGTCAGAATGGTTGAATGCCAATTCCGACTTCATTCGAGCAGGTTCTGTAGCCAAGCAGAGGCCAAACGGGCTTCACTTTCATTTGGAGTATATCAGCATGGCAGGGGATTCTCTCGACGGAGCACCTCATGATCTTCATACGCTGACCCAGGGTAGGATTCTAGGATTAAATTATGAGATTATTAGATTAATGATGCCAATTCGAGTCATTAAGCTATGATTTTCCGAAAAATATGCTCGTGCGGATCTAAGAAGTACTACGTCAGTCGGTATCCTACAGAAATTCATTCACGTGTGAAGGCACACTCATTTAGTTGGAAATCCTATTAATTTACTTTTTTCGTTTTCCTTAAGAGTATGCCTTGACAAGACTGTGTATATATTGTAAATTAGGATATTAACACCTAGGGATATGCATATATTCGCATATCTATCCATCTATCTATCTATCAATTGGGAGATGAGGAGTAACTGTATTAAATATTCAGACTTTTTGATAATTAACCATCAGCAAGACGTCTTATACAATGGCTCTCTAACCATGTTAACCGATTAAACATGCAAAGCAGATATATATTGAGATATAGAACTCTAACCATTAAAATTATCAACTATTTCATTCACTGATATTCATCAAAATCGAAGAAAATAATCGACACAAAAACAATGAAAAGAATTTCATCATTGGGGAAAGGTTAAACCTAGATATAACAAAAGCACGTTGATAGAAAATATATTTAATTTCAAATTCTCAAATCAAGACGAATGGTCATATATTCACTCTGTTCACACATTCTTCTTCATAAATTGCCGATGCAATGATTTCTTCACTATTTCCTGGCTACTTACTACTTTCCAGAACTTGGAAAAAGATGTTCAAATAGAAGGAAATATATAATTCTTCTCTTCGCCAAAATAATTATTGAAGATGTCAAGTCACTGCACCACTCAAGAAACCCCATTCGTATTCCCTTTAAAATTA
>OY735213.1:18208837-18211337 GCA_963457665.1 Thysanoteuthis rhombus
ATAAGGTAAATTGTTGACATTTCAGTCTGGGAAAATTTTAAACAAGGAACTCAATAAAAAGCAATCGAGAAAACATTTAATTCACTCAGACTCTGTGACTCATATTTACTTAATTTTTCCCTTCACACATAGACACTCATGTATATGTATTCACATTTTACAGTGAATGCGAAAAGTATCCAACGCATTGCAAAAAGATTATTTTAATACACTTATGGTACTTCGAAATTAAAAAAATTAAAACCAACAATAAATACCGGTACAACAAATAGGAAAATCAATATATATCTTGAAATCAAAATTAAACAGGCAATGTAAAGGCTATACATCCGAAATCCAAGTCTGTCAATCTTGAAACGAAATTCTGAAAAAATATCTCCAGACATAGTTGAAACAATTGAAAAATCAGAAAATGAGAGGTTCAGATAGCAAAATTAATCTCATTACCTTCAATAACAATCCCCCAAATATCAGTGCTGTAAAATGTCTGACAAAATTAAAGGAAAATACTGCTGTACATGGTTTTACATTTGTTGTATTAGATGTGAAAGTGTTCAAATATCATCGAGAAAACATCGGTCATTATGGATAATCGTTGGCAGCTCCAAAAAGAATCACCACTAGTGATTCTTTGAAATACATTTCATTACTGGATTACTCTGTTGGTGTAACTTTTACATTATATGCAACATGGGATTCATTTTAAAGAAAAGTAACCCCTTGTTAAAACGAAACAAACTTCATTGCTTAGTTATAAAAAAGGAACAATCATTTGTAATGTGGAGGCCAAAATGATAATGAGGAAAATTGAAGTCTATAAGACTATAGTACTATATAGATAATTTCCTATGGAAAGGCCAGCTTACATTTTCTATCCATCTTCCCACCCCAAATCACCACTGATGACTCTTCAACGTATATCTTACTAATGTATTACTCTGTTGATGTAACTTTTGAATTTTGTACACCATGAGACTACTAAACTTTAGTCCCGAAACAACCATGTACTCTAAGTCAAAAATTGAAATGCATAAGGGAAAGGTATAAGTAGCAAATTACTACTTATAGAGCTACTTTTGAAACCATGTTCATAGCACAGCTTAGAAATGTTGAATGCTCAATCATCCTGTTATCTATCACAACGCAGCACGTCTCCCCTAAATATGAGGGTATACAATGGGTGTTAAGGGTTGGTAAAACTGTAAGGCTGTTCTGAGCGAAATTAGTTGTAACCAATCCACCAAACCCCCATACCAACACAACATTGACCAGCGTGGCAGTGCATGGCCTAACACACCTTATTGTTCACTCGATCAAATACATACCGGCCATTCCTGCTGGGGAAATTGTCTCAAAAGACACAGCCGTATCATTTGCTTTTGGTAGGGTTGATGTGTTCCAGATGCAACGACGCAAACAGAAACAGAACCCCAAGAATATCACCAAGCGAACAACAATGGACATAGATATCTACAACGAAAGAATGCTATAAAACAAAAATGCATCTGATAGATCTTAAAAACAAAACTGGAAGCATCAAATGGAATATTATAGATATTAACGATATGAAAACAACCAGAAAAGAGCTAAACGAGCGGAAGAATGAACATCTACGGAGGAGTACAATGAAAACAAAGCGGAGTTGGCTTTTTTATCCCTGAAAACCAAAGACAACGTTGTATGATACAAAACCGTGCCCAAACGCATAGGCAATGTAAATATACAACTCTCAAAGAGGTACAAACTGAACATAATCTATGACTACGCCCCTACTGCACAAAGACAGAAATAGTCAACTTCTACTCCATATTCGCTCAGATAGGACAAGGACTTGAAAGCAGTGTCGGTAACTTTGGATCCAAAGCACAGAATGAAAAAAAACGACGATTTTGTCAACTTTGCAACAGCAAACTACTTCAAATCATGAACTCATTCTTCAAGGAGAATTCTAATGGAAACTGGACTTCGAGGTGTCAATCACGAAACCAAGAACGAAATAGACAAAAGTGACACAGTGAAAAGCATTTAGGTCCTGATTTAAGTCGATATAGGAAGCGACCACAGAATATTAAGATGTAAAATTCAAATTGATTTCAAGAAAGATGACAGGAGAATATTCTACATAAAACTGAAACTGCTTACCTTACAGAATACAGTTCATTCGACCCTTCCCGCTAAAACTGAAAAACAGGTATGAACTTCTCACTAAAGCAAAAATTGAACATCAACGAACTCAACAACAGAATAACAACCTCTGATTGAAGCTGCCAATATGTTTATGCCAAAGAGCAAGTACATCAACAGAAAACTCTCAGAAAAAAACGAAAATTCCCATTGATAACTACAAAAAATATGAAGTAACCAACAACTGAAAAAACAAATTGAAACAACCGAATTAAACCAAAGTATCGAAAAGAGAAGAAAAAGCGATAAAAGAAGATGCATGCCCTCAATGCAGGGAAATTGCAAATAACTAGAGGAACACAAGAAAAGATATACA
>OY735213.1:18213837-18251337 GCA_963457665.1 Thysanoteuthis rhombus
ACGTTATCCAATCCCTGCTTCAATATATATATATATATGTGTGTGTGTGTGTGTGTGTGTGTGTGTGTGTGTGCGTGTATTTATGTATATGTATGTATTCAAAAGTCTGTGTGTTTCATTCAGCAATTAGCTCCATCCATTTAGTTCGTACTTTACCAATTTCTTTAATGAGCATCTTTTCTTCATGTTCTACATTTGCCGTCATATACTTTAATCCAATCTGTTCATCTGTAATATTGAATTGGGATCGAATATAGAGATACATTCCACTCATCATACAGCAAAGGAAAAAAAAAAGAATTCTCTAATGCATAAATGAAATGAAGTGACGGGGGAGTTGACTTGATTTATTAAACTGCCTTTTATCTGCATATGCTAGGGAAAGGTTATTGAGTGCAGCATTAATGATGATCCTCCTTTTATCGACTTGCAAGTGGTTATTAGTCGATTAATAGATCCGATATAGCCAATGTTTCTACAATGAATGTTTGATCTCTATGCATCTAAAGAATTGTAAACGTCTATCGATTGCAATGGAACTGCATATTTTCCACGGAATATGTCTGTCTGTCAGGTGTTTCCGACATTGTTGTTATTTTAGATGATGGCCTGGGGTAGCAAAAAGGATTATGAGCATCTTAGATGGAATCAATGCACCGAAGTCAAACCTTGACTGAATCTACTTCGGTTCATTTCAAACTAGTGTTTTTGTACACGCGTCCATTGTTTTGCCGGCCCTGATTACTGGTGGTGGTTATCTCTTATATTCCATTTGTAACAGTGGCTGGTGTTACGGCTCAGTCATGAATTTACGAATGAGCATTGCCAATGTTTGTAAGCCCATAAGTATTTAGAATATTGGTGCATCATAATTTTTTATTCTATATGATAAAATGTCAAAATTCCCTTCATTCAATTCTCATCTTTCTGAACGTTTAAATGATAATATCATGAAAGACGCTACATTGAATCCATGTAAATTTACATTATTGTCTTTCCAAACAACTCACGTTGATAACGACATATGTAACGATGACAACAAGAAATTTGTCTCAGCTTAATAATTAGTCATGCCTTCGAGAAGCGAATTAAATGAAGCCACGATATGTACCAATATAAGAGCCAAGTCCGTTGTAGTATCTTTTGATCAATTGCATTCATGTTTTTTTCGTTCATATCTCTCTTAATCTGTCCGAATCTGAATTTGTTCATATCTTTCAATATACCTATATTCGAAGCTACTGGCAAGTGTAGTGTTTATTCGAAGACGGCCAAAGGCTGCATTTTATAAGATAGATTAAATCTAATGCTCGCCCACATTAACTGAAATGAAATGCAATGTTTGGAAAGGTCGACCCTTACGCTCGAGTCTGGAATTAAATTCAATAATATTGTATTGGTTTCGTGTGATAAAGGGATATAGATATAAATGTACGTATAATCTTGATGAAACACACACACATACACACACAATTATATATGTACATGTGTGTGTGTGTGTGTATGTGTGTGCATGGGTGTATGAAATTGCCTTTTCGTGAAATAATGACTGACAAGATATCAGAGCATATTCCCTGAAATGAGTTCAATTCTAACTGTGTCTTTGAGTCAGAATTTGGCAAGACTTACTTGTATGGATAGATAGATTAATAGTATGATGGATTCCCTTATAACACCAATGCCAGAGATTGAAAATTAAAAAAAAATCCAATATGATCATATATTCAATATTACGTCACAATACACTTATGAATCATAATCCTAATTTTACGCGTAGACATTGTTTAATTCAACACTGCCATGATTTACAATAGGGGCATAACATTTTTCTGCTTCTATATATATTTTTACATGGAAGAGATTTTTGCTCATTTGCCTACAATTATTTTCCGCTAATTAAGGTTCTGTGTCGGTAACGAGATATTCTGTTTGGATTACTGACGATAGGATGGAGCACAAAGATAGGTAATATCATGCCTTTTAAGACATCATTAGTTTGAAATGTGCTGCATGTCAACGAGAGAACGGCCAACTCTAATGCTGCACTTGATGACCTTTTGATTGCATATCCACATGAAAGGCTGTTTTGAAAATCAAGTCAAATCCTCGGTCGTGTCGTTGCAAGCATGAATTGATGACCGCTTTGATTTCTCTCTGTTGTATGAAAGGGTCAAGTCTCTTTCTGTTATTGCCTGTTTGAAAAGAGCTGTCTCCTCTTCATCTTTAATGCAATATGTACTTTACTATAAGTATTCATCTTTTGTGTTTCTTCTAGCCTTTCATTTTATAGTCTTCCTTTGTTGTCTTCCTTCATTCTATTCTCCTTGATGATTCTTTTCATGGCCATAACTTGTACGTTTTCCAATGTGTGCAGCACTCGGGAAATGTCTTTATATCTTGATTTGTCATACGCTCTCATGTTCATCCCAATGAGGCTTGAAAACGGCAATCAGCGAGATTTGACAAGTTTTCCTTCTTTTTTTAAAAACGGATTTGTTTGTTACCTGGGTTTTATAGAGTCGATTATTTGAACCTCAAAATATTTTGTTTCTCCGTTCTCTCAACAACTGCTGCACAGCATGCAAAGTTTTTCTCAATTGTTTAAGTCGGAGATATGAGTGGGATGTAGTCTGCATGGATATCTGATATTTAAACAACGATATGAGGAATTTTCGGTAAAAATACATTGCAGTTTATAGAATGACTAAAATCTCATCATCCTCTATGGCCACAATGAATCATTTAGATTTTGAAGTTTATCTAAATTTCTAAGAGGTAAAGGACAACTCTTTTCAGTTGACTCCTGTCAGACAACATTCTTCTATTCCGTTTTTTTTTCCTTTGTTTTTATTTAATTTTGCTTCATTTTTCCATCGATGAAATGCTTGGCTTCGAAAAATTGCATGAAAGCTGCTCGCACAGGTGATGACAGTCCGTTCGATTCACAGTGGTTGGTTCTATAGATTGGCTCTGTCCGAGTAGAAGATAAGCTTAGTAAATGTTTACAAACATTGTGAGGCCTGCAAAAGAGCGAAGTTTATCATGCTAAATATTCACTTGATTGCGAGAAAGTTCGATCACAACATCATTTTTTATAGCAGTGATGTTATAGCAGACAGAGTTAAGTTCACAGATATCAATTGTTTTGCCAAAGGAACATCTTTGCCAATTTTTCGCTAAATGGGATAAAGATTATTTCTAACGTGGGACAATCTGATGAGTCGCGTTTGTTTTGTGTGTGGCACCCTGCAAGATGAGGCTTACATACCTGTTAGACTTTGTATAAAATTGCTATCCTGTGTAATTACGTTAACCCAAATTGAATGAGAGTTTTAAGAATTAACTTATTTTCTTGAAAAGTGTTAATAGTGTGATCTTTGATCTTTCCCACTTGGGTTCAAAAAGTTGGCATCTGCTTTGAATGAATTTTCTGTGTTTGTCTTTGATGGGTGGCAAAAGAGATTGCTTGATGCATATGGATGAATAGAACATATCCGAAGAAATTTAAAATCAACGTCAAAGTAAGATTTATTTTCACTTGATTATTATCTATGTCTTGAATTTTTGGATGAGATCAAATTATTACACTTTTCTTCATTACATACGTATTACCACATTTTTTCATTGTTTCTATCTCCTAAAGGTTATCTTCTGTAGGCTTTTACTTCGTGGATGAGGACACCTACTACAATTATCAGTACGGTAAATCGAATCGTTGTTTTCGGATCGAAGGCGAATAGCTCCGGGGAAAGAGACAGGTGGTTCAGGATTGACCCCACCACTACCCTCAAGGGTGTTTGCAGTTTGATAAGACAAACAGCAAATCTAGTGTACAATTTATTCGCTTACGATGCAAAGGTCATTGCCCGGTCGGCGACTTAGTGTTGGCACTGGAGGGAGTAGTTACCTTGGAATACAGACAAATAAGTCAAGGAATTTCCAGGGTCGATGTTCGAAACTCATTGCAGTAGAACTGATTGATGATGTAGGGCAGGTGGTCACTCTTGATTCCTGGGGTCTTTAAGTAGGATCGCGAGACTGCCCCGTGGAATAGAGCCAAAGAACCTGGTGCTAAACACATATGAAACCTCTGATTGATCACCATTGTCGAATTCTGCTTGTTTGGTTCAATGGTTAGGGCACAAACAAAGGGTTCCAAAGTAGAGAATCCAAGCCTTGAAATCTTTCTCTGCTCCTCTCGGTTGCTGTGAATTTTGCAGATCTAAGGAAAATTAATATTCTCTCCAAATATGAGTTGTTCCAGCTATAGTGACCAAATCTTACAATATCCAATACAATCCGGATACCAGACCCATAAAAAGTAAGGCTACCATACATACTGTTTGTGGTAGAAGTAATTGCCTATTTTCTATCAATTCCATAGAATGATGATGCCATAGTGTGTCGGGATTTCAATTCTGATTCTGAAGACAGAGAAACTCTTAATACTGGGAATGAAAGAGAGAGATTCCTACGAAGTTTTGTTTTTCGTCGTTCAAAGTTGAGCGTCGTAAATATGTTTGAGTATTAGGTGAGGTTAGTGATTGTCCAAAGTGCAAGATAAATCTTCCTCTTAACAACTATTTGTGATCATGCACGCGTAAATTTTAGAATGCTTAATCCTCCTAAAGGGAGCTATTCTAATTCAGATCCTGACACTATAACATCTCCAAGAAAAATAGTGTGGACAAAAGAGCATTCAAGAGAAAGAATGTTATAGACACGAGGAAAGTTTTATTCACGACACATTCAACATGATTATTGCCACCGAAGTGCTCTAACTTATATGCGTATACTCCAATAATAATATGATATTGAATGACTCTTCAGATATTATACAAAATGACAATCCCAGGGTCATGTAAGG
Source organism: Thysanoteuthis rhombus (assembly GCA_963457665.1). NCBI lineage: Eukaryota > Metazoa > Mollusca > Cephalopoda > Oegopsida > Thysanoteuthidae > Thysanoteuthis > Thysanoteuthis major. The sequence goes on from OY735213.1 coordinate 18,218,705, forward strand.
CCAATTTGACACATTCCAAAACTATACCCCTTACGATATGGCTTACCTTTCCAATATATTTCATAAGGATTCATTGAGAATCGACACATGAAACTTATAAGAAACGATAGAAAAATATATTCCAAACAGAACCAAATTTTGGATCCATAAACGAATTTGATCACCTATCCTGTAGTTTATATGTGAAAAGAATCCCGTTGATATTTATTGATGACTTTAGGAAAAATCGTACAGACAGACAGAATAAATGGATCTAGTAAGAAAATTCCCAGAATCCAGCCCCAAATTCAACCACATCTCACATATGTGTCTTACCTTTCCACGATATTTCATCGAATTTCATTGGGAATTTTGGATGTAGAGTGTAAAGAAACATGAATGAATACAAAAATGTAAAAATTATCAAACAGAAAAATATCTCCCAATCAGAAACGAGTTCCTAGATCCGCCCAAGACCTCTGTTTCTCCTTTGATAACCACTGCTTTACTATTCAACAAAACTTGTTTAAGACTTGCTGAAATATCGTGCAGACCGACTGGGCGTATACAGGTATGCATTTTTCGAAAAAAAAACACAAAATAAAAACACACAAAAATATCCCCGATCAAGAACTAATTCTTTGATTCAACCCATAATTGAAGAAACTCATCCTTTCAATGTTACACACCCTTCAACAGTCATACACCAGAATCTGTTGTGAACTCTAGGACAGAAATACAGAAATATAAAATATTGGAAAAAATGTTGCTTAAAAAACGAATTACATTTCCATGAAATTTCATTGAAAATTTGTAAATACCGTATATGGAAAATTAGGTAAACGGGAACAAGTATCAAGAGGAAATGTTAAAATATCTTTTTCGGGTTTTTGTTTCGATATAATATTGTATTCGAGCCTGTCTTGCTACTCAATATTCCTAAAAGTTCTCAATGGATTTCAATTAAATTTCTATGAAGTGATCCAATTTTTGGGAGTATTCAGGAATTTTTTGAATTACATTTGCGTCTCCTACGCTACGCTACATACTGTTTTATTCCTGTCTGTCTACACGATATCTCTGAAAATTTTGTCTTTTCGATGTAAATTCAGTCAGTCATTTTGAGGGAGTTCAAAATGGTTGCCCTAAACATTCACAGGAAAACTGCAACAATTTTCTCCCTAATTTTACCTCAACTGATTACAAATGTTTTCCAGTTCATCAAAGTCAACTTCATCAGGTTTCCTCTAAAGCCTCTGTGTTATCTTGGTTAAGTGATTAGTTCATTTTGTTCTCACTGTCTTCTCCATCCTTATTGCTATCAACCCTTTTTGTTTGACTCTACTTTTTTCACTATGTTGATTCTCCTGATAGGAATCATATCTCTCATTAGTGTCATGTTAAAGACAACGACAACTATCCTGTCCTCTTAGAGCTTTTGTAACGGGTTTTCCACCCATCATCAGTTCCACATGATTCTCATCTTATGTTTCTTGTATTAATGTTCAAGTCCAGAGCCTGCCATGAAGTCACCAATGCTACGCAAAAATCTTACAAAATATGAAATCCTCTAAGTCTGCACACAATATCCTTTGATCTGGCTGTACGAATCTCCATTGCCTTGAAATAAAGATGCTGGTCAAATATAAAGGAAGATGTTTATATGTGTAACTCCTTTGCCTGACCACTCACGTAGACTAGAATAAAAGAGATGCAAGAGCAGTCCAATGGGTAAGGATCGATTTAGGAAACATTGTGATCGTTGTTTTAGGGGTGTGCTTTCCTTAGAAAACATGATGCATGAACCAAGTCATTTAGGTTGCCATCGTCCTGCTATTTTGAAGAACGCTGTTAAATGGTGAAAGCACTGAATTTTCAATGAGGCGTGTTAATAGGCGTTGATAGGTCCAAGAAATTCAATCCTTTCCTGTTTGAGAAACCGTAACACTAGATTGGGATTCTTCTTCTTACAACTGTATCCTCTACTTTCATGAGTTTCTTACGTCTCTCAATCGGTCTACTTTGGATGACAAATCTTTCCTCAATTTTGTAGAGACAGCCATCATTTCGATTCCATTAAATGTACCTTTTACATCTGATATACGAAGGGTATAGTCAATGTTATCTGCAACCCACTGTGTGGAACAACAACAAATGCTTTAAAAAGAATATCTCAAACGTATAGCGTGCTAATATTTGTTTGTATTTTATCACTTCTGCATACGAAATTATAAATTTTGCGTGTCAGTTTCAATATCGAATATGTGAATGCATGGAAAATCTATGAAAATGAAAGAAGTTAATTCATAAATGATGTAATCCAAACTCACCAAAGACTCTCTCATTTGATTCTGAAAACAGCATAATTTCTAGAATCAAATGTTCGTGTGTGTGGAACTTCATATCTGCCATTTACAATCGAGGTAGCTATCTTATAGCCATTTACCGTCAGTTTTATCAATATTATAGCCAACCAGAATGAAGACAATGCAGTGCTGAAATCTTTTTTTGCTTTGATACGTCTTTTTACATATGCGCTTCTCGAAAATCTTCCCCAAAAGTGCACGTCCCGTTTTTTTCCCTATTAGTCATTATAAGATTGCGACTTTTGGTACCAAATTTGTTAAATATGTATTCACTTCCGGGTTTGTCCATTTTTTGGTGACATTGGACTGGACTATAGAAGATTCTTCAGGTCCTAATGTCTATTGCTGTAAACCGATTTGCAGCAACGCATCCCCTCATATTCACAACAATTATCACACATCATTTCAATTCAATCCTGGTCTGAGATATTCTCATTTTTCACCAATTCTGATAATATCTAAGCAAGAGTTGAATGTTTATGGGCAGGACCTTTACTTTCATTTTTCCACCAGCAAGATTCTGGTATTACTCTATTTTGTCACCCTCCATTAGATTTACCTTGTGTTTCATTGGAAATAATACTACATTTGTACAGAAATTTTTGTTCTTGTTAACAATAAAACATAGAATGGTTTCCTTGCTTAGATATCGTCGTTTGTTTATGTACAGTTATCAATATCACAGAATATTTCCACAAAAGATAAAACGACTGCTTTGCTCTGGTTCTTACCTTCTATTTTGTGTACTCTCTTTACTCGCCGTTAATCCTTGCTTTCTAAAGCATTGCATTTTTGTCGTCAAACTGGCAACTGAAGAAAAAATAAAACAAACCAAAAACTTCAATTTGTCTTGCGCCATAGTCTTTGATATCACGCAAAATCTATATTTCACTCGATTTCTCCCTGATTTCTTTCCCTATCTCGCCCTATTTCTATGCCTGTCTGATACTGTCATTCTCTCTTTTTCCTTTCTCTCTCTCTCTCTCTCTCTCTCTGTCTCTTCCTCTCTCTCTGTCTTTCAAACTCATTCTGAATATGTGTGGTTGTGCACATGTGCGTCGTTCAGGGTTTGAGACTTGATTGGCTATATCAAGCGGTAAGTTGAAAACACACACACCTCCCAAGAATCCTGCTTTCATCTTGAACACCTGAGTTCAATAACTACACCTTAAAGATTTCTATCTTACATCTGCCCATCCCTCGTCTCTGTCAACAAGTGCGTTGCAATCTTCTACCTCTATAAATGGTAGGTTTTTTTTTACCATAATGTATGATGTAAGTATGGTCGATTTTACTAGCACTTGATTGCATTTATGGGATAATAATTAACTGAAATCTATTTTGCTGCTGGTTATCTGCTCCTAATAACCTTTGAATAACCGTAGCCATCAAAGATGGTGATGGTTGAACAACCGTAACCATAAAACAGTGCGTTTGCTTGTATGTTTGTTCGTTAATTCCATCGCTCCTAACGATACCGTTTGTCTAAGGACTTGAAAATTGACATCAGTACCCCATTAAACCTTTTATAAAAACAAGTTTTTGGGAAAGAAAGTTTTTTGATCTTTTTGGGCATCGTACTCACGGGGATGCAATCATATCTAGATGTTTCTATATATCTTTTTTTTTTACTCAATTTTAGTTATTTTCCTGTAGAAAACACCAATTAGATAAAAAAAATATTTTGACAGTATTTACTCTTCAATGGAATTTTTTTATATGACTTCATATTCTGACACATCATTTGCAAAATTATTGATTGTGATGACGAGTTTCTTCTTATTTGGTTGGAACAAAATGATTGGCTGTTTGACGTTGTAGCAGTGTAATCGTTTTTGCACGAATCTATTCTGCTGGTGCCTACATCTAGACATCGTTTTAGAACTCTTATGTCGTAAGGATACGTTTATTTTTTATTTTTTTAGTGGGGAAGTATCGAACTACAATACAAACGATTTTCGTGTGATCATGCTCCTTGAGGACCAACTAGTCCATTGCAGTGATTAAGATACCTACAATAACTAAGGTACTTAGAAGTCAGCTTCAGAACGAACTGTGGTTAGTTGCTTCTAAAAATTCACTTCTGATGATCTGAAACTCAAAGATGAGGCTGGTCATAGTCAGAGATCGTGATTAGACAGTGGAAAATAGACGGCATCCGTTGTGGCTCACCCAGGAACAAACAATTAAACCTTAAGAGCAAAGAAGGGTCAACTCATTAGATAGTTGGAAGACATCTAGCAGTGAAGAAAATGCACGAATTGTTAGTGCATGATTTGACTTGATAACCAATAACTTCAACGGTTTAAGACTCACTACAATTTAAATGTTTCCTGATTGTTTACTTGAATATGTTCTTGCTGGAACAAGTCTCATATATGAAAATCAGGAATGTGGTTTCCTTTAGATAAACATTTTCTCCACCCCCCTTCTCTACCTTTTTAAAACAAAATATTTAATCCCAACATAGTCTCCTGAATGTTAGGTTATGCCATAGTAGAACAATCCATACAGTTCTCTGCATGCTATCCAGGCCAATGCGGCATAGTCAGTTGTCACGATTGGAGGACAAAAACGACTCTCCTTCACAAACCACACAGCGAAAACTGAAGCAATTAGGCATCGAGGCCTTGTCCTTCGGGCTTTTCATTGGACTTGTACCCAACCGATTGCCACTTTTTCGGGCCTTAATGTAAGAGTGTACACTAATACGGACCAGGTCGAAAATGCCCCTCGGCAGTTTGTAAACTCTTAGATTTTATCATGATGAAATAAATACAGTCAGATCATATGAAACATGCCTATTTCAATAGTGATTGAGCTGACTATTGATGTCTTTGAGTCGAGTTATGACGTTGTAAAATGTATGACTCACAACAACCATTTATTCTGTTCAAACATGATCTTATACAATAATTCACCCATCATCGTTTTATCGACATCTGTGTGCTCCGGTCGTTTTCCTGTGTCTATTATTCAATATGCTTATTATTCATTAATCTGGTTTACGAAACAACACTTTTTTTTACACATTGCAATGTGTGTTCACTTTATTTTACCGACCGAACAAAATCATCAGCAAAGCTTATCTTTCTCTCTGGAAGAATACTTTAGTCAGGTAGTTCAGAAATATACACTGGCGCCCTAAATGGGTACAGAAGCATTGAAAAGAAAAAAAGACGGTTTTGAGCTGTCGAAATCTCCAAGTAAGTTATTGGAATAAGACACTACATCCTAAGACATTTCGCTGGATCATCCAGGAAATATACCGAATGCATCATACACTGGAGGAAAGCTATATGGCAACCGGGTTAAATCGATTTTTTTATGAAAAAAAGAAAAGAAAAGGAAAGAAAATAGACCGAATAAATTCATGTATAATGCTAAAAATAACTCAGCGTAGGAATAGTGGCAAAATTATTTTCTGTTGATTCAAAATTGATTCCATCAGCACCTTTCACTTTCCGCCATAAGTGTTCCCGTAGAACACAGGTAATTTTGTTTGATAAAAGCATTAATAACATTTCTATTGTCAAACTCCAAGAGATTTTACCTCATTGTGGTAATTAAGCAGACATGTTTTAGTTTTGATTTCTCCATTCGAGAAATGAAGAAGGAGAGAGAGAGAGAGAGAGAGAGAGAGAGAGAGAGAGAGAGAGAGAGAGAAGGAGGAATGAAAGAGCGATCCTGTGACGTCATGTTGTGTAAACACATGTTTCTGAGTTCTCAGAACTAAAAAAAACAAACAAAAAAATCGGATTCTCGTAATGATAAATATCATTTTTATGTAATAATAAGCATATATATGTATATTTTTCGGTGAAAATCATCATGCGACTAAGGATACCATCAAAACAGTTAATATGATAATAAAACCATTATACAACATGAAAAGATAATAATTTCAAAAAAAGTGTTATCTATTCGTCCAGGACTATTATGTATTCGTCGCTTAAATTATTTTTAATTTCGAATAAATTTCAATCTGCTGCATTGTCTCCGTGGTTCAGTGGTCTAGGGAAAATCTGCTTATCATTAGTTTTTTGTGGGGATTGAATCAAACTGGAATAAACACTTTTCATTTTTTGTTGTGTTTTTCTATGTCAGTGGTGGATGAAACATTTGGTCTCTCCTTTCTTTCTCTCTTTCGACTATAATGGCTGATTGACTTTTAAGGTATGTAGGCATTATTTTTCTTTCATTTGTCAAACTTACACGATTGAGTTTTGACTTTATCTTTGTATATAACAGTGAAGATAGACAATGAATAACTTGTTCGCTTCGACTTTTAAAGCCCAGCTCAGGTTGACCAGCTCTGCTCAAGTTAGTTAACCCTATTTACAGAGAGAGTTTTGAAATGAGGCATGTAGTTTCAGAATTTGATTGTATCGATAAATAAATTCTGTTTTGTTAGCAGGGTCTCTTCAAACCCCCCACTTTGTTTAGAATATTCTCCTCGGTGAATTCATTATCAATTTAGACTATATTTTATTCCATACTTTGAGCATTATTTCATTCTTAGTTTCATGTGAAATATATGAAACCATGAGTATCTCATGAGTTATATTGTTCTATCTTTCCAAATTTGTATCGAGCAGTGCAAAAAATGTTATTGAAGTAAAAAAATAGCAAGTAAAAAATATATCTTGTGACCAAGTGACAAAAAACTCTCTGAAGTGTTTAGCAAAACTCTAATTCAAAGGAATGTCTTCAATCAATTAGTACTGAACAGAAACTTTGAAACTTACACGAGTATAAACTGATGATCCTAACAAGAGAAGTTCACAGATTGTACCACGATCCCTAATTCTGTGTAAAACAAACGAACAACAAAAAAAAAAAAACACTGAAAAAAATTACATAAATTGCATTAACAGCGTAGCAGATCTTTATTTATTTATTTTTTAGTAGAAACCAAGCATGAAAATAAATGAATACTAGCTCTAATTATGGAACCCTAAATTTAGAGATATATATAAAATGCTACTTCTTCAATCGACTCCCAATAAAGAGCTGTGTAGGCATGAGTTCACTTGTTCACAAGCCATGGCTCTCTCAGTTAGTAATTGTTTCTTTCTATCTCTTCCTTTCCTTCTCTCTAGGATCAGTATCATTTCGCTGTACTGCCGGCTGATACAAACTTCATCATTTTTTTCCACCGTGACAAATCACTGGTCTGAACATTGCCCATTTTATTTCACAGATATTGAGGTAACTTTAATACGCGCAGCTATTAAATTGTGTCCTTTTCTCTGGCTCAAAAGGCATATCCATCTCCAATCTCGCGACTGAAGTGGCAATGCCTTCATTACTCAAAGGTATGATTATCCGTCTTAACAACTATAAAATCTCGCTGCCACAGAAAAGCAACAGCAATTACTACTCTCCCCAGCTCACGAAAAGAACAAGTACTGATACAATAGTATCCAGAACAGATATTGGGAAATAATCGATTATAATAACATCATTTTTTCGAAAAAAAACTTTTTTCAATACTTTCCGTAACTAAAGCTATAAAGCTTCCTAGATAATATACGTGAATATATGGGCGTATGTGAGTGTGTGTGTGTGTGTGCTATTTATTTACTATCCCACCAGAGCAAAATGTGACACAGAGCCGTGGCTTTACGTGGTGAAAATAAGAGACACTCTGGAAAAATAGCTCCAGCCGACACAGCTTTGGTTTGTTAAGCAAACAAAGCAACCGCCGCCGGAAAGCATCAGGACAAGCCCGACCTGTTCCGTTAAGTGCAATGGAACAGTGCTGCTCCGGAATACCGTATTCCCCGCAGCTTGGCTGAGTAATAGAAAGGGAACCCTAAGTTCCCCAATACGCCTAGCAATGCACAGTTTCAGTAAAATCTCATTGGCTAATGCATTGCACCGGCGCACGCAGTCTTCGATACACTCAATTCCGGCCCCTTCGTGTGTGTGTGTGAGTGTGCAAATGTTTGCATCCTTAACTAAACAAATGAATATATTTAACCAGTAGGATGTGATGATATGCTGCTCCCTTGCTACTGCAATAATGATAGGTGCTCAATGACTGCCATTTCAACACATAGATAGACAAATGACATTTAAATTACTTTCCCTTCGATCTAAGATAATTTTATATGAATTCTCTATCCATTCTTTTTAACATCTTCCAGCATTGATTTCAGCACTGGGTCAAGTAAGCTGTACTTCTATTCTTACATCTGTGAAAATGACAGATATTGAGTACCTAGTTTAATATTATAGTTACCATATGAATTGGATCACCTCTTACAATATTTTTTTTTCATCTGGAGACTGGAGAAAAATTGGATGGCTTGAAATTTTAATGGATTGAATGCACCTAAAATTGGAAGGGAAACATTCTTCTGGGATCACTATTTAACGTAGGTGAGATAGGAAATTGCTTAATGTCCTTCTGTACCTCAGTTACAAAATGAAAATAATCTCATAAGACTCGCAAAATGCAAAATCTTATTTCACAAGTGTAGTTTAGGATTCAAGGTTTTCTATTCACATCGAATCCAATTTTAGATGTCTTCACGGGATCATATATAATGTTTCAATGACATTTTTTGTGGATATTTATTCAAAATATCACTACTATTATATGTGTGATTTCAAACGGCCTGGTTGTTACGGGATCAAATTATTGTTATTCCAATGGAAGATGACTGCAAATTTCATATTCTATACTCGTGATAAATAGTGTTATAAATATAGCACTTGTCAGTTTGGTCCTGTTGGTAGGAGAGTTGTCCTAGAATGGCTTGGTCATGATTCGAAATTATGGTAGAAAATTTGTCACTGTATCCATTTGTTGACCTTGTTTGCTCTCTCATTTCGGTGCAAAAATCGAACAACTTCTGAATAGTCAACGTTTAGTTCCTCTGCAACCTCTCAATTTTTTTTTTGGCATCGTATCACCTCAAAAATGACCCTCAATCACAGTCACACAACCACAATCGACTTCATCTTCAATGATGTCTCCTGTCGACATTTTGTAACCAATGTAGAGGTGTCCGTTGATATTGCAAGCAGTTTACGCTGATTTAAGTGGCGTTTATAATACATACAACAAAATTTGTGGAAGTTGTTTTTTTTTCTCCATTTTTGAATCATCATCATCTACATCATCATCGTCATCATCATCAGTCATTCAACGTCCGTCGTTGGACATAGACCTTCCCCAGGATTCACCACACTTCTCTATCATGGGCGTCGCAGACCAAGTACTTTCTGAATTTGTTTAGCTCATCTCTCCATCTGATATTCTTCCAGTCTCGGTTGCGCATGTGATCTTGGGGGATCCATGTCGTGAGTAGCTATGTCCATCGGTTGTCTGCCATTGACTCTTGGTGAAAAGAAAACTTGAAGCCTATATAAAGAGAACAAAATTCATGGTTTAAAATAGTATAATTTATGGATATATTTAAATGATAATTTTTCAAAAATAAGCATCAAAGTTTAAAAACAATAAAAAACACAGAAATCTAATAATTTTGGGGTAGAATGATGACAGAAAATGTAATAAATACGTGCATTGGGAACCTTCGGGTTCCCTTTCTATTACTCGGCCCAGCTGCGGGGAATATGGCACCCCGGGGCCGCAAACCAAAGCTGCGTCGGCTGGAGCCATTTTTGGATGGATGTGTCCCATATTCCCCACGTAAAACCAACGCCTTTTGTCACATTTTGCAGCAATCGGACAGTAAATAAATAGACCATCCAGTACCAGGACATAGGCTCGAAACCTCCTATTCAGACTGAGAGGCTTGCATTTGACCCCTGCTCAACGTAGGACTGGATGTTCAGTAAGACTGAATTTGAGCGATATATTTACTTATGCACAATTCCCCATCCACCAAGGTGCTCAATTCCAGAGTTGGAAGAGCATTGTTATAATAATAATAATAATAATAATAATAATAATAATAATAATAATAGAACTAAGCAAACTAATGGGATTCAGCCATGTGGAAAAGTGGTATCAGCACAAGCCAGAGGCAGCTTTGGAGAATGACAACCACAAACTACTGTGGGACTTTGACATCCAAACTGACCACCTCATCCAGGCAAGAAGACCGGACTTAGTAATTGTAGACAAAAAAAGGAAGGCCTGCCAAATAGTAGACTTGGCTGTACCTGCAGACCATAGAGTTAAAAAGAAGGAGGGTGAAAAAAGGGAAAAATACCAGGACCTAGCAATAGAGTTAAAGAAGATGTGGAACATGAAAACCAGGGTAGTACCGGTCATAGTGGGCGCACTAGGGACAGTCCCCAAAACGCTGAGGGTGAGACTGGAGGAGATCGGGATTAGGGGAAGGATAGAGACCGTACAGACCACAGCACTACTGGGAACTGCACGGATACTGAGGAAGGTGCTAGAGATATAAATACTGCAACGAATTTTAGCCCTGACATAATTAGTGAAAAAGGGAGGAGACGTTAGCTGAAGACCTGAGGAGACTTATTGTCACTCAGCCTTCAGCGATAACCACTGGGCAACCGGTGTGAAACTGCAAATGGCAGAATTACTGCGACCTATGAGTACTAGGAGAGGAGGGCTGGAGACTTGAGGAGACTTGCTGTCACTCAAACTCCAGCAGTTACCGCCAGGCGACTGGTGTGAGATTCCAAATAATAATAATAATAATAATAATAATAATAATAATAATAATAATAATAATAATAATAATAATGATGATATATATGTGTGTGTGAGTGTGTGTGTGTGTGTGAGTGTGTGTGTGTGAATGCAATTTGCTTATAGGCAAATCTCATATCATTGTATATATGTGTGCATCGGTAAATATATGTATGCATGACTAATTATGTATTTCAGGCAATTATTCAAGAAAAATATCAAACATCATTCTTGATGAATAATGAATTTTTTTCTTAGAATAAGCTCTGTTATTTCTCTTATTCATTAATTTAGACACATCATTATCACATCTTATAATTAGGGTGTTGATCCGTATTCAATCAAAATGAAAAGTTTTATAATCCTGTTTATTTGAAACGCGTTCTCTAGCCTCAATGATACAAATACACAATTATACTGAACCTTCGTTAGAATTTTAAATTTTAATAAAGTGCGTTAATGATTGCGAAGCTGATTTCCTAATTGTTTTGTAATATTTTCTGCTCACAATGTCTACCAGACTTACATACTAGGACCCTCGATTTTGTTGGAGATCGAGAAACTTGAAATATTACTAAGCCTGTCTCATAATCTGTAATTTCTATGAGAGATCAGATAACGTTGTGATGGTAGGATCTCCGTTAAGAACGTCTAGAAATGTAAATTTTGAAGAAAAAGAATTCTGGTTGTTATGAACACTCGATTTTAATTGTAACATTGATAAGAAATATCGAATACCTCCTATTTTGTCCTTGTGATGGGACGTGTTCAATGGTAAATTTTACACAGTGTAGAGGGATAAGAACGGGCTCGATTGCATGAAGTTTTTGTCCATCGTAGAATTGAGCGTCTTTCTTTCAACAAAATTTCAACAGCAGTATGTACGGGCTATTTATCACTAACAGTGTGTCTATACTGAAAATGCACACTGTAAAGATTACCTATTATGATGGAAGCGGCGCTCACATGAAATCGTGACGGATTCAACTAAAAACGATGTGAGGCTGACTATTTAACATCATTCGGGCATACAAAGGTAGGCAGGATGACTACAATATTCATGTTAGGTTAGACACAAGGTTGAAACCCATCGAAAGATGTCTGTTTACTACATAACTCCTTCGAAATATACTTCTTCAACTAAACACAGACTGAAGCAAATGGCACATCAGTTAAAAAAAAAACAAAACAAAACAAACGCTTAGGTTGAAATTAATATAAAGATGGGTCTGTTTAGTCTCTTGGTAGAAGCAGTCATGCAACCAATATCTTTAGGTAAGATGCTGTTTTGGTAGTGATCAATGAAAAATTTGAAAAAAGGATGATAAGTTACTTCTATTGCTTTTTGATGTCAGAGTTCGCAAAGAGATCTGAATTTAGCATAAACGTACATTACAAAGTGAAACATAAAAAAAAAACAAGTTTCTTGTAGTTATGAAAATGAGTAAAAGTCTGAATGTTCAGCAAGTTCTATTGGTGCAGCCTATATGCTTGATATATATATGCATACGGACTGGCAATTTTCCCAGCAAACTAGCCAGACCACCAGAAGAAGTAAAGAAACCATTGTTGATAGTTTTTGTAGATAGTTTATTGCATAAAGTGAAAAGAAAATAGGAGAAGAGAGGGGAAGATCGTGCAATTGTGTCCAATAAGTAAGAGAGGCACTATTAATGAAAGTTGATTATCAATAGATGTTAAGAGAATAGAACTTGAAGTGACATTAGGAAGGTTGTCAGGGAATGGGGAAGACATGAATAGATAAGGATTTATAGAATCAGACAGAAAAAAAACAAAAACATTCAATAAGCGCTGATGAAATGAATATGTAAATAAATTATATATTCATATATTTTTACAAACACATATAAACATACATACGCAGACACACACACACACACACGCACACACACGCACACACACACACACACACACATATATATATATATATATATATATATATATATATATATATATATATATATACAGTGGATGATGAATTTTTATTTGAGATATTCATTTTGCAAAGGGCATGTGTTTCTGTCTGTACAAATGCAATCTGGTTTATTTATGCTTTCTACAGTAGGGTTTTTTTCTAATTATTTTTTTGCTATTTTATTACGAACTCATTAAAATTCAGTTTTTCCTTATTAGATATTTTACTCAGTTGATTGCTCTGTTTAGGGGGTTATTTGATAGAAGAATATCTTCCCTATGGTTTTTACTTGTAGTTCAAATGGGGTTGTATACCAAATTATTCTCCAATTTCTACCTTTTCTGTTGTTGCTATCTTTACTCTATTGTATTTTACTTCATCGTCATATTCAAAGCTAGTTTTGGTGACAACACCGTCGTTTTAGGTTTCGATATATCTATTACTATCATCATTGAATATTGTTTGATTTGAAGAGTTGTATATTATCGTAGTTTCCTTCAATTCATGAATCGTCTTAATCATTTTTTGTTGATCAGACTTTGTATATATATATATTATTTCAGAATTTTCCTTCCAATGTGGTTTATGCATGATATTATTTAGATTAAAAGTAGTGCATAAAACACGTAGAATTTTACGTTAGCCTTAGTTTCAATTTTAATGTTCAATTTTTTCAAATAAGCATCAATTACTCCCTATTTTTATCTTTTTTATCTTAAAAATCTATTTGATCCTTTCATGAAATTTGATTTTTTATTCACAATCAAGTCAAATTTATGCATTTTCAGAACGATGTTTTACTCATGAGATTAGTGGTTCCAAAGTTTGTAATTTATTTGTTATGATATGTCTTTTCAAAGTATTATTTGAGCTTTCCTTTGAGCTAGTTGTCTTAACTTCATAAATTCTACTTAAGAAGTCTTTTTTAAAGAATGCACTGATAGTATAAGATACGTCATAAATTCACAAAAAACAAAAAAACAAAACAAAAACAAAGATATACATAAAGTATAGGAAACATAGTTGAATCGGAAAAGAAACAATTGCATACATTTCCCTGTATTTTGAAGAAAGGGGAGATAAGTCGGATGGATCATCGTCATCTATTATAATTATTGAATAGTATAGTCAAGTCTCAAAAACAAATAAACTCCATTGGATTATCCAAATATGTTATTGATATACAAATGAGCCTTTTATTTTCATAGCTACAAAATTTACTGTCATTAGTTGAAAAATACGGTATATATCCTCGTAGTGCACACACACACACACGTGCGTGTGCGTGCACACACACACACACGCACACACACACACACACACACACACACACACATATATATATATATATATATATATATATATATATAATTTTTTTTGCAAGAGAGAGGTTAAAAAAAGTGAAGAAACATAGAAGTTGTTTGTGAAGCTATTTCATTTTTTGAGAGGTCAAATTTTGCTGTCTCTTTTTATGTTTGTCTCTTTAATATCACTTTTGTCGGTTTTGCATCGAATAGAAGAATCAACGATTAACAATACATAACCAGAGTCCCCTCCGTCCATCTTCACCACTAACTTATAAATTGACCGATATTGACATTTCTCCCAGTTACTAAGAAAAAAAACCGATAAAAAAACATAAAGATAGAATATATAAAAACTTCCCAAAGGTGGTCTTAGACATCAAGTGTCGGTGGTAAGACGCTTGAATCCCAGAAGGCGTTTCCAGTTATGTGCAGTCGTGGTGTCTTGAAAGAAGATATAGCGATTCTTTTTCTCCTTTCGGTATTATGATTTTTCACGAGTTTTTTTTCCCTTGTATTGCTTTCTTCTTCCCCGACTTTGAGTTAGTACGGAATAAAAGGAAACTTATTGCAATGTTAATGTATATTTATCGTCTGAAAGTTCTTGAAGATCCAGTGGGTTTTTTTTTTTTTAAATTTTGCGTCGAATTTCCCCCCTCCCTTATATATCATCACTTTGATGTATCAAAGAATTCTCCCCAAATTTGTCGATAATGGAATTTTTCCGTTAACACCATAGGAGCAATAAGTATTCATATGATAGGGAAATTGGATGTTTTATCTAATAACTTCGCAACATTTCAGTTAATTCAAATATATATGGGCAGTAATGTACATATCAGTTGTGCACTCTCTATCTCCGTTTTAGTCCTGCTGCAATGTAATTATGTTTTCAGGCATATTTCATTATATTTGTAACGATGATTTACGTACTTGTAATTGTCTATGATAAGAGACATTTATAAGTAATTAAAGGCTGATAATGACAGGTTCCTTGTCTATGCTAAAACTCTCTGACTCACACACACACATACACACACACAGACAAACACACACACACACACACACACATATATATATATATAATGTATGCATATACATGTATGTAAGTCGTCATTAGTGTGACTGCGGGCGAAGCAGGAAAGTATTTTCAGACTATGCCTTTTAGATTACTGGAAAACACCCCAACATAATTGATGGATATTTGATTATTTTCAGGTATCTGATTGATGCAGATAACTAGGAACAGAAGTTTTCTCAGTGGATCTTTTAAAACAGAGCTTCAGAATCTGTAAGGAATCAGGTAAACCACTAAGTTTTCCTTTTATTAATCATTTTGAAGAATTATGAAAGTCATTTTTTATATTCATTCACATCAATTCACAAACACAAAAAATACTCACGTATTCAAATTGTTTTTCTTACCGAAACCTTTGTTAGTAAATTGTCAAAAAGTCTGCTTTTACTCTCTATTATTTTTCGTTATTCCTTCGCAACGTCAATCAAACATCTCTTGCTACACATGAAGTATCATTAGACGGTCCTCTTTGTTACCAGTTGTAGTAGACTTCAAGTATCTTTCTGATAGTTTATTGAGGAGAAAGATCTCTCCCTGATAGCATTGCGTGCAAGGCGAATCTTTGCAATTTTAAACAACTCCGATATAACACCTTTCTTTTTGAATTGTCGTCTTTGAAATATCAACCAGATCATAGATAGTGTATTTTATCAATCCACATTTAAAAGCTACACCTGGGCCTCAAGCCTATATTTGTTGATATCAGTACTATACATGGAGCAGACCTCTCTCAACTCGATTCCCTATGACTGATTCTGAATTACTTCCTGGAACATCTCCTGTAGGAAGAATTCAGGCTGATCAAATCTCTATTTGATACAAATTTTCGATTACTGAAAGTAGATCTGGCGATGACCGGGCGGGAAGTGGTTGCTTTCAGCACTGTAACCATCAAGCCTTCGTGGTAGCCTCCTTTTGCGAGGTAATGTCGCGTCAACAACCTTGAGCCCCTCCTTTCACACAATAGTCACTCTCAGAAGAGGTCATAAGCACAATTGTTACGATCTGTGTCTTAATGACATCTTGATCAATAGCATTGCGCTCAGAGGCTGACATCTTAGGTTCTTGCAGGCTTCCACTGAGATTTGCTCCTGCAAAAGTATTCCCAAAGAAGAACCATACAAACATTCGAATGCAGACATTCTTACCGGGACACTCTGAATCATTGCCTCATTTCAACGTCACGGAGGTTTTTAATGGACCAGTTTGAAATGTTAAAAGGGTTCAAGAGCGCCGCTACAAACGGACCAACTGGTTGGGTAAAAAGCATGAGGCTCTGTAGAATCGTTCTGTTTTTATTTGCTTGTTCTCATTTCATTCAGCTTCATATTTTATTAAAGGGATTTCTTAATTACCATGCGTCTTTCATGCACCAATAAAAAAATGCTTTCAAACGCTCCATTGATTCAGTCAAATCATCAACGGCAATATTTCCTTTTCACCGAGTATAAAGGCATTCTCAATTGGTTACTTTTAAAACACCAGTCTCAGCTACTGCCATCACTGCAGCACGATCAGCATCAAACGTGCGCATCATTACAGTCATCCTTAATGATGAACCATTCAATCTGCGCCAGTACCTTTCAAAAGATGTATACGAATAAAATCTTTGTGGGCAATAAATCAACCCATAGGATGCAAAAAACAGTTGCTCCTTGTTCCATCGGTCATTATTCTATGAATCACTGCATTTTGGATATTTTGAGCATTTTCCAAAATAATTATGGGGCCATTTTATTTTGTACTTCTGATGTGAATTTAGATGTTTGTTTTTTTCCTCCGCAACCATTCTACAATTGATGGGTCCCCGTCACGTCTCAGTTTCAACGATTGATAGTAATGAGAGACTGATTAATATTTCTCAGTTCCTTTCTCATCTCCTCACAGAGGTAGAGCTTGTTTTTTTTTGATACAGCACATATCCAAGTATTCTCAGCATAATTCTACCAGTATCGTATTTTTTCGCTTCATGTTTGGTAAAAATTCTTTCTCAAGTGTCTCTTTTAAGAGCTGAGAGTATATCGCGCTACCAACTTCTCTGAGATGCTCTGACGATTAATGTTTATGGGATCCCTTGTCTTTTCCCAATGTTTTTTTCTTCCAGTTGTAGAAACCTGTCTCAGTGAAAGCAACTTCTCCTGTTGTCGATATGTGGACGTGTCGAAGTACTTAAATACGGGAGAAGCAAAATCAAAATCTGTGTCATAGAACAACCATTTGAATTCGTCAAATCGTGATGACTGGATGGACCTTTTTATATTTTGTTTTCCAAATGTCCTGGCTAGGAAATTCCATTGCTGGTCCTGTCCAGACCTACGACACCTTGCTCATGCGTTTATCTAATTTCTCGAGGCTTACCTCTCGCTTTTGTTGAAAACAATTTCGTTATCTTTGTGTCTACAGAAGTCAATCGATCAGACATGTTTAGACGTTATGGACGCTGGATTAAGAATCCACAGGAATCCATATAAAGATAAAGTACACCTATGACTGATATCTTGAAATTATGTCCAAACAAAACTATACAAAACAAAAAAAATCGAAAGTGAATCGGATGGAATGTTATATATCTATGCGAAGGAATTATATAAGGGCTTCATTTTGAATTTTAATAAATGATTAACCAAAGCAAATATCTATGATCGTCTGGTAATAGGTATATCAGAGGCACAAAGTCAGCGATTTGAGAGAGTTGAAAATATGTGTGCGTGTCTATGATAAAATGGTTGTGTGTTTTTTCCGTCCCCATCTTTCTCCCTAGAGAAGATGAAGTCAGGAGTCGAGAAAAGTTGACCTTTTTCCCGAGATAGATAGCCAGTGAAAAGAAGATTTAAACCATGAAACGTGCACATGAAAGAGTTATGCTGAGAGAACACAAGACAGCACAGTACATTAGAGAAAAGACAAGAGTCAGGGACATCATAGAATCCATTAAAAATCCTAAATGGTGTTGGACTGGCCATGTTGCAAGAATGGTGCACAATCGACGGACATCACGACTCATGACATGGATCCTTCAAGATCACATATGCAACTGAGGCCAGCAGAATATTAGATGGAGAGACGAGCTAGACAAATTCAGAAAGTACTGACTCTGCGACGCCCATGACAGAGAAGTGTGGTAAATCCTAGGGAAAGTCGTTTGTGTCAAATGTAGTCTGTGGAAAATGACGCACTTTAGATGCAGGCATCTATGCGCGTCGTTTAATCTGTTTACACCATTAAGGGACAGACGTGGCAACATAAAACATAGATCATCTCCATAATCAGACACTTTGTTCTTAACATGGAACCGGTTGCATCTTTCACAGATGCAACGTTTTCCTTTTCGTATTTTCGTCTTCATGTTTCCCTGGGCTCAGATCCGAACACAACTGGGTTCCAAGAAGGTTACATTGACGATGTCAATGCAAATATGAATGTGCACCTCAAGAAACCATACAACAGACCTTTTGGGCCATTGCAGCCGGCCTCTGTAAGAGAAGATTGGGGTTATTGTTCCTGCAGTTAACAAACAGTAATGTCTTACTATATCATCTGACATAATAAAGTGTTGTAAAATATTTTTTGCAAGTAAAGAGAGTGAATAGATG
This sequence comes from Thysanoteuthis rhombus, assembly GCA_963457665.1. Classification (NCBI taxonomy): domain Eukaryota; kingdom Metazoa; phylum Mollusca; class Cephalopoda; order Oegopsida; family Thysanoteuthidae; genus Thysanoteuthis; species Thysanoteuthis major. The sequence goes on from OY735213.1 coordinate 18,237,605, forward strand.
CTCACCTCCGTCACCTCAATTCGTACTTGTTAACATGTTCTGTTCCATTTAAGTATCTATTGCTTGTCAAATAATACGTTATAAAAAATATCTGAGCAAATCATCAACCGATGTTTTTTTCGAATTTAACTACATATCTTACAAACAAAAATTTGATGATTTATGAGGGCAAGTACGTTCATAGCTTGCCTATTCTCAGAATTCTGAAACACCCAAATATTTCGGTACGTTCATCACATATTGATGTTTTCTCACGAAAAACAAAATTAGCAAATGCAATAAAAAAAAAATCGATCATGAAAAAGACAACAAAAACTAACCTCTCCTGGATATATTACTACAAAGAACAGACACCGATTCAGAATCAAGCGTTTAAAGCAAAGCAACTAATAAAAATGATTACACACATTTCTATTCCCATCACAGCGACAAAATAAAATAAGGAGCAATTATAGCAATAATAATCTGTAGACTCTAATACTCAACGGAAAAGATCTTTTGAGAACCTAAATTAACACCCCTTTAAAACAATTTTCAAAGAGAAAAGCTAACAGAATCCACAGAAGCAAAAAATGACGTGAAAATTAATATAAAACAGACGTAAAAAGACGCATAATATCAGTAACTGACTCAATTAGCAACAAAATCGACAACAAAAGCAGAGACCATACAAAATGATACTTCTGGAGCTGGAATCTATCCAATGCTCTGTAAGGACTGCAAAAGGAAGTATGTTGATCTAACTGCCTTTAAAATGCATCTATGAATATAAGAGGGGAAAGCCTCAATACTCTCATAAATCATCAATACAAAATAGATCATGATTTTGTTCTGAAAAAGGCATAATTAATCAACAAATAACCAACTGATAGAAAAATGACAGTGTATTGAATCTGCTTTGATACTAAAATATGATATGGTGGAGACTTATCAACATATTGTTCTAGGTATGTTAATTAGTTCTGAAGCGGCATAGAATGATCGTCAGTAAAATGGATCATGATCAGTGGTGAATAGATTAGGCACTTGGAATGTTTGAAAAATAAAAAGCTTAGATATTTTCTTTTGGTGGAATTGTTTGCTTTTTATAACCGTAAAAGGGACATTGCTGTTGTCCGTTTTGCAAACACGTAGGACGAACTCCAACTCGGCTTCGCTCGAATACCGAACATGAAATATCACTTTGTGAGAAAGGAAAGTGGAAACGATCCACATGAAAAGAGAAAAAAAGGCGTATTTGTGTGAAGCTTGAATCATATCCTTATTTCTCACTTCGTGACATGCCCGAATTGACTTTTACGCTCGTCTAAACAATAAGGCCGGTGATAGGCGAACGTGAGGTAAACCCCGAATGGGGAAGCGAGCTTGATGCAGGGCTCATTTGTTCTGAAGGCAATTCCAAACTGTTACACTAAAGATATTTTTAAATTACTTCAATCAAACATTCGCTTTCATTAACTACATAACATATTACTAAATTCTGAACAAAGTTTTTTTGACGCTAACAGTGATAAAGACGATGCTTTTTCTTGCTGGGTCGTTTGGGTCATGTGGTTTGAAGTGTCTCGGATTTAGTCAGAGAGTTTCAATATCAGTGTTTGCTAAAACAAATGAGTCTGCTTCCAGCTCTTTTACATATATGGATGGAATTTTTTTTAAATGATTACGCTCCCCTTCCATCATTCTGATTCATTTGAATTTAATTATACATCTGTATTTCTATATCTAATATATTTGTCATTGACATACTTTGTTGTACTTTTACATAACCACTTTCTTTTTCCACAATGAAACTTTGAAAAAGATTTTGCCAAATAATTCTAGCTAAATCAGAAAATGCAAAAGTCTAGTTAATGGTCTCAATCCTAGATCAGAATACTGCATGAATATTACCTATTCTAAACTGAAATGAATACTACAACAATGGAGAAAAAAAGGGAAAAGAGCATTGAACATTGATATTTACATTTTCAATTGAGAGAAATGAGTTCGCAATTCTTTTTTGCTTAATTTGTTCGGCGTTTCATCCTTTTGATTGTTTGAATTTTGACGCTTTTGTTATTTTTTGTTGTTTTTCACCTAGTAAGTATTTAGAGTTTTTATGACAAAAAATAATGAACATGCTCTATCCATGGTGTTCAATATGGTTATTAAATTTTGGCTCAATTCAGATAATAACTGAGAATCATTGTATCTAAAAGAGCCAGTGAAACTAAGCAAAACTTGGGTATTGATCTAGGCCAATTAATTCCAGTAATGTCTGCGGCAAAACGATACTCAGCTTAAACGTAGATCTAAACATTTGAAAAAAATCATGCAAATTGAGCACAATTCAACTGATATCATCAGTACAAGAAAAAATTAATTAAAATAGGACCCTCCTATTTTGTTGTAAAGAAAATTACTGTTAAAACCACAAGAAACTGAATTCAGATCATTACCTCAATGGCCGTGTGGCGACTTAATGGTTCAAGTAGTATCTCCTCGTGATTTGAAGTGTAGCACACATGCATCATTGTAGATATGGAAGACGATATGATGATGTCTGAAGAAAATGCGCGTCAAATATGAACTTGGACGCGGAGATGAAACAAAGTAAAACGAACACATAGAAGGATTTTGGATTGATGAATTAGACGTACATTTAATACAAGGGCATAATTGACGGATGAAGATGGTATACATATAAGAATAATATATATATCTGATCGATCGTGTAAAGAGATGAGAAGAGAAAAGATAGTGAAAGTTGGAGCTTTCTTGTCGTTGATGGTACTGGTGTCGGAGTCGAAGCTAAGTTGTCTGAACTGCTTAAAAATCTGTATGGCTTTGATGTTCCAGTGGATAAGTGTAAATTGGGTTTAGTGTGCTAGCCAAACTGGCAAGTGTGCGTGGACTTGGGTGCTATTCTCTGACACTGATAGACTCTCAACGGATGGACTATGAAAGACAGAGAATATGGAGTTTTATCCATGCATGTTTCCCAAGCATAGAAATTTAGGAAAGATTTCTGTGACTATTGGATTAGTGAAAACCTTGCCATTTCATTCATGAGAGTGAGAGATGTATACACATTGGGAGCACGTGGTTAAAACACAGTGGTGTAGCTGCGTAACTGTGCATATGTGTGATGCCCCGACTATGTAAAAGTATAGGGGATGCTACAGTCGCTGAAGCCAAAATAATAATTGAATAAATTGAAAAAGCGAGCCATTTTGAAAATAGCCCCATGGATGTTAGAAAAGGGAAGAAGATGTCAAATCTCATGAAACAAACACTAACAAATTAGTAATAATCAATTGTTGATTAATACAGCAATTAATGAGGAGGTACAAATTAGATTTAATCCCGTTGCATTATCAATCTTAAAATTTACGTATACAGTATAATTTTTTTTCAATCTAATTCACGATTACCTGCCGTGTAAAAGTGATAGACATGAATAATTCATCTAGTTGATTCGAAGAAAATCATCCTATGTCGAAAAAACAAAACAAAACGAAAAACCCAGAAATTATTTCTTTTGTAATAATTAGTTATGCTTAATGGAAAGGAAATCGTAAAAACATCAGCGCTCGCTTACGGTCACAAACCAGTGAGTTATGAAAATTTGGCTAAAATAAAATGAATGTCCAAAACTAGTTTGCTTTGAATAAGTATTTATGACTTCATAAGTTGAAAAATACTATTTTTTAAGATCTTGGAAAAACTTTGCTTCGAATTGAAATTTTTTTTAAACGGAGGGGTTGTGATCAATGATTAAGTTTCTCTTGTAACCTTTGTTGAAAGCTGGTCGATCAAAGACTCAATTCAGACTAAGTTTACGTTCAATATGTTCAAATTTTTAGACCTATATCCCCATTGCTGCAGCCAAATATGTAATTCTGACATACAATCAACAAAACCCACCGTTTTTCTCTCGATAGCAATTATATTTAGTTAACCAAACAAGAATCTGTCAGATTTCTGGACTAGTGCCGTGAAGATTGAAATAAACTGTTCAAGTTTTAGTTTTTAATAGATATGATTGATACCAACTTTTTTCCGAGCAATTTTGATTATTCTTCTCATGTTTAATGTCGTCAGAACGTCTCTGATGTTTCATCAAACGTCATAGTTAAAAGACAAATTACGATTGAGTTTTGGTACGAACAGTTCATTTGCTACCTCATGAAATTAATGTCGATGGACGGACAAAATAGTCCAGGCTTTAACACATACAGCAGAGTAGCTTCAACAGTTGTGCCAGGAGGGGGGTCTGTCAGAAAATATTTTTCCAACTAGTTGAACAATGTTTTGGGTATGCAGTTGTTCAACTGTATGTTTACTTGATCGATGTGTTTATATTTCAGTTCATCAAATCGTTATTCATTCTTTTACCTTTATAATATTATCTTATATCAAACTATACGATTGCCCAAAAAATAGCAACTGAAAACGACTTCTAAATGATGACTTAACTATAGTAGGCGTGTAAACAATTGAATGAACAACAAACCAACGATTAACATTTGAGATCTACACACGAGTGACTCATATTCATGAGATATGAAATGTAATTATATATATATATATATATATATATATATATATATATATATATATATATATATATATAATACTGAGGGTCTGCAGCGGCAAAAGGAATCAAATACCCGGACAGCAAGAATATTAGAGCATTGACTACGCAAGACTAATACAAATACCTGAGAGTTTTAGAAGTTTTTTTGAAATTATTATTATTATTATCATTATTATTATTATCATTATTATCATCATCATCATCATCATCATCATCATCATTATTATTATTATTATTATTATTATTATTATTATTATTATTATCATCGTTGTTGTTGTTGTTATTATTATTATTATTATTATCATGATCATCATCATCAACATTGTTATTTTTGTTGTTTTCATCGTTGCTGTTGTTGTGGCTGTTTTGATAAATCTTTTCGAACAGCAGCTGAAATAAAAAAGAAATAAACTGAATTATAATTGCCATATTAATTATTAACACTGTTACCAAGTTTATCATTCTACTCGATAAGAACCCCAATTACTAACAATGATAAAAAAAAACAAATAACGTGAAGAAAAATGTGAACTTATTTCTCTCTATTGATGAGCACGATAAAATACGAAGCATACATGCCTTTAGAATATTTCTTATATTTATATTTATATTGGTTATATTTCCATCGAAATTTGGAAATATGTTTTGAAGATAACAGCAAATATTCCTTGCACATTGGAAAATAAGACACTGAAATGATGCAAAATGTTTTTGAAAAAAGTGCTTTTTATATATTCAGTTTTTACACCTGAAAACTTTCTTGACTATATATACATATATATATATATATATATATATATATATATATATATATATATATATATATATATATATAGAGAGAGAGAGAGAGAGAGAGAGAGAGAGAGAGAGCAGAGACAGAAAAGAAGACGGAGACAGAAACAGACACAGGGACACACACACACAGATGAGAGTGATGTGGAGAAAAAGTGATAGATTTACTAAACTACATTTGTGGAAATCCCAGTTAGGAGCATCTTACTGTTCTTGTTTAATGGGATGTAAATATATGGAAAGTGTTAACAGTGAAATATCTGGCGTACTCCCCAAACTGGACAAGAGAAGAATTTAGAATTTGGGATGAAGGAACGAGGAAATTGATGGCCATGCAGGAAGCCTTTCACACTAGGAATGACGTTGATAAACGATATTGGTATTCAAGGGTTGAATAGGACTTGTCAGCATTGAGTATTGTGTTGATTCTGCAACAAAGACGATTGGAGACTACACGAAGCAGAGGATGGAAAACCTATCATGACTACCAAAAGTTTGTGTAGAACTGATAAAATGACAAATATCGAATGAGGAAATTTCAGAATGGAGAGTGTATAATGGGAAGGCGATTAACTACGTACACTTCAAAAGTTAGACAAAATGAATCTCGGCGGACATGACATCAATATGGTTTAGGGACAGATATTTAAAGGAAAAAAATAATCCACGTAAGTCTCAATAAGGGCCAACCATAGTTAGGTTGATATTGTCAATGCATAACCAGATTTTGAACGTATAATACAAAAATCTTTGCCAATTTTAGAAAATGTTCTTAGATGTGATGATAAGCATCTTATTCCCAATATTAAAGATCTTTGAATAACTATTTTTGGTAGAAAGTGTTTCTCTCCCATCAACATGTATTTTGCTAAACCCAATCATTTTACCTCCCTGATTTCATAAGCAAAAGTCTCTGAAAACGCAAGATAAATTTGTCTGTATCTATGTAAAGATTTTGACAAGTATATTGGGACTTTGTTGAAGTCTGTCTCAAGCCTAATCATTGTATCCAAGGAGAAGAAAAAACTCTAATTTTGCCTGTAGATCCTTTATTTGGTTATCCAATTATTACAAAATGTTTTTAACATAATATACATTTAAACTCTTAATAGATGCGTCAAAGAGGTGAAACGTATGCCAGTTCCATGTGTCTCCCATTCCCAAAGAACACTAAAAAAAGCTTTTTCTCTGAAGTAAGATAATTCAAAGTCCATAAGGTCAATAAAAGTTCCTCTTGATTCAACCATTTTTATTCTGTCGATTTATCATTCTGTGCTTACTTATATGTATTTCAACATTCTGGCACTTTATATCATCTCTGGTCAAATTGGTGAAGTTTTCCTTTCATTGACTTTGTTCTTAGTTCCCCATCAATTTTTGGCCTTTTCATTTTTACCAACATTTTTCAATTTTTCTGTAATAAACCTTTTATCATACCATCGCTTTTTAAAATTTCTACCCTTCAATTCTATTCTTGTCTCCTCCCCTGCCCTGTTTCTTTTTCCCCTGCCTGACTTTTTTCTCCTCCTTTCCTTTCTTTTTTCTTTTTCACAACTTTCTCCTTTTTTCCTTCTCTCTTCACTTTTTCCTTTCTCCTTTCTCACATTTTTTTTGCTTTCCTTGTTCTTCCATTTCTCCTTTCTTTCCTTCTCTCTTTTCTCCATTCCGCTTATCCTTCAGCTGTTCTTTCTTACCTTTTTTCTCCCAATTTTATTATGTATTTCAATTTCTATTTTTCTTCAATGTAATCTCCTCTCATATATTTTCCACATCTGACACAGTTCCAGCCAGGGTCTTCCACATCTGCATTTCGAAATTCTTCACCCCACCCTAATTATTCTCAGTTGAATATCCACTCTGATAAATCATTATTCTTGAAACGTATTTTCGTCATTAACAGTAATTCTAATTAAAACTAATTTCATTAAATTATTACCATTTAAAATATGATCGTCTACTTTTTTTTATCTTCGCTTAAACTTTGCAGTTGATTCTTACTGGACTCTTTAAACAGGCAGATTCCCCCCCCCCCCCGGTAGAGTGTAAACAGCATATTATAGAAAAATACAGAATAACATTTACCTAGGGTTTGAACCCAATTCCACTAGAGGGAAGTCATCCCGGCCTGCTCCAGCGATTGAGTGACCAAGTTCATGTAGCACATTTTCTTCATCATAATCAGTAGCCATGTGTGTTTATATGTTCATGCATGTATTTTAATTCATTTTATCAAATTTTCATCAGATGAAGTATTTTAAAATATTATTATTTCAAATCTTTATGACTACTTTTCACCATCATCCTAATTTATTAGTTGATCCTTATTGCAACTTCTACTCAGGCCGATTTCCCCCTGGAAAAAAGCAACTAATAGATTGAGATGAACGTAAAAAGGAGTCATAACCATTCAAAATAATGATGATCATGATATTTCATCTAATAAAAATTTGATCCGGTAAAATGAAATCTTATCAACGTGATTATTTTTTCAGAAAATTGTGTTGCATCGCTGCAAGGCTGATATCAGGTTTCTATTCTTCCAATTTGCCTTCCTTACGGAACGATATTCTAATAGCTAAGTCTCAACAGCATTGACAATGTCCCCAGTGGAGTTTATGCCTTCCATAAAAGCAGTCGCATTTTGCCTAGCATGGGTCGTTTGCAGTTAGTTCACAATTAAATACTCCCTTCATTCAATACGCAAAAAACTGTACGATGCGTGCAATTCTGAAAGCCCAAATAGAGGAGGAGTAGGACGTTTCATTGGAAGTTTCCTCGTGTATTTTATGTTGCTTTATCTGCTGAATAACTACGAGGAGAGCTGTAAGAATGGTTGTCGTCTTAGAAAAGTATATTAGCGGCAGTGTTCCGTATATTGGAAAAAAAAAGTTCAAACCACAGAATCAGAGAAAATAATGAAAAATTCAATGGATGCAAAACGTTTTGGCTTAAGAAATTTCGTGTAGGGATCGGCAGGTAACTCTGCGTTTTTTCCTTTCATATAAATCTCACAATGCATTCCAACAATTCAAACATTTTTTAAAAGTATTTATTTGGCTTTAATTGCATGGAATAATGATAAGGTAAAATTTGATCAGAAATTTGATCGCATTTTGACCTTCGATAATTTCATCATACCTACTCAAGGTAAAAAAAAAGCAATTACCAGTGGGTAAGGGATGACGTGAGTGTTACTGAGTAAGGTGTATAATTTCATGATATCGAGATACATACGAACAAATTTATTATCTACTGTCATCCAATATAATATTGAATGGATGTGAAAGAATTTTTCTCGATTGAAAACTTTTTCTGTACTAAGAACATCAGCCAACAATAACATCGACCGATTTCCAAAGTAGAGGTTTTAAATTAAATTCCACCGGAACGAAAAAGTATTCGTATTTTTGCTGTGCGAAGACAGATGAAGGAAGAGATAAGGTAAGGTGATGAGACAGTTGTGTTACAAAATTGTTTCCAAGTTAAAACAAAGCAGCATATCGAGTTGGAATAAATACCCTTTCCCAATAGCTTCTTTGCTTTATTGTTTTGTGCCAGTTGGATGTGTTTGGGATTTTTTTTCAATTACTGCGACTTGTTGATAAAAATCTTGGAGAGAAGCGAAGGAGAAGAATTTCTAATCTAATCTACTATCAGCTATTTGTTATGCAGCAACCGCTGTTCTCGCGAAAGGTCGGTTAATCAAATGGCCTGGTTAATCAATGGGCACCAGGTCTGTGTCGACTAACTGGATTATTCTGCGCACAAGAAGAACAGTTTCCTTCTTAGATGGTTTACATTTTACTAACCAGGTTTTCTATTTGTTGCTTTTTCTTTCACATGTCACTTCTTCTATCCTTCAGGCTTTTATAAAAAAATATCTTTTCTATATTGACTTTTTCGCGATTTTCTCGTTATTTCTTTCATTCATTGTATTTCTTGTTTTCATTTATGTGCCTTTTCGTCTTCAATACATTTTTCTCTCTTTCTCGATTTTGTTCGTTCATCTCTACCAATTTGGTTGGCAGAGGTATATACATTAACTTGTGTCTTTCCGTCAGTTTGTCTTTCTGTTAAAATACTACCAGGAAAAGTTCAGAAAATCTTAATGAGAGTTTTTTGAAGTGTGGGCCATGAGCAACGGAAGGAGAAGCAACTTTTCAAAAGTTTTCAATTCAAATTTCAAAAGAAGAAACTCAATATTCATACTTTCAAAATTGCATCCCTTGTTTTTCTTCAATATTTTTTTCCCATTTGTTCCTTAGTCAGAGTACGGGAATGAGAGAGGTATGCTCTTTTGAAATGTTTTCGGATTCTTTCTTTTTATATCTTACTTCAACGTCTTTTTTGCTTCCGTATTTGATTTTCCCTTTTATCATTTTCGGATTCATGCCTTTTTCTTGTTTTGATTTTTTACTTCCTGTGATTTGTTTTTTTTTCTTCCCTTTCTAATCATCTTTCGGCTTTCACAGCTTTTTTTTTAGGATCAAAGTTTTTCGTAATGGATGTCAGAAGAATTTCTTGAACTGAAACGACCAAGGTAAGGATAATTATCTCAACCACTATCATCAACCTAATGAAAGCCGGAAAAAAAGAAGAAAATAAACTCAGAGGAAGAATAAACACGGTAAAACAAGTGTAAGTAATAACAGTTGAACTTAACATTTCCATTTAATAAAAAATATTTCATTCAATCGAATGGAGGTCGAAAACTGGGAACGAATAGGAAAAAAGGACAACCAAAGAATTTACAAAATGGAAAAAGAAGATACAAAGATGGATTTCAAGAATTTATTGAACATCTAATTATCCCCCAAAGGATTCCGTTAGTCATTGTTTGTGGATGCGCTGACAACAAAAAAGATATCTGGAACTACAAACTGTGAACTACAATTCAGTATTAATGTCAACACACCGGTTATATATTTATTGTAAAGAAGAAATCAAGAGGCGATAAATGTTTGATAAGATTGATTGTAAAAGGGAAGGAATAATTACTGATGGGCAAGTTATTAGTATCACTTGCTGTAAACTTGCCTTATAAGATTTTAAGTAGTCAATGCACGGACAAATAAGAAATCAAAACAATGTTTTGAAATAGGCTCCTCAATTCAGAGTTTCGGCAACTACGAGATCAAATACAGGAAGGGACAATCAGTCTTTTTTTAATTTTTATTTTTCATCATCATCATCATCATCATCATCATCATCATCATCATCATCATCATCATCATTGTAATGATGATGATGAAGATGATAGATAGATAGTTGTACGTCAAATTATTATTACCGTCATGACCACGAAGGCAGACAACATCCTCTTATTATCTGGTTACAAATCACCCAGACTTCTTGACATTTTTTCAAAGTTAAAGCATTTTAGGGATACTTTCATCCAATGTTTGGGCACTATTCACATATTTGGCTACTTAGAAGCAACATATAGACAAACAGAATCAGATTTGCATTATTATATAGATAGCTGAATGGAATTCAGCTCATTATCAATATTCCATCATCTCGTTCCAATAATTGAAAAAAAATGTCAGAGTTAGAGGTTAGGACTACGGTAAAGTCTAGGATATTAATAAAAGATCGCAAAAAAAGTTACAAATGGCTAGGGAAAAAATCACATTTGATTAATAGTAATAGGTTAAGTATTATTTTATAAACCAAATCTCCCATCGAGGGAAAAACACATTACAGACAAGGTATCTCCATTCTAATTCAAGTAATAAAATGAATATTTACCACCTATTCATACAAAGATTCAAAGCTTTCATTTTCTAAATCTCAAGCAACAATAATTCATCATATTACCATTTGTCTAAGCTAAGCTGCTGTGTATGTGGATTGCAAGTACTGTAGCCGAATATAATTGATATTCACTAAGTTTAGCTTAGTTACTAGTTTCACAATCTTACTGTAACATAATACACTCCAGAAAAATATTTCCCGTCTAAATAGTTTCGATTTTGTCCACTGAAAAATGTCACGATTCATTTAATTAGGTTTGACATTTTTTGTATGGAAGGAGAAAAAAATATCCTCCTCATGAAAATTCTACATTTCTTGAATTCATTTTCTCTTAAGTTTCCGGTAAATTTTGTGGAATGTTCTCATAACGTTTTCCAATCAATTTTGTTTTTCTCAAGCCACAATCCACAACTCGTCGCTCAAAAAGAATCGATATAAGGTTATGCTCTCTATTGCACACCAAAGATGAGCAGATTTTTTTCAATGCAATTTCGTTGATTCCTTGAGTTTTAAGAAGGAAAACTTTCTATTCTTATTCAACGAGTTTCTTCTTTTTCCTTTTTTTAAAATTTGGTTTTGTCAGTAGATAATAGTAGCCTGGAGGTATTAGTAGATTTGTGAGTGGAATACTGTTTTTATTTTATTCTCTTTTCTATACGAGCCTTTTCTTTCCTTATAAAAAGCGAACATACGGTGCTTTTTATTTCTTCCTATTTTTCTCTATACTTTTCAAAACCAATTTGGCTTTCATAATAACGGCCAAAAAAATGTTCGTTGTAGAAATAACAAAAAGAGTGAAGAAACAAAAAACATTACAGGGACGACATTTGACTGGTAAAGAATGAAGAAAAATCCCGTTTCCTCTTTTGTTTGGTGTGCTGCAGTCACTCTTTTTCTCAGACAGCACTCGGACGAGACGACTATCCTAAGTCCGTTTCGCTTTTCATTTATAGAGTGTATCATATTTAACTTCTTTCAATTCTTTCTGTTGTGCGTTTTATTCTTCGGAGTTGGCTCCGGGGAACTCATTATTAGAAGTTCACCTTGAAGAGAAAATTTAACATTAAAAAAAGACAAAGATCTTTTGTTCCCTTCTGTTCCGTCAAAGGCTTTCAAGATCCATAATCAGTCTTTTTAAGCCTATTGTTAATAGTATCTAAAAGCGGATGTACGTACATTTGATGCAATTAAATGCATTTGAGGAATAGATGTCTCTTGGTTCTGTATCGTTAAAAGTTGTGTCATGTACACAATTGAATTTATCACTTGAGTTTACATGAGGTTTTTACATGAAATGTCCGTATCAAAGCTATTCATGATTCGGTGCTATTTGGATAGATCAGTGGTTTCGGATCATTGAAAATGCAAGAACCCTGTTAATAAAGTAAATATTCTGGTGGACAAGTATTTTTAGCATTTAGTATTTAGGCAGTAGTTAATGCAATACAACTCAATACAACTTTTGACTCTTGTAAATGGATTACATTCATTCTAATCCTATCATATAGCACAGGTCTACGGACAAGAAATATATTTTTTTTATCTCGGGCTTATCGCCGATCTGAGTTGTCCTGATTTCCAAATCATGTTGACGATTAATATTTTCAGTTAGAGACACCACTCATCACCTGGCAAGATATAGTTTCGAAACCACTTGGATAGATTGAAATGAAGTTTAGTATATTCCATCAACTGTTTTTATTAATCTGGCTATTCCGCTTTTTTACTTTATTTTTTTTTCAGATCGATCTTCCATGTTTTCTTTTTATATTCTTGAAAGGGTTGTGTGTGTGGAGTAAACGCAGCTATTCTTTCAACAATTATTAAAATTGGTACCCTGTTGCCTCTTGAGCGGGTGAACCATCAAATTGATATCAGTAGATAGGAATTACTTCATGAATGAATAAAAAAAAACTGCCATGATTTATAGTGAGTGTTTATTAGAAACCGTAAACAAAAAGTGTCACCAAAACTATCAACATAGCTTTCTTCAGTACTGAAGCTGGTTAACCTGGCCAGCTATAAAAGTTTGTACGTATGTATGTACAGGCCACCCCAATGGAGCTAGCGGGCTTAAATTTTAAGCATTATTATTAAGCTCCTAATTATGTCAATACAAAGGTTGTTCTTTTCTAAATTACCCAAAAGGAGACGATGTTCATGGTCGTCCCTTTAAATTTTTTTTTTGTAGATATTGCTCCCAAAAAGCAGGAGAGGTACATTATTCATTGATCACCCCTTCTTTCCAATTTTTGAATCGATCAGCCCAAATACTGCATGCTACAAAACCACATTGATGGCATGACAGTTCCAATTGAATTACTAACCAGACCTATTCATTCATGATATTGCTATTATTATTATTATTATTATTATAATAATTATTATTATTGTAATTATTGTTATCATTATTAGTATTATTACTATTATCATTATTATTATCATTATTATTATCATTATTATCATTATTATTATCATTATCATTATTATTATTATTATTATTGTTGTTGTTGTTATTATCATTATTATTATTGTAATTTTTTTTTCAAATGTTTTGACTTGCAGCAGTATGTATGTTCGTCCACACGATTTCTCAATGATC
>OY735213.1:18256337-18368837 GCA_963457665.1 Thysanoteuthis rhombus
AAAAAATAAATACAAACCTGTAGAGTTACGAACACTCTCATTCAGTTCTATACGACGCACTAATAAAATACATGGAAACAAAATGCATCTTCAATGTCTTGAATATTCACCCTTCTGATGTCAAAAACGTCGTAGAAATAAAGATAATTCAACGATTCCATTTGTTCAGGCCGACAGAAATATAATTTACGTAGTTACTTCTATTTCTCTTTGAAGAGATAGATAATCTTGAGTTCATTTGGGGTTAACCAGAGCTATCTACATTTTACGCACTGGAAGTACGAATACACCAAAATATCAGCAAAATGAAATGCTTCAAATTTTAAAAAAATGTAATTGAAATAGACGACAAAACAAAAATAGCAATAGACGAACAATCACTTCCCTTGTAAAAATTGATGACACAACCAACTGAATTTGATGATAAATGAGAAAGTGATTGTAGTTGCTGAAACGTTTGATGTTCAGTAGAAGAGCACTGATCAACAAAATGCCAGACAGGGTCGGAGATGAGACTACATGAAACATAATAAGCATTTTATGTAGATAAGTGGAATGTCATTTCTATATTTGAGTCAAAAAACATTTCTGACCAAGACATCATAGCGAAAAACCGCCATTATGAAAAATCGCTCTAATTTTTTCGCAGCTAAGTTATTTTAATTCACAGACAGTCTTCCTACTTTTCCAATTGATTTCAAAAGTCAACTCAAACATTCCTACGGAAATTGAATACAGAGTCAGGACTGAACAAAATTTTCCAACTGAAATGTCGAAACTGTTCTCATAGCCTGACTGTTCACATATTTCCAAAAGATGAAATTCAATTAGGTTACGTCAGAAAGTGGTAAATGAGTAACAAAAGAAGGGATTCAATTTTGGAACAGATCCATACACAATTTTTTTGTTACATCCAACATAACTATCTACGACCACAAAATCTCTCAAAATGTTCAGTCTACCCACGGGATTTTTCTAAATGCTCTCGACAAATTTCTACATGGTGTATCATGGAGGAATGGGTATTAGTGTGGGAGAGAAGTGATCATAGCGGAGCGGATCGATACACAATTCCTTCCTTTACATTGTAGCTATTTGTCAACACCACACAATATCTACAAAGGTGATCAAACTTTCCATGCACCATCTCTATGTTCTCAATGATTATTTGTGGAATCGTAAGTAACAGACCATGGGAAAAAATACTACATTGTTGAATGGATCCATGCACAAATATCACTCTTATATTGTAGCTACCTTTCAATACCACATAATATATTCAGAAGTTATCATTCTTTCCTAATAATATCTCAGAAAAGGTTTCAAGAAAATTTTGATGAGAGTTAAAAAAATAGGCAAAGATAGAAGTAAATGAACAAAGTATCAACGTTTTACGTCGATTGAAGATGACCACACTTGAGAAGTGCGTGCCGATGTTCGTTATAATCGTCGTCCAACCGTCGGTCAAGTTTTCAAAGAGGTAGGAAGCTCGTGCAATATAATTTTTAAAGAAAGAAAAACTGATGATGAATCATATTGCTGCAAATAATGTGCTGTGTCTCCTGACATGGATAAAATTCAACGTGATGCATCATCAGTTTTTCTTTTAAAAAAGATTTTGCATGAGCATTTACAGATTGGTACATCTTCGGGTGGACAATTTCCATGAACCACAGAACTTCTCAGTTCAATTGGGGGGGGGGGCAAGAACACAAGGCACATGTTCACCATGATTCATATAGTTCAGAACCTATCCAAGAGTCATTTCTTTATACAAAAGGTCACCATACAAAACATGTCAATTTTGGCAATGCTAAAACGCTTCACTGGTGCACTGTTTTGATTATACACACACTTTCTACACATACTCTCTCTCTCTCTCACACACACACACACACACACACACACATATATATATATATATATATATATATATATATATATATATATATATATATATATATTCTTTTTTTTTTTTTTCTTCCATAAAACATATCATTTTTTTTCTGGGTAACAACAACCAAATATTGAATGATACCGACAAAAAAAATGAGTTTTTTTTTCGGATTTATGTAACTGCGAAACTAACCGTATCAACCTGATAGAATATTTTTTCATTTTTTGATGTCTTTTCTTCTTACCACCAGATCTGTAACTTCATGGGTTCCGAGTTTAATGTTACTTTGTTACTTGAAAAAAGAAAAATGTTGCTCAATTTTTGACACTTAAACATTTATCTTGTACTGTTCATTTTTTAAAAAATCTTTATATTTTCATCTCGACACGGAAAGGTGTTAAACCAGTTTGCATGATGTGCAAAGAAAACATTGCTAGAAGCATGAACTGCAATGAAATAAGGTAGAAATAAAACAAATATCGGGGCTGTCCTGAGTTGTTATATTTTTTTGCAATGTATTCGCTCAACTCGACAATCGGATCGGGTATTGTCCGCGCCAACCACCTTTGATTTTCTCTTCAAATCGTATGCAATTTCATCACTTTTAGTCTTTCTTTTACGTTTCTTTCGCTTTGACATTTCCTATAATCTCTCAAAGCTTTCCCTTCTGAATTTTTCCGTACATTCTTTCGCTCTATCAGTATTAGCACCGTGTCTTCACTCTCCACTCAATTATATTTATTTGTTTTGTCTTCCAACAATAAATTGAAGGTAAAAACACCCCTTGATACTCAAAAGATTTACGACTATCTAACAATTGGGCCAAGTGCTTTCTATGGAGTTTCCAGCAAATAAATCTTGTGTTGCTTCTTGTTTCCTTTCTTATCTCTCGATTGAGCTCCGTCCTGAAATTTTACTTTTCTTGTTTGATTTATTTCCTTTCTCGGCCACTTACTTTCCCCTCTTTCTTTCCTTCTCTCTCCCTCCCCTCCCCTCTCTCTCTGTCTCTCTGTTCCTTTTTTTCTTTTTGTCAGTTTTTTCTTATTCTTATTTCCATCTTTCTAATTTTGTTCTTTGTTTCTCCTCTATTGTTTGGATCTCTTCTTTCTTCAACTTCTCAATCTTATTCATTTTTTATGGTCATCTTTTTCTCTTCGTTTGTTTCTTTTCTTCAAGTCAATGTACTTTCTCCATCTTCTCGTGATCTCTTCGGGGTTTCTTTTTCTTTCAATTTTCTTTCTCTGGAATAACTTTCTATATTGTTTTCAATTTGCTTTCATTTATCATTAATTTTCCTTATTTTTCCGTATTTCATTTTTTCATTGCTTTTGCTTTTGTTTATGACTCTCCTTCCATTATCTTTGTTTTGATCACTTAATATTTTTTCTTTGGTTTCTCTTTCTTCCGTTATTCTCTGACCTTTGGTCTTTACTTCATGAACTCCTCATAAACCCGAATTTATCTCCCGCCCTTTGCCCTTGTTTAATTCCCTTTGTTCGACCGAGTTAGATTCTTTCCTTTTTTTTTGTTAGCTTTTCAATTTCTTTTTTCCATTCTTCAAGTCCATTTTTCTCAATACCATTTATATTTCCATTTCATTGACCACTTGACGATGTTCAGTTTTCCATTCCTCTGCTTTGTTTATTACTTCTTTTCCTTTGCGTCTATCTGCCAGTTTTTCATTCGGATTCTCTGTAGATTTCTGTCATTGTATCCAGTCATACGTTTGTTTTTCTTTCCATCCATGAAAACGACTGTTTTCAAGTCGTTTCAAAAGTTCTCTTTTTTTGACATATCTCATTTATAAGATGTTCAACTTTATTGGGAATTTTCATTGTTCTTTTTTTTTCTGGAAACGATGTCAATATCCCGTCCACACAGCAAACCAACGAACGTAATTCTACGCTTACTAGAACTAAACAAATACTTGTATATAAAATTTTATGACTAACATCATTTTAACGGTGTTTGAACAATCCAAATATAACCATTATTTCCGTCACGATCTTTAGAAAAAAACCTCTACAAGTATGAATTGCATTTTAAGCGTCTTTCATGTTGATCTGATTTCAAATTTCACATTTTGTAGTACTGTTTATACAGTAGTATATCGGTTAGTGCTCAAAATAAGTTCCTAAAAATGCTGCAGTAAACGAAATCATTATAACAGCATGAGTAGATAATAGGTAAGAACAAAAATCATAAACAGAAAACAGAATCCTGATTTTGAATCCGTAATTGAATTTAAAGAAATTTGTTCTCAATTTTCTAATTCTTCTTTAGATATTTATTTGCTCAAACGTAGATTTTAACCGTCGTGAAGCAAACATTTATAACAATGAGGAAAATCAATCATGACACAATTTACGATGTCAGAATTTTTTCGTTATCTCAAATTCCGTTGTTAAAATTTTATCAAAAATCAAATAATCTGAAAGAAAATATCTTCATCACCAAAAAAATAAATTGTAAAAAAAATGCCCTATATTTTTCATGGGAGAAAAATAGTCAACACAATCAATCAGCAAGTTTTGAAGGTAGATATTGATGCCGATCATCAGGTGATGAAAGACTTCTTTTTTTTGCAGATATTTCATTTCTACAGAAGTCACAAGGGACATAACCAAAATGCTGTAAGATCGACACAACAATTGAAAATGAGTCACTGCTGGGGTGTGATAAAATCACGCGTCGGTGTCGGCATCATTTATCTGTAGCCTTGAATAATTTGAAATGAGTAGTCCATTTACATGAACAAACAAACATTAAGAAATAAATCTAAATATTTGAGAAATACACTCGGTAATTAGGTATAATCAATTAACGATGATTGATTTTTTGACTGAATTTCAACTAAATTATTATAACCAGGCCCAACATAATGAGAATAAAAAAATTACATTCCAAAAATTAATTGAAATAATAAACGATAAAAAGCGATGAAAAATCTCTTCAAACGTAAGTGAAAGAAAAAAAAAGATACCAAAAGCTCGAGTAAGAATCAATCGGATAACAATGTTGCTAAAATGAAACTTTTTTCTCCTCTCCTTGTTTTTCAAATCCCAAAGTAAGGGTTCTGTTCGTTCAGTTTTATAATATTGAAAAAAAGTTAAATGTATTTGATATCTCGAGGAGTATACCTGTTGAATAATTGAAAAAAACAAAACAAAAAAAAAACACCAATGTATAAAGAAAATGAATCATCTGATTGAAAAGAGTTGATGGGGATCATATGAGAAGAAATTCTTCCTCAAAATTTGGAATGAATATTTTCTTAAAAATATTCATTGCATAATAAAGAATACTTTCAAAAAATTGAATAGTTCGTTGATTTCTACCATATATCTTCAAACAAGTATTTTGTGTAATCGAATTAGGAGCATTTTCCCTATGCGAATATCACTGTTATTTTTGTTTACATGGAAACAACATTTCTCACTCGTCATTTTTCCGAAATAATTGCAAGTTTTCTACATCAAATTAATAGCAGATATTACCGATATTTTTCTCAATACAAAGATTTCGATTTATCATTTCTCTATGAAAATTCATGTCCGGAATTTTACGTTGCTGGATTCAAATGATTTGAAAAAAGTGGTAAAGTGAATCATCTGAAAATAGATAACTAAGTAGGATATTGATAGTCTGTGTCGATTGGTTTCCAGAACGGAGAACTGGGGGGGAGGTTCCTCGTTTTCACAGGTCCTCTACGTGAATAGCCAAAATGTCAGCGGAATAGAGTTTTCAACATGAGTTGTTGGCTGATTAATGCTACCCCCTCCTCTGAATCAAGGGTTCGCTTGCCATGTCCACCCAGGTGGGGGAATGCAACAAAGGTCCCTAGGTCATATGCTTCATTGGAGTTTCCTTACATTGACAGATTATTGAGTAAGCCGGGGAAAAACAGCGCCATTTTCAGGGAATATTCTTCCACTGACAATATGACTCACTGGGGCGATCGGAGCCCAGATTCAAAATACACCAAAGGTAGCAGATACCAAAGCTGGCAGTAGAGGTCTTCAACCCATCAAAGGATGAATCCAACAGAATGGCAGCCAATCGAGGGTCCGAGACACACCACTGCGATAGATACTGCAAAGAAATAAATAGACATCACGACTGATTTCAGATTGAAGTGCAGGTCCTAAATATGCAGCTTAAGAAGACAGCAAAACTCACTGTAATGTTTTGCTAGGACTTCATGAAAAGTACACAACAATTAATACAGTTTTGAGGATTGAAAAAAATTCATTTCTTAAAATCTGTTCAACTTTCAACATTGTAATATATATATATATATATATATATATATATATATATATATATATATATATATATATATATATATATATATATATATATATATATATATATATATATATATATAAAATGCAAATCAGGAATACAATATGATATAATGTAACATAATGCAATATCCAATGTGTGATGGGTTATTTCATAAAGTGCTCGATACATTCAACATTGAACATGGAGTTGAATTAGAGTAATATTCAAAATATTATGAAGCAAGGATTCGCTACAAAATTCCGTTATGTTTCTGCCCTGTTTAGGCGAAATAGATTCTGATTCGCTTGAAGAAGCTAAAATAGGGCAGCCACATAAATGTGTTGTTGTAGCGAATCTTTTCCCCATTATATATATATATATATATATATATATATATATATATATATATATATATATATATATATATATATATATATATATATATATATATCAATCATCAAAGCTCTAATGGGGAGAGTGAATGATTGGAGTTTATTTCCCTTGCCTACCCGGATTTTGATATTGCCGTGTCCGTTTCGTATAAATAAGAATAATAGAGAATCGGCTCTATTGTATGAATTCAGAAGTGTATCAATGATTTCTTTGATTCTTTCAATTGCATTAGGAAACCTCTGAATCATACTAAAAAGGAGATATTGAAATATACAGTTCCTAAAATGATATTACGGTCGGGATTGATTTATAAAACGACAATATTGTATTAATGGTACGAATATTTATTACATATTATTGACACGAAATTATATAAACCATAAATTGAGGAGGAAAAACGTCTACACCGTAATGTTTGCATCGTTTTTTTTTTCAAACGAAAATATAGAACTTGGAGATATAAATCCACCTAAAAGGAAATCCCATGAACTCATCAAGCAGTATTAGTAGAGTGCTTAGAATCTCAAAAAATGTGTTATAACCTTGATGAAGCTGCAAGTAATAAAGCATTAATACATTAGAAATATCATATTCAAAGGATATTGTCTGAACTTGAATCAAATACAAACACTATCATCCATGTATGAAGAATCTAAAAATAAATCTGATGAAAACTTACAGTAGAATCTCTTACTATAAATAAGAATGCCGAAATTAGTATTCCCAAATGTGAGTTCTGGATCTTGCAATTATATAAGAAACATTTTAGTCACATATTGACAGGTAAACTAGAGATTATAGAAAAATATTCCTAACAAAGGTTTGCAAGAAAACTCTTCACAAAAGGTCCAAATTATAGAGAACCAAAGTGTTTGAATCATAGCAAATGTTTGAATGGGATTTAAAAAGCTTTAGATATTTTTATTATATCTACGTCAGAATAATATTGAATATTAGAATCAGTGCTCGACGAATGGAAAGGAAACGTACTCAGAATTGCCAATGAAAAAATTCAACGGGTGAAATGCTTTGAACACCTTCAAAAAACGAGTCCAATGCGTAAAAATTCTCAAGTATCAGCAGAATTCTTGGAACTTCAAGATAAACTTGTCATTGAGCTGACTGATCAAGCGGCTTATAATATAGAATGCATATGTAAAAAAATTACATTTCCTAAGGGTATTGTCTGGAGCAGTTCAATAAAAATAGCGTCATCCACGAATAAAGTATCTACTTGTGAACCCGATAATATTATTTTGAATAAGATTGTTTTATGTGAAAAGTTAGGACTTAAGATAGATGAAAAAGTACAAAAGGTACCAATTATGTATAGGGTACTTATAAGGCAAAATTGTGAGTTTGTAGCACCAAGTCTATTAGCAAAGCAGTTTCTAAAGTTTTTGATTTACCATACATCAAATACCAAAATTCTTTAATCAATGTAAAATCTATGTTTTTTCTCATTCATTTTGGGCAGTGAATAATTCTATGTCTCTTGAAGGAAAAATAGATATCATGAGTACCCGTAATGGGGCTTATCTATCCCAACTTACGATTTTAATACTGTTTAGATGAAAATTCCCCATGAAAATTTCATTAAAAAAATAGAATAAAAGGATAGACTTGGAATTTGCAGGGAGGATTTGGAAATATATTGGGTTAACAAATTCTAAACCTTTCTGGTGTGAAACAAAAAAAAAAAGGCAAGACTTATGTCATGTGTTCTACCCACAAGCAGTTGTAAGTAATTTTATCATTACTTTAAATTACGTAATACAATATTGATCTTGCGCCATATTGGGCAAATTTATATTTGCATAGACCATATGTATTCACGTCATCTTTAATTAGAACTAATTTAAATCAAGCCCGTTCATTTTTAGGTTGTACCCGTTCTATTGACAACATTTGTTCTCATAATGATGGAAGAAGATTCGGGAAATCGCAAAATACCCTAGGGATCTTGAACTGAAAAGTGAACGTAAGGAAATGCAAGCAACAATCCTACATTTGGATAATAAAATCAAGCGGTGGAATGTTTGTCCATCAATTGTTTAATAAACGAGACTCATTTCTGCACCTTATCGTACTTATGCCATTTAAAACAAATAGTATTCTTTTTTATATATTCCACAGAAGTATATTATCAGAAAATTTCATGAATAAAACGAGCTACACAGACACAGACACAGACACACACACACACACACACACACACACACACACACACACACTCATATATGATAATTTCGTATCGAAAATCATTTATTTGGATTTCACACTGGCTAATCAAGGCGACGAAGTAATTTTTTTTTAAATTGATAAAACCATGACTCGAACCATGTGAAACATAATGAGGAGTAAAGAGTACGTCAATATGAGTATAGAAATGAAATAAATCAATAATGTATAAAAGATAAATCTGTATCAATGTTAAAGGAGTTAGGTTACCAGAAGAGATGGATTTAGTCTTCATCAGTATGGATGATCATTATATTGATTAGAAACAGGGAAAGGGAAACACATTTGGCTCTGGCTTTGTCTGACTGATTGGTAGTTGGGCGGCGAGGAGATTGAATATTGCATGCCAAGTAACAAATTGTGAATGGAATAGTACACTGAGGTGTTACTTCCGACTAGAAAGTGGTTTTGTTTTGGTTTCAGCCATGTATATTAGTATAGTTTGTTTGATAATTCAAAGGATAGAAAAAAAAAAACAGACAAAAGGCAATACGATGTACGACGTAGAAAAATTAACTTTGAGTTTAGTCAGAAAAAATATATTCTTCTTTTGAATATGTTGGTAGAAAATGAAGTCGAAGATATTTCTCTGTTTTACATTTTATTCTGGAGATGATATCATTAGTTAGTCTGCATGCAGTCTGAGATTTAATATTCACATAGATGAACATTCAACAGAAGTGATACAAACAGAAAGTCACATCTGTTTTTATACTTAATAATCCGTCACCGTTAGCTACGTTTTAGAGGGAATCTACGTAAGTAAGGCCTGTTTCAAAAAATATTGAATGATGTTTAGTATGAAATATATCCATGTCAACTTACATACCCCCATATTGTATTTTCTGCAATCATGAACTCATTACACTATTTAATTGTTTGGTATCCACAACAACCTTGCATTCAATTCCTGGATGCACACACGCTTGGTATATTTCTAAATTACAATAATACAGCGCTCCTGTGTCAGAAAAGTGTAAGTCTTATAATTTTAGTATTCTACACTTGGATTGTTTAATTTCCTTAGAATTGGCTACCAACCTTCATTAAATCACATTGTTTCGGTGACTAACTATTGACGAAGACGGTACTTTCTAAATACAATAGAAATCGACGTTTCCATAGGAATCTAATTCAATGTTATCAACAGGCTGAAATACGGCAAGTAAATAATTATGAAAAAAGAAATCAAAAAGAAGAAAATTCATAAAACTTAATACAAAAATAATACATATTGATGATACTTATCATTTCGACTATTGTTTGTTGCCACAGACTTCCATTAACAAGAACATCGACCTTTTCTCCCAAATGCACTCACATTTTTAACAATAATGATATCTGATATTATACACATATATAAGTGTGTATGTATGTGTGTGCATGCACATTTGTGTGCGTGTACCACGTACTGTTATAAATACTGACATAAGTTTATATAAGATATTTCATATAAGTCATTATGTTTCGTCGATTGAAATGTTGCTGATCCTGTGTTCTCTTTTCAATTGTTTGATCTCGTAAATATAGTGTTTAACTATGGAATGAGGTGATAATGAAAACAGAATCACAGTCTAATAAGGCTGGTCACACACCTTCGGCTACTTTTGAATAGACCAAACAACCTGGGTTAAGTTTGCTGTAGCATCAAGAAAAGGCCTATCACCATTGGACCTTCCTACGACGATAAAAATATCCAGTGACATCAGATGTGTTGCAAACAGAATCCAGAGAAATTTTTTGTGAAAGCAGAAAACCCTAGCGAGAAAGCTGAGTATTTCACTCATGTCAAGGTCCAAGCAGGGTCAAAAGTGGACTATGTGCCTATGATCGTTGAAACAGACACGGACTCCGTCTCAACGAATGGATATCAAACTTGTTGTTTTAGCTGTACGCAGACAATGGTTATAGTTGACGAGTGTCGATCATCAAAATGATAGAGACTATTCTGAGAGGGATCACGAAGTCACTCACAAAGTTATAAAAAGCCACTATTCCTATTCAAACATCATTTGGTTGGGTGTGTGTTACAAAGGTATTACTCAACGTAGCATAACTGTCGCCTTGAAAGGAACAAGTAGACCGAGAATAAACAAGATGTGACTTTAGGTTGAAAGCAGTTTTTTTTGCCTTTGCATTTTGGGCAGTCGTTTAAGTCCATGGTAAGGACATCAGTACGTTAGATTTCAGCAGCAGACTTATTTTCTTTAATTGTTCATTCTATTTATGTTGTCTAAATTGAGCAATATATTGAATGAGTACCCGCGGGAGATCATTTCAAATAAGTCACTACAAAACATAACTCGATTCATAATTCATATATATATATATATATATATATATATATATATATATATATATATATATATATATATATATATATATACATATATATATTCATATATATATATATATATATATATATATATATATATATATATATATATATATATGTATATGTATATATATATGTCCTAGAGAAAAAAAGAGTATACAACCAATGCATCATCCCGATCGTCAATTATGGATCTGAAACATGGAACTTAACTGAAGACAGACTCGCAAACATGCACATGAGAGAATCATGCTCAACCTCATATGGAGAGATCACGACAGCACAGTATATAAAGAAGAAAAAGGGAGTCCGAGACATCATAATCTATCAGAAAACATGAATGGCAATGGGCAGGCCATGTTGCAAGAATGACAGACAACCGATGGACATCACGACTCACAACATGGATCCCTAGGGATCACATGCAAAAACAAGGCCAACAAAATACAAGATGGGGAGATGAACTCGAAAAAATTAGAAAATACTGTCTCTGCGAGGCCCATGGTAGTGAAATATAGCAGATCCTAGGAAAAGTCTATGTCCAACGACGGATGTTAATATACTAATGATGAAATTGAATTGCACAAAAAGTTTCAGCATAGGGTCAGATCGATTGAAACGTCTCGTTCAGACGTATACAGACCTAGATGGACAACATATAGAAAAAAAAACAGAGGCTAATCATATCGGATCACAATAGCTCGATCGTTGACCTGACAAGCAAAGATGCAAGTTTCCTTGTGTCAGTACAATTGCATACAAATTTTGGCTGGACCTGTGAATCATTTCGGGAATCCAACAATATATCTTCTAAATTTTTTTTCTTCGTCATAATGGTATTGTTTTCATTTACTTTTTGAATTTTGTCATCACTACCTGGTACACCATTCAGACTGAAGCCTTGCAATTTCGCACAGGATCTCCACTGGAAATCTCCTGAAAACTTAAAAAAACAAACTTTTGGAAATTAATTCTTATGGTCTGCATTGTATTTTCAGGGTATTGGGGCTGTTTTAATTTTGTCTCAAAACTTCAATTCTGCAAATTTGCATCAGTGCTTCACTAAACATTGTTCGGAGATTTCATTCTTTTCAAACAAATTTTTAAAAAACAACAAAAAAAAACAAACAAACTATTTGGACCCTTTTAATCTTGTATCACTGCCAGCAGTCACAACTAGTACTTGGCAATTTCCCATGAGTACTCCATGAGATATTTTCTGGAACACTTTGAGTTTTTTGGGGAGTAATGTATCATTTTGTCAGTGTTATTGGACTAACTACAATGATAATCACTGAGGCATATTCAATTTGGGAGGGGTTATAAATGTTTCCATGATTTTGTAGCATCAATATTTGACTTACCAACATGTGTTTGTGTGTGTGTGTGTGTGTGTGTGTGTGTGTGTGTGTGTGTGTGTGTGTATGTATATATATATATATAAATAGATAGATAGATAGATAGATAGATAGACAGATAAATTGATACACACATATATATATATATATGACAGAGGGAGATTAAAATTAAGAACAATGTATTATGCATGGTATCGATGTGTACATATGTATTCACTCTAATGAATATCTATATATTTATTGATCTGATTGAATTATCACATTGAACTCCAAAAGACTCCGGTACATACATCATATTTATACACATATGTAAACACACACACACACACACACACACATATATGAAATATATATATATATATATATATATATATATATATATATATATATATATATATATATATATATATATATATATGTATATATATATATATATATATATATATATATGCACGAGTAAAATATAAAGAAACGGGGATTTGTGTGCTTGTGACCCAATTTCTAACCACGTCACTATATATCTTCGACATCCAATTGAGTTTGCCCATTTCGAAATGACGTGTCTGTTTCATTGTGTCCACATGTATAAGGTAAATAAGAACCAAATAAAAGAACTTACAGAAAATAGCAGAGTAATGACTTCCTTATCTAAGGGTAAAGTGATTTACTTTCTATTATTCACCCAACTATCAATCATTGATCGATGAGAGCCATTAACTAATCGATATGCATCGACCGAAGAAAAGATTCTCCTTAAAGAGATTTTTTCTGTTCTTTCAAAAAGATTCTCCGTTGTTGAAAGTCTCTCAGTTCATGGAAGTGGCGGTGGTATATATATATATATATATATATATATATATATATATATATATATATATATATATATATATGCTCTTCTATAGGAATTGAGCACTCTGGTAGATGAGGGATTTCTGTGAAATTCAAAATATATCGCTTAAATTCAGCCTTACTGCCTGTCTAGTTCCGTAGTCCAGAGGTAGGATATCGGCCTTCAATTCTGCCTCGCAGTACTGGATGTGATAATGGAAATTCTATAGCCACAATGAAGAGATGTAATACATCGAAATAGCTGTCTGTGGATGACACAATACATATATATATATATATATATATATATATATATATATATATATATATATATATATATATATATATATATATATATATATATATATATATAAACAGCTTACCAACTGCTGTTTAGCTCAAGGGTACGAGCAACGCTACTTATTTTCAATGGGGGTAAAAGTATATGGATACTGTATTTGTTAATTAATTATCTCACAAATTAATTAATTAGAATGAAACGAATATTTGGGGAAGAATTCCAATCTTCTGTAGTCCGTGTGCACCTTTTAGTGGTTGAAAGATTAGGTTTCCGTGGCAATTAAACATTGGATGATTTAAAAAAAAAATAAAATGGAAATTAGGAATCATGGAGGCCATAGTAATCAGCCAAGTCCTTTTTATGTAAGTGAAAGATTCTGTGTTGGTTTCGTCAGAACTTTTGTTGGAAGTAGTGGCAGAATTTATTGGTTTTACGGGCCAAAGGGAGATTGATATAAGTGGTGGGTTTGGATTAAATGTGTACTAATTGTATACCTGTGTGTCCGTTTAGGGCTTGGTAGTAAGGCGTTGATATATTGGGAATTATTTAGGAGTATTGGGCTATGGGGTCCACGATATCTCTAATAGGAATCCAGGTGGTGAGATAAAGATTATAGCGAGTCTTTGTTATGTATGATCCAGTATCAGTTGGGAAAATCATGTTCTGTAACCTTATTTGCCATTGTAGATGTTCTAAAAAGCCAGATAGCTATGAGCAGTTCGAAATAGACTATACATGCACACACACACACACACACACACACACACACACACATATATATATATATATATATACAGCAAATATATATATATGTGTGTGCGTGTGTGTATGTGAGTGTGTATGGTGTAGGTATATGTAATGTATATATATAATGTATACATACATCTTTATAAATATGATGTGTATACATATATATAATGTTTTAAAATATGTATATATGTATGCACATGTTCATACATATGATTTGTATACATATATATGTGTGTGATTGTGTGTGTGTTTGTGTGTGTGTGTGAAAACACATGACAGCTATGCTTATTCCACTTTAAATATGTTCTTACGGAGAGTTCGCCTCTAATGTAAGCACATTTAAAATTATGCAAAATTTAAACATCATGATGACGCCGGTGGACACTGCTTGAAGCAACACTTCAGTACACTCTTCAATCATAAGCCTCCAGGAGCTGATAGCAGATATTAGAAGCGGATAAGCCAGGTCTTCATATAAGCAATTTTAGAAAAAATATTCAATTGCATATAAATATCCAAATTTCTTTCTCTCTCTCTCTCTCTCAATATATATATATGTATATGTATGTATGTACGTATGTATGTGTGTGTGTGTGTGTGTGTGTGTGTGTGTGTGTGTGTGTGTCCACGTATGAATATGTAAGCATGAATGCCTGACTATGATAAAAGAAGGGAAAGTAAAAAAAAGAATACTTATATCAACAGCTGCAACAATAGCAACCATCACTATTAGAGTGTTAACCAGTAAGCACCAGCCTCTTTATCAGATGATATATTGTAACCCACTGTTTCATGAGAGGGTTGAGACCCCTCCAGGTGTCCCGTAAAAAATATTTTGTTTCTGCCGAAATAGTATACAGATATTCCTCTCATTGATTCTGTTTGTGAAATGACACAATGCTATTGAATAATCTTATCAATACAAATTTTGTTTCTGTCACATTTTAGTATTACTGTCCAAAATAAAATAAAAAACACTGCCATTTTTTCGTGGGAGTTGACAGGTGTTGATTAATGACTATGCTCAGTTACAGTAATATTAAGACTAACGATTTGTTACATTAGTGCTTATTGTTTTTATGACACTGGAAAAAAATTGCTTTATCGGATATATATATATATATATATATATATATATATATATATATATATATATATATATATATATATATATGTATATATATATATATATATATATATATATATATATATATATATGTATATATATATATATATATATATATATATATATATATATATATATATATGTGTGTGTGTGTGTGTGTGTGTGTTCAAAAAGCCCTCTTTTAAACATTTCATTTTTTTACTACTACTTACCTTCATCAAAATGTTTTAGTTAATTTTAGTTTATGATTTATGTTACTGGTAAAAGCTAAAAACATATTAAAGATTTATAATCCTAGTAATCCTCTAATGTTTTCGATCAATAAAACCACTTTTACTTTTGGATAAACGTCAGTTGTGAAGATTTCTTTTAGTTTGGTGTTTGTTGTTTCCGTTGCAGAACTTCAAACTTATTTTCCAACCATCTCATGACCGTCCAAAATTATTTTTTTTAACATAGAGTTGTTTCTGAATACATTCAAAATGAAAAAGAAATCCCAGAATTATTTTTTGCACATCAGCGGTAACATAATGATGGGAAACTCTCCAAAAAATCCATGAATTAACAAAAATACTTAGTAGTCTAATGAAACAATAAGAAATAACTCGATATCATACGATTGGATTTATTTGATACATAACGATTTATTTTCGATTCAACCTAACCGTCAGGATGAAGGCTATGGTAGAGTTTGAATATCCTAGGGGAGACTGCAGTACTCACGAACAAGTAACGATGAACTATTTTTGCTAGGATGGTAGTTTTGCTTAATTCCCACGAGGACAGATATCTTTCCTCCTAAACAATTTAATACTCTTCAGAAATCACTATTTCTTTTGACAAAACTATAATCTTTCGAAATTTTTGATTGAAAGTTCCAAAAACTGACCACATGATCCATCTATATTCCAGTTACATCGGAATTCATCTAATCCATTTTTGAAACCACAAATGCATTTCATCTAACATACTCAGTCTTTTTTTTTTTAATTCAGTTTGAGAGAAAAGGCTTGCTATGATTATTAAAACCATTAACATTTTTCAAAGTTTCTATCAGATATCCTCACTGATGAAGAAAGATATATGCAGTCGTGAAAATGAATTTTACCCAACTCGGCATCGAGAAGCATGTATTGGTTTGCAGGGTGGTATTTTCTAATTTTAATGACGTTACAGTTTTATACATTGGATTTCGTTACCCAGACATTTTTCAACAGACTCAATTCATGGAGATCGCTCTGTATTGGTTTATCAAAGGAATATCTCCTATTTTCGAAGTTTGTCAAAAGGAACCAACATAACATTCATAATTATTTGTGATGAAGGATAAGGCAGTACAAAAACGACAAACCCAATAAAACGCTCAATTTAGGGCAACAAATAAAATCCGTTAGTATAACGTTTCCCTTCGTCGTTTGTTTTTATCTAACACAGGATTTATTATTTATGGAATTAAGAACTGCATTTCCCGAAAAGAATTCGAGCGATACAAGTGACTGTTCGACTAATAATCTGATAATGTTGTTTAATATAGTACGACAATATATACGTAGAGACAATATAAGTTTATTATGTTGGCTTGCAGATTCTAGTTTTATTCCACCAAGGGTGGAAATGACAAGACAACGAATTCACAACTTAAACAAAGGACGTCTATTCGCACAAACCTTCAACCCTAATGTGTAGTGTCTATTGGAAAATAAGTGTTAAGTTGTAAAAGCATTTTGGAATTGGGGTTGTTGTTTAATCATGGTTCAGACTTCCATTTTTTTGAAGGTATCGTCAAAAAAGCTCATGATCGTATCGTACATCTGTTTGCATGTGACTACCAAGCCTGATATATGCTTTTCCCCAGACAAAGACTCTCACGAAACAATGAGGCCGTCTCTATCACGGCTGAGAATATTGAGGGCAAGAAATAACCCTTCATATAAACTTCAGTAAAATCTAACAAATGCAACATGTGCAACAAATACGTCGAGGACAAAGACAAGACAGTCATAATCGAAAGAGTAGAGCTAAAAAAGGTGGATTACTACATCTACCAAAGACAACAAACCTCCATGTAATCCTTGAAATTGGAGTAGATCAAAGGAATTATCACCCTAGATTGGCAGGCTCTCAATAGAGCAAGTCAAACATTCAAAAAATATATCCCATTGATTTTGAAAAAAATGCCAGAACTAATGTCTCGTCCTGATAGTCACTCTTGGAGTTAAAATGTAGAGCCTGATAGAAAGATTATCTCCTAAACTGAGGACCATGCTGCATGTCAAAGAGTGAATCATATTCAACATCACATGGGTTTCAGAAATATCATAGATTCCAGTGTAAAAATTCAAACGTCAATCAGCTGGCCTTGTTGCTAGAATGTTTAACAACCACTAGACATCACAATTTGCAACATGGATCCCCACAGACCATGAATGGAACTGCAGCGGCGATGTACCAATGTTACAAATCTTACAAGAACACCTATGTGCAGTAACATGACGTCAAGAGGCTGAGGATGATATAACATTGAGAAATGACGGAGACAATGATTTGCCAATCATTGAAATGTCTTTTCCGATTTCCGTGGTCATCTACAATGATCGAAGTCAGCTTTTATGATTCCTTTATACCTATGGCCCACTTAACAGTCCCATTGTATTTCGAAGTATTACGATGGATTATTGCTGTAGGCAAAA
The DNA here is from genome assembly GCA_963457665.1 of Thysanoteuthis rhombus. Classification (NCBI taxonomy): domain Eukaryota; kingdom Metazoa; phylum Mollusca; class Cephalopoda; order Oegopsida; family Thysanoteuthidae; genus Thysanoteuthis; species Thysanoteuthis major. The sequence goes on from OY735213.1 coordinate 18,274,544, forward strand.
AAAAACAAAAAAAACAATCCTATTTGGCATTTGAACGGATTTCATTGTTGATATCCTTCCAGAATTCCAAATCCTTACACTATAAGAGCCTTTCCCCAGAGCGTCAAAAAAAATTGAAATCAAATTTTGTTTTTGAACAGATACAAGTCTCATGTGCCTCGGGGTATATTCAATATCTTTTTTTATTGCTCAGTGAAATGAAAAATAAAAAAAGAGTATAGAAAAATGCGATTAATTCATTGTTGCCTTTCTTTGTTACATACAAAGACTCAACCATTCAATTAATGGAAGAAAACAGTCAAACAAATACAAATTACATTTTACTGATGGGACTTGAATTTGCGTTCAAATATGTACAATATCATAATTGATTCACAATATTATATCGTGGTATAAAATTGAAAGTACTATCAATATGTTCGGGCATCTTTTTCGATAATCTGTGAAAACACCAGGACTTGTCCCGAGATCTGAGAAAGGTGTTGGACATGGAAGTAAGGACTGTGCCAAAAATGGTTAGCAAAGGTGAACTGTAAACTGCATAGACAAGAATATCAGAGGAGCTAAAAATAAAAGGAAGGACTGAGACTATGCAGACCAACGCACGTATACTGAGAAGAGTTCTAGGAATACTAAACTTACGACTTCCACTGGTCAGCAGTAACAAAACAAGTAGAACAAAAAGTGTAAGTAAAGCTGGAGAAGGTTGATACGGTACAAACCATTGCGCTATTGTGATATGTGAAGATGCTGGGCTGAGGATTTGAGGTCTGAAGAGATTTAAAGACACAGCCTTCAGCGATGACCCCGAAATATCTAGTTAGAAACTGCACACCACAGCACTGTTGTGCACAATGTGAATACGGAGCAGAGGGTTGGAGAAATGTCGGGACTTGCTGTCACTAAGACTTCAGCGATGACCACTAGACATTTGAGGTTAACATGAACAACAACAACGACTACGACGATGACGACGACAGCGACAACAACAAAAACAACAACAACAACAACAATATTATTCGTATATAAATGTGAGTAAACTGCTCGATCACCAATTTTTTCTTACCAGGTAACAGAAATAACAGTCAATCCAACAGGCGACATATAATGCACACCCACCCTTGGGCACAGCCTGAATCAAGAAAAAAAGTTCCCCATTCGACACCACTAGCAACTCATTAATTGAAAGCACCACTTCCATGATAAAAAAAAATCAGCCTTAGGTTCTGGAAATTTTCCACACACTATAAGTCAATTTTTCTTTTTTCTCTTCCAGTTTTAGTATCTTCCATATTACATTTAAACAACTGCATTTTGATGTCCCTACACTTCCATTATCAAACAATATTACCTTTCCTTTTATTTTGATTATTCAGTGGATGATTCCAATTGATATATTTCGTATGACTAATTCGTGTTTTGCTGATATGTACCTTACACACACGCACACACACACACACACACACATATATATATATATATATATATATATATATATATATGAAATTGAAGGAATATATATATATATATATATATATATATATATATATATATATATATATATATATATATATATATATATATATATATATATATATATATATATCGTCTAGAAAGCTTCTGAGCTGCACCTACTGAACAAAAACAAAAAATCTTTCTTAAAAGATTTCATGTCAATCTAGTCACTCCCCCTCCAATATATGTTAATGTAATTTATTTAATTTTCTCCAGTATTTATTTTTTTCACTCATTTTGAATCAACGTTCCCCAATAAGGTGACTGACAATCGCCTGGAGGGTAGAAAACGTGAAGTAATTTTTTTTTTAACACCTGAAAGTTTTAGAGTTTGTAAACCCAATATATTTATTATTTCCTCCAGCAAATATCAAGTCCACTATTTTATTCTCGAATAAGAATATATATATATTTATATATACACATATATATATATATATATATATATATATATATATATATATATATATATATATATATATATATATATATATATATACATGTCTCTGTGTGTGTGTGTGTGTGTGTGTGTGTGTGTGTGTGTGTGTGTGTGTGTGTGTGTGTGTGTGTGTAAGAAAAAAGATTTCCAGTAAAATAACACTTTCGAACCCCCGGCCATATTTTTGGCACAGCCTCTAGATTTTCAAACATTGAAAAAATTTCAAATAAAGTATACTTTTCGACACATATTGAATTGTAGAATTACATGAAGATATGTGGACTGATACACTTAAAACACACACTCATAACTGACTCAACACCAAACTCAACAACCCTAAACTATCCGAAGTCTGGCCCTATGATTCTCTCATTTCCAAACATTATTTGCTTACCAACTCATTATACTCATACCTGCATCTGATAATACTCGACTACCCAGACCATATACATACACCCAGGCACCTTCCAATAGACATATACTGATACTTTCCACAACAATCCTACTTATATGTTCTAGATCCTACCTAAATATTATCGATATTACAAACTACTTACTTTATACATACCCAACTCTTCTCAAATGTATATCAAACGTTCCTCTAACTATAGGCACATATGTATTTTCTATTTTTCATGTTCTACTTAAAGCTATTTGACTTATCAGAATATTTACTTTAACCATTGAGGATACAGAACCTGCATTTTCCAACTGATACTCGATTGCATATAACAAAGGCTAGCTATAATCTATATACCACCACCTTGATTACTACTAGGGATAACATCGGCCCTGTAGCCCAACATCGGAATACCCCTGGATAATTTCCAATACTCACCCCCAATTATCACCAAACGGACACACAGACATACCATTAACACACTTTCAGTTTTCCCCTCTCTCTGATTTCCATCAAGCAAGATTATGAATGCAACTATGAGTAATTTAACATATGAATATATGAACATTTGTCTGAGTACTCAACTAGATTAACAATGAATAATTACCAAGTTCCTCAATATCCATGGCAATCGATTCTTAAGAATGTCCACACCCTTTAGGTAGTACCACCACTGATATATCCATAAATCGAAGGATAAATCTAACCGAACCACCACAGATTCCTTCACACTCATAGAACAGTCTGAACTCCTACTATGGCCTCACACGAGCCCTCATTTTTGTCCTGTTTTATTTTTCCAAACAAAACATCTGATGGTCAATTCGTTCTCTACGGACCCTCAACCTTCTAACCATTAAAAACTACTCACAAGCAATTGGAGATGAGAAACCTTCCCGTCACGTGGATGGCATTTTAATCAATTAATTAATTTAGGAATTGATTGATCAACAAATAAAGTTTCCATATACTTTTACCCCTGAGTTTATCTCATTCCCTATTGTTCACAGACACAGACACAGACATACGCTCATACATACACACACACACTCACACACACGTATATATATAGACACACACACACACACACACACACACACACACACATATATATATATATATATATATATATATATATATATATATATATATATATATATATATATATATATATGATTCAGTGTCCAGCTGTGTACCTCGACGGTTGATTGCACTAGGTTTTGTGTTGTCAAACATAAAAAGGGATGATATAGAATACTCACCGAAATGTTGAAACTTCACTGATTGCAAGTGAATGTACCTCTCTCTTTTGTTCTATCCTCTGGTTATTTTCTTTGAAACAAAAGATAATATTGAAGATCGTAGGCACTAGAAATTAAGTGGATGACTCATCATCAAGTCTCTGTATTCTAATTGTTCATGGTTGACCGCTTGGCAAATTTCACAAATGCTCCATTTAGCATTGTTACTACTACAATCTTATCATTTGTCAATATGCTAGTGAAAGGTTAAAAATTCTACAGGTAATTCCATCAGTATAAGGCTGGTAAATTTCTCAATATTAGAAATGTGTGTTAAATTACAAACAATCACTGCATTAGAAAGAGGAAAGATATTGGTTCTAAACGGCCATTTTAATTGATACACCGTGTTCATATTCTATTGGCACATTCAGCATTTTGGGTTGTATGGGAACGTATGGTAGCATATGCAGAGATACGATTCAACACAAGAAAACAGTCCATACAAAATATGATAAAAGTGGAAGTTAATGAGAATATGAGGTGAAGAAATAGAGATAAATGCAGGTACTTACACGTACACTGACTCATACATTTAATGGACAACAAAATAAGCAATGAGATACTTATGTTTAAAGGCTCAAAGGATGAACTTGTGACTTTCAATACGGATGGGCCTGTATACTCAAGTTCTAGAAAGGGTAGCTATTTAGGAGAGGGTTAGCTCTTAAGTAGTTACTGAGACGATATAGAATGTGTCATTTTCAAACGCAGTGTTTGTTTTGCTATGTGATTGGTGATTCATGAACCAATATATGCTGCACATGAATCGGGTGGTTCATGGTAAAATACCAGCAAGGTAACGCAGACGAGAAGAGACACAATTGAAGGAAATAGACAAACTCTGCTCCAGTAAATGCATACGACAAACAAAACACCAGGTGAATCACAGTAAAAAGAAATTAACCGTCTGAACTGTCGGTTCACTAAAGCTGCGAGGCAAGCAGATTGAAGTCACGAGAAACGGAAGTGATCCTTTTTATAGTTAGGCGATAGACGGAAGTCATGTGAGTAGATCTAAAATAGCTCAGTATTTTTGTATTTAAATCGATGTATTCAGTTAGTGTCATATTTCTGTCAAGTACTAATTTCAACTAAATGGACATGGGCCTCAGAATGTTTCAGACACACACACACACACACACACACACACACACACACACACACATATATATATATATATATATATATATATATTGATATATATATATATATATATATATATATATATATATATTGGAAGAGAGCATCATTTTCTGCTATATCCTCTCAGTGCATTGTTGGTAATTTGATTTTTATAACAATTTCTATCATTTTTTTTTCAATATCAAAATTGAGTCAAATGGAATATTTTCGAAAATATGTTTTCTATCAGTCTGGTGAGCATGATAATGTAAAAAAAATTATCGGTTGATATCACTATTCCAGTATATCACAGACTTGATCTGAAAAAAGTACGAATTTATTTCTATACACTGTGAAACAACGAAATTCAGAGCGCCAGCTTAGGCGAAACATATGGAGATCATAATATGCACAGTGGACAGGATCCCAGTCTCTGCCTTGTTGATGTAGTCAGGGAAGGAGAGAGAAGAGATTGAATACGGGAGCTGCAGGCATATAATTGCCTTAAGGGCGATAAACACTCTGCTTTGAAATTAGAATTGTCCTTCTCCATGACTGATTGATCTTCCAGGTTTACAAAACCCACTCTGCTATTTCGCTGAGAAGAGCAGAGGATTCCTGCTTTTCCAAAAAGTATGGGGAGAAGTTAATATAAATACGCTCGGCTGGTATTTTCCATTGTTGGTGTTCTTAAGCACTAAGCCACTCACAACTTGTCTGGAACTTAGAAGATGGAAAACTGGATAACATATCTCGGTCTCCCCAGAGGATAAGAAAAACTTGTGAGATATCGGGTTACAGTGGCACCCTCCTTTGTAGGTATGCATACAGCAATCAGGAAGAGCCTTTCAAATAGGTATGTAGGATTGGAGGTACGAGAAAAAAAATGAAAGTATCTTGACAACAGCACAACTGAAATTTTCTGAAATACTAAGGGCGTTATGGAGTATTGAAGATACATACTGCCCTTTGATATCCAGCAATAATCATCACAATCGACAAGTGTTATGAAGTCAACGACTAAAGTAATAATAAAGATAGCTATGATAGAATATTTCATGTAAATTCAAGTTAGAATTGAAAGAAGTGAAGTACGAATATCTCATGAAAACACAAGACGTTGATGGGACAATAGTAAGCAGCGGAAATCCAGCTAGATATCAACTCATAGGAAATAGTCATCATAAATTACTAGAACCTTCTTCTTCTTCTTCTTCTTCATCTTCTTCTTCTTCTTCTTCTTCTTCTTCTTCTTCTTCTTCTTCTTCTTCTTCTTCTTCTAATAATAATAATAATAATAATGATAATAATAATAATAATAATAATAACAACAACAATAATAATGACAATGATAATGATAATAACAACAACAACAACAACAACAAAAACAACAACAACAACAACAATAATGATAATAGTAGGTGCACTAGGAACAGTCCCAAAAACGCTGAGGGTGAGACTGGAGGAGATCGGGATTAGGGGAAGGATTGAGACCGTACAGACCACAACACTACTGGGAACTGCACGGATACTGAGGAAGGTGCTAGAGATATAAGGACTGCAACGAATTTTAGCCCTGACATGATAGGCGAAGGAGAGAGGAGACGTTAGCTAAAGATTTGAGGAGACTTATTGTCACTCAGCCTTCAGCGATAACCACTGGGCAACCGATGTGAAACTGTAAATCGAAGCATTACTGCGACCTATGAGTACTAGGAGAGGAGGGCTGGAGACTTGAGGAGACTTGCTGTCACTCAAACTCCAGCGGTTACCACCAGGCAACTACTGTGAGATTCCTAATAATAATAATAATAATAATAATAATAATAATAATAATAATAATAATAATAAAAAAAAAAAAAAAATTTGTTAAATCGTCTCCGCTACATAAATCTTTGCCAATCAAATCTGTGAATGATAGTCATGGAGCTAATAAAGGACATTCTTTTCTACATCTAATTCCACCGATGTTACAAGCATCTCACCAGTTACTTGGGAACTTTCAACACGAGGAACACGATCTGCATATGTTATAATGTTTTTGGAGCTGTAATAAATGTTAATATTGATCTGCATTGTGGAATGAATGTCTCCGGTACGAATACATCAATGAACGGATAGATGTAGATATTCATTTCAAAATATTGAAATATAATTCAAAGCACCTTAACACCAAAATACATTTCCAAGAAAGAATATTCGATATATTTTTGTGCATTTTTTTTCAGTTCACTTGAAGTCCGGGAACGATGAAATCTATCATTAGGTAAAAAACCTTTCTTTCCTCCATGAATGAATGTAAAGGTTGTCCAAAATCCAGATGTTGCTCTAATCTGCAATTTTTTCTTACTATTCATTTTTTCAAAGCTAAAATAAATAAATAAATAAATAAACATAACAAAGAAAATTATGAACATAATGAAAGACTGTTTTCGGCTCCTTCAAGATTATCAGATACAGCATACAATCGAGGAAGACGAGTAATAATCAAAACAACGAAAATAGAGAAAATAATTCAAATGATGATTCCAAACACAATGCGAAGACTGGTAGTGAAACGGCTGGGATTCTGTTATTGGAACGCTAACAATGATATGAGTCCAAATAACCTAGGAACTATGGTTTTCAATCAAGATGTAATCTTCGTAGTTTTATAAGTGTTGAAATATATTTGGCAGGCATTTAAAAATATTTTTACTTCTGCTACTCTGTAGACATTTTCTTTTAAGAAAATTAGATCATATCTTTTTTTCACTATTTTTTTTTAACTGTACAACACTTGGCGCCAGCTTGCCAAGAAGCAGTATTGCAATTGCAAATAAACGTCAGACCAATACATTTGACGTTGATTCTTTGCCGTTCAAAATTAAGTAAAAAATCTGCATCGAGTAATTCAATTGAAGGCTTAATCTTGTTTTTTTTTTACATTAATGGGAAGTTTACTTCTTTCTGAGAAATTTACTCTCTTCAGAAAAGAGGAAAAACAACTCTAATATATATATATATATATATATATATATATATATATATATATATATATATATATATATATATATATATATATATAAACGAAAGTGGTTAAAGAATTCCACAGATTGACACGAATAAATTGGTTTGATTTTCATCTGAAATTTCACCCTATAATGTTTGCTATACACCATGTACAAGCACTATTGCATTAAGTTCACTGACAAGGAATTGGATTTTACCGAAAAACATTTTCGTGTTAAATAAATAAACGTTTTTCTGATTTGCAACACACAAACGCAATAATAACTTTAACTATGCATGCGTGCACGTAACTAAGCGCCTATATGTGTATGTAAAAAAAGTATTTTTTTCTGTTTGCATGTTGAATGTGTTGAGCAACAGCAATCATGGCGGAGGGTTAATTCCTTTTTTATACGTGTTTGTTGTTTGTTTTCGACGGTTTATTTGGTTGATCATTCTTTTGTTCCATCGCCCTTGGCCATGCTGTTTTGTGTACAGACTGGGAGATTGGCATAAATACTCCACTAAATGCCTCCTGAAAAAAATTTTCCTGTTTATAGAAAAAAGCTTTTTTGATTTTAATTCCAACAGATTCATTTGTTTGCTTTCTTCAGCCTCTCCCGGACTTTTCATTCTGTATGTTGACATGAAAACTGGCATCGATACTCCGCTAGGCACCTTCTGAAAAAGATTTGTTGACCTTTGTGGACCTTTTTCTGATGGGTTTATCCTTAATATCTATATTTTCCAGAATCTAAATGTTTCAGGTTATTTTCTTACTCTTAGTAGATCCCTATGAGAAATGCCAATGATGTCATTAATAGAATTTAGTATGACCATATTTATTCTCTTATCACAACAATGTATGTGCATTAATGAATGTATATAAATATAAATGCATATATATATGTGTGTGTGTGTGTGTGTTCTGTCTCTGCGTGTATGTTTATTGTATGGTTGTAAGATAAACTGATAAAGTTTGAAAAAACAAAAAATTGAGAAGACGTATGTTACATTTTCAAATTTATCATTTCTTGTTAGAAGAGGTCTTACCGGTACATACATGCATAAAATATCCAAAGAAGCAGATACACATAGTAACAAACACGGTAAATATTTGTATTCCATATCTGATTCACTGATTCTTATTCTGTCATTCGATAGACATCATCTGATTTTAACAAACAATTTACTGTCGTTTTTTTTTTCTATATTCATTTCTACTGATGTACATAATATACATTACTTCACCAGCAAATTGACTAATGGTCATTATATTGCTACTTATCAAATATTTTTTTATTATAAATCATTTGGATGACATTTTTTATGTTCATTAAAAAGCCTACCGTTTCACACTTTCTTTGCCACTGTGTCAGCTGGTGAAAAAAAAGGTTATGAATAATTGTGTAGGGAATCAAACTAAGTTCATGGTATTATATATTTATCTAAATTTGTACCAATCTCAAGTTATTTCAAGTTCAAATGATATTTCGGAGAAAAACCTCTTGGAAATGCCCTGGAGAGTCTGTTGACAAGCGGTTCTCGAACACCACTTACAGTAAGTTCATATTCGTTATGTGGTCGGGACTTAATATATATATATATATATATATATATATATATATATATATATATATAAAGAAAAAATTCCCGCTCTTCTTAGAAGAGAATAGTGTACGAATAAACAGTGAAATAACATTAACATACAATCAATCACAATTTTTTGTTCGGTATTGAAATTAGATTAAGAAATATCATAATTAAATTTTGACTAATTTTCCTTTCCTTTATTTCAGTTGCGTGCTATTGCAACATACAGTTCGTTTTTACATTCGTTAAATAATAATGTGATTAGGAATAATCTAAGAAATTTCCATAACTCAACTTTATCATGGCTACCCCTATTAGGTATGAGAATCGAAAAAGGAAGAATTCAAGTATATGACTAAATTTGAATGATGTAATTGTTAGTCTTCGTAGCTTAATATCTGAGGTACTCTCTTGGTTTGTAAAGACCATCAATAATAGGAGGCTATTTCCGGGATCTCTCACTCAACGTCCGATAAATATTTCTTTTTTAACGGTCGTAGGACGTAAAAACGAATTGACTATTTAAATCGAAAATCGGACAGATAACTCTTTGACAATAAGAATAATTATGGTTCATTTGAAAAAATACCTATAAGATTGTATGGGAGTCACTTCACACTACATCTTCAAAATTTGACTTTCGATTTTATTGAATTGTTTAATAAGTCGGAGTCAGTCCTGTATTTCTTTTTTATTTGAATTAATCGGATGCTGCATATGCTCCCTTATCAGAGGTAAATTCATTTTAAAAAAATTTAAAAGACTAATCTCGTTAATATTAATAGATTTATTAACTTGTGGTGGAACGATAGAAGAATTGTGGGGAAAATTGCAGACGAAAGGAAAGGAAATGTAAGTTCCATTTAATTAAGTATATTATTCACATTTTTTTAAACATACTTTTCTGCGTCATCTCCGGCAAGTTAATTCTTCCAGTTCTTGTTATGCTGTATTTTTCCTTCTCTCTCATATGCTGGCATTTTAATTGCGTTGCTCTCATTCTTCTGCTTCGTTTTCTGATTTTCAATCCGATGAGAGGCAGAAAATGTATTTCAACTCTTGAATTCAATTAATTAATTTTGTCATTTTAGCGTGGGGGAAGGAGAGACTTTAGAAATACCTATTTAGCACTCTGCTTAGATTTACAAAATTCAATTCGGTACGTGGCGAATTCAACAGATTTTAATAGACTAAGCTTTAAATCAAGTCTAACGAACTGAAAATCTGCACATACACGCAGACACACACGCGAACATATACATACGTACAAAACACAAAGACATACGCTTACATTCACTTATGTATGAATACATAGCCGTATAAAAAAGGTTTTTGCATTAAAAAAGTAAACATATAAAAGGGGTTTATCGCACTTGAAATGACGATTGCCTAATGACAGATTCTTTCTGTTTTCTTTCTTCAAATGGAATCCTAATTTTTGTCGCTGTCCAACCTCAGTGACTCAATTTTAATCCATTACTTCCGAAGCACATGCTCAAAACGAAACTGCGCTCTTCTATTTATGTTTAATTTCCTCGTAATCGTGTACAGACTTTCTCAAAAGAATGGCATGATTGTACTTACCATGGTTTGAAACAATTTTGACTTCATGAATCGGAATCACGAGGAAACAGTTTTTATGTGATATGAAGTAGATAATTGTAAAGCTGAAAATAAGTAGGAATACAGTTTTCGTTAGGATTTCCAAAGGCTTAGCACAATTACCGAAATTGCTGCAAAAACTAGCTTTTTAACAACAAAGTAAAGCGATGATAAAAACATCAATTATAATTCATAAGTCAATTTATTGAAATCTCTAGCACAAAACGACCAGAATAGCTCATTATGTTTTATAGTTCTGAAAAGAAGATACAGCCTGAAAAGCTGTACGGTGGATTTTCTTCACGAAAATCTCGTTGGTAACCCTTCGTTATCATCAGAGAATCAACACGTGAATTGCTATGAAAAATATCTATCAGCACATCTTACCTAGCCGTTTTCTCGTTTAAAGCTTAACGTTTTTTTATAATAAGCACTCGTGATAATATTGTGTCCTCAAAAATGTACTAAGCTTAGCGACCTTTAGGTACCTCAAAACAGTTGCTATTGGCTTCAATTCTAACCTTTCTTTCTCGGGATTTAATGTCATGAAATACATTACTTTGAATCCATAAAATAACCAAGTATAAAACATGGTAACCATGTCATAGAACAAACACATCAAAACAAATTTAGAGGAAGTAATGATTGTCCTGTTGAGAAAATTGGAAGATATAGAATCAACAGTTCTCGAAATAGTATTGTTTTCCCAGCTTTCCTTTGGGAAATATAGAACGCAATTAGATAAACAAAATCACCAATAACTCATCGATGATAGTGGTTCGTGTATAGATCTCATTGAAATTCTCAACTGCTGATTCTCAAAGCAGGTATACCCTACCCACTTGCATGTTTGGTTCAAAGCAATCCTCCTTCCCCGCTCTTCGGTCGATTTGAACCTGAATCACATTAAGCAGTTAACAACTATCAATGCCAACCTCTACGATTGGAACATATCTAACCAATCAATTCATCTACGTTTCTGATATTTTAGATTTAAAAATCAATTTTTAAAAAGAACATATTTTGTATAATTTTGTATAATATTTAAAAATATACATTACATTTATTCAAAGATTCGGTATTAATACCAGCAGGATATATTACGGATTTCACCCTATAAAATTAATTCGATATCTTAGAATAGGACGTAATTCTGAGACAATGTAACTTTGATGATGATATTTACAATGCTGTATAGATGAGTTTCTAACCTGAATCACAGTTGTTAAATGAATTCGAATATGAAATTATCATTGTATAATGTGTAATTTGACAAATATTTACCAATACATTAAGTGCATTGATAAAGAGGATAGCGTTGAAAAGAAATGTTTTTGTTTTTTGTTGCGCGAAACAATTGTTTCTCTTCGTTTGTCTATGGACTTATAATGTATCCGTGTAGTTTTGTGTTGTATCTTCATTTCTCGTTTACACACACACGCATGCACACACACACACACACACACGTATATACATACATATATATATATATATATATATATATATATATATATATATATATATATATATATATATATATATATATATATATATATATATATATATATATATATATATATAAGTTACTGTTTGCAGTCGCAAAATTAGACTGCATTAATTCGGAACACAGCAGGGAAGACTTGAACTAGCATTCTATGTCTCTAGAGCACAGAATGACATTGTAATGACAAAAGAACCAATGATAAATAGTCTTTCAACATTGTCAACAATAAAGCGTCGAATTGAGCCAACAGAAAAAAAAGTACCGTTGAGTCCAAGAACACAAAATTAAGCACAATATCAGTAATCTAAATCGTTACATATTGTAAATCCGAAGAATGCGTTCAAATCTCATCAGAATATTTTTCAGATTCCTAAAAGTCTGTTTCACAGTCAAAGAATATCTCGACTAGAAACTTTTAAACCTTTTAAAAAATCATTATTTTATCATTTATTTTGGAACCGATGTCAACAGTAATGTTTACCTGGGTTAGATTGAAAGCAAATCCTCTTCAATCCCTAACAATCTTTTCAGAATCCTTGGTGATTTCCACAAGGTTGTGCAAATATTTCTCGTTCTATATCGATCAACTTTCTAAATTTTTCATCATTTTTACCGAGTTCATATTCGTGGATAACGGCTCTGACTGTAATTTTAGTAGAATATGTCCTGTTCAAAATGTTACTCTTGGGGAAACATTAATTCATCAGAATCACCAAGCGCAGATGGAACACCAAAGTGGGAGACGCTACTATGGGTGCACGTTGCCTCTAATTCTATTTCACATATCACAGACCAGTAAAAAGTAAGCAGTGATATGATCTGTGGAACCTTTGCACGGATAGCTGAAACCTTAACTTGAATGAGGACATAATTTACTTACTCATTTTGAATGGTTCCAAGCTCTGCAAATGATTATGGATGTAATGCTCGTCTTCATATTCTACATACTTTTTTGTCGCTTCATATTTCACATACGTTTTTTTCCCTTATTCCCTGGCAGTATTTCCCCATCTTTCACTCCCAACCATTTTCACTCTTCGTCTACTAGAAATGCGATACACAAAGCTTTTTCTGTCTTTGTTTATGCAAACAAAGTCTGGTATCAAAGAATCTTACTTTCATTATTCTTCAAGGCAAATTCAAATTTGTTCTTTCACTGCATTATTAATATTAGTAGAATTTCTAATATTATTTTTTTCACCCAGCTATCCGATTCAGATAATCAATAAACCTTACGTCATTGCATAACCATTTGCCAACTTGGATATTTGATGAGAAAAATGATCAAAAGACTGTTTAAAAAAAAATGACATGTAAAGAATATTTTATTTATTGCAATTTTCTATAGGAGTCTTTTCTATTTGTTTGGGATTTTAATCTATTTACAGTTTGTCGTGTCTCTCAGTTTGCAGTTACAAAGAATTGTTTATTGTTGATTTCATTTTAATCTAATCATGAAGTTTTGATTAATGTGTTTATTGAAAAGTAATCCTGTTTATATTAAATTCAGACAAGATTGTTATCTCCATTTTGAGCTGTTCATTCCATTAATCTATACGGCATAAGGTCGCTCTGCCCTTGTGCATTATGATATAGTCTTCCTGAAAAATCGGTTTATCAGAATAAACTTCATTGCTCTCTTCTCTCCTTTTTATATTAGTTCATTATTTTGTCGAATTTGTCTCTAAGTTCAAAATAGCAGAATGGAAATATTTAGTGACGATTGTGAACCTGGTGTGAAATCTTTGCTATTTGCCTTTATGTTGGTCATGAACCCAATATTCAAAAAATCATGCAAATGAGTTGCTGTTGACCTGTGATGGAGTGTGCACGGCAAATCCACTGTGCCCCTTATTGATGGTAACCGCAGATTACTGTCTAACAATACTAATTGCATATATTCTGTTATAACCGATTTGAAACTCACTCAATTTCAAACGCTAAAAAATAGATGACAATATAGTTGGCTCGACTATACATATAACTTATCTATGATAGGCTTGAACACACCTCCATAATATTATTAGAACAGTATCAATTTGGGTGTAATTGTAAAGTTGAGTAATTTGAATAGGATGAGAAGAGTGTTGTCGTCAGTCGATGAGCGGGAGGAATTTATCCGATAAGAGAGAAATGGACAGTCAAACAGATAGGTTGCATGAGGAACTCACAAAGAATCAATAGGAGAAATGTCACAGAGACACGATTGTAGAATGGGAAGGGTGTCGTGAGATTCTGCAGAAAACAAATGATGCAATCCTTCAGTTTGGCATAGGTTCCAAGAAGACAATATTCGCACTTCCACCATTGGGTACCAGTCTAAAAAGTTTGTTTAGGAATCCAACCAAAGAACTACCAACCTAATACTGACTATGGAAAGGGAGCTGAAAAGTAAGGTCGTGGTTACAACACATGATAGATTGTCTTGCCTAAACATCTTTCCCCTTGGAATTATGCCTGCTAAAATTCAAAAAGCAATTTTGAAGAGGTAATTGGAATCCGAAGAAGAGCACATTTTATTTGACTACCCCAGTTTGAATAATGGACTCGATAACGTGGGAGAATCTGCTTAGAAGCGAGACGAGTTTTACAACTTTGGAAGATCAACATTTCATAGCAGTCTGATGGGCGTACCAATTTATATTTGAAAGCAGAAGGGATGAACACATGGGAGCTAAAAACTCCTTTGAGTGTGCATGCGCACGTGCATTAATTGGGTGTATTTTGTTACTGCTACTGCATGAAGACAACTGCTTTTTGTGTGAAAACCCCAGAAACTCGATAAGAATTATAATCATTGTGGAACAAATTTCAGCTATTTGCAAGACAACGAAATGGAGAAAATTCTAATATCAGAATCTTTCGTTTCCAGTGTTCAGAACTGAAGATTGTTTAGAGAAAGACATCTTGTGACCCAAATTGACCTTCGAAGTTAGCCTATGTGTCAATTTGTTCAGATTCTGGATGCAAAATATTAGGTGATTGAGTCTCGTAGTTTTAGCGTGAAAGAAGGACGAACAAACAGAAAAATAGTATAGATTTGGGTTTTAGTTCAGTTAAACCGAATTTTTCTGATGCAAGATCAACACTACCATGCAGACGGATGTTTGCTTTGTGTTGAGTAATCTAATATTTGTATGGGAGGTTAAAACGTTAGCGTTATCACCGATGTTTATTCACATGTCTGCATATTATCAGTTTTAAGCTTTGAATATCTTTTCAAATGTCGCTATTTAATCCGATATGTCAATTATGATATCTCCATTTATCTTCATTGCATGAAGAGCAAATGAATTACGTTAACACCATTCAATTGGTTCGTAGTTCTAGTCTTGCTAAACCTTTGCCTTGGTGATGAGAAGTTGGAATATTTGTGGAGTTGGATAATCATGACCAACACCCAATATGAAAATTAGAATCGAAATGAACTTATGATAAGTGTGTTTATATATGTATATTGGTATATTTGTTATTATGAAATTTACAACAATTTAATGAATATTAAAACTATCAATATATTAAAACTGTGAATAAGATAGGATCTCAACCATTATAGAAAAAATATATAGAGAGAGAGGGGGGGGAGAGAGTGAGAGAGGGAGAGAGAGAGAGATGGAGAAAGGTACATACAGGGATTTGGAGAAAAAAACTGATAATAGAAATAGACTACAGGAAGCAACACTTTGTAGCCCGAAGTAATAACATGTGAAAACACTTGAAAGTACGTATTTAACGCAACCAAATACGAAACCGAAAAAATTGTATTATTGATCAACTTTTAATGATGAATATACAGTTTTATCTAACTATTACCCCCTTAATGAATGTCAGTCCATCTCTTTGTTAACGCAATACATCGACACCTAGGGATATGACAACAAAAAATTCTGAGGGACTGCAAAGTAATTTTTTTCAACATTTCAGTTTACGAAAATCTCCAAACTTATAAAGTTCTTTGGGTTTGATTCTTGATGTAAGTATGATGGTCAACTGGGCCCCTATTTTTTTTTAATCAGTGTAACTAAATTTGACCTTTCTCTTTTGGTTTAACTGTATTAAGTAGACCTGTATCAGAATAACCCAGTCTGTACGCGTGCGAATTCTCAACCAACTTGTAAAATCCACTAAAATATGGCTGTTGTATAACCATCAACTTTGTCCAAAAAAGAAACCCGAATATAACGTAAAGAAATATCTCAGTACCCCACGGTAGACCATTGATTCGACGTGTAGAGACTGTCCTTTTGATATAAATCCGTGTCCAACGTGATGGATCAAGTTATTGATACACTGGTACTTATGAGACTGTTTGCTCTGTCTGCACAGGCTTATTGACTCAGAGTCATAAAACAAATAATCTCATGGCCAGACTACAGATTATCGAGAGACCATCGAGAAATTGCCTATTTCCCACTCTCTCTGTAGCATTGACTCTTCTCTTTTTTTTCTCTCCCTCTCTCTGATACTTCTGCAAACATTGTATCACTCTCTTTTTCAAAACCTTTATCTACCCTTCCTTTCCCCCGTTTTCATTGTGAGTCGTTTCTTTTTAACATTTGTTAATTCAAAGCAATTCAAGTTATTCTCAAGAGGCATCTTCCAAAATTTGTAGCCTCTCCTTCTCACCCTTTCCTTCCTCCTTTTTCATCCCCTATCTTTCTATCTATCCATCTATCTATCTATCTATCTATCTATCTATCTATCTATATATATATATATATATATATATATATATATATATATATATATATATCAACTCATAATACGGCAGGTCGTTGTCTATATTTTGTCCGTAGCACTTGCCAACGGGGATATCAATCAAACAATAAATTTAGAGTAGTACTCCCGTACTCTTTTGGCCGACGAGTATAAAATCAGAGTCCCTTCCCGTTGAACATGAAAAAGATAATGCTAAGCAACAAAAT
Source organism: Thysanoteuthis rhombus (assembly GCA_963457665.1). Classification (NCBI taxonomy): domain Eukaryota; kingdom Metazoa; phylum Mollusca; class Cephalopoda; order Oegopsida; family Thysanoteuthidae; genus Thysanoteuthis; species Thysanoteuthis major. The sequence goes on from OY735213.1 coordinate 18,291,939, forward strand.
GTTTCCCGGTCTTTGTTTTGCACAATGGAATTTCTGGCGGCGTGAGTGAACTAGTATACGTATGATTCGGTAAAAATTCTTTTGCTTTGTATGTATTCATCATTTTTCTCGTCCATTTTTCCCCAATTTCATCCTCTTATCTCATTAATCTTTCCTTTTTGTCCCCACCTTTTCCTAAACTTTCTTAATCATAGAACTTTGAACAAAGCAATCGTATTGTATTGGAGCACCGTCACAGACATTTTATCTTTTATGAAACGTATAATGTGTTTAAAAGTTCAATTGGTATAATTGTAATCATTGTGCTCTTTCTAAAATGATAATAATCATAGGTCTCAAAAAATTCCTTCAGTATTTCTCTAAGTATTGGTTATCATTCTCCAAAAGCCCGTGGCACACCTGCAAATGTTATACGACACCCAATGTCTCTTTTTCCTTTCATAAATAATTAAAAACTAATTCGAAAAATGCTTTTAATCTATTCATTCCATTTTGCCTATCCTCTTTTTCAATTTTCTCCCACGTGTCGCTATCTATCCTATTAACACTCCAGTTTTTCCTTATATTTGTTAGTATCACAATTCACTCACATGTCCTTACTCATTTCGAAATGTTAACTTTCTCAATGTACTATGCATATCTCATATCATTAGATTAATGGGATCTCTTTGTGGCAACGGAAACAGACCAGCGATAGTTCTTAAATTTTTGTCAATGTCTATAGCAAACTTGAAAGTTGATTACTGTATGAATTGAGTTTTTAGATCGTGTAAATGAAAACGTCATGGAGTTTTCTGTTACATACACAGGTAGATTTTTACAGACACCTATTATGTCTATATGATAATCAATGGATTATTAGATAGATGGATGGGTTGATACACCAGAGATATCGTTTTAATTCACATTGTTTAATCAAAACATTTTTGGTGTGTTGCCCTGTAGAACACACTAATAAGATTGCTTAGCGCAGCATCACTGTTGTGATGATTTCAATTCACTCCTAAATGTACCTTGAGAAATACTAAACTGAGCTTAGCAAATATCTATAATCATATTCTTTCCATGAACACTCACACACACATACAATATATATATATATATATATATATATATATATATATATATATATATATATATATATATATATATATATATATTCGTAGCAAATTTAAATGTTGTGATTTTATTACCTAATCAATTTCAGCATACCCGACTAAATAATGTACATATCTACATCGAAAAGGAGGAAGTTTATCGAAGGTTTCAGAAATAGTCTGCATTCCTATATGAATGGATCTGGAATTCTCACAATATAATTGATGATGTTGATTGATAAAACACAAAGTCTGATGATTCTGCTAAGTACTGCTCTGGCTCTTGGTTAGAGGCAATGATGTTTATGCACTGAAAGCTTGCTTAATCCCTGCTCTTAAATTTAGTCAAAACTTTATTGGAGACACGAATTTACTTTTCTGCAGGTAGCATGTAAACACTTTTTTGAGCATAAAAGTATTTAAATGAAAAAAAAAGACAAAACAAAAAAAGCATCTAAATAAAGCTTCAATGAGACGTTTTATGGCATTCATAATCTGAGTTGTTTGATAGTAGGGATACCGACCTCTGATGAAAAAAAAGTGTCAAGCCACTTTGGTTATTTTGTTCAGCTGCACGTACCTGAGTGAATGTGTGTGCAATGCACCTTGCGTTTTCCTAGAGTTGAACAATGAAGAACTTTGAAGTGCAACGTGATTATGTTTCCTATTAGAAAGAATATTTTGAGAATTTCCTATTGTTTCAACCGGGCTATAAAGGATTGTCTTAGTCATACGCAGTGCCATGGGTGGTTCAAGTCGAAAAAAAAATTCACTGAAGACGATGTTAAATCTGAGCTAACTTTCACATCAACGTACTTTGATCCATTGAAATCATCACCTGGTTATCCATGACGTTTCTACAGAGGCATGAATCTATAAAAGTTGGTGCCATATGGTTTTGAAAAAAAAACTGATCAATCGAGTTGCTGCAGACTTTGTGTCGCATCTGCTGACACATGAACACTACATTTGGTGAAACCCAAGACATCGTTTCCCAGCCTCCCTACTCTTTAGATTTGAACCCTGCTAAAGCAGAAATAGACCCTGTATTTTTCAGTGAGAAAGGTGGAAATGTGACACGAGACCAGAAGTGGATCCCTGAAAACGACTTCCAGAATGCAGCCTAGAACTAGAAGAACAAGGCTGAGAACTATGCATCAATAGAGTGGGAACTATTTTTGACATTTTGATGCAGACAAGTCTCATGAAGTTGTAAGTAAAGTAATCCATTGTTTACAATGATTGTTTTTTGGAAACACTTCGTATGTTAGTAGAATTAAACAATAAATGTGATGAAAAGAGAAATATCATTGAGTCAACTTTAGAATTGTATCATGCAGCATCAGTCAATACTAATTCTATCGTATAAAATCCAAGAAAAATGAGACGAAGCGAAAATTTCACACAAAATTTAGGAAGGTAACACAAGCAATAGCTTTTAGATTCGAGGAAGAAAGACATGTATGTTTGGCCAATGCAGTCTTTATATATTATTCACAATCCGTCGTAGTTATACAATGTTGAGGCTATTTTTATCCCCATATTTCCACTCATAGTTGTAGACAAGTGTCATACTATTTGTAGCAAAACTTGACACCTTCACTTGAGAATTACAAAGAGTCCATACATTTTCTCTTTTATTCAACGGGCGTAATTAACTACCTGGTTCTCTCATAGATATGCTTGTGTGAGGAAAGGCACTTGTTTAGCGCAGCGCAAATCAATCGATTGCCGAATTTTTATTGATGTGGGTGTGCAAATAATCATATATATATATATATATATATATATATAAATATGTGTGTGTGTGTGTAAATATTTATTAGTCCCTTGATCCCTTCTTCTTTTGATGATTTCATAAAGATTTGTTGTTCTAAGTAGATGTAGTCGTCTACTCTCTTCAGCTCTACGTTTTCACTCTGTCTAATTCCCCTTTGTAGTTGAAAAGACTCAAAGTATTCATGTAGCCTGTTGAAAAACTGCTCTGTCAATGGATATGTGGCAATACTCTGACATATACAGCGTGTACTCCTTGTGCGATAGCATCAGTTACTTCAGGGATTTCTTCTGAATCAAATGCCTTTCAAAGTCAACAAATGCTACAGCGAGAAGCATTCCATATTCTTCAGCATTCTTTTTAGTAGGTTTACTGAATAGAGATGGTGGAGGTTTGAGTAGCTTTTTGAAGCCAGCTTATTTCCGTAGTTGGTTTTCAATTGGTAGTTCATTTAGTGTTCACTCTGATGAAAAGTTGGTGGATGCTGTTGAGTAGGATTATCGGCATGTGTTTGATGACGTCTTTTGATTTTTATTTTTATTCAACAGCATTATGATTGCAGTGTTCCAATTTTCTCGGACTCTCCAGAGATCGAATGAATGCTTATTAATTAATAGGAGTAAGATAACCAAATCATCATCGTCATATTCATCATCAACAGCCATTCAGATTTTGTTGTTGGACGTTCCTAAGGTTCTACCAGCTGTTTCACCCTCGAGTACCTTTGGGCCAATACCTTCAAAACTTACCTATACACTTAATCGGTTATAATTCAGCATTTGCTTTTGGCTGGTTAATACTGCAAAGTTTTATTTCCACTTACTTTCATTATGGCTAGCCCATTGCCATTCGAGCATAGCAATGTTTTTTACGATATCTTGTACCGTGAGTTGCTTATTTATCAACTGTGATGTTTATGATATTTACCCTGGTAGGGTTGCATTTTTCTCAGTGTGGCTAAGTTTTGTTTCGGCCCCTTAGGACACTTCACGATGATACATTGGTTGTAGTCCTTTCCTTAAAAATATATAAAAAGCAATGAGATCTTCCTGTTCTCGATATTTGAGCTCACATACATACATCTTCTGACATTAACCGGCACATTCAGCCATGGTTATCTAATCACTAATAACTATGGCTAAATGCGTTAGTCACTGTTATTCATAAACGATAATGATTATATTATTATGAGAATGGGGTATTGAGAACAAATCGTCCATTGTTGCATATATATATATATATATATATATATATATATATATATATATATATATATATGTGTGTGTGTGTGTGTGTGTATGGGTGTGTGTCCCTATGGTAGTGTGTGTATATGTGTGAGAGTTTGTGAAAAAAGTAAATATATGCATATAAAGAAGTACTCACCCACTAACACACTGACATCTACCAGTGCATATTTTATGAGCCTAATTTCTTGTAACTTGCGTACATGTCTGGCTAAGTAAACATTAGACGAAACCATATACAGCGGAATTTTATGAGATCAGGAAAGAAAATAATAGCAACAAACGCGAACAGTGGGCGGGAAAATAGTCAAAAGAGAAAGAGAAAAAGAAACAACAGAACGAGAAAGGGAAAGGACCGAGAGAGAAAGAAATGAAGATAGAAAGATAGCAAGAGAATCAAAGAAAATAAGAAACAGACACCATCACCCCTTATGATCTGCAGAGGAGAAGAATTGTTTAATACCGACGCTAATAGGTCTAATATCCAAGGAGGAATGGTTGGTTGTGGTCGGTGACTGACGCTTTGTTGTCAATACATAGGGCGGGGATGGAGAGTATTGGCAGTCGTTTTTATGCATGGCTGCCATCATGGCCATTTGAGATTTATTTGATCTCGCAAACATCGTCGATTGAGCAATTGCTTTCATGTCGGCCATGAAGGTCTGCCTGCATTTTAATGGCTAATATATCAGATACGAGGCCACTCTTTGTTGGGGCTTATTAGAAGGTAATATATAATCGGATAAGCTTCAGCTCACCTCCTTGTGTTGCCATCAAAAGAAAGCAGTTGGCACTTAAGTTTAGGTCATAAACAATAACAATGATAAATACAGAGCAATTGGATACAATTTTTTGGTAAGTGTCACTTTATTTTAGGGTTTCAGTGTCTGTATGATCTTGAAAACGCTATGGCGCCCATTGTTAGTCCTGTGGAAGTGATGTTATGATGGTCAAGAAAAGGCTTTACAACCGGAGCATTGTAATACGATATAAAAAACTAAAAGGAACTCTTATTATGAGTTTAAAAATCTGAATGATTTATAACACACTGTTTATTAATTGGCGTTACAATATCATATCGATCTCTGAATGATTAGATAACTTAATCATAGATTCTAATAAAATTACCTCTAAAAATTTGAACATTACTTAATTGATTAATGTTTACATATCCCATGATATCCCGGTTGGAATTCAATGTTGTCAGCTTCATTTACAATGATGGTTTATGAAACAACGGGTTCAGACAGATATGATACAATAATAACGATCATATTTTAGTGCCAAAAATATTTATGACTAGACAAAATTCTATTTTATTTTCATCAGTTCCCAATCATTCTTCTTCTACTCCACCATTTGCCCACCCGAAAAAAATGTTGAATCTAAATTTGACAATATTGCCGATAATTAAAACATCTGTTTTGAAGATACTGAAGACCTCTTAGGATATCGAGGAACTGGAAACCAAATGAATTATATTGGTTCAGAATGAGGTAATGATAAATCAGCGGGTACTTTTAGAAGAATACTGTTGATATGATAACTAGCTGTTACTTCTTCATCATCATCATCATCAGTCTTTTAGCGTCCGTCGTTGGACATAGACCTTCCCCAGGATTTGCCACACCTCTCTATCATGGGCGTCACAGAGCCAGTACTTCCTGAACTTGTCTAGCTCGTCTCTCCATCTAACATTTTGCCAGCCTCGGTTGCGCATGTGGTCTCGGAGAATTAATGTTGTGAGTCGTGATGTCCATCGATTGTCAGCCATTCTTGCAACATGGCCAGCCCACCGCCATTTGAGATTTTTTATGGATTTTATGATGTCTCTAACTCTTGTCTTTTCCCGGTTGTGCTGTGCTGTTTTGTGGTCTCTCCATGTGAGGCCCAGCATTATTCTTTCATGTGCACGTTGCATTGTTCTCAGCTTACGGGTCCGTCTCTTGGTCAAATTCCATGTTTCAGCTGCATAAGTGACTATTGGGAGGATGCATTGGTTGTACACCCTTCTCTTTAGGATTAATGGGATCTTATAATTTTTGAAGGTTGAGCTAGCTCTGCCAAAGGCTTGCCATCCTAGTGTGATTCTTCGCTTGATTTCTTCTTCTTTTGAGGGTCTCATGAAGATTCATTGCCCTAGGTAGATGTACTGGTATCTCTGACCGAGTAGCTAGCGTCACCATACAACTTTCAAAACGATACAAATTCAATATAATCCAAGTCTACGCTCCCGCTTCGCAAGCTGTTACTAACTCAGGAACAAACAGAGGCCACCAGAAACCAGTAGGGTGAAACTGCAATGAACTATGAACCGTTTTGACGACAATAATAATGTTTGAACAACATCATCATCAATGCAGATCCTAGTCCAATGAGTTCACTTAAATGATAATAGTAATAAAGTATTGACATCATCCAGACGGCAGTGATATTGATCAGCAAGAAAAATGACATTGGTGAAATGTTCAAGAAGATTTGCAATCATTTAATGGGAGCCAACAAATCATTTCTAATGTGACAACTCAGTGGCAACATAGATAATGACAATAAGTCTTTAAAAAATCAGAACTTAAAGGTTGAAACGGGGCTTATAAGACAGTTAAAATGTTGAATTCAGCAAGAATGCTGGAGTGACTTACTGCCATTTGATGTCGGCTGTTGATCTTTTTTGAGAATGATATATGTTACATACTGGAACAATAATGTATATTTTCTGCAATCAATTTTGGCTGGAGAGTGTGCAAATCCAAAAGAAGAAGCATTTGAGAAATAAAGTCAAACCTTTACTGACAGTGGTATGTACAGAACAAAAGTTAAATTTCAATATTCGTGTGACAAATGTCACCAATCATCCATCAATTTTTTTGAATTTAACACCTATAAAGACATGTGTTCGAAGACACAAGTATAGTAGAAAATACCTTTTATCAGTGATGTTACACTTGTGGGATAGACGGATACATTTACATTCATAATATAATACATAAAGCAATACATAAGGATATGAACTGGTTAAGAGATTGATGATGAAAATGTATTTTTCATACATATATTTATTTTTCAAAATAATGTCTTTCTCTTTCAATGTTCTCGATTCATGTTGATGTATTTATGCCCCGAAGATTTTGCTGGTGGAACAGGCGAAGCTAAATATAGAGTAAAACATCAAAGAACAGCTGAAATGTTGAGGCAAGAGAGACAGCGTTTGGCTTATGTGGACACAAGCTTATTAACGCTTCGAGTATTTGCAGACAATTGAAGGTTGTTGGCCTGGTGTGTTGATCTTTGACTCCCTGGTTTCATGTGAGGCCACAGACAATGTTCATGTCTTCATTCCCTATCAAGCATCAACGTGGGTAAAAAAAAAAAGACGCAATCATCTCAGAAAAATAAAGAAAAAAAACGAAAAATATATTTACGCTTTGAATTGTTTCAAAGTTTCTTTTAGTTGGAACCATAATATATGATTGTACCATGTGGGTATCGAGGGATTTACCGACATATAAGCGCAGCAAAGGCATATTAGAATAAACTGTACCCTTTTAAATGCCTCTTAGTCTGAGTTGTTTTGTAATAAGTACTGTCAAACATTATTGATTTTACCAGTATTTTATTCATCTTAATTTAGTTTCTTTTCTTCGGAACTATTAACACAACCTATCAACGACGGAGAGTAAACAAAGCTGATCTGAAATAAAGAATAAGTTCAAGACTTTAAACTGCATCCATTTCACCCAACAAAGTCCGGAATGATATGGCAACTTCTCTATCGATCCGAATACCAGAAAATTTTACAATTCACAAGATATTGCATCTAATTTTTAAACTCATCATTTGGCTATTCTGATGACTCGGCGCCGTATTTATTATTGTTTTTCATGCACAATATTGTACAACTAGCCCTATTTATATTATACCAATCAACCCCAAACCAGTGTTTTTTTCCTTTTTCAATATAAAAAATCCGAACAAAAGCTGCTTTGATTGCAATATATATATATATATATATATATATATATATATATATATATATATATGTATATATATATGTATGTATATATATATACGTATATATATACGTATATGTATATACGTATATATATATATGTATATATATATGTATATATATATATGTATATATATATATGTATATATATATATATATATATATGTATATATATATGTATATATATATGTATATATATGTATATATATATATAAATATTGCAATATATATATAAATATTGCAATATATATATACATAAATATTGCAATATACATATATATATATATATATATATATATATATATATATATATATATATATATATATTGCAATCCATTAGGATGAAAAAAAAAGTTATGTCTATCCCTTGTGTCTTCAACATGTTTGACTCAAAATAGTATCAAAATTGGCAAATATATTTCTACTCAAAATGAGGCTAACGGTGGTGCCATCAAGTGGTGAGAACAAAAATTAAAGTAGTTCAGCCAACCTGTGTGCCCAACTGGCCTTGGATTCCAATACCAATTTCATTGTATCTTACTTCCTTTCAATTACAACGTTTTAGAGTCTCAGACGGTAAGCAGCACAATCGGTTAAAAAATTGTTGGACATGGGTAGGATATGAAGTCAAGTCTTGTCAAGAGACAATTTTTAGTTTGACGTATTGAACAACTTGATGAGAATTGGAGAGCAACTGAATTAAATTGAGAAGCATCTAAATTCAAGGTGAAAGGAATACAAGTAAAAAAAATGATACTTGATGACAACCCGTCATCAACAATAAATCGGTATATAAGTTATGTATTATTAATTTCAGTTCTCTATCATATTTACACATTCATTATGACTTTTATTGCACTGGTTCCTATCTATTCGTTTTCATTCATTCGGTATCAACTCTTTTATATAGTCCAGGACATTTACTTCTACACACAATAATGAGTTTTTTGTTAACCATCAAATTGTTATCAAATCAACTTTGACATTTGTTTAATGCATCAAATGGTGGTTACTACATTGTTAATTGCTTCTTTCCTTTGCATTCCGTAATTGGCTGACCCTATTTCCGTGAGCTTACTCTAGATATTGCTTACAAAAAGCTTTGAACACCTTCTGTTTCCGAAAATGACTTTATCATTCATAAGCAAATAGAAATTATGTAATACAGAGCAGGTGCTGTTATATTTAATACAGTTTTTGTCAAAAATCATTTGATAATCGTTGTACACCTCACATCTGGAAATAACATCACATTTCTGACTATTATCTGCTTGATCAACATTCAACACTACACGTTCATCTGAAATATGAGGGAGTATTAATATTGAAAATGATCATTTGTCAAGCAGGAAAATTTCCGCTTTTTTGCACAGAGTTTCCGTTTTTATTCTTTGACAACTTTTTTAATTTCATTTTCTTCCCATCGAAGCAGACTGTTCTTTGGCTATTAAAATAGATAGTATAAATAGGGAAAAATGGAATTGCTTTGTTCTGATATTCTCACCTCAGCAGCTGGCGTTAACCGTTAGGCAAACGAGGCTTTGTGCTATTTCCTATTTTATATGACCTTTGCCCTCATCGTATTCTCCACTCTTAGAAGTATAAGTAAAAATGATTTTTGCCTGTCGCTCTTTAATGATTCTAGAAGATAAAAACCAAGAAAAATGTCAAAAATCTAGACAAGAAATAATAACGAAATGTAAACGTAATATAAATATTCATTTAGTCTGGCTGCTGGATTTTAAGTTATACGTATAAAATATTTAATGAAAATAACTAATAATTGTTATTCCCCTGACTGACCTCAGCCAAGGAAAATCGATATTTTTGAGTCTTTCAATTTGTTGTTGGCATCAATTTCCTTGAGGAGCAAAAAAAAAAAAAAAAAAAGAAAATTCAGAAAAAGACAAAGGAAAAGATTAAGGGAAACAATGTTGTTGTTAAAAGAACTGTTGCCGATGCTGGTGATTTTGAAGAAAAGAAACTTAAAGAAAAAGGTTGGTGCTATACGATTAATGATGATGAAAGATTTAATCATTTTTTTTTAAAGAGCAGGAAAACAAAAGAAGTTAGTAATAAAGACACAATGGCTACCATGATGAAACTCGAGAAGTGTTAGATAAATTATTGGAACTAGTAACCCTATCTTTGTTGGTTTTGATAATCATTAACTTTCAATCGATTACCTTTCCAGCCTTCCCTGTGTATATGTTGTATTTTTTCTTTTTTATCTAGTATTCTACTGCGTCTTGAATACAATTTTTTTAGGATTTGGGTTTGGGGTTGGAACAAACCCTGGTCTCTATGATCTATGAACCATTCCAATGTCAATGGGAACGCATGTTTGCAATAACTCGCAGAAATTCAGGTATTATATTAAAAGAAAGAGCTGAAGAAAAGAGGTGTACATGAAGTTATTGAATAGGAGCGTGAATAAGAAACAAATGTGAACAGTGGGAGTTTTATACATAAAAAAAAGAGTCCAGTTTGAGAAAATGAAGGAAAAACATCTGATGAAATAGATAGAAATAAGTGTATTATTTGCAAGAATCAGTATGCATGCTTGGTAATAGTATAAGCGTAGTGGCATTCCTTAACGTTGAGCTTCATAAAAAAACCATCAATAAAATTGATTTGACATAGACGCTTTGGAAAAAGTGCAAAGAAGAGCCACAAATATGATCCCCAACATCAAACACCTGTCATATTCAGAGATGCCAAAAGAGATTTATCTAAAGACACTATCCAACAGATAAAGCCGTGCATATCTAGAAATTTACAGGATAACCTCAGGTCTACGCGCTATTTACTGTAAGTGCGGCATCTGTCCAAATAGAATCATGCTACGTCCATCTGTTCATCCTGAGATGACAGCAAAAGGCAACAAATTCAAACAGCTAAATGGGTTAGAAAGCACTCCTCGGACAGATTTGCTTCAGCGTAGAACAAGGGATCAGATACCTCGGTCTCTCCTCCAAGCATAAACATACTTCAATCAAATTTCCGAAAAGATCTTGGACTCTTAATGTTCAAGTATGAATTTCGAAGCAAATGATTTACAACCATAAGACTACATAGGTCGATTCTACTGACGTAAGACCGTCCTGCTCGAGATACATATAATAATAATAAAAAAGATTGAACTAACTTTTAGTTTATAAAAGAGAATATAATCAATTTATTTTAATATAATCATGAAAACTGTTCACGATGATGCTCGTAATACTGCTTCTTCGACTGCTTCTACGTGTAAAGAAAAGCACAGGAACAAATAAAAGGTAATGAAATACGATTTCTCAAGTAAGACCATGTTCCTCATGCGTTAAACATCTAGCTAAATATTAGCGTTGCGCTAGCAAATGGTTGATATTATCTGAACTAACCATACGTAATTGATATTGAAATTTGATTTTTCAAGAGAATCACAGAAAGAGTTTCATGTGTGCTGCAAAACGAACAATACCTCTAAGTCATTGTGGCCGTCTCACAAACGATTTTCTCACGATTTAGCGTTGAAATATTTCATTACGAATGTACTCGAGTAAATCATTGTTCTCTTAAATTAACGAATGGAGAAAAATCTGCGAAGCACACCTGTTCCAACTTTGTTCCATAACGCTTGTCTTTGATACTGCACAGCTGCCATGTTCACCAAGATAACATGATAATTTTCACATTCAAAATAATTTCGTCTCTTCAGAAAGAATGCTTGGGGAAAGTCGGGAAAATCGATTGTCTTTCGACTCTCCAGTTCATTTTTGATTCAATTTTCATTAATTTTTTTTTCATTTCATTTCAGTACTTCATGGTGAATCCACTGGAATATGAATCCTTTCAAGTCGAATCTTATCGAGTAGAGCACATTAAATCAAAATGAGTACCGAAATAAGCCTGATAAGGTGGGAAGAGTAACCCCTGTAGACTGTGCAAACCACTACAGTTTATTCACGAACACTAATGGTATATGCACGAAGTAGAATGAAGAATACAATATTGTCCTGATCCGTGAGATTCAAACAGATCATTCAATCAAAGCCAGAAGATCAATTCTGACTATAGTACATAAGGCGAAATAAATACATTCGATAAGGGTTTTATTGTTTCAGCAGATCACGGAGCTAAATTGAAAGAAAGAGAATAGCTGAATGAATATCTTGATCTCATCAAAGAACTGGAGAAAACATGAAAAATGAAGGTCCCAGTTGTGTCAATCGCTGTTTTAGTACTTGAAACGGTCGCAAAAATCCTAGCAAAAGGCTGGAGAAAGTTGCAAGGATCTAGGCCAACCAGACAACAGCACTACTGAGAATAGCGAGGATACCGAAGGAAATGTAAGGATATTGAGGAGACATTATGTTACTTGATCGAAGTATGACCATCGATTATTGAGGGGGTGAAAACTTGAAACATGCAATGAAAATTAACGTGAACTATGATATTGATAAAAAAAGTATTACTATATTCAGAAAGATGACAGAAAATATTACTGAATATTTGATATTTGTTGTCACTTGATTGCAAAGTCTAACAGTTTCAACTACTGGGAAACTTTAATTGTGAAAAGGGAATCTCATAGAAAACCCAAAGAATAGAGGGAAATACCCAAGAACTGAAGAATCTGTCGAAGAGTTGTCTATGCCTATATTCATTAGCAAACTATCCCGAAAAGCCCTGAAGTTAAAATTAGGAAATTGGGTATTTTTGGAAGAGTGCTGGAGTTCGAGTAAATGCCAACGTTGGACCAAAAAGCAGACTCATCTCTATTATTAGATTGACGCAATCATAATTTCACATCAATCTTCCCAGTCATTTAGCCATAACTTAAAAATGCTGAAATTTGGATGAAATTCAATTAGTTCCTCTGAGTTCAGCACAGGTAGGCACTCAGTGATGATCAAATGCACCACAGGAAGGGTATTCCTCCGAGTTTAGTTTGTGAAACATGAGTCTAAACTGTGTGTCAATGAATGTCACTTTCAACTGCTGTTTAAATACTGAATAATTACAGACCAAATACATCACATAAACGATGAATGGAAATTATGATGAAAGGGAAAACATAATGGCACTGATGATGATGTACGATTGGGAACTTTAAATAAATCAAAATATTAATTTAAAGCAATCTAAATACCATTTAAATAAAAATAACGGAGAGAAATAATACAATAGATTACATGAAGCTGAAAAAAAAAGCTAAAAATATGAGTGAAAGAAAAAAAACATTGGAAGTAACTAGATATTCAAATAGAGAATGTTTCTTTCTTTTTTCTACTTTCAAAAATAATTTCCAAGGGACACTGAGGTGAGCTATAAATGGGTCAGTTTATTGATCACATTTTGAGCAATGTTCTGATTCTATTTATGAAATCAGAGAACTCGCTCGACCGGGAAGGCAACGCTTCAGTTAAAAATGACGATTGTGATCGATAGAATCTTACCGGTTAAAGAGAGGCTGACAAAAGGACACATTCAAATAGTTTCAAAAATGGTTTCCAGAACGTTATTGTCGTCCTTCCACTGTGCCATATTATCATCAACTATTCACAGCATTTTTTTCCGAAGAAGATAGACCAGACTAATGAAATTCAAGTGTTGATTCGTACTTGTGCCAGCTCTTCATATATATGAATTAGAAATGGCACGTCTCAAATATAATTCAGTTTTATGTTTTTTGTGCGTCCTGTTATGATTACTTAAATCATAAATATAGACATCAATATGCCAATTTAAATCAAGTCCTCTTTCATAGAACGCATAACAAGAATGAAACCGCTGTCAGACCGTGAGAACCATGTTTACCTTGTGAGTTACTGTTCAATTTATCAACTTATATGTCGTTTTGTGGGTGTGATGGAAGGATAAGATACCTGTGTTTTTGTACTTGCCGATGTTCAAAACAAGAACATCGCTAAGACATTGAATCCTTAATCCATTTGCAAGCATTCACTCACCTGTAGGTCTGCCCACTTAACTCCTGTGTGTCAAGTGAGGCTTAACAAATATCTTCATATGATTTTATAGTTATATAAAAATCTGTGTTATTTTCTGATAGTTCTCATTAGGACGGTATTATTTTTTTTTTTTTTTTTTGATCGAAATCATTAGTTCTTAATCATGTGACCGTTTGGGGAATTTTAAAACAAAACTATCATAATAACGTGGCTCCCAAGCAGCATTGATCAAACACCACCTTCGCTCAAGCTATGATCCAAATATTTACCTTTATTTTGTTTTTCGTTTTTTCAAGGTCATTTCATGATGCATAGAGTTTGTTATTTCATATTAGGTATTATCATAATATATTTTACGTAGATTTTTTTTATTTAATCTTTTGAAGCAAAGTGCTTACTTACGTAAGTTAACCAGAATAAGGCATCAGTACATATAACAACGGATGTGACTCATTGATAATGTCTCTTCTGTTGAGTATTCACCAATGTTCACTCATGTGAATATAAGATCCGTTATGTCGGATTCAATCTCAGACTGCATGCCAACTAATTCATGATATCATCTTTAGGAATACTTGTTAGTCAGAAATAGTTCTTTACGATTTTTCACGGTATATTCAACCGAAAATTTGACAAACTTTTTAAAAATCACTAACCCTAGTTATCCACGTAACACTCCATCTCACTCCAATCAACATCTTGAATGTCTTCACACTAAATTGGCATTTTAGTAGTTAATAACACTGCACGGTCCATTCCATCAATATATCTTAGATACTTGTTATTTAGTATATGTTCAGTCTTTCAAACACACACACACACACACACACACATATCTATATATATATATATATATATATAGATAGATAGAGAGAGAGAGAGAGAGAGAGAGAGAGAGAGAGAGTGAGATGAGGAATATGTCTTTATTAGGCTACTGAGATTGATTGAATTGCCAGGCAATTGGCGATTCAAATCCCCATCAGAAAATAGCAAACTCTGCAAAAGTGTTTTCCTATGCCCTTTCCGTTTGAAAATATAAAATACTTTTTCGTTCAGTCAAGTCGAGCCGTTTCTTTAAAATGTGATTTCTGAATGTAAAATATCCATCCCAATATTATTTCAGTTTTGCTACAAGTGATAACCTTTAACTTTGCATTACACTAAACGATGATACGAAACAATAACTCTAGATTCCTTGTAAATATTTGAAGCTGAATTCACTGTGTCCGTAGAAAGATAGGATCAAATTTTAAAACAACTATTTACTGACTTTTGAAACACATTAAGTCTCCTTGTAAGAGCCAGAAGATGAGAAGAAAACAATGGTTGTACGGAATCAATTTTCTAAATTAATGAAATAAAGATACACCGACATTCCAGCAGTTTCAGAATTAAAGATCGTGATCTTATTATTTAATTAAAGACATTAAAAAAAATTTGGAAAATATGATCAAACCAAAGGGAAAATGAAAACAAATGAAACTGAAAGAAAAATTTCAAATGGAAAAAGGAACGATGATCAAAAGTCGGAATGTTGGTGAGGGAATTAAGCCAAGGGCAACAAGGTGAGCAGTACAGACGGTCTGAACGAAAATAGAAATGACAATTTGTCAGTTTTGGCGTTCAGGGCGAATAGGTTTCGGTAAATATTGATGGGAAAAATGACTAGTGTTGCGAGGAGGTGGCAGTATGAATACCCGTACTTGCTAAGTACTAATCTTATCTTAGTCTGACATAAGGACGAATAGGAGAACAGAGATAAGAACAGTTAACAAACTGAAAATATTAGACCACTTATTGGGATTGGACACCGATATTAAAATACCCCTCATTAATCGATTATTACAGCCATTTTAGGAATCGATAGATAGATAGATGGATAAATAGAAAAGAAGAAAGAAAGGAAAACAGATTGATAGATGGAGTTTAGTAGTCAATGGGATAGCTGCATACATCATAAGTGCTGTAAATTGTTTGAGGATGTGTATGTCATAACCAACCAGTGATATAAGATTCCAGAAATTCGGGATGTCATCTTGCAACCAAAAGACCGGCATTGATAGTCTGAAATGTGTGTTGGCTGGAATTGCAGAAAATTAATTTATAAATCCTTGGGTGCACCTTCTATATTCGTATGTAAAGGCATACACTAGAGTTGCAAAAAAAAAAGAAAAAAAAGAAACCAGATTATAAAATGCTCAATGGTTACTTATATGTTAGTTTGTGTAGAAAATATATATGCAGATTTTTATGTATTTTGGTTACGATCCGAAGGTTGTTCCATTTGACCACTTTTGTAAAAGAATTAGGAATTTTATAAATAACACAAAATTTCCTGGAAAATCGATTCATAGATTTGATTTTTGGCTCTGAATGCCGGATGATAAGATATTTATACACACACACGCACACACACACACACACACACACACACACACATATATATATATATATAGATATATATATGTATATATATATATGTATATATATATGTATATATATTCATATATATATATCTATAAAAAGAGAGAGAGAGAGAGGAGAGAGAGTGAAAGAGAAAGAGAAAGAGGAACAGAAAAAGGATTATAAACACAGAGACAATTTAGTTCCTCCCTGTCTCAATATATCTTTGGATGGTATGGTATTTGCCTTCTGTGGGTGTCCAAAACTCAGAGAAGTTAATGCTTCTAGTCTTTGTCTTTGGTTAACGTTTGATTTCGGAGAAGAAGAATATTTAACTCAGCAACATTATCAACAACTTTCATATTTAAATCACACTGTTAAAGCCCGTTTTAGTTCTTAAAATTTTAGGTTTGTCTCTTACATACTTGTAAATTTCAGAGTAATAATCACCGTGCATATTGATTCATTGAAGAGAGTCATATTTTGCAAGGTATTAAGTTTGCATTATTCATTGTAGCAAAACGCGTGTTGGCTCATAGAATAAAGGGGATTAATAGTTTTAGTGGAGATCAATTGTGGGGTCGGGCAGCTATTCACAGTTTCCCTTTTGGCGAGTTTAATTCGCTTGGCCAATAACCGTACAGCTTGATAGTAACTTTCTCTTATCTTTAGCTCTTCAAAAAAGGACACCGTATTGACAGAGGGAGCAGCAAAGTGTCAGTCTGGATAAAGGCTCTGGAACAGATACATCCCCTTGGTAACAACCGGCTGATGAGGGTAGGTAAAAGGAGAAGATGATGAAGTATGGTCATGTGCTCGTTTTATTAAAGGCTAGGCTGTTATATGGACCTTATAGTCTGAAGTCACCCACTCCAGTTATCTTTCCCCTCTTTTAGAAACTGAGCAACTTTTCTTGACTATTAAATTTCATAATTTCCATATGATTTGCCAGGTTACTTCCTTCTATACTATGTCGATGTATTAGGACTAAGTCCTCTAAAAGAAAATGCCAGATCCTCTCGGGCCATCTTCCCCTTCTCAAATTCTTTGACAACGAAGAGAAATTTGAGAGCGTGTCTTCAAAGACAGACCTGGATGATTGATCAAATAAATTATGAAAGAATTTTTACATTATCCGAACATTTACTTCACTTTTTATGTAAAAGAAATTAAAATTTTCAATTAGTATACTTTATTTCCACATCGTACAATTTTGATAGCTACATATTAAGAAAAAATCTGAAAAAAAACCTCTTGAATAACTCAATAGTTTGAAGAGCCTGTTTGACATAGTATGGAATAAACGTAGGCCTAAGGACAAAATAAGGCATTCCAAGAGTTTTGCCGGCTTTTGATCGATTTTTGCGGACCTGCCATAGTCCTATCAAATCCTGCACACAGAACAAATATGGAGTGTTAATTGTCCAAAATGAAATAAAAATGCATTTGTGTACATTGCAGACAACTATATATATATATATATATATATATATATATATATATATATATATATATATATATATATATATATATATATACACATATGCATATACACTTATACATGGACACGCTCATGCACGCATGCACACACACACACACACACACACACACACACACATACACATATCAGTACTAACGCACCCCCCCGATCATATCAGCGGAGAAAATGAACTTAATCTTTACCATTATTTACTTACAAAACACCAGTCTTCAGATGGCTGTAAGGATAGAAATGACCAGATAAAGTGATGTGTCCCAGAAAGTTATCCTATATTCTCATTCTACACACATATATATATATATATATATATATATATATATATGTATATATATATATATATATATATATATATATATATATATATATATATATACATTGCTTATATGAATTCCCTATATATTTAGTATATCTCGGCTGATCTTTGTTTGACTCATGATTGACTGCATTTTACCCAATCGTATTTTGTAGTACAAGCTGTTAACTTCAAAATGTATTCTGCAAAGTGTATAAAAATTGAATCTATGTGGAATTACGCAAAGAAACGCTGATTGCTCCTGAAATGCACTTTTTTCCCTTGTAACTCAACTTGGGTAAAACTTAATTTTGGACTATCATGAAAAAGATCAAGGATCTGAAACAAATGGAATCAAGACTAGATACGAACAGGTCTTCAGCTTTTTTTCTATCTGTTGAGAATAAAGAGACTTCTCCATCAGGAATTTCGTGAATCAGGACAGATTATTACCGTTGAGCAATTACCTTGATTCACTGCTGCATTAGAATGGAAGAGACATAATTATTTAGCACGGATGTCTACCAATATTATGTAACCTAAGAGCTGCTGTCTCCCCGTTACAAATACGACTCAGCAAATCATCATTCATCTGCGATTGAAAGTTTTTCTAATTGTAGCAGATTTCTCAGATCTTTCTCCTTATGTTTATTATTTGTTTATCTCTATGCAACAATTATCGTCTGATTCAAATTATTTCAAGGTACCGAACATTTCCTCGAACAATCCGCTTAATAATACTTTATGAATGAATGGAAAATCTTGAAAGAGCGAAAATTCACGTAAAGGCAGATATGACTTGGTCCCAATTTCACTCAGAAAGATCAAAACCCGCCAATACCTTCTACACCCATGTCCTATCTTCAAAGATCTGCAGGAGAGAATGTGGCAAGGATAGCTCAAACATGTCAGATTTATGCTCGTTCAGTCACAGAGTTGCAATCAGGAAAAGGAGAAAACGCATGGTTGTCAGAGTTGAAGTATTTATTTTCTTGATGTACATACAGGTTTATATTGAGTATTCTCTACAATGGGATCGTTCACTAGTTTTTTTTAGATTCTATTGTTCAGCAAACAGCATGTCAGCAGGGATTTGTTTCAAAGTCCCGGGCATTGACGCCCTATGCCTTAACGGTCGATTTGGCGACTCCGACCGCCATATCTGCGATTTTGGCAATTCTCCATTTATTCTCCAAAACTTGAAACATTAATGGAGAAAAAAGGTTTTTACTGCGATCAATCAGAATTCGACGAATGTACTTCTCTATTAATGTTGCCATATGGAATGTACTTTCCTTAATGACAGCATATGAACATCTTTCTGAATATCAAAGGGTGTAAAATTACCACATTTATCTGCAATCATTATTCTACACTGAAATACCCCTCTGTACACTTATAGAGCCTTCAGCCGAAGAAGTCCGGTGATTTTGAATTTTGAAAGTTGAATTTCTGATGTGGGTGATTTTTGACTTAGGTTGTGAACGTAAATTCTATATACTTGTAAAATGGTATCATACAGGGAAGGGACTTGCTTCCATTATTGAAAAGGGATTATATATATATATATATATATATATATATATATATATATATATATATATATATATATATATATATATATATATATATATATATATATATATTCACGTACTTATGTATGCATCAGAGTGTATAAATTTTACTACTATTTTGTTTGGTAAATTTTGGAGTAAGAAATTTCGTTTTTCAACATTTGGATAGAAACATCACGAACGTTTATTTCTATTTTTTTTTAAACGTTTACGCTTTTCTCCCTCCAAATGAATATTAGTAACCAGATTGACATTACATTTTTCTATTATTCGATGTGCTCGCTTTTTTTTTCTCTTTCAAAGAATGACTCTTCTTTAATCTAAACTTGAAGTAAACAGGTATTTTTTCATCCAGGAACAAAGGACAACAATTAATTTCATGGTTTTCCTCAATTTGCTAGAATTTTCATGTATAATTTTTTTTATCGACAATATGAGAAAAAAGAGTAAAATCTATACAATGGAACCGATTACCTTATTAATTGACTCTTTTCGAATATCATTTTTAATGGAAAAGCCCAAATATCAGCAAATTGCGGTGGTTGGATGATCATTCGAAGCTCCAGGGAAGGAGTCAATGTAAACAAGCTTATTGCAACCAAAAATGGTTATAAGAAATAAACAAAATAATTGAAATAATCTTTATTTTTGAAGCTAAAAAGTTCTTTTGAACGTAGTCTTACGATTTAATAATAAATAATTGGAGCAAAATACCGCCTCGACTGATTGATTTTTGTTGACTGCTTTCTTATTGAGACGTTATTCAGATGTAGTTTCACCTCATTTATAACGTGTTTAGGTCTGGGCCCCAAATACATTTGTGGGGCTTTTCGGTCCACTGTAATACACAACGCACACATATATATGTGTATGTCTGTGCGTGTGTGTGTATATATCACAGTGGTCCAAAATTGTTTGGTTCATGGAAAATGATCTCAACAAGACGTATTTGTCACTTTTGAATGAAAAATAAACAGTTAAAAGTTAAAATAATTTTCTTGAAAGTCTATTCATTGATTTCATTTTTGGATCCACAAACATGATAAAATAGAAATTGCATTTACTATTTACATAAAAAGGGAATATAAACATAAAAGCAAGTTAGATTTCATCGATTCACCTAGCTTTTAGGGCTAGCTTTGAATGGTATTTGGTAGTTACGTCTAATGGGCTCCTACAACTTGTTGGGGAAGGAGCATCTGGGTTTTTTTTCTGTCGGTAAATGTTGCATTGTATCATTTGATTGCAGAAATGCCTCGCACAGCAACTTCAATGACAACTTTCATCTTCAAGGCACACTCTCTAAACTCCTTGTTGTTGTTGTTGTCCGACCAATCCTTTGGACATCTTCGAAAGAACTGGTGTCCCCTTTCCATGTCCATGATTTCAGGCTACCAAAGAAGATTAAGGTCCTCTTTGTGACGAATGATGTCACGTCATCATCCATGAAATCACATGGTACATTGAAAGCTTTTCTCTTTTTTATTTAGATACCTTTTCTTAAACATTGCTTCCTTCTCTATTTCAGTACGCTTCTCTAGCAAGAAATGGGCATTTTATTAAAGCCAGTGATGCGGCAAAGATTTATGTTTTCTCGCTGCATACCCAACAATTATCGATCTTCGTCATTAATAATTGTAATCATGTCAGAAAATTAGGACAGAAATAAAAAGTGTTCAAACAATTAAAAACAACGATGATTTATAATACTTTATTTGAAAAAATAATTAAAAACAGAAAAATGTATCGAGTACTGTAACAACCAGAATGTAAACCAAACGATTGGAATAAGAAATAGCTCTATGGGTAATGATTTGAATTCTATGCGCTGTTTAAAATTCAATATCTTAATAGACAAATCTGGTAGGGCACCCTTTCGTTAGGAGGATATATGTTCAAGTCCCACTTTAGGCTTAAACAGCGGGTAATTTTTCCCTGCAAAGAGTTGCCATAAAGAGTAACTGATAGAATTTATATAAAGATGAAAGTAGTCAAAACATTTTTTAAAAGAATGAAATAACATTTAAAATTTTGTTTTTACTGATCAGTTTCACGCTATTCCAATAATAAAAAATGATTTCATCTTATCTTTCAATGCAACGAAGGTGTAGCGTCATGTGAAGTGTCTCATTGCGATTATTAAGAAAAAAATCTGTTCATGTGTAGGATCTATGGATTAGGGAGGTGAGCGGTCCAGTGAATGTTAAATTGGTTCCAGGAGAGATGATGATGGAAATTAATGTTGATAAAATGACTATACTAGTTAGAGTACTGGTCTCAGGGTTCTAGTCTAGTTGTACAATCTTAGGATGAGGAGGGGTGTGGAAGTGAACTTTTGTTAAGATGGAAAAGAGGGGATAGTATTATAGAATGTAAAATAAGATTAATGAGTGAATAAGATCTCGATATTTTAAATAAAAACAAGGATAGGAAAATTGTTTTCAAGTTGAGATATCTTAAATTAATCCGATAAAATCTATTTGTTATGTAAGTAAAAAGGTAATTAGTTGAAATGTCAATGATTTGAAAAGGGATCTCTTCATGCATCACTGTTAACGCTTTTTTTTCGATTTCTAAGGAGCTTTCATATTCAATTTTTTCTGTAAAACATTTTTGTTTGATGTGTGCAGCATAGAAATATGAATTGTAATATTATTCAGCAAGGCTTGTGGATTCTATCGTCCAAGTCACCAATCATAGGTTTGGTAGTTAATGGATCCTGTATCGTGGTGTTGGAGCGATTGTAGTAGTTTTTTCGTAGCAGGGAGATCGTAGTAATCGTAGAGGACAAAAAAAAAACAAAAACAAAACAGCCCAACATAGTAGGCATGTTGAATAAATACAAATTTTGATATGTTGACAAACAAGTGGAACGTAAATTTAATGAGTTTACAAAAATAAAGATGTAAATAAACGCTCCTAAATAAATAAGAAGTTGTGCTACAGTCTTAGTAGCTGTGAGTTAATGAAGTCGATATGACTGATGTGCTTTGAATACATATAAGACTTGGTACTTCGAAAACCAAACGATAATTATAAGGACAGAGTTATCAATCGTATGCATTCTTGCGAAGTTTTAAAAAGCGATATGCTACAACTGTATCCATGATGGCTGAGAACTAAAAACTGGGGCTTGAAATGAGCAAAGATACACGTGAATTCATTCCCCAAAACGCACCATAGGAAAATTATTTGAATCACAGAAACCACATGGAGGCTTCCTGAATTAAGAAGAATAAGAAGATAGAAAATCCATTGCTATCTTTTTCATGCACAGTGGCAATGTGAATGCATGTAAGTTCTAGAAATTAGCACATGTAATTTTGTGGCTGAGTGTATAAGAGAGTTCTCAACATCTGTGAAATGGAAGCAGCAACGTTTAGAACAGTGATTAGCCACGGTGAAAAACACTGATGTATGTGCCGACCGGGAAGTTGGGCGAATGAAAAATACTGGAAAGAAGGAAAGGGAAAGAGACAGAAAGTGAATGGCTGAAAAACAGGGCTTTAAATGATTTAGGGTGCATGTGAGTTCAGATCTTTTTATGGACAGTAGAAGAAGGGAGTGGCTACATTTGAGGTTTCGTATTTAAAGCTAATTCTCTTTTATCTTTGTATTTATTTTTAAGTAAAAGCAAACTAGTCATTCGAATCAGAATATATTCATGGATGATTAACGAAAATATATTATAATTTTACGTTTCATATTGTCATCCATTTCACATTGTTATTGTTCACAATCCTTTTTTTAATATATCACAATCCTGCAAATCGTATTGCTATGGAATTTTATTAATTAATATATTATTAATTCATTTATAGTCATTATGATGCAAATAGGGTGTTTAATGAGTGTACCTGATGGAAACAGAAAAAGGAAGTTATCTTGAATGACTTGAAACTGAGCAATATGGAAAATATATAAAAATCTACATGTTTTCGCTCTATTTAAAAATATTGAGCACCATTACCATGGATAAAACAATCTCTAAAAACAGTAACATACGGACACATACGCACACATGCACACACACGCTCTCTCTCTCTCTCTCTCTCTCTCTCACACACACACACACACACACATATATATATACATATATATATATGTGTGTGTGTGTGTGTGTGTGTGCTTGTGTAGCTGTATGTGTGTGTGCCTGCATATATCACTCATCATCTATCTATGAATATTTATATCGCTTCAAGTTTATATCGATGAATTTCACTGTTCATATCAGTTTACATTCACTTAAATGTGGGTCCTTATTTTCTATTACTGTTCATATTTCAACATCTCTATCATTCTGTACATAACTATCTACCCATAGGCATATTTTTCTATATTACGTATTACATTACCGTCTATTCATCTCTGTATATTTACAATCAATTCCTGTCCATATCCATTCCTTTTCATCAACCCTTCTCACTGTTTATCTTTTGCCCATTCATTCTATCTTCATCCCAAATGGACAAAATTCTCAATTCCAATTTGCTGTCGACTCATTTAATCCATTCCGGATTTCTCTCACTATTTGGTTTGTTTATTTTTTCTATTCATTTCGACGTCGCTTTGGATTTTTTTCCTTTCTAATCTCGAGAGGAATCCATTTATTGCAGCATTTTTAATTCATGTGGACACATTTTATGTCAAAATCTATTCATACAAGTTGGACACATTCATACATTACGGATATCAGTGAGGGGGAAATGAAAACATATTCTTGTGTCTCTGTGAGTCTATTTGTCTCTGAGTATATTTATTTCTATTCACATCCACACATGTGTGTATGTGCGCATGAACGTGTGTGTGTGTGTGTGTGTGTGTGTGAATACGCTTTCCTTTGGAAAATGAAACGATGGCACAGAACATGCGTGGATGGAGTTATGGAGGCAGGCGCACTTGCATGGCTGCTTGTGATGGATGTGAATGTGTTTCTGTTTTATAATGCATCACATGCAAGCTAAATCTATGTCAATGGAAATAATGACAATAATAATGATAATCGTGATGATAGTGATAATGATTAGACTAAGGTCAGTATTTTGTTGTTGTTGTTGTTGTTGATGTCTATGCCTTCATTACTTTGAATATAGACGGCTCATTTCGTCTACTTATGGATTCCATGTTTTGATTTTTTTTATCCAAGCCATGAATATATCTACTGAAGTATATTCCAAACTGGCAATTCCAGTTACATTCAAAATTACAATATTATTTGGGATCGATCGATCAATCGATATAAACAGACATACAGACGGATTATTGACATAAAGAGGCTTGTAGAAAATATTTTACAACCCGACTGAAGAATTCATCCTGAAATTTCACATGTATATGCATTCTCATTCACATTCAAAATAAAAAGAATGTAAAGGAACAGAGAGTAAAAGAATGAGGGGAAATGAGTATTGTTGTTATCATATGAAGTGTCAGAAAGAGGGTATCAAGTGATGCCTAGTGGTATGTTATTTTCAAAAACGTGTTGCCATTATGTTAACAATATCGGAAGTTACCCATCAAGTGCACAGTGGTATAGTCGGATATATATATATATATATATATATATATATATATATATATATATATATATATATATATATATATATATATATATAGAGAGAGAGAGAGAGAGAGAGAGAGAGAGAGAGATTACTTGCCAGTCTACTTACTAAGCAATCAACTACTGAGGTGCCCTCCATAGTAGAGCCAGTACTTTCTGAATTAATTGAGTTCGTCATGTCATCTCACTTTTTGTCGGTCATAATTTTGCATATGATATGTGGGGATTCAAGTTGTGAGTTGTGATGTTAAGTGCTTGTGTGACATTCTTATAACATGCCCTGCCCATTTTCATTTGAATTTTCTAATGGATCTTATAATATCCTGGACTCCTGTCTTTTCTATAATATGCTGTGCAGCATGTAGAGCATGATTTTCATGAAATCATGTGAAGGATAACTTTCTCGTTTGTTTCATTAAGTTCGTGTAACATTATTTGAAGATCATGGAGGTTTTCAGCAAAGAGGATGATGTCATCAGCAAATATACGCTTACTTAGGTATTTGCTGTTTATTCTTATTTCTTTGTGTTCCTAGTCTAGTTTTTGGAATATTATGTCAGTATATGTTATCGTACTCTGACATATACGGGTTTTACACCTTATTCAGCGAGCAAATTATTCACTTTTCAATTTCCTGGGATATAGAGAAAACTAGTTTTAAGAAGACCAAGGAGGAAAAAAATGAGTGTACAGAGAAGGTAAGTAAGTAAGGAGGGTGAAGAGGAATAAAAAAAAGTATTTTACTTGATTGTAATTTTTTTGTTCGGTTCTATCAAATAACACTAGTAAAACTTTTGGGGCGTTCAGTACATCCTCGGAAACGAGAAATGAAAAACGATAGCAAATGATATCACAGATTAATCAAAGAGAAAAGAAAACAGGATTTGAACAAACTCGATTTGTATTATAGGCTAGAAAGAGAAAAAAAGGAAAATCTGATTAAAAAAAATTATTCTTCCCTTTCATTCAAGATTGCTGATTGAATAAATTAGTAAAAATGGCTATTCAATGTAAAAATAAAGCAATAAACGAATTATGAAGGAGAGAAGATTTTCAAAAATACCCAAATTCCTGAAAATAGTAGATAACGTTATTGGTAGGTAGTTTGGAATAGAACAGGTAATATATCAAGGAATTATAACAATAACACTTGTCTTCTATTGAAAATTAATGGAGAAAAGGAATTCGTCAAGAATTGCTAGAAATTTCCATCATTACAGATCTTCAGGCATTTTTAAAATGCCTGAAATTGACACACTTCTCTTCGTCTTCTTACAGATTGATGAATCATTGATATCCCTATTTAGCAGTAATTTTTCATAACTTTCACACATATACGTGTGCTCACACACTGGCTAAGATAAACATTTATATTGTATGAATATTTATATATCTAAATGTAATCAGAATTCGTATATCGTTTTTGTTCTTTCTCACCCCACAAAAAACATACGCGCACACACATTTGCATGCACACACATATATGAACACACGCACCCACACACACTTTTATATATATATATATATATATATATTCTTCGTTTTGATGAAATTCAGGGATATCCTCTGAATTCTCGAAATAAAATCAGTAACAAGGTTCAAAACCAAATGTTTTCACCCATTATATTATTATATTTGCGAAATATCAGTGCATAACTTCTCATGGTTGTTTTTTTCAAAGTCACATTCTTTATTCAAGTCAGCTGTCAAAACAGTTAACAGAAGAAATGAAATAGCCAAATAGATAGATGGATGAACAAATATATATAGACATACACAGTTTGATAGATAAATCGATACACTGGCAGATTTGAATATAATGAGATAAAATTAGACGTGAAAGATGATTATTTTAATGAACAAGATCGATTGATAAAAATATAAATAGGATTATATCGGATATTTTAATCATAAAATTGTAAGAACATATCTATATTTCTGAAGAAAAATTTTGTTTTGCAATGATATCAATAGAATATATATAAATTTTACACATTATAGTTCAGACTGGCATGAAATATTTTTTTTTTGAGAATAAGCTGAAATTGAACCCAATACTAAAGAAATGATCGCATTGACCCGATTAATGAAACTTTGACTAAAAATGGTACCCTGATGAATATTCCTTATCTTAGGTTAATCTATGATAAGTTCACCAGGACCAACCACACTAATACCTGTCTGCAAGATTAATCTGCAGTTGTGCTCTATATGAAAACAGTGTAGTTGATTTATTTTACCTTGACATATCGGTGGGGATGAAATAAATGTAACAGATTCATATTTCAAACCTACATCTACACGGATAAGAACATCTCCCCTCCATCCCTTACTAAACAACCACAAAACACAGAAATATCCCCATTTCTCTCCCCAGCATCAAAATATGACATTCTGTGAATTGCTGCAAATCTCTTCAGAGCAAGAGATGACTGACCGCTGTCGAAATGCATCGAAACGTGCCCAAAGAATAATTAAAAAAATGAAATATAACACCTGTCCCTCGAGATTCTTTCTTAACTTCCTAATTGTCTCTTTTATTAATACACATACACATACACACACACACACACACACACACACACACACATATATATATATATATATATATATATATATATATATATATATATGTGTGTGTGTGTGTGTGTGTGTGTGTGTGTGTGTGTGTGTGTGTGTGTGTGTGTGTGTGTGTGTGTGTGTGTGTGTGTGTGTGTGTGTGTAAGAAAAAAGATTTCCAGTAAAATAACACTTTCGAACCCCCGGCCATATTTTTGGCACAGCCTCTAGATTTTCAAACATTGAAAAAATTTCAAATAAAGTATACTTTTCGACACATATTGAATTGTAGAATTACATGAAGATATGTGGACTGATACACTTAAAACACACACTCATAACTGACTCAACACCAAACTCAACAACCCTAAACTATCCGAAGTCTGGCCCTATGATTCTCTCATTTCCAAACATTATTTGCTTACCAACTCATTATACTCATACCTGCATCTGATAATACTCGACTACCCAGACCATATACATACACCCAGGCACCTTCCAATAGACATATACTGATACTTTCCACAACAATCCTACTTATATGTTCTAGATCCTACCTAAATATTATCGATATTACAAACTACTTACTTTATACATACCCAACTCTTCTCAAATGTATATCAAACGTTCCTCTAACTATAGGCACATATGTATTTTCTATTTTTCATGTTCTACTTAAAGCTATTTGACTTATCAGAATATTTACTTTAACCATTGAGGATACAGAACCTGCATTTTCCAACTGATACTCGATTGCATATAACAAAGGCTAGCTATAATCTATATACCACCACCTTGATTACTACTAGGGATAACATCGGCCCTGTAGCCCAACATCGGAATACCCCTGGATAATTTCCAATACTCACCCCCAATTATCACCAAACGGACACACAGACATACCATTAACACACTTTCAGTTTTCCCCTCTCTCTGATTTCCATCAAGCAAGATTATGAATGCAACTATGAGTAATTTAACATATGAATATATGAACATTTGTCTGAGTACTCAACTAGATTAACAATGAATAATTACCAAGTTCCTCAATATCCATGGCAATCGATTCTTAAGAATGTCCACACCCTTTAGGTAGTACCACCACTGATATATCCATAAATCGAAGGATAAATCTAACCGAACCACCACAGATTCCTTCACACTCATAGAACAGTCTGAACTCCTACTATGGCCTCACACGAGCCCTCATTTTTGTCCTGTTTTATTTTTCCAAACAAAACATCTGATGGTCAATTCGTTCTCTACGGACCCTCAACCTTCTAACCATTAAAAACTACTCACAAGCAATTGGAGATGAGAAACCTTCCCGTCACGTGGATGGCATTTTAATCAATTAATTAATTTAGGAATTGATTGATCAACAAATAAAGTTTCCATATACTTTTACCCCTGAGTTTATCTCACAGACACAGACACAGACATACGCTCATACATACACACACACACTCACACACACGTATATATATAGACACACACACACACACACACACACACACACACACACATATATATATATATATATATATATATATATATATATATATATATATATATATATATATATATATATATGATTCAGTGTCCAGCTGTGTACCTCGACGGTTGATTGCACTAGGTTTTGTGTTGTCAAACATAAAAAGGGATGATATAGAATACTCACCGAAATGTTGAAACTTCACTGATTGCAAGTGAATGTACCTCTCTCTTTTGTTCTATCCTCTGGTTATTTTCTTTGAAACAAAAGATAATATTGAAGATCGTAGGCACTAGAAATTAAGTGGATGACTCATCATCAAGTCTCTGTATTCTAATTGTTCATGGTTGACCGCTTGGCAAATTTCACAAATGCTCCATTTAGCATTGTTACTACTACAATCTTATCATTTGTCAATATGCTAGTGAAAGGTTAAAAATTCTACAGGTAATTCCATCAGTATAAGGCTGGTAAATTTCTCAATATTAGAAATGTGTGTTAAATTACAAACAATCACTGCATTAGAAAGAGGAAAGATATTGGTTCTAAAGAAGGAGTCTGGACAAGGAAATGTCGGCCATTTTAATTGATACACCGTGTTCATATTCTATTGGCACATTCAGCATTTTGGGTTGTATGGGAACGTATGTATATATATGTATATATATATATATATATATATATATATATATATATATATATATATGTGTGTGTGTGTGTGTGTGTGTGTGTGTGTGTGTGTGTGTGTGTGTGTGTGTGTACCTGGGCAATTTTACACCGAGGAAGCCATTGTCACGTTCTTTTATCGATAAGAATTTGTTAAAAATATCAACAAAAAAAATTCACCTTATCTCGACAACCTCCAAGGTTATATTTTGAGTGCTAGTCATCGTATTCATTTGCAATTGATAACTGAAAAAATGGAATATTTTTACTTTTCTCCGGCTAAAGTTTGTAGAGATTAAACAACTGGCTTTGAACGTTTTTAAGTTTTATAAGAGATGATGCCTCTCTGGAATGTTCAGTTTAGTTATTTCATGTTCCCATTTTATTATCATCAATATTACTGTTAAGTGGGGCTATTAGACAATCGTTAATTATTCTAATGATTTGTTTCTACGCTGATGCTATTTGATTTTTTTTATTTGAAGTTATTTAACTTCTGCCGACTCAAAAATAAAAACCACCAAGATTCATGAATGATAATTCACCTAACTGTATTTCTTTTAACATCATCGAGTTTCTGCAACTCCTAATTTGAGAATCACTGCGATAAATATTGGGACAGAGCTCATGTTGTTCAATCCACTGGTCGTCCTAGTTGAGGGAAGGGTGAGATGTAATTCTAAATTGCTCCAAACTATACCCTAGGATATCGTATAAATATTTGCCCACTTTGAACGATTCCAAAAACATTATGCAAAAAAAAAAAAATCGCACTAAATGTTGGAGGCGACACAAACGCCCAACTCCCTGCTTGGGCATGTCCAGTTACTGGCTAAATCTGTGCCTTTGGAACGACTGGTTCCTCAATAACCACACGGACTCAAAACTTTAATGCTCTGCTCAATAAACCTAATACTTTTTTGGAATGTCCCAGACTGGAAACCATAATATTTGATGTTTTAGAAGAGACCATTGAGGAGTTGATTCCCATAGAACCCACACATCCCTGAATGAAAACAGAGGTACAATTCTATTGCAGTTTGTAAGTTGAGAGAAAAGAAGAAAAAAAAAAGCAAAAACAAACGAACATGTGGCTATTGGGGATTTTTTTTTCATCAACCTTCTGTTGTAAAAATTATAAAACGAGTGAAATAGTACAAGTATATTAATTAGTTATGAATGTATAAATATTGAAAATTGACTAATATATATATATATATATATATATATATATATATATATAAAGAGAGAGGGAGAGAGAGAGAGAGAATGGGAGTGAGATAGATCTAGTCTTTGATCAACACTGCCGAATTAGTGTAACTGTTTCATCTTCGTAAAAAGTGATGATTCAAATAAGAGGAAATTTACACATAGTATCGTAACATCGAAGTATAGAAAACATTAAAAAAGAAAACTAGAAAAAAATTACATATTATAATTTTGGAAATAGGTGACCAACACGACACAAGTAAATTGAAAAGCTTTTCCAATGTGTTTATTTTTTTAAATACGTGACTGTAGTGAGGATGCAGTGGTTGTATAGTCTTCTTTCCTGGACTAATGGTGTTTTTTTGTTCTTGAAAGTTGAGTTTACTCAGCCAAGGCATGCCAACTTGGAATGATTCTTAGCTTGATTTTTTATTCTTCTGGGGCTTTTATGAAGATTCGCTGTCTTAGTTAGATGTAGTGGTCCATTTTCTGTAGGTCTGCATTTTAAATATTACATAATTCATTCAGTTAATCTTGCATCAAGTGGAGATCGTGAAGGTTCTCTGCAAAATGGATGATCTCTTAAAATCTCAGTTTACTTAAGTATTCGCCGTTTATTCTGATTCCTTTATTCCCCCAGCGTAGTTTTCGAAAGTTTATCTCGTGGCAGGCCCTGAAGAATTTTGACGAGCTGGTATCACCTTTTTCTAACCGTTTTTAGAGCTGGAAGTGCTCGGAGTAATCATGCAGCTTGATAAAAGGGCTGCTCTGACGGTATATATGTTGAGTTGAGAGTTTTCTTGAAAGCAATAAATGCTAGACCAAGTTGCATTTCATTCTGCTGCTTTCGCTTTTAGTTTATCAATCGAATTAGGATGGTCCATGGTCAAGTAACCTTCCCTAAAGCCAGTTTATTCCTGTGGTTGATTTTCATCTCGCATTTTGGTGATTCGGTTTGTAATGATGGAGAGTTTACGGATGCAGTTTTGTACACTTTCTTGTCTTTAGTTGACGATTTCTTTTAGGTTTTCCCTTTTCTATTCAATGGCATTATGATAGCAGTGTTCCAATCCTCTACGATTTTACTCTGTTTTAGGCATAAGTTGAGTAAAATGGCTAGTTTCCTTACGACATTCTTATCAGCATTTTGGGGTAAATCGATGGTGATGTTATCTGGTTCGGGGGGTCGTTTCTTTTTTTGTTTGATTGCCTGTTTCACTACACATTGTGTAACTTCTGGAAAGTCACCGAACTGTTTGTTCACGTCTTCCACAATATGTTCGTTGTTTGTGCTCCTTGTTTAGAGGAGCAGTAAAGCTTTTGGAAGAATTATTAGGAACCTTTGATAATTAAATGTTTGTTGTTCTCCATTTTCCTCGATTATACTTGTTATTTTTCCATCTTGTATTGAAAGTTTGGTTTATTGCTTTGGAATTACGATTTTCTTCGAGAATAGTTTCGATTATTTCTGTCGTGTAACATTTGTGTTATTTTTGTTTCTAGATAAAAGTATCACTTACTCCACTCTCAAAACTATTGACTCTTCAACTGGGAAAATCACTTTTATTTTCACTTACAAAATAGGTTCATAGGATTTCATGTATATTTATGACTTTTTCATGGGTATTGACAAGTATATATATCACTGCACGTGTGTATGTATGTGTCAAGAAATTATTGACAGAAGCATCACCTAATGGGCTGAAGTGACATTTTCCACATAAATATTTTTTTTGCCTTGAGAAATGTTGGCTACATTCGGCTTGTGCACACTTTTTCGCAGAGTCAAATTGAATTTTTACTCAAATAAAAGTTGTTCATAACAATCGATTGGAGTTACCTGCCAGCTGTTGTATTCTTTCAAATGATGACCTAATATCTTCACATTTTGTTAAACTTTTCCGCAAACATGACAAGTGTGCCCCCCCCACCTCCATGGCATAAAACTACGGATCTCCATCTTCTGCAAATGACCATTGTGGTATCGTACACAATGCTATGGAAGCATTGGGGAAATTATCAACTTCATTTATTCGTAAAAATATTGCAAAATGTTATTCGGATATGAATGTATGACTTTAACTCCTTTGTGTTAGCTGCTGTTATGTGGAAACGAAAATAGAAATTGAATGATTGTTACAAATACACATTTAGAGAGTCGTAGTGATCCACTTAAATCTCGAAATACATCTAGTTTTTCTATGGAATATTTACTTTGAAACGGATGGAAGGTTGAGTATATCCCGGTTAGAACACATAAAAAATCTTCAACTATAACAACAGAGTAAGGAAAATTATGAATTATTGATATTTCATGAAATTATTCGTGAGGTCCAAAATGTCGAAACGCACACAGAATTGATGGAAACTCTTTTCGATACGAAAATACCAATATTAACCTAACGCAAAATTGACCATTGGAGGTCAAAAAGGGTCAGCAAGTCTTATCCTATGTTCCTTCCGGGGTCATGATATCTTTTTACATAATATGGGGCGCAGTCGTCTTGATTATATTCGAAAATACTGAAATTGACCTTTTTTCATAATACTGAAATTGACCTGACTCAATTGAACTTTAGAGGTCACAAAAGGTCAGCGACACCTATACTATGTTCATCTTTTGGTCGAGTGACCCGTTGTACACAAATTTTAAGCCAGTACTGTACAGCCGTCTTTGAATTTGAAAATGCCAATATTGACTTGACCTTTTTTCACCTTTAAAGATCACAAAAAGTCAGCACACACTAACCTTTGTTTATCTGGGGACGAATCACCACTGAGCATACATTTGCAGCCCGAAGTGTGCGACCGTTTCAGAATTGATTATGAATTTAGTCAGAAAACAAGAAAAAGACACTCATTATATTACATATAAAAATGGTTTTATATGACATTTTTGTATCTTTCTACTCAACATTAATATCAAGATGCATCAATACCTTTATATATTAAGTGGGTTCGAATCCTGGTCTTGGCTAAACAGTGATTCCCTTCGCTACGGGGATATGTGTTCAAATCCAACATGAAGCTCATTCTTTATTTTTCGAACGCTGATGTTGACCCAAAGTCAGAAGTTAATCATACATGATCAAAAAGCAGCGAATAAAATAAAAAATGAATGTAAAAGGTAGTCAACATTCTATGAATAATAATGATTTATATTAGATATTCATATCAAATATTGTAACTACCAGAATGCAAACAATCACGGCTACGTTCGGAATGAAGGATAATTTTAGGGGTCTAAATTTTTGCCAAAATGTTGAACACAAAATCACACGTAGTTGTTTTAAAAACCCCAACCTCTAACAAGCAAAGAATTAGCGCCCAAAGGGAGTTCTATGGCGCCAGAATATACATCTAGTCTGTTTTCAAATTCGATTTCTTAGCAACTACTCCATGAGGGAAAATAAAGAGGTTTTCGGATTTCAACCGGAAGTTGTACTGTGAATTTAAAGATTAGGCAATAATTTCCCTGTCCTTGATGAACTGTTTTGTTCTTGTCAAAAAGATTGATGAAAGTTAGAAGTAGTTCCTTCAGAGGAACTTAGAAGAAAATAAAGTCAGATGTGAAAAAAATGAAAACAGCGTACGTGAAAGTCAGTCTAGACTAATGAAAAAGTTAATTATGAAATATTGTACAATTTTAAAAGCAGAAAGGACAACGTTGTCTGCAGAAGTGACTACGGCAAATGCCTAAGCAAGCTGAAATTTGTTGACAACATTGTCTTTTTTGCTGAGAACCTCCATGATCTCCAAATAATGCAAAATAAACTGAACGAAGAAAGCGAAATAATTGTCTCAACATCAACCTCAATCAAAAACTCAGAACTGAAGAAGTTAAACTAATGCACCTACGCAGGACACCAAAACCAAATGAATTCGTCAAATGATGAAGAAATAATGAGGAGAATCACTCTTAATTTACAAGCTTTTGACAGAAGAAGCTCAACCTTCAAGGACAAGAAAATCACCCCCCAAAAGTTTTACAGCCAATGCATACTCCCGATAATCACCTATGGAGCTGGAATATGTAAACAAACCTGACCATCAAACCGAAAACCACGAAACATGCACGGAAGGAACTAGTGCACAATATCACATGGAGAAATCACATGGCAGCGGTTAACACAGTTCTGTAAGTATGCTGAACCGTGACCGGCAGAAAATACAGTTTTGTAAATACTGACTATTCGACGGGATGGTACCTCTAGTACTTGTCAACCATAAACTTATTTCACGTATAAAATAAATAGTTCCATGTAGACGCTACGAAGGGTTATCTTAAAAGGTAATCAAGGGAAGCATCTACTTACTTTTCTAAAGTAATGATTATTAATTATGACGCGGCATTCGCTAACTGGACGAAAATATGTCAACGTCCTTTGAAAATCAATGATCATCATCATTATCATCATCAGCAGCTGCGGGAATCTTTTAGTCTGGTCGTTTGACCTTCCTCATGACTCACCGGACGTCTGTACCGTGGGCGTCTCGGAACCATTAGCCCCCCCCCCATCTTTTATTCCGTCAGCCATGGTTTTGCATGTGATTACCATTCTCACAATAAGACTAACACATTGCCATTTGAGTTGATGTATCTTTCCTATAATACACTGTGCTGTCTTCTGAAGCTGAGCACGATTCTTCGCTAATTCTCGGCTTGAGGGTCAATATTTTGTTAAGTTTCGTGTTTCAGCTCTATATTTGACTATCGGAATGATTCATTGGTTCATGCCCTTCTTGTTTTGAGTAATGGGATTATCTTTTTCTTGAAGGTAGATCTTGCTTTCCCCCAATAACGTGTGTCTCTTCCTATGATGTCTTCTTCTTTAGGGGATTTCATGAAGATTTGTTGTCCAAGGTAGACGTAGGGTTCTACCTTTATCAGTGTTGCGTTTTTGATTTTGATTTGAATTCCCTTAATTGCGCATAGATTGGGTTTAAATTTCCGATTTGAGTGAATCAGTGTTTTTTATTGACTCCAAAAATTATTTTTTTGGAAAATGCATGAGTAACATGTAGGTTGAAAATTGCAGACTTTTTAGTACAAATAATTGGCAGGCGATTGTCCGTAGTAACTGGGGACATTTTCATCAAGAGATTCAGGCAGAAAGAAGTACGAAATTTTAATTGCTCAGCTTCGAAAACAAGTGGATAATTATAAGTGGCAAGTCTGCAAAGAGCAGACGGAACTATTAATCAAAACAAAAATAGTAAAATCGAATGGTAGAAAAGCGCAATACAATTAATAGTTTTCTCCTCTCCATATTATTATTATTATTATTATTATTATTATTATTATTATTATTATTATTATTTCTCCAAATTTCCGGTTATCACTTTTTCTCCTCCTCCTCCTCCTTCTTCTTCTTCTTCTTCTTCTTCTTCTTCTTCTTCTTCTTCTTCTTCTTCTTCTTCTTCTTCTTCTTCTTATTCTTCTTCTTCTTCTTATTTTTCTTCTTCTTCTTATTCTTCTTGCAGTAAGCTTATAAGAGCTCTGTAAAAACATGAAAGAATTTTTTTTCAGTACCATTGGTAAAACAGATACACGTCCGTGCTTTACAATTATATCGAGACATGCAAGGTAGCTATCTACTCACTGTAGATCTGGTCGCTTCCTTGAGTGCTGTCACTTTCTGCAGGTGAGGTTGAGCTTTGTGATTTTTCTTTGTGAATTTATACTTTTAAAGATGTTACTTTAAATCTCACATGAGTGATATACGTTAAAGGAGTGATTTGATTTTTGTCTCCCGATTATTCTCATCGTTGGCATAGCAAACCCTCTACTATTACTTTAGATCTCTATGGTTGCATCTGTTTTTCGGTTGATTGATATAGAGTACATGCTTTATGTTTGCCGATTTACCTTATAAACCTGACGTTGATAATCATTTGGATTTTATACTTGATTCCGATGTGCATTAATTTGATTCCAATTGTAATTAATTTTATTAAATGATCATGTTAATTTTCATGAAATGTTTATGTTACTTTACTTTCAATCCAATAAGTTACTTGTTCGTTCTTGTCTTTTCTTCCTCGCTCTGAATTCAATGCTTAAATCGATCTTTGTTTGATAGTGAGACTATCGCCTTGCCTCTGAAGTTTTAAGATGACCCTTGGCAATTTTCGTTGACGTATCATTATCAACACAAATTCACAGCATTCAACGTTTGACCCCGATGCAAAACAACTATCACTTTCATACTTTCCATTTGTCCATTAAGACTTGTGTCAGACTAAGCTATGCATAAAATATACTCTTTGTAATCGATCTATCGATAGAGATAGAAAATCTAAAGGAGTGTTATTCCATCTTGTCAGGGAAGAAATTTATAAATCGATAAAGGAGAGATTCGATTTAAAAGAGGAAAATAATGCTTTCTATATTTGGAACGTTAGCAATTGATTGATATGCTGAATCTCTGATAAGTCAAGTCTATTTTTGAATAAAAATGAACGTATTTTATATTGCATGGGTTAAACGGCAGTTACAATTAATATTGAATGACTAGTTTTTCATTGTTGTGATTGTGAAAAGAGCATTTGTTTGACGCGGCAGTTGAAATTCTTCAGGATTTTAATTTAAGAATAAAGTAGAGGATTCATCGCCGTATTTTGCCCAGGTCAAGAAACGTTATTATAGGGGTTAACATTTTGACTTTTTCATCAGCCTATCTCTTCATACACATACATGCACGCACGCATACACGTGCACACACACAAACACAAACACGCGCTCACACACACACACACACACAAACACACACACACAAACACACACACACACACACACACACAAACACACACACACACACACACACACACATACACACAGCTACTCCTGCCTTTTTCATCCTGTGAGTCAATTTCGTGTATAACCTAGCATTATATGAAAATTTGCTCCGAAGGTAGCAGGAACTTGTTCACAGTTCAAGAAAATCATTGCCATTTCAATTGGAATAGGAGGAGTATTTGGGGTAAAATATTTCACTCTCTGATGGAGACACCCTACCTGCTTGATGTTTATAGTCAAGCTGAATTTATTGGAATTAACAAATCAGCAAATCTTTTGACTCATGTTTATATATCCCCACCTTGTGAATTGCCAGAGCGGTATCCTTTGCAAGGAGCATGCGTATGACTATAAACTGTGATGTTTTTGTTCAGGCATTAATTCGAGATATATTGAATCGATAAGCATCATAGTAGAATTGTATATAGACTCGTCGATCGGCACCCTCAAATGCTACATCTAAAATGACAGTGAAGGGTATGGAAAAAAGAGTCGACGCCAACATGCAACCCTTTTTGACTTTATTTGAATCAGGGAAGTCTTTCGAGTAAAAGTTGCACATTAATACATGTGCTAGCATGTTTATGCGTGACGACAGTATTTCTTGAGCACTTGCTACTGTCCTTAGCGGGGCACAATATCGAACGCTCTACTGGAGTCTATGTATTAAAAAAAGGTGGATTGTTCTGCCTGATACATCTTTTCTCGGCGAAAAGAGCAAATATATATGTGGGTGGGTGGGTGGTTAGTTAGGTGTACATAAACACACACACACACACAAATACATATATCACAAATTTTCGAAACAAAAAGTGGTTCAAGTTATTAGAACGGAAAAAATGAACTACATCCTTCCTTAGTTATTTCAACCTGCGAATTTCTTTATTTGTTCTTTGTTCATACTCTGTTCATATAACATTTTGCTTATCCTTAGATCCGCAATTTTCATCGCTTTTCCTTTTTTTTTTCATACAAAAATCGGGAGAGACTTTCTCTTCGTCCACTCATATACTTATTCTTATTAATTTTTCTGTTAATAATTTTTTTCACTATATTCCCTTTTCTCTCTTTCTCATAACTTATCTCATCATTAACACTTTCCTTCTAATTCAACCATCTTTCTGCTCTTTTCTTACATTC
Source organism: Thysanoteuthis rhombus (assembly GCA_963457665.1). Classification (NCBI taxonomy): domain Eukaryota; kingdom Metazoa; phylum Mollusca; class Cephalopoda; order Oegopsida; family Thysanoteuthidae; genus Thysanoteuthis; species Thysanoteuthis major. Next base: position 18,331,218 of record OY735213.1, read on the forward strand.
CTACCTGCCTGCTCCTTCTGTCCCTTTCGTTGCTCACCTTTTCACTTTGTCGCCCTTTTCATCCTTACAGTTTCTTTCCAGCAAAATTACAGATGAGGCAGATCGTTTCACCTTGGATCAAAGGATTTACCGATGTGGAATATAATCCGTTTCCTCTCGAGAACTCACATATTTTCGTCGTGTACGAGATTTTGTTCCCATTATGCTTCTTTTTTTAAAATCTAAAGTGACTGTAATAAAAGTAACGTGACAATCTGTGTTTTTCAAAATACTGAAAAACGCAATCGTGACGCAATATATTTTCATGTCCAAAGTTACTCTAAACTCATCCCCTCAGATCCCTTTTACTTTGATTTTTATATACATGCATCCATCTACAATACTATATATATATATATATATATATATATATATATATATATATATATATATATATATATATATATATATATATACATTGTGTATTGATGCTGTATTACTGCGTTCGATTCATGTTTTGTTGGAGAATTGAGGTTTTTCCTGTGCTGAACATTTCAATCCTCTACATACGTTTGCCGAAGCCGAACATATATTCTCTTATATCTAAGCAATAAAAGTGAGAAAAAAGGATATTCATTGTCTAAGGTTCTCAACAGAACATTGCGGTGCCAGGAGAAGATGTGATGTGGATTCAATTTTCAATTTCCCAGAGAGTAAAAGGGGAAGTGAGTATAAACTATATCTTCGAATACGATTTGCCTTTCCCACTTTTGCCAACCTGTTGTAACAGGATAGGACAGTGGATGTAACGATAATGCTTGATTCAACCAAGGCCTCTGATGGGTGGTAGGCTTTTGTCGTGATCAATGAGAAGAAAAGGAAAAAAGAAAGCTATTTATCCAGGTAGATCTACCCAAAGACAGTAGAACTTATGCAAACAGGAGATACATAAAGCAACTGAGTCACATCCAATCAGGCCTGAATTTATCAATGATCAGCGCACGTTTGTACTGTTCAACCATGGTATTGTTCTATGCTTAAAAAAGAATAATGAGATATCTTCTGTTGCCAGTGTATCAATGTGGTTTATAATTCATCCGTCCATATTAGAGCGGAAAGACAATCTAGTTGAAAATGTTATGTACGATTAAGATTCCTTTAGTTTATGTTGACGTTTCACCTGTTCATTTTGACTTTTTCAGAAGGTATACTCTCTCTAAAGGAGTCAGAATGCACTTGCAAAATGTCAAAAATAAAATAAAGGGATCTCAGTTGTACACGTCATGGCTTTTGAATTGTATTTTCACTCTATATTTTTCTATACATTTTTGCTTCGTTATTTCAGTTAGGGCATAAGATGGCTCAAGTATCGTTTACGAAACGTGTAATTTCGTTGCACAGCCTTTTCCCCAGTTAAACGTATACGTCTACGAATTGCCTTCAGAATATCCAAGACAGATGGATGCAAATGACTCGATATATTCGTATTTGGCGTTTTCTTACACCCGATGATCAGTAGATAATTCAGTATTTACTTTCATTTCTACCGCTTTCGGCTATTCACCTTATCTGTAGATGGATTGAAATTAGAGAATCTGAATTTGAGATTTTAAAAACGTGTTTCTTATGCCAAATATATCAATTTGGCGAAGGATATCACAGTCACTTCTTCTGGTCTCTGACTGAACAGTGTAATTCTTACATGTGGAAATGTATTCATTTATTCTTTTAAAAGTTTAATGTTATAGGACAGACAGATACTTCATCAACAATCAGACTTCTTTCTAAATGATCAACAATAGAGCTTTTTTTAAAAAGCGAATTAAATATTGAGGTTAGGAATAATATTTGTTTTCTAAACCAGACAGTTTTCAAAACTTTTACTGACAAAATTATCTAAAGATTTCCATCTATGAATATGGTATTGATTGATTTTGCTTTACATTGGTCTCTTCAACCATTCTTCTCATCTTTATGATTCCATTTTTTTCGCATCTATTGGCGCCAGCTTTTGATGTGGCGAAGAAGAACAATGAAAGATCAATAAATCTTCGCCCCAAATTCATTAATTTCTCCAAGAACCTGTTGAATGATCGGATACACGCCGTTATTTCTATTAGTCGAAACTTTTCTTTTCTTTCATCGATATTAATGTGGTTCGATTATCAATTCATCCGTAGCAGACATCCATTTCCCACCATTGATAATTCGGTTCTGTATTTAGATGAGATAACAAAAAAAAAAAGAATCATATTTACTTTATGTGTGGACACAATGTCGGTAAATGTATGAATCAGAAATCTGTCCGTTAACATTGAATAATTTTTGGTATTTTCAAAGAAACCCCACAGATATTGGAAGTCCATTAATGTTCTACCTTATTTATTGCTCTATATTTGGAAACCGTCCACAACAACTGTCACAAAACCTGTCAAAATATGTTTCTCCGTTTTTTTTAGTTTGTTCAGCTTGCAAGCTGACTTGCTATGTATCAGATGTTTAGACCAATGAAGCTGAAACCGTCTACATTTATACCTTATTATATTTAGAGAATGTTTTGAATCCCCTCAAAAGGGTTCCAGGAGGGGTTCAATTTGAAATGTAAGTTTATGCTAAACTGCTTCCTTCTTTTGTTTTTTGAAAATGTAAACGTTTAGTGATCACTTTCCGACAAAAGTTGAAAGAAGTGACATATTCAATGATTGCTCCTTTTCTAATTTTCAATTGATCGCACGACCCAGCATGCTGCCAAAAGACGTTGATCATGTGAAGATTTCTATTGACTGACTAACCAGACTCTTTTTTATACTTATATATTTGGTGGGAGAAAGAAGTTGCATTTGGAGAAAAGAATAATTCATGATTACATTGTTGATTTGCCCGCCTTATTTGAGGAAGAGATTTCCGATAACGTATTGATATGTAAAAGTTCTAGCTTTGTTCGTTATAGAGCAATATTGGGGGATGAAAATTCAATGTAACGAGATTGCACTGCGCTATTTTTTCTAAATATGGAGGTGTCTGCTTCTGTTGCAGTTCAACCTTAGAAATTACTTGACCCTAACACTGACTATTGGCACCTGTTGGAATCACAAAACAATTCATATGGATCTGCTGACAGTTTACAAGGACAACTTTGATCATATCAGTCGCATCTCTTAAATGATAAAATTGTGTATGTGCCTTAGATAACATGCACATAAATTCCTCATTGCAAATAAAGAGTGATTTCAGCAGTTTTTTTAGGTATTGACCAATGATATGCAAAGGTTTATACCGAAATAGTTATCAAAAAATTCTCCCTGTTGTTTTCTATTCATTGGTTCACAGTTGCTTTATAATATTTGATATTTCATGAAAATCACACACACACACAGACACACACAGACACACAGACACACACACACGCATATATATATATATATATATATATATATATATATTTATATATATGCATATATATATATATACATATATACACACACATACATATATATATATATATATATATATATATATATATGTATATATATATATATATATATATATATATATATATATATATATAAATATATACATGTATATATATTGCAGAACAAAGTTATCAAAACATTGAAAATCGCAAGAGCATCTCTTACATTCATTGTTTTTATACTGAATATTGTTTATTCAGTCATAATAATGGTCAATCAAGGTAGCAAAATTAGTAAGATTTAGGGACAATTTAATAAAACAATGATTGGATGATTTTTGTTTTATTGAAGTTCATGTGTAAGCCGACTTAATCGTCAAGATAGAAGATGCCAAACTTGGCAAATTTGACCATTATATCTACCTAAGACAACGAATCTCAATGAGACCCTCAAAAGAGGAGGAAATCAAGCGAAGAATCTCTCTAGGATGGCAAGCCCTCGGCAGAGCAAGCTCAACTTTCAAAAACCAGACGATCCAAATAATGGAAAGGAGAGTATACAACCAATGCATTCTCCCAATAGTCCCTTATGGAGCTGGAACATGGAACCTAACCAAGAAACAGACTTACAAACTGAGAAGCATGTAGCCTACGCACATAAGAGAATCATCCTCATCCTCATATGGAAAGATCACAAGACAGCACAGTATATACGGAAGAAAACAGGAGTCCGAGACATGATAGAATCTATTAAAAAACTAAAATCGCAATGGGCGGGACATGTTGCAAAAATGAAAGACAACCGATGGACATCGTGACTCACAACATGGATCCCCAGAGATCACATGAAAACCCGAGGACGACAGAACACAAGATGGAGTGATGTACTACACAAATTCAGGAAATATTGGCTATGCGACGCCCATGACAGAGAATTGTGGCGAATCTTAGGGAAAGTTTATGTCAAAAGTTGAAAGACTAATGATGAAGATGATGATGATTAGGTATCCCTATCCCTTTAAAACCTATCAGCTTGATCACTGTGAAACGATAACAAAGACTTAAATAACGTGTTAATGAGAGTATAAGTATTAAATGAATGAATAGTGTATATCAAAATAAGTTAATTTTTATTTATGTTAAGGGGATTCGGTAATCGAAAAAGATCGACCAGCCTTTGTCAGTGTGAAAGATTGACAAGAAGCAGGGAAAAGGGAAACATTTGGCTGTGGTTGATTAGTCTAACTGATAGGTAGTTAGGCAGGATGGGAGATCAAACATGGAATGCCATGTAACCAATTGCTCAAGCATACTAATGGGATCGCCTATTGAGTTGTTACTATCCGCTAGAAAGATGTTTTGCTTTGCGTAAATCATGTATAAAAAGATGTTTTATTTGAATAGAATTCAGGGGAAAATATTGGTGGAAGCTTGAGTATATACGACATGGAAAAATTAGCATTAAGGTTAGTGGAAAAATTGACAAATTCTTCGGTTGAATATGTTCGTTGATATTCAACTGTAATATGTTTTCCTCTTTAAGATGGTATCATAAGTTGGTGTGCATACAGTTTGAGATTAAATCCAATAAAGCAGAGTTAATATTCCCATGGGTGAACATTCATTAGAAATGACATGGACAACAATTCATGTCCGTTGGTATACTTACTGATACCTCATCGTTTAATAATTCCTCTGGTAACCTATCTAAGTAAGTCCTGTTTAAAAAAAATGAATGATATGTAGTATAAAATAATACCAATACACAATTAATATACTACTCCATATAAAGAGACATGTATAACATAAGCAGATAGTAAAAGATAGCTGAGAGGTAGTTGTTGATCAACACTACTAAATCAATTCAAGGGTTTCGTTTTTAAAATCTCCGAAACCATAATATCGTAAACGACTGATGATTCTGACAAGACAAAATTTATACGTTATACCATAAAAACAAACTATAGATGAAACAGTAGGACAGATCCTGAAGAAAATCATATAAATTTTATTGACAGATTTTGGGAAATAAGCTTTGTTTCAATGTTCAGTGTTCAAAGCTGTACAACTTTCTGAACTACATGTATGGATGTGTATATATATATATATATATATATATATATATATATATATATATATATATATATATATATATAATGTGTACTTTAGAGAGTGAGACAGACTCGGGAGTGAAGTGTTTGGTGGTAAGGTTTATTAATCCTTATACATGTTTTGGGATTCTTCCCATCATCAGTGGTGTGTGCTGTGTGAGTGTGCATTAAAATGTACCATGTGGAACCAGAGTCCACTGCCAGGAGCTATGCATTTTGTGGGTGAGTTTTGTTGTAAGGGCTGCCGGAGGCCTCCTGCTGAATGGAAGAATGTCCAGTAGGTATCTTTGGTAAAGCAGCAGCAGTTGGTCTTTGGGAGGGCAGAGTGTGTCAAGGTAGGGGGTAGTGATGTGGAGTTGGATTTTTTGGTATGTTTTGGGTAGTGTAGAAGGAGGGGTGGTGAGGTGAAGGAGCTACATAGGTATCAACCTTAAAAGTTATTGAAAATGTTTTGGCTCTGATTTGGACAGGGGTTATAACAGGCTAAGGTGAAGTTTTTCCTATGGGTCTGGGTGACTTTGAAGCTTCCATTATTGAATGTGTCTTAGATATGGGTGTGAGGATATTAATGATAGGAGTTGTGTATATTAGGGTTCTGTGTGCTGAAGGTTTTTCAGTTTAGTGTTTAATCCATTAGGATATAGGGTTTTAAGTTTGTTGATCCACATGTCTTCGTGTTTCTCTAGAACTTTAGTTATGTCAATTGGAGTAGTTTTTTCTATTTTTCCTATGATGGTGAAGCTAGCGTCAGTGGTATATATATATATATATATATATATATATATATATATATATATATATATATATATATATGTGTGTGTGTGTGTGTGTGTGTGTGTGTGTGTGTGTGTGTATGTGCATTTCATTTTAACATATATATATATAAGTGTTCATGCGCATGTGTGATCTTATACTGTAGAATGTGGTTCATTTTAAATGTGAATTTAACAGCACCAAGGAACTTGATGAGTATATTAAAAGTAATTTGTAATTTCCCAAGTTTGATAGCTAAAATTATCCCACTACAGACGATTTCCTTCTTAAAGATTTTGTCTTGCATTTTTCTGCCAGCAAAAATCATAACATTTTAAACAAACAATATATTATTTATCTAATCGTTTTGTTATCATTCATGACCAATCATCACTGAAATTTGAAATATACGCATACATAATTAAATACGAGGAACCTGCACATCTAAACGGCGCAAAAATCATGTTAATTTTTCGACATTTGGAGGAAGAATACTCATAAAACAGATATTTACGTTATGTAGTTTTGTTTCAGAGTACGTGTGTTCCAGAGAGACAGATTCAACCAGAATGCCTTATCAGACTAGCCAACAAACAACAATACTATAGCAATATAAGAAGCAGTGCAAACAATATCATATACAAAACGTATCTGAATAATCTATATTTCGCTACGTTCTTTCGTGAATTTGGAAAAAGAATGTGTGAATATTGATTTTTATGGAATATTGATTTTTATGGATGTAAAAAGATGAACAAAATATTTTTAGAAAGAGGTATTATAGATGGCCAAATCTTTGTTGATATATATATATATATATATATATATATATATATATATATATATATATATATATATATATATGAGTGTGTGTGTGTGTGTGTGTATGTGTGTATACTGGGAATGAGTGCAAAGACAGTTGTGAGAGGGGATATTGGTTGTTTAGTACAGACATTGCGGTTGGTTAGGCTTGTATAGAAAAGACTGAATAGTCAATTGATATCCAATGCTAACTATCAGAAAAGTGTTTTAAGAGGATAGATGTATGGGATATCATGTTTACGGTGACTATATCGGACATAGAGCAATAATTAGAGAACGAAAAGCATGAAACTCTAAGTTCATTTTAGTAAGTTAATTTCGATATGTATGTAGAAAAATAAAGTAATAACACTGGAGTCAAATCTGACTCCATGATTAACAGCAGCAGAAAAATATAGAGCAGAATAAGGAAAGAATATCAAATGATATTTACGATACTCAGAAACTTAAGAATTAGAGCAAGCCCAGGGATAACAACTGCATGAATAATTCAGGAAAGAATAAGAATCGAGCAGGAAAAACTGTTCTTGACTGTGTGAAGAGTACTTCAAATAAGTAATGGATTTACAAGTGATAAAAGTGCTGATTGTAACACACACCGATTTGAGAGTGAACAGTACTTGAAAACAAATCTAATATCGTTTATGCAGTGGCATAAAGAGATGAAACTATCCGTTATATAATAACAAACTGTCACAAACTGGTGAAGAAGGAATACAGATTTGGATACGTACAAGTAAGCTGATTTTTTATTGCAAATTAAAAAAATGTCTTGGAGTTTAACACGCAGATTTAATCTAGGAGCACCTAACCAATATTAACTGAGAGGAGAAAAGGTAAAAGTATGAAACTTTTAAATCGAAATCGATTACTAAACTCGAGCCAGTTAACTGGTTAGAGTCATCAAAAAAAAAAAAGAAAGAAAGAAACTTATCTTGAAAAGATAAGTCGTTCAAGTAGACCACAGTGTGATACTAAAATAGTTTGAAAGGGATGATTGGTATGCTGATGGAGACTGAAGTATATTCAAAAGCCAAACAAGATTTAGAAAAAGGTTTGGAAATCAAAGGAAGTCGAACGAATTCTGCATTCCTGAAATAGAATGAAATGCTTTGGAGACGACTGGTATATCAAGTAAACTAGCAATCATTTGATTACATTGATTACATCATTAGTGCTAAATTTCGATGGCATGAAAGATTTTAGTAATGCTTATCTTAAATTTCTTCTTTACAACCAATTAATCATTTACTTAATCCTTGTTGTTTACCCGTGATCAAGTTTGTTCAAGCAGCCAATGTTTAGGCAATGTTCTATCATTGGTTGTGCTTTCTGGTATAAAAACGTACTTGGCCGATTGAAATGGTCAAGAAGGTCTTTATAAAAGTAATGAAGAGTACTTTTTTTCCTCAGTGCTGTCGATCTTTCTAATTGCAAATCAATGATCGAAAAGAACTATATAATTACTTCGTTACCAATGAATCTCTTGTAGTCTGGCTTGGCAAGGGTATTTAAAGAGCAGGAAGTAACGATCTAAAATGGATAGTAACTTGAGTGGGAACAAAGAAAGAAAGTGAAAACTACACTATTTGCTAAAGGCAAAAAGAAAATGAGAGTTCATACATACAGAGATATTAGCACGAAAGAGAAGGACAAAGAAATTGATGGGAGGAAAGACAAAGAGAAGGAAAGGCTGACGCTGAGATGAAGAATCACAAGAGAAAGACATGGATAAACGAGAAGATATTGAAAATTAAAATGTTTATATATATATATATATGTATATATATATATATATATATTCATCACATTCACAATAAATACAGGTCAAGAATAGGATGAGACGTGATAGTGCAGAGTGGATTGAATTCGGAAAAAAGATAAACGTTGAATTCGTTGGCGTTTACCAGTTTTAAAAGATGTGGAGGCATCGAAATAACTTGGCAAACTGGAGCATGTCTATCTATAAATATGTTTCTGATATATATATATATATATATATATATATATATATATATATATATATATATATATATAATGATATGTCTCCCTCTTTATATATATATATATATATATATATATATATATATATATATATATATGGAGAGACAGACAGACAGACAGACAGTCATATAACTCTCTCTGTCTCTTTATATATATATATATATGCTCGTATGTCCGCGTGTCTATGTATATAAAATTCATATACGGAGAGTTTCTGGAATTGTTCTTGTTTGGAAAGTTAACGAATCGATGGCTTGGGTTCCTCAAATAGCTCTATGCAGAACATTTACATGGACATCATTAACTGATAAAAGCAGCTTTTTCTAAGCGCTGGTTCTCATATGGTGTAAAAATCTTCACTAGATTTGCTTATGCATTCATTTTCATACCTGCAGTTTCTTTAATTGTTTTTGTTATATACCTCGTTCATGTTTCTTTTTAGACTGTGTTATTCCTTTTAAGGTATTCTTCTTTTTTCGTCTTCAGGAGTTTTCAATTTTCTCTTACTTCGCAATTCTTTTCCTTCTTTGTTAATTTCTTCCTTTCCGTTAGAGGAAACAGAGTGGCAGGTTGTGATGAAGGAATAGACTGGTTTCGGTGTTAAGTTTGTTCCCATAAATAGATTCAAGTACTCAGTTGTTCTGAATGACCTTTTCCCCTTGAAAAAGATCAGAAGTCAGAGAAGTTATAAAAATAACACAAAGAAAAATGATTACATGAAAACATTTCTGAAAAGAGTCCCTCTTTTCATCAATATAGACATGCACCTATTTATATGTCATATATAGCCACACATACATGTATATGTATGTAACAACTTATAACACATAACACAAAACTCTCTCTCTCTCTCTCTCTCTCTGCATATATACTATACGTATAGAATGATACATACCATGTGTACATAGGAAATGAGGAATGTAATGCACACACACACACACACTGGTGTGTGTGTGTGTGTGAGTGTATAAAATGCAAAAGAGAAGGATTAAACAAGTCATTTCCCCCCAAGGAAGAGGACTTATTTTCTGTTCTGATTCATGGGTCAACAATCTTTTTTGTATCAGTTTTCAATTTGATTTTTTTCTATGTATTTACCATTTCGATGTAACATTTTTTTTTTGCGCTGTCAATTGAATAAACTTACAAAACAAAAGAGGTTGAAATATAGTTTCGAAAATAAGGTCTTGATCTTTTTATTGTCTTTTCACTCATGGGTATCTGTGAAATCTTTCAGGAGTTCTTCCATCAATCTGAACAATACAAATATTGTAATCATTATTGTCTAAAGCATTTTGAACACAGACACTACAAGGCATTCAGTTTACACTCTGTTAACCTTTGCCCTTTTCTGTGAAAAACAAATTAAAATTCATGAAAATATTTGACACAGAGAAAAACACATATTGATGACATCATTTCAAATTTTGCTTGTTTTGCCTTTTCTCCTATTTATTTCATGATTTAGAATCACATTTGAGAGTTCAAATTCCGACTGAAATTTGCGTTCACTTTGCACAGATGGTCTTCGTAAAAGTATAGAGCCATTTATTTCACCCAAGCTATGGATAAATATCAGATGAATTGAAGGACGCCACTCAGGTTACCTGCCACTTCATAGTGAATTTCATATTACAAACTTCAAAGAACTTCGAAATCTACCAACAACAATGAAACTTGCCAGCGCAAGGGCACTACTTAACTTGCCTTCTACATTATACATTATCCACACATTTTTAAATATGCTATGGCAGACACTTGGAACATCGTACCATCGGGGGTATATCTTCTTTATTCTGAGACATCATCTTCTGTACATGGAATTTTATTATATTTCTGTTTTTGTTGCTAGAAGAGCATAACATTATCATGGAATCATAAGTATGGAAATATAATTACATTTCTATTTAATCATCTGCTGGCACCAATTCATTGACTCAACTAATTATCTGCCAAGAAGAGCTAAAGAGACTCTCCCGTGCAGAATACCCCCCAAAATTATGTATATGTAATCACATATATATTCTTTGTCATATGACATTTTTCAATAATACTACACACTGGTCCTAGACAGAGTGTAAACATATTCTCTGATCCTAGGCAGAATTACCGATCCATATGTAAATATACCCATCATCTTTACACACACACACACACACATATACATATAGTGATAATTAATAATCGTTGCATTCACAGACAGCTGTTTCGTTGTATTACAACTTTTCAGTGTGGCTATAGACTATCCAACATCCAGTGCCACGAGGTAGGATCGAAAACTTTGCTCCTGAAGCAGACAATTTACCCCTGCCTTATGCAGAACTGGACGGTCAGTGGAACCGAAATAAAAAATGTGTATTTTCTTACGTCTACCAAAGTGCTCTATTCAAAAACATTGTATATAGCAGTTATAGACGGGTGACCCACTTAACAGTGCTCAACCCTAAAAAGATGAGCTTTAATTATAGTAATATTTGATAATTATGTCATCCACAGACGGCTGTCTAGTTGTATCACAACTCTTCAGTGTGGCTACAGATAATCCAACATACAGTAACGCAAGGTAAGATCAAGATAGGATATATGTATGATAGATTCTTATGAAGTGAAAGATACTCGCAATGATGGCTGATCCACATTTTGATGTACTGTTACAAGGAAATTTATCAAGATTGGAGGATAGATATATAAGAAAAATGAGAAGTTTATATATAGTTTTATACGGATGAATTGCCGTAGGTTAAACAGTTAAACTTGGCTAAATCAAATTGACCCCACCCTACGGCGAATTCTCTGTCAGACACATACTCAGCTCTCTCAAGTGTATTCTGCTCGAAGCCTTCTTTATTTCATTTGCCACGTTTTCTACATGAGAAGTTAGAAGGTTGCAGGCAATGATTTCTTTTGCCCTTAGCAGTAAACGTGTTGGAGAACAAGGCAAATGACCCGAGGTCATATTGTTTCTGCTCTCAAGTCTGCTTTTGTAGATCAAACAATTTCCTGGCCGATAAATTTTTTTTTTTGCTGAATTCTTCGCGTTTACTCTTCTGATGTGTTTGTTGAAGCACGTGTTTGTATTGGACAAGCTAGTTGACCAATACATGTCAGTCAAATACTTACTTGATTTCTACAGAATATGTTATCATTAGCTAGATAAACATATGACAGAAGGAAACTATTTGAACAGTATAGATAGTTCGATACAGATGAATATGATAGACTTATCAATTTCAACGGAAAGATTATCATGGATATATTTGAATTTTCTATAAGATAGTTATATTTTGAGAATAGAGATTACTGAACTCATTCCAGTGGGTGGAAAGGTCCATTATTTCGAATGGTGGAGAGGGGATATTTTTATCAGCAAGATTGTTCCATTTAAGTTGACAAGTCCATTGCTACAGGCTAGGGAACAAGAAAAAAACGGTTCTTTTTAGAAGTAAATTTGAAGCAAAAATCGAATGGATAAGTAGGTAAATGCAAATTGAAAGAGGAGCTAGAAATGAAAATTCTGACATTGATTTGATTACATTTTCGTCATTTAGCAGGAATAACATTTCTTGGTATTAATATTTGAGTTATAAGTGTAAGCTTACACGACATTTGGTAAAAATTCCAAATACCAATTTTAGCGTTTTCTCTTCCCATTTCTAGTTAAAGCCACGAATGGATATTTAAATTTTGAAAGTGGGTTTTAATTTTGGATATAAGTCAATGTTCAAATCAGACGGAACAAATGCAAAAAGTGAAACAATTTCAGAAGGTAGGAATTTTTTTTTTGTATTTTTGCCCTCATTGATTCGCAGCAAACATTGTAGAAGAAATAAAGTTCGATCTTGAATAACTTTGATCAAATGAAGCAATTTAGGATATCGATCCGGTTGATGGGGGCGGAAGCCAGAAAATAGGTTTGAATAGATTCTTAACAGTAAAAAAAGGAAGAAAACTAGATAGTTAACATTCAATGTATCATCTCCGTGAACCTTTTCCAACCCAAGCCTACCGCCTCACTGATATCTTACAAAGATTCACCAAATTTAACATTTTCTTTTTTTTCTTTTTATCATCTGTCCTTCGCCTTTTTCCATTCATTCCTTCTTTATCTTCTTAACCATCTTCCATGTTTGATTCCTTTTCATTTCTTCTTTTTTATCGTTGCCTCTTCGTATCATTCCACCCTTCCTTCTCCCTCTGTCCCTTCCTTCAACACCCCCTTGTTATTTCCCTATTTTCTTCTCACTCACTTACCACATAACCTTTTGATTTCCCCTTTTTATCTTTCGGTTTTACTCTGCTATCCTTACTTTTTCTTCTTTTTCCAATCCCCCTCCCTTTTCTTTTTTTTGTTCCTGTCCTTCTTTCTCACTTTTCCCCCTTTCTTATCTACCAATTCTACCAATTGAGTCTACTCGGATCTCAGGGAGGCACAGATATCTATACGAATGGCTTGTAAGATATGCGTGCTTCTTCGTAACTTGCCGCTCACGTTTAATGGATTTTGATGATCAAAAAGCTGAACACGAAGCTATATATACCACAATCGTTATACATTCGATGAATCTTGCGACATTCTTAGAAACAAAAATCAAACCCTACAAACATGACAAGAACTTGAACCAGTGGTTGTTTCCCACTTTTTTAGCCACAGGCCCCACTTCGACAACTCAAATGAATTGATGACACCTCACTTTGAAAAAAGCAACAATTATACATCTTGTTGCTGGAATAAAACGCATTTCATATGCTTTTGCATATATATAATCAAATTTTTAGCCTCCAGCGAAATTTTTTTCTTCCACGCTTTGATTAATTCCCCTCTCCATAATGAAACAAATTTAGCGTTGAAATGGTACAGTAATATGGATATTTCGGAAATTTATCAAAATTGAGGAAAAATATCATATCAACAAGAAATGGTTCCAACCAAGAAGTTTTAATCGAATCGACAATTCTACTTATCTCATCAATTCTGCTGCAACTTGTTTCTTTATCTCCCAAGTCCATGACATTTCGATAATTTTCTTCGGAACTATTTCGAGAAAAATTGAAATTTCTGGCTTAATTGAATTTTTTCTATAGTATAATTCTTCCCAGTTTTTGCCATAAGAAGGGAAATTTCATAACTATCCTCACGAGTGCTATTATTGGTTGCCGTTTTCCTAGAAAGCACTTTATTGATTGTAGATCTATTTTTAAACCTCATTTTTTAACGATTCAAAGTATTCCATTCTTTAATCGGCATGTTTTTTTTTTCACGAATTGCTTTTAAATGTGCCTCAAGACATCCAAGTTTCAGCGATTCATTGGTCAAACATTGTTGGCACAATAGACGGAAAGATAATGTTGAATTACTCACAACAGATATAAAGACAAACTTCAAGTATTCCTGTGAATATTGACAAAATTTCTTTCCATTAACACTACTCCCCCAAAGTGTATATCTGTAGAAATATTATTCGTAAAAATATTGATGTGTAAAATTTAGAGCATACATTAATTTTTCGTTATTTCTTTTTCATATCATGTGAAGAAACAGCATCGCAATTACTCCATTGCTATCATACCTCACGAAGTTAGCAAGTTGACCATTACTTACAATAGAATCTATCATAGAATCCGTAATTAATGGTAATGAGAAATTAGGAATTAGTATTGTATCATTATGAGTTGATAGTATAATGTAATCAATAATTAATCTGATAAGCCTTGAGGCAACTACTTTTGAGTCACATAACACTTCTCACTCTTGCAGAAAAATTCCGAATCGCCTTCATCAGTGTATCAACAGTTTGCCCTGCGTTCACTGCCTTGAACCAAACAAGCCTAAAATGACAACAATTATAATACAAGGTGTTTCATTACCGACGTAACCCTAAAGATAAGAGGGTAGAATTTACGTGCATGTAAATTTCATGCCACGGTATTATTCACATGGTATTAATGTACACATAGACAACATGATTTAGCAGTTTAATTGTTTCTTTATACAAAAGACTCATTCAAACATCAACTCCTTGCAGATGAGTCAGCTATGTTTTCTTAAATTGTGTGAATCCTCGCTCTAACGAACTCCTTCCAGGGAAGTCATTGTTGTAAATAGAAAGTAAGCTCGGTAGTTTTCCACGTTTGACGAACAAACGGTAACTTATCCTGATAAAATTTTAATAACAATTATTGAATTAAAAAGTTATAAAGATTTATAATGAGTTGAAATCATCGAGTGAGAGCAAATTGACTCTTCTCCAAAATGGAATTCGGGTGGGTTAAATTATGAAATTTAAAAGTGGAACACTAAGTTCCATAGTTTTTAGTGACGACAATAGATCAGTTTCGTAACATTTTTTTCTGTTAATTGAAAAAAAATTTCAAATTAAATTGAAGGAGAAATGAATTAAATTACAAAAACAAAAACGTTTAGAATTAAAAACAGGAAGTTAATGTCATGTTTCGATGAGGTGAGTAGAGCAGATACTACATTTTGATCTTCATTGAAAGATCGCAAAAGGCTGGGCCACAAAACTAAGCTGTGGTGCATCGAGGAGTCGCGATACAATGATGAATAATCTTTTCTTAAAATGTTCATCTGATATATTTGTAAATTCAATAAATAAAAGAAATGAGTTTGCTTTCTTTACTCGGAAGGGATGTACAATAATTTGTTTTGTTCTCCATGGACCTTGAATTCAATCTTTTTGTGGATTCTTCAAAACTTTTACAGCGGCTAATATTGGTACTTTTCTCTTCTCATTGGGGAGCGGGCAAAATTGTTGCAGACCAATGCCTTTGCGAAGAGAAAATAATACATGACTGGAGTTCGGTAAATAAAAAAAAAAGTAACTTCGGTAATTTTCCGTATTTAGCGAACATAGGTCAGTCAACCAAAAGGTAGTTTACATCGTTCGGTAACTTATACAAATGTTGTTGGCGCTATCCTCGTTTCATGGTCCAGCCTCTGGCGGTATTTCGTTCAAGATCAAAGGGTAGTATCTATTCACATATCAAGAACTTATTAACTCTCCGTTATTAACTTTAATCATAGTTATTTTTATTTGAATTTGTTTTCTATCAACGAAAAAAAAATGAATGTATATTATGACTATTTTAGATTGTTGAAACAATAATTTACGTACGAAGCACAATAATTTAATTACAAATATCCGAAACAAACAATTATTTATTCAATCAAGATTCATTATTGGCGCAATTCTTTTTTTTTTTAATTTTTTCCGATGCAGTATAAACTGATCCAACAGAATGTGACTTTATATTCTCGAAGACTTTTGTTTGTTTTTGATAAAAAAAATAAAGGTTGAAAAAAAGTGATCATGTAAAGTCACCGACCTCGTGGCCTGCCTTATGGCACCAACGTTGTTATGATACACGTGCTCACTGCATCTATCAATCTTCAAAAAAAGATGATGGAAGTTTTGGTCTATGTATTTGCCAAAGCCAAAACTTGTTATATCAAGGTTCATTTTAAGCGTGTGCTCACGGTATATATACCCCCAAACATGATATCTCAAAAGATACGTGGACACTCATGGCTCTATGATTTTTCAATAATTGAATTTAATCCCAAACTGATTGTGGCTTCCTATTCACAATGTTTATCCCTCTCTACCAGTAATTGTATTTCTTTATATTGTATTGCAACTGGGCGGCTAATGGTGATTTATTTCATTTTTTTTTTTGTGACAATGACAAGTAAAATAAACCGAAGATCTGCACAGAACCCAATAATTCAAAGGAATTCAATGGTAAATGGATACCAAAAGTGTGCTCTCTTTGCATTTTTCGGGCTCTGCAGAAAATTAGTCTATATGAGAGTATATATTTTCAATACCCTGTACAAAGAACCCTCGTGATGTTTTACCATATTCAGTGCTGATGTGATAATATATGTAGTGCAATGAAGAACATACAAATCGAGGACTGTAGGGGTAATATTTTGGGGATTCAATAATGGATTGATGCGTATTAAAAAAAGAGAGGAAAAAAACTTCAACTATTACTAAAAGTATAATAGGAAAAATTTGTTATGCAGGAGCTTATACGAAGAGAAACGACCGTCAGATTTTATGCACATATACCTATAGTATAATAATATCATCAAAATCAAAGATATACTGGGAAGAAAGTAAGTTCTGTAGCTGGGGATGGCAACCTGAGTTACCGCCTCGGATGACACTAGACACCTTGATGTCGAGTTCGTTTTAATCAATGCATTGGTCTTATTTATCGAATTTCGTCCGGTATATTCAAAGTCGATTTGGATCAATCCATGTCTTTGTTAAAGACAAAATTCGTTTTATCGAGAATTGTAATAGCGTGGGTTTACTCTATAATGAAACACTGAAGCGAAGAATTTGGTATGAGCTGGCAGTTGGAATGAACTCATTTTCAACATCTGATACGTGAACTTTGTAAGACACATCAAGCGAATATGTGAGTGTCACCGTAATCTTTTTGTACTCTTTCTACAATTTATGTCTTTAAAAGTAGTTTTCAGATTTAAAATAGTTCAAATACAAGTTATCAGAAAACGATTCTATTCTTTCAATGATAAATCAGTATACTTCGAGCGACTTATATTTCAGTGAATATTATGCAGAGAAAGACATTTGAACACAAAATATGTCACGAGTCGAATTACATCAGTTTCCAGTTAAACTAAATTTTTGCCGCGGGAAAATTGCTTGGTCATTAAATTTTAGAATGGCAAAAACACTAATGGAGGTACAAGATTTTTTAATTGGAATTTATGTTACATTCCGGCAATTGAATATCTATATTCGCCCAAGTCGTCCTTACGGAAAGCGGAAGAATCACTCTTTCATTCCCCCCCTCTCTCTCTCTTTCTCTCTCTCTCTCTCTGTCTTATATATATATATATATATATATATATATATATATATATATATATATATATATATATATATATATATAATTTTATATAGAGGGTCTGCATCACTTAAGCTGTATAGTTCTTTATTATGTTAATGTTTGATTGTTATTTTGTATTTGTTATACTCGGCATAGAAGCTCATAATTAAAATCTAGAATAGAAAAATGCATTTTACCAAAGAAAGAAAAAATTGTATCAGAATCAGAATCAAACAAAACAGGATTGAGAGTGCTCATTTTAATGCAATGTGCCTAACGCGAACATCTCTCCTTTTCATATCTCGGAGCTATCTGAAAACAACCAATGCATTGCATTGTCCTCTGTACGCATGCGCAATACAATCCGAACGATTCCATTAGTATCTTTCTCTACGTTTCATTCACATTTTTATGTCGAAAAATCATTTATCTTTAGGGTAAATGAGAATGGGAATTGAGAATTTTATTCCGAATGATGGTTCCTTTCTCTTGTTTACATTGTTTATTTTTTCCAGTTTGATTTACTATCTTTACATTAATGTCCAGTTTGCTTTGTTAGCACGTAATTGGTGAATGTGCACATCCTGGGAAAAAATAACTCTAGCGACATTATCTGATATCTAGATATCTAAAATATCTTATTGCGTTCGGTACGTCAAGTGATATTAGAAATGTAGGCCTAACATGAAACCCTAGAGACACAAAAGATATTTTAATAGACGATACATTTAAATTCGAATCATTTTATAATATAAAAAATATAGAGAAAGAAGATCATATCTGAATATTGTGGTATTTTAAAATCTGAATCATAGCATCAACTCTTTTCTATGGTAAACAGTCAGCAGGTTGTTTAGTAAGACTCACGTGTTTATTCTCATTTTCTTCTGGCAGTGAAGTATGAAGAGGTATACGTGATGGCTCGCATCTTTCTGTTTGTCTATACAATATTTATAAAGTTTTTCAATGAATTCTTATCAAATCAGTGAAAAATGTGTCTTGGGGATGAAAAGAAATTTATTAAATTACAGGAGAGACCCTAAATTATCTTTCAATTTGATGAGTTTTTTTTTAAGTACTTGAGCAATAGTCCTGACTTTGTAAATTTGAAATTTACAGTTACCTTCTCTGCAATGTAGCTATATATGAACTGATTTTCATCCAGTTTTAACTACTGCTTTCCATTTAAATGATGGACAAAAATGATGATTACATCCTGAAAAAAAACAAGCCCCCAATTTTATATATGTTGATCTTTCACAATAGAAAAGAGCTCTCGTACCTGGCTCCTTATACCTGATATTTTATAAAGTATTTTTCCGATTACCACTCAAATATTTTACCGATATATTTTCCCTGATGAAACAATCGTTCCCTCGTTTCCATCATGAGGTTTTGTTTTTCTTTCTGAACTCGATTGTCTTCAATTAATAATTGGCAGTCACGTTCCTGACTGTTGGAAGGTGTATACATTCATGTATGAAGATCATTGCATTTAGTCATAACAAAAGGCTAATGGTGCACAGTAAAAATTACTCTGGAAGCAGCTTTGGTTTTCGCCTAAGCAAGACAAGCAACGATCAAAGATATCTGTACTTGGATGGGTAATCAAGTATAAACATCAACCATTCCATGTGATTGTGACTTTATGCAAGACCCAGAAAATTTTGACGTGTATTAGAAATAAGTAATACTTTTTTGCAAAGAAATAGCTTATTAGTTGAATTACTTTTCATGAAAGGAAGTCAGCCAAGAATGAACAAAAGGTTTCTCAATGAACTACCTGTACTTAAAACGTTTAAATTTAAAAAAAAAAAACATCGGCTACGATGATGTACTAACTTAAAAGACATAAAATGTGTCTTCTTTGGCGTTCCTTAGATCAAAAATGACTTCTGCAAGACTTAAGAGTTATTTTTCCCACACTTTCATGAGAATTCGGGGACAAGAATCGAGATTACAAGGATGATCAATCTCTCGTGACAAAAATGGTTATGATTGTTTTATGGAAACCTGAAAAACTGACCCAGCCTTTACAGCTGGAAAATTTTAAAACCAATAATCAACAATCAACAAATGAATAGATATATGAAAAACATTCTTAAGGAGTGGAGGCTAAACTTTTCCAAATATTTATATAAAAAAAGAAATATAATGCATATCTATAGATTTTCATCTACACATTTGAATTCAGTGAAGCTGAGGATATTATGTAACAACAAGCATGTTCGTAGCGAAATGGGTAAATTGGTTTCACATGCATTTTATGTGAAAAGTTCACAGCAATTTGGGGTCATTGGCTGACAGGTATGAGGAAAAGTGAACGCTTTGTAGGAAAATCTGGTTGCAACGGTATTAAGGTTGTAATGTGGTTTCTGATTGGCCAATAATAAGACACATTCAGCCAATCACGCATATATTTACCGATGGTAGAAATGATCTTCTGTCTGGAGTTCAGTTGTGAAAAACGTATTTGAGTGCTCATTAGAGAAAATAAAGTTCTTTGTCGAATGTCATTAATAATTGTTCAGATAATGATTGATGATAGGCAAAATATATAAACCATGTTTGTTCACCTCATTAGGAAATTGAAAATCAGCAGCAGTATGCTGATGTGCTGTCTAAATGATTCGCTCCAAGATAAAAGATTGTCTTGATTCAACAGTTATTAGATTCATGGTTATAATTTGTTTATCATTATATGTATGAGTAGCTTTGATGGAATCTCAGAAGCGCTACAAACTTTTTACATCAGTTCATAAAAGCTCAAATAAACTCCAAATAAACAGTAAAAGATACAATGTTAATGGTTTTGATTGTGTTTCTGAAAGTGCTGTCTTAATCCACATCTTTGGCTAAAATGACAATATCATATTTCACAATTATCTATAAGGATGAACATGGTCACTGGGCAAGTCAATATATGTTTCACTAAGCATTTATATAGTGTGCAACGCTTCCAGCATATCCATACCAACCGAGGATCATTCGATTCTACTTCTACAATTACTGTATAACACATTAATTAAGGTGTTCAAGAATAGGGAGATTCTTTCAATTTCCCAAATGGCAACTCATTAAGTGAAATATTGACTATGTTACAAGACAGATGCAAAAATAACAAGTACATTATTTTGGCTATGATATTTTCTTCTATAGTAACGACATTGGAAAAATTGACTTAAGTAATAGGAATGTATATATATATATATATATATATATATATATATATATATATATATATATATATATATATATATATATGTATATATGTGAGTGTGTGTGTGTGTAAACTCTCACACACTCATACACACACACACACACATATATATATATATATATATATATATATATATATATATATATATATAATGATAATGATTACGAGATAAGTAACTTTCATTTATTTCATGACTTGAGGTTCTATGAATAAACACCAAAAACGGTCCTGCATTCACCCGGTATAGACTGAAAATTGAGACTGTCCGACTGGCCTTTAAATCATTTAAGTCACATCTCTTCCAATTATTATTTCATGTTTGAATTTATTTTGTATGTGAGCGAGTAATTTCTCATTTCCATTGAAATACTTGTGTGTTAGTGAGTATTGGCATCTTTTTGCTGAAGCGTCTGCGTATAATCCCTTCTGATAGCTTATTTTTCCTTTTTTTTTTTCACTTTTCTCTACTTTTTTCTGTTGTTTGATCTCTTCTTTTTTCAAATGAGAAATTTTGAACTGATTTGTTTTAGATCCATGTACACACTCACAAACACACGCAAAAACAAAATTAGGTACAAAGTAATCGCTTATTAAGAAGTAGTTACTTTATACTATATCCATTGCCCATATCAATTTTGGTTGCTTAATTATTTGCATATTTTTCGGTTTATTCAACCCTTTCTATCCTTTCGAGCCTTCAAAAGCTCTATGTTAGATTTTCACTTGGTTTTTAGATTGTTTTGTTTGTTTCCTGTTTTGCCTCCTCATGTTACTGATGATATTATGCATTTATTGCAAAGTGCACAAAATTTTTCATGTACTCAATAGAAAAAGCCGAACAAATAAAAATTTATCACACGTTGAATCTTGTTACAATACTCCTTGATTTAAGTATGTGTTATATCAATATTAGTCTATGGTTCAAGTATTTTAAAATTTGAAACAGTTGGGAATATTTAAAAGTTAACCCTTTTCAGTGTATGGGATATTTTTCACACACCCTGTATATACTCCTGATTTTTAACTTCTAATATAAAAATATATCCTACAGTCCTTATGATTGAAAAAAATTCCGTGTAAACGGTAACATTTTCTGCTATCCCCTAAGAAGCAGAAGTTTTAGCTATGCAAGGTGTCCCAATCAGTTTCAAATACGAAAAATATAAGCTTGAATATTTTGACAAATACGATCGGAAATTCAGAAAAGAATATCAAATTTCCTGCCAAATTCAAGCCAAAAAAATTAGCAATAATAGCAAAACAAAATAATGAAGGATGTTAAAAAGGTTAGATTCAACAATCAGGAATATATCTCCCATAGTATACCTGTCATCATACTCCATTTTCGTAACTGACAGAGAGGTAGAATATTTGAAATATCATTTCGCCTGCTTTTTGCGAAATTTGCTCTAATCAGCTATTCTGCTCAAAAATTGTTTTTAGAATTCTGTCATGAATATCAAATGAAATCGGTTTATTGCCCCATACCTAAATAGCAGCCAATTTGCAAGGGTATCTTTTAGTCCTTCCATTGAATCTAATTTTTGTCATCTAGTTCCGTTCCAGAAGACTAACATCTGGATATATCTCACTCCACCAACTTGAAAAATGGCAGAAGACTCACATGCATTTATTGCAATTAAGACTGCAAATGTTACTATCCTCTACTCAAGAAAGTCAAAAGGCACGAACAAAATAGTTTTGAATTCGTATATGTATGACACTCACTGGTAACAGGAGCATTTTAATTGGAATGGTCGATCTCATATTAAAATTCATTGATGGCATCATTCAAACCCTAAGGCAATTTATGTAAATTCGATTTTTATTTTTGTATAATCAGGGAAATGCCAAATTTTTTATCTAATTTTCTGTTGAATATCTATTTCAAATGACTTGGAAAACAATTTATGTATTCATTTCACGTATATTAAAAAATATTATTGGCAAAGATTTTTTCTATGATTGCTTGTTTTGCGGGTGTATTTTAAATATTGCAGATATCTCAAAAATATTCTGTAGACGCCGTAAATTACACCGAGAACCTCTGTGTGAATGGAAATATAGTTGTTTATCTTTTGAAAAAAAAATGATGACAGCAATAACATAAGGCATATGCAAATAAAATGTCGTTCATCCATATGAAAAATATTAACCACACTTCGCAAATATTCTGATTTTAACATGCGTAGGATTATGCAAGGTACAGAGAGTTCGTACAAAAAGTATCAGATACATCACAATACATCATTTAAACATATGTATAATCTTCAAAATTGACAGAATTTTGACGAAAGACTTGTAACTAATATCAATATAGCAAGAGTTTGTTTTTTTTTAAAAAAGAGCGAATTGTTAAGGGACAAAAACAGAACAAGAGCAACACATATTCGATACTTTCTGAATTTTCTCCACATTTATTAGTAGTTATACAAGATGTACTATGATTATTTCAACTTCCTCCAGATACAGGTGATTGTCTTAGAATATCACCAATCCGCATTGAAGCCATTCGATTGCAGGTAGCCCAACAATAAACTGCGAGAGTAGCATACTTGAAGTATCACCACGCCTGAGTAGTTGTCACAAAACATTACAGAAACAATTATGTTGTTCTTCAATAATGGGCCCGGATATTAGAAGATCTTGAGTAAAAAAAATCTACAAATTAAGTAATTGGGAATGCCATTTGCCACTTCATATCTCATCATTACACGATGGGACTGCTTCGACCAGGACGTTTTCTAAACAGGTTTTTTTTTTAAGTGAACGTAATACCGAGAACTACTTTGTTTCATTTTCCACGCTACTAAACATAATCTTTCTTATTTCCGCCGTCAGAATCCATATGCATCGCCTCTTTTATGATCCCTTTTCACTTTCTATATCCTGATGTCTTTTAATTAAATGGCTGTGACTGGCTATCTATCTGCAGGGGTTCCAAACAAGCATACTTTATCTTCTCGATAAAACTATCATCCTTCTTGACGTCTGAAAGCTTTACTCTTTTGTACCTTCATGCATACATATGAATAAGTAGTGCAATTCACCTTTGATAAGATGTGTAAGTATAGTATATACCCATGCGAGAAGTATATGGGACGAAAGTGTTATTGAGGATTAAAATCAACATTTAGGTATAGAAATGGAATATTCACTTAAACAACCTTCATATTGTAACCGAGTAAAGTCCCAGATGATTGGAATACTGCAATTGTAATGCTTTTATATAAAAAGGGAGACCTGAAAGACCCCAACAACTACAAGCCTATAAGCGTACTCAACTGCGTATACAGACTTTATACAAAAGTCATCACCAACCGAATCACAAAAACACTTGATGAAAACCAACCATGAGAGCAAGCTGGCTTTAGAAGGAGCTAATCGACCATGGACCACCTGCATCCGATAAATTAACTGGAAGAAAATGCAGCAGAATATAAACTACCATTCGCTGTAGCCTTTATTGACTTCAAAAGGCGTTCAACTCAGTAGAAACCCCTTAGGTCATAGAGGACATCACTGTACAAGGCGTAGATCCAGTATTTGTCGATGTGCTGAAACATATATAAAATCACAGCAGCTCCTTTATCAGGCTACATGAAGACTCGGACTCCTTTCAGCTCCAGAAAGGAGTAAGACAAGGTGATACCTGCTCACCCAAACTTTTCACCACCTACCTCGAGATGATCCTCCGAAGACTAGACTGGGAGAGTATAGGAATCAGAATAGACGGCTAATATCTAAGCAAACTCAGATTTGCAGACGACATTGCCCGTTTCGCAGAGAACCTACACGACTTTCCACTAATGATAGATGAACTAAATGAAGAGAACAAGAAAGTCGGACTACAGATGAACTTCAACCACATCGGAGATAAAAACATCAAAATTGAGGACACAGAACGGGAGAAAGTAGACCACTACATCTACTAGGACATCGAATCTCCACGACCCCCTCAAGAGAAGAAGAAATCAAGCAAAGAATAACACTAGGATGGCAGGCCTTCCACAGAACAACCTCAACCTTCAAAAATAAAGAGATTGCATTAATCCTAAAGAGAAGAGTATACAACCAATGCATCCCCCTAATAGTCATTTATAGAGCTGAAACATGGAACTTAGCCAAGAGACAGATCCGCAAATTAAGAACAATGCAACGTGCAGAGAATAGCTGGGCCTCACACAGAGAGACCACAAGACAGCACAGTACATCCAGAAAGAGACAGTAGACTGGGACATCATAGAATCTATAAAAAATCCCATATGGCGGTGGGCCTGTCATGTAGCAAGGATGGCAGACAACTGATGGATATCACGACTCATGCCATGGATCCCCTGAGATCGCATGCAGAAACGAAGCTTGCAGAATATTGGATGTAGAGATGAGCTCGACAAATTAAGAAGGTACTGGCTCCGCAACGCCCATGATAGAGAAGTGTGGCGAATCCTGATGAAGCTCTATGTCCACTGACGGACGTTAAAAGACTGGTGGTGGTCTTGATGATGATGATGATGATGATGATGATGATGATGAGATGGTGATGATTATCTAACAGTTATTCAATGAGACCCAAACAATTTATTCTACCAAAGTACAGCGAGCAAAACAAGGCAAAAAGTAACTCTGCGTACCTACCAGAGAACGACAAATCCAACGGTAAAAGTTATTGAATGTTGCATTTCTTCAGTAGAAACTGATGCCTTAATGCAACTGAAAGAAAGAGTGGTTCGTGCAATATATTAGCGGATTTGAGAGGAGTACTTGCGTAACCTAAAGGTTGAAATCTGTCTTCTCTTTTGAAGCCTTTGCAATCAAATATTGAACTATTTTCGTCAGGTATTGGATATCTGTTGCTTTTCTCATTTCTGCTTCTGCCTTTAAATTCCAATGTCCTATTTTGTTTTATTTTTTTTCATTTTCATTTTACTATTTGTTGTTATGATACCAATCTATGGCCCAAGTTCTGCCAATTTTGAAGATGTATACGTGTGTTAAATTTAACTTTTCTAAGGTATTTGATACACTTCATACATTTTATTCATTTCTATCGATCTTACGTGTGTGTTTCATCTTTATTATCTCTCTTTGTTGCTCTCTCTATATGTATTACTCCATATGGTTTCGTATCTTCTGAGATGTCCAATGAAAAAAAACAAACTTCTATAACATTTTTGAAAGCTCAAAAGTAAAAAGGAAATCCTGACATATGCTCACACAGTTATTAACATATCCACCTACAAAACACGCATAAATATGAGAAAGAACCCCATTGCCTCTAAATCAATTATTCGTTCCAAGAAAGTAATCCTCCCGGGGGAAACTTTCTCTCTTCTCGTGTTATCAGTTGTCAGAATTATGAATTATATTTGCAACTTTTAAATCCAAGGACAAAGCTGCCTGTTTATATTTCGTTCCCGAAGGAGTATGTATTGGATATGAACGACGAGAATTGGAACAAAAAAAGTTACGCCACACATAGGAAAAAATATATATTTCCTGTTGTGGTATCAAACAGAGGTCTTGCAAATACATCATCAACATCAGTAGTAGTAGTGACAGTAATTATGAAGATAACAAAGCCGAATACTAACAAAAGAGGTGAATTCATGGAACAATTGCAAAAGCTAAAGGCTTAAACAACTATCAAGAAGAACCTCTACATTCTGATACTCATTGCAAAGACTAGACCCTGTTGTTGAAATAAATCCGACCCATCGATTACTGGCAAAATCTTGAGGTATTATTTCAAGAAATAGGGTAAATCCAAAGTGTCTGCTCTGTCCTGAGGAGACTATTGAACATCTACTATCTTTACTATCATATACCCGATTGGATACTTCATGAACACAAACACTCACCTATGCTTGTATGTATAATAATAAAGTATTTCAAAAATCATGAATGGTATCTCACTGACTTGACAATCCAATCTGGTTAAGAAGAAAATCAGCAAATGAATTCAAACTAATTTGAAAACATTAAGATCCGGATATAGAATCCAAGTATGTGAGATTAAAAACAACCAATTTACCAGTAGTAGTGATCAAGAAAAATACTGATGCACATGTTTAAAAAATCAAGGAAATGCATCTGAGATACAAAGTATCGTGTTGGTGAGCACTGTTCACGTACTTAAAAAATATTCTTTCGATCCGATAATTCCCGGCTAAACCTTTTACCATGCTTAGATTTCCCTTGTCTCAAACTGTTTCTATGTTTTTCTTTTCATGGATGGTGTATTCATTTAAGTTTCTTTCATTGATGTCTTAATTATATGTACATTTGGAGAGCCCAATCAATAGAATGCAAATTAATGATGTAGAAAAAAGGATACCATTGAGAGGGGGAGGGGGAAAAAGGAGGAAAATAAGATGGAAAGGGGAAAAAAGGACGAAAGAAGGATAAACGATCGTAAATTATAAAGAACTAAAAGTAAAGTAAAAAAAAAGGAAAACACGTTTACCTGGGGGTTACAGGATGAAGTCACGATAAATGATTGTGTATGAAACAGCAAGTCAAGGAAATAATAATAATAATAATAATGATGATAATAATAATAATAATAATAATAATAATAATAATAATAATAATAATGATAATAATAATAATAATAATAATAATAATAATAATAATAATCATCATCATCATCATCAAAGAACTGCTCTTCATCATGGAAAGATGCTGCCTTTCAGCACCACAAACCGAATAAATATGACGTACGACCACATGAAAATATCCCAAAGAATAAGGTAGAAACTAGAGATATGTATGTCATAACGGGGAATGTGTTGCTATGTTGGCCTCCAGGGGGCACGTTCGTCATCCTTAAACTACTAGCCAAAAAACTGACTCATGTTACCTTGATATCTTACTGGAGGGACACAGTCGTTAACAAAAGATGGACGGAAGAAGACAGCGAATTTGTTATGTATTGTTACCCAAAAAAGCAAGGCCCTTGATAGGTATCACAGAAACTGTATGATCACAATATAGAAGAAAAATAAACTGTTTTGCTGAACAAACAAGATATATATCAAAGATAAAACTGCTGGAAATCTGCAGGGATATAGAAAAAGATAAACGTGGCTTACCCTCAGGGAAATATCCCGACTAAGCTAAGATAGAAAACAGCCCAGTAGAACCAAATGTAAACAATAACCCCGACTGTAGTACAAATCAATCATGAGTTAGGGGACGTTGTCACCCCCAAAAGATAAGAAAAACTTTGATACGTACCTTAAAAGAAATAATGCTTGAAGAGGAAAAATCACTGCCCTCCAACTGGGATAACGATTGGAAAAAAAGTGAAGGATTCAGCTGACCATGTCAGTTGCTTTCTACAGAATAACAAAACTTACAATAAAACGTGGTTCAACCAAATCATCTATGGTAGTGCAAAAATAAAAACCAACATTTTAACGATACAAGGAGAAACTCTGAACAGCTGGAACAGAATGTGTGCTTGAAAAACAAAATTAGAAAAACGGATCTCCCAAAGGATAAAAGATTACTGAAAACTGCATCGCACATGAAAAGAAAAAGAAACAAACTATGAGACACATACAAGCTATGACAATAAACAGTTGCAATGAAAGATATATGCCAAAGGAGACTAGCAAAAGAAGCCAGACTAAAGGGATATAGACTAAGGACTCAATATACTCAGAATTGTACTTTTTGTAACAACGCAAGAAAATTCTACAAAAAACTAGAATGGAGGAAAAAAAGAGAGACAATGACAAGGATGCAACGAACCTCTTGTACAGCCTATGCCAATGCCAAAAGAGATACAATAAATCTGCTACATAGCTACATCATATAAAAAATAACTCAAATACCATGGACAACAAGAGAACAAGGGGAACAACTACATGGTGAATTCGAAAGATAGGTAAAACGTCTCAGACGAGTCATCATGGAAATGGGTAATTGAAGGGAACCTGAAGAGAAAAATATATCTGCTAATCATGGCAGCCTAAAATAATTGCACCAGGACAAACCATATAAAGATCGGAAGACCTCCCCCAAACCACAAACAAGCAGCAGCTGTCGCCTATAGAAAAAAAGGGATGAGACTTTGAACCGCCTAACTAGTGAATGTAGCAAACTAATTCTGAGAAGGTACAAGAACAGGCATGATAGGTTATGAGTTGATATACGCTGGGAACTATGCAAAGAACTGGAATACAATCATGCAGACAAATAGTATCAGCAGAAACCAGAGACAGTCCTGAAAACTATGTCACAAATTACTTAGGCTCTTTGACATCCAAACCGACCACCCAATCGAAGCGAGAAGAATCAACCTTGTAATTGTGGGAACCTGCTAAATAATAGACTGGGCTATTTGTGCGGATCTCAGTGATGGAAGAAATTGAAAAGTTGGGAGAATACCAGTAATAGGGGTTGGAAAAAAGTTTGGAACATGAAAGACAGGGAACTATCAATAATAGTGTGGCTACCTCGAAGTGTTCCAATCATATTGAAGACAAGACTATAGGGCTTGAGATAAGTGAAATGATTTCTACTATGCATCATCAGCACTACTGGGGTCTGGATGATTGTTTAAGAGAGTAAACAATCTACGGTGGTCGTCAGCAAAGCATAGCAGCGAGGAAGTAAAAGGTGGGAATATGCAAAGCTGAGAGGAAACCTATGGGGACTGAAATAATGGAAGCACGTAACTACGACTTCGTAATGGCTATTAGTTAATCGACTGAGAGAGAGAGAGAGGGGGGGACGGGAGTACTAATTTCAATATGACACCGACAGAGGAAGATAGAAAGAGATAATTTGAAAGAAATATGCAAAGAGTGAGGAAGGAGAAGGGAGGAACGTTGCTTACATCATTGGCTTTCAATATCGTTCGCTTCTATGAATCAGAAAGAAGGACAGAAGAAATAAATGGAGAGGGGAAAAAGAGTGATGTATTATCGGCTATAGAAAGAAAAAGGGAAATAAAAAGGAAAGGGGCAATGAAAATAGGAAGCACATAAAAAAAATGGAAATAATACATCGTCTTACAAACACGTAATATTTGATTTTACACTCAAATTATGTCCATCATTTTTGCACGAAAAAAAGTTTTCATTTTACAAATTTGGAAAAAAAATGATTGAAGATGTTTCAAAATAATATTATTAAAATGTTGAATTCCGTTTATGATTTTTTTCAATTACTTACGAGTAAATCAGATTATAGAGTTGACTGTTTTGATTACATTGTGGTTGCTCGTAGGATACCATCTGTTTTTTGTCTTTTCGGCGAACGTAGTAGCTTATTTAATTCTTTTTTTGTTAATAATTCTGCCTTGAAGGACAATACAGTTTGAAAACGACAATGACCCACAAGGTCGAGATATTACCAATAAAACATCAAATAAAGTAGAGCGTTCTACGAAATAGAGAACACATATTGATGTTGATGAACTGAAGCGAAAAACAAAGAAAAGAAAAAAGAAAGAGATAAGAAATGAAGTACGGATTAGAGATTTGAATGTTTTTTTTATTTTTTTCAACATTCTTGCAGAAAAGCAAAAAATCATGCGTACGATCCAATCAAATATTTCAGGACATTATCTTGATTTTGAGACCCTTCTACTTACATTTGGATGAAGGATGAAGTGTTTTATTTGGAATCATGATAGCCACTGATTCTTGTAGCTAAGTGGCCAGATCGGTTGGGCATTATTCGAGCCGGACTCCAGTAAAGTGTCGTAAATTCGATTTTCATGAAGAAGTTACACGTTATGCTGATCAATGATGATATTTTATTCATTCACTTCTGAAGCGGGGCTGACTGAGTTCAATTACAAAAAATGATGATGGTAAATAGAAATAAAAATGTTATCGATTTGCATTTTGTTTTTACTTTAAAATAAAAAAAAAAGGGAGTAACTGCACTGGGATAAGTGTAAATTAGGAAAATGGCGGCGAAGTGATAGGCGAGGTATGATCATTCATCGTAATCTACACTACTAGTTTGTTCACTTACTGCAGAAGGCATATTGAGCTGAGTTTAGTTATGAAGGAACAAAATTGGCATAAATAAAAGCAAAAAGAGCATTAATAGTGATTGACATGGAAAAGAAAAGATCTGGATTTGGGAAGATATGCTTGATTTGGACTTGTGCTTGACACTGATTCCTGCATCTACAGCGTAGTGTCGTCGGATCGATTTTCAACTGGAACTTTATTCTGAACTTCGATGATAATTTGTTTACTCATAACCGAAAAAGAAACTGGACTGAGTTTAGTTGCAATGAAAAGCAACAAAAATGGAGGTGAAGGTAAATAATAAGCAAAAAAGTTAATGATTTACAATCCTTTATCTGATTAAATAGATGAATGAATACAAATGATTACCGTAACTGAACAACCAGAAACATGGAACAAAGGAAATCGGGAAAGAGGATGAGTTCGATTGTTTGATTTTGATCTGCACTGGCTAGTGGCAAGAGCAGTCAATCGAGTAAGCCACACTCTGGCAGAGAGGCTTGTGAGATTCTAACTCAGAAAGTAATGTTTATTGCAATCTGCTTTGCGGATTTGTCCAATAACTACCGGAGAGTAACAGGTCTGAATTTAGTTTGTGAAAAATCTAAAAGAAAGAAAGATTGATATGAACGTAAACAGCAGCAAAACTATTGTTAACAAATCAAATAAATGTATAAATTGGATTACTGTTACTGAACTACAATTCAATAGAAATGTGGCACACAAGGTCTGAGAGTCATTCTATTTCAAATCATACGTTGCTCCCTACGCCATCCCCTCAGATTCCCCAGAAAAATATTCCTGCAGCTCCTAAATCGACTCATAGAGAAACCCAAAATACTAGGTCTGCATCTCAAATAGTTTCGGAATCTTTGGAATTTCACTCAATTTTATGCATTTTGCCGACTGAGCCTTCTTGTCCAACATCTGGCAATTATCAATCCCCCGGTATGGTATGCACAGCTTTGAAACTGGGTGACTGAAGTAACCTTTTCTGTGAAATTAAAATCTGTAATCGGATAGAGTGTTGCCTGCTTAAGAAAAGATGTCAGTCCACAGTCCGACCTACTTCCCAATATTATCATTTAATTCATTAATAATGTTCTGCAACTATTCATCTCAATCTAAATCTTCGTTACTTTTGTCCCTACTAAATTCAGAAAGTTATGTTTTTCTATATTGTAAAGTGCCAATTCGCAGGTTCTTTGCAGTTTCAAAAAGAAATTATCCCTATCATTCCTTTGGGATTTTATCTAATTGGATTCATTTTAGATTACAATTACTTTATTTACATCAAAGAAATCAAACTGAAAGTAAAACATGGAACTGTCAAATTTTTGGAAATAAAATCATAAAACACCTATTTCAAAAGTTTGCTGATACACAGTAGTGAGTATATATCACACGGCTTATGAATACTCTGACCAATTGAAAATCTGTGAATTTGTCATTGCTCTTTCCGTTCTCGACTAATCGAAAAGAGACACTTTCGAATCACCAATTGGTGCCACATGATGTAAACAATGTGCTTATTCGATGCATGTTCCATTAATTACATTATTCCTACTTCGATTAAAATTACTTGGGTAGGAAAAAAAGAAGGAAGAGAACCAACGATAGTTTCAAAGAGGTGAAAACCCCGATACACTTTGTTTTTATACACAGTTGAAGTTTTCCATGCTCAAATTTTGCAAACATGAGTATTCTGATGTTTCAATTATTCCAAGTTTCTACATCATATTTAAGTGCACACACTCTACTTTAACTTCTGTGGATACCTTTCTGTGTTTATAAGTCAGCAAAATAATTTAAAAAACATATAAAGCATTCACTTAAAACAACAATACTGTAACTAAGGTGTGATGGCTAAGACAAAAAGTTAAAGCCAGTCTGTTGCAAGTATGTACATTTGCCAGAACATTTCGAGTACTACACTGAATCTGAAAAACGTTATATCAGGATAAAATAATCGCTTGTATCCCCCTTGCTAACTCCTGGAGAACATATTATTCCCACATTATTCGATGTCTCCCCCGAAAATACAAAATAAACACACACACACACACACACACACACAGACACACACACACTTTTCACTAAACCCCAAGTACTGAAAAAGTCATATACCCATTTTCTAAGCATAATACATTCCAGCGTTTGGCCACATGAATAAGACACATACCCGTACTGACAATCAGACGGATTTTTCAGCGAATTCTTCTTCCGGGAGACACAAGCTCTTACTTTTCACCAACGCCGAATAACTACTTCTACCTGAAAGATTGTATTTGTGTTAAATTATCAATATCATTTTTTGCTATCCAACTTTTTTTAAAGCCAGTAGAGGCATTCCTGCCGAGTCCAAATCAAAAGAGACAATACTGTTGTACATATTGCAGTTGACTAATCAACACGAAGGAATACGTCTCAACACATAGTACATATCTCCTTGTTATCTATGAGACTGCATAGATGCAAACCAGTCTGAGTACCCTTGCAAGCCAAAGAATGTGGCTGATAAAACCTATGCTGTCAGTTCACTTATATTCCAGAATCCCACTGTAGCAATGGAAAGTAGGTCATCTTGAATTTTGTATTAAATTTTGACTACAATTGATTACAATACACATGCAATCAACAGCAGTCGTCGTAGTTGACGATTTAATCATTTTCGTGCAAGAACATATTTGCTTGAGATAAGCAATAGCTATAGTAGTTGACAATTTAGATTTTCGGGTGCAAACGCTTCGAGTGGACCAGTAAGTTATTATTTGACAATGTAATCTCACTAAATAAGCAAAGATGGGTTTTGCAAGGATGCAATGAAACCATAAAAAAGTATTTTATACAACACTATCGACGTTTCTTCGCTAAAGCTAATCATTGGGAGCAAGAAGAAAGTTTCTCTTTGCTTTCTGTCACTACTTATAGTTTACTATGTGGACTTTTCTCTCTTTTCAAGTCCATGGTCAACTTATCAAACAGGATTTTACTCTGCAAGGGGTTTCAAAATGTAACAATAAAATATGTTGTATTAGCAATATACTTATACCCAGAAGTGGACACGTTATAAGTGGGGGAAAAATAACATATAGACTCATACGCTACCTCATAAAACAAGGGGTATTTAAAATTCACTTAGTCAGAATTAACCAGCT
This sequence comes from Thysanoteuthis rhombus, assembly GCA_963457665.1. NCBI lineage: Eukaryota > Metazoa > Mollusca > Cephalopoda > Oegopsida > Thysanoteuthidae > Thysanoteuthis > Thysanoteuthis major. The sequence goes on from OY735213.1 coordinate 18,365,561, forward strand.
TCTTTATTCTTTGTTCCTGCTGGGGCACCAGTTCTAAAAGGCCCAGCCATATCACTTTCAGTGAAGTGGACGTGCTCTAAGGGCAGATATCCAAACAAAACATCAAACACGTCACTAGGAAACAACTGTTTCTGCTTGGCCAACAATCTCAAAAGATCTGGCACATAAGTGCTTTGAGTTGGGTAATGTGCCCCAAGTACAACAACCCGAATACAATCCCTAAAATGTCACCAAGAAAGTCACTCAATATACTGGCACCTACCACGCCAGGACACTCTCTACAAATATGCAATTAATCAATCTGGAAAATAAAATCAGAACTATCAAATGGGACAGTATTCGTATTAGTGAAGACTCGGAGGAGAACTAATTGAAATAAACAGTAAACAAAATGGGGACGGAATTTTTTTTAATAAAAAAACTCAAAGACAATGTTGTTGGATTCAAAACCGACCCAGAGTGTGTAGACAGTGTCAATATACAACTCTCAAAAAGGTACACGCTTGACATCATTCAAGTTTACACTCCCACATTACCGTCAAGTGAGGAGGAAATAGACAACTTCTACGATTTGAATCCCATACTCCGAAAAACCAAAAATATATTTCGATATCATTATGGGGATCTTCAGAGTACGTATACAAGATACGGAACAAGAGGGGAAGTAGATTTAGAGGAGATCCAATCGTGGAACAAAAAACGAAATTTATTACATCCTAGTGGACAAAAACGACACCATTAAAGATATTCAGGTTTAAAACCAAGTCAATGTGAGGAGTGAGTACTGATTTATAATCAGCAAAATTCAAATTAACATCAGTACAGAACGCATGGAAATGTTCTGTACCGAACTGCAACCAATTATTGTTAAGAAAAACTCCCTATTTCATTCAATCTGGAACTAAAGGACAAATATGAACTCACCGAACCTGAAGAGATCATCAGCAATCTCAGCAGCAAAGTAAGATCCTTATTTGAAGCCACCTCTATGTTGAAGCCACCTCTATGTTGAAGCCAAAGGGCACACACACCATGAGTAAACTCTCAGAAGAAACCAAAAATCTCAAGGAAAAACGCAGCCACCTAGAATAAAAAATCAAAGCAACAGAAATGAACAAAATCATACAAAAGAAATGAATTGAAGGTGAAAGCAAATAAAGCATTCTCGAAATATTCAGGGGGTCAAAGATTTAGAAAAACTCAGTGTAGGAAGAAAGTAAATAGACAGTGTGCTTGAAGCAAGTGGAGACCTGACAACTAGATTGTTGAACATGCCCCAGAATTTCAGAAACCCTTTTATTCCACCAAACAAAGGACAGAGAAGTCACAAGCTCATAAGTCATAATCTGTCCAAAGATTTCCAACTTACTCTTCAGGAAGCAATCAAGCAAACAAAGGAAGGGAAGGTCCTTGGATCCAATTACATCAATATTAACCTAATCAAAAAGGCTTGAAAAGTCATCACTTAGAAACTAAGAAGTCTTCTCAAATTTGGCTTTGACCAAAAAAAGGTCAGAGAGGATAACAACACAACAATTATAAAGTTGTTATACAAAAAAGGGAACTGGAAACATCTTAAAAAAAAAAAAACTTTCGATCTTCTCAACTGCATAAACAATTTTTTTACCAAAGTGATCACCGACTGAATCACCTATCCGCTTGATGGAAACCAACCACAAAAATAGGCTAACCTCATGAAAAGCTACTCGACCATCTTCCATCTCCTTTAAGTAAACCAACTAAAAGGGAAAGCATCATCGACACAATAGTGCAACAAGGTATAGACCTTGTATATGTCAGAGTACTGAAACGTTCGTACCAACACAGCTATCCTTTCATCAGGCTGTCTAAAAACTCTGATCACAATCAGTTAAAAAACAGAGTGAGACAAGGTGAAAACAGCTTACCCAAACTCTCCACAGTCTGCCTTGAGATGATCTTCCAAAATGTACAATGGGAAAACAAAGGGAAATGGTGTGACAGACTAGACAAATTCAGAAAGTACTGGCTCTGCAACGCCCATATTAGAGGGTTCTGCCAAATATTTGGGAAGGACCATGACCAATGACAGGTGCTAAAATGCTGCTGCTGCTACTGATGATGATGATGATGCTAAAAGCCTGATGATGATAACACAAAGAAGCCTTTTGAAAGAAAGAGAAACTTAACATAAAATTTTATAAAAATCCGAAAGCTCAAATCGAATGTACTAATTGCGCAGGGAATTAAATATGATGTACACAATCACTTAATAACTATAATATAACCTTCCGTTTAAAAACACGTTCAATGTTGTATTGGACAGTTGAAAATAATCCCAGTATATATGTATATATATTTATATAGTTTAGAAAGTTTTACAGCTTCAAACGATGAAAATGTTGAAAAAAAAGTGTCATCTCATTCACTTATTTCCTAATATTGGTTCATGTGATTTATCGAATTTTCACCAGTTTTTTTTTTTTAATTTTTTAAATTTTTACGCGTTTTATTTTTGTTTTGCGCTTATTTTGATATTATGGTGCTATATGAATTTTTTTTCTTGTTTGAAATATCATCAATTGTTTTTTTTTCATCACATGACAGTTTCGGGAATTGAAAAACAATATGGTTTTATACATGGCTCACCCGCAGTGTTGATCAAACACAACCTCCCTGTCAGCAATGGTTTTAATGCATAGCTTTGATTATACAATATGTAGTTTGTTATTTTATGTAGGCTATCATCATTATGTTTTGAATCAATGTTTTTTCTATGTAACACATGATACAATACTTTATCAAACTATTATGCATTTTTCCCCAAAACGCATTTAACAATGAGGGATTAGTGAGTATAACAGACTTGATTGGTTGTTTGTTTTTAATATCAAACTGCTTGTTAACCTACTTGTGACAAAATCCTAGAAAATACTAATCGAACAGAAAAAAATTGGAGTTGATTATTCAATGGAAAAATTTGATTATTTTATCCACTTCTGCATCAAATAATTAGTCTTATATAGATAGTTGAAATGAAACAAAACCATGTCTTCGGTGGCTGTAACACCTCAATGGGCTATTTCATTCATATACTTGGACAATTTGTTACTAAGCATTGCGTGTTCAATCTACCACCCGCTCAACCACCGATCAATCAGACAGGTGAACCAGAGCCAATCGTTTTCTCTTTCCCCTGGTTTTAGTTAATACAATGAACTTCCACACATATAGCAATTAAATCCCTTTCTTTCGGTTACCTGATTCCCCTGATGTTAACACAAATTCATTTAACTTA
>OY735213.1:18373837-18568837 GCA_963457665.1 Thysanoteuthis rhombus
GTGTCTTCAAAGAAATTATCTTTAGTTTGAAACTACGTCTCTTTGCATATTATCAATTTACAATTATGAATATTGACAGCTTAATATTTGGACAGACGTGTGATTTATTGATATCAATGTTGCAATGTTTTAGTGATTAGTGGAATGCTTTCTGTCATCCCCATTTCTGGCTTTATCGTTGTCAATAACACTCGTACAAACACGCAAACAGGCACCCACACATGCTTCACTGCAAACACACACACTCCCACACATACACACACACACACACACACACATATATATATATATATATATATATATATATATATATATATATATATATATATATATATATATATATATACATATATATATATATATATATATATATATATATATATATATATATATATATGTTTGTTTGGATTTCGGGAACGATGATCCAAGAGATTGCTTCACTTTTGTCACAGACCCGTTGATGACTGATGAGGACACTATGGAAAGGTTATGCTCTGCCGGGTAAGTATGAGAAACATGATAAGGATAAATTCATTGAAAATAAATTTCAAGGTTTTGTCTCTTCTTTTCAATATCGGTTCTACATTTTACCTTTTTAAGATGTACGTATAGCTTGAAACAATACATCCCTATCTTTAAGCGTAAGATATCCAGTAGAGTTACTCCATGATACAGAAGATGGAAGCCTTTGTTAAGTATCTCCCCCATTGCATTTCTCTTGGTCGTCAAGCCATGGTGAAGTTATTTCAACAGCAACAGAAATAGGATAGTCGTACATATTCAATATTATGACTAACTCAAGGTAGGTGCAGCTTGTGTAGCTTTGTCATCATTGCTCTTACACACACATACCCATAAAGGAACGCACTCATACACACGGAAACGCACGCACATACACTTACACTCACAGATCAATATGAAATAATAATAATAATAATAATAATAATAATAATAATAATAATAATAATAATAATAATAATTATAATGTGTCCAGAGAGCTAAAGCAGTCCTAGAAAGATATGTGCAAACAAATGGTGAAGAAATCATAAAGAGCGCGAGAGATAGTGCAACAAACAATAAAGTAGAAAACAATGGAACAGTACAGCAAACAAGGAAAGAAAGATTGGAAGGGAAAAAATTGTACGGCGAGTTTAAAAGACAGATACAAGATATAGCAGACGAGAAATCATGGACGTGGTTACGAAAGGGGAACCTTAAGAGAGAAACAGAATCGCTCATCATGGCAACCCAAAACAAAAGCATAAGGACAAACTACATAAAACCAAAAATCGACAGAACACAGACAAACAGCAAATGCCGCATGTGCGGTGAAAGAGATGAGACAGTAAACCACATAACTAGTGAATGTAGTCCCCAAATTGTCCCCAAAACGCTGAGGGAGAGACTGGAGGAGATCGGGATTAGGGGAAGGATAGAGACCGTACAGACCACAGCACTACTGGGAACTGCACGGATACTGAGGAAGGTGCTAGAGATATAAGTACTGCAACGAATTGTAGCTCTGTCATGATATGCGAAAGAGAGAAGAGACGTTAGCTGAAGACCTGAGGAGACTTATTGTCACTCAGCCTTCAGCGATAACCACTGGGCAACCGCTGTGAAACTGTAAATCGTAGAATTACTGCGACCTATGAGTACTAGGAGGGGAGGGCTGGAGACTTGAGGAGACTTGCTGTCACTCAAACTCCAGCGGTTACCACCAGGCAACTGGTGTGAGATTCCAAATAATAATTATAATAATAATAATGATAATAATAATAATAATAATAATAATAATAATAATAACATTTTTTTTATTTATATTTATCAATTGTTCAAGTATTATATATAAAATGAATATTATTAATCTGATTATGATCATTAGTTCAATAGTTTCGATTATTGGCAAAATCGTCATTACTATTATTATTATTATTATTATTATTATTATTATTATTATTAATTATCAGCAATTTCACAGCATTTGCCTGGTGGTTACTGCTTGAGGCTGCATGACAGCAAGTCTCTTCAAGTCACCAGCCCTCCTATCCAAACTCGCATAGTCCACAGCAATACCGTGGTTCACAGTTTCACACCAGTTCCCCAGATGTTATCGCTGAACGCTGAGATTTAAGGAATTAGTACCTTTTGCTATTTTTTCAGGATTATGTAAGACAGTATCGCAGTTATATCAAAAAATAGTGGAGACAGCAAGTATCCCTGTAAATTTTCTCTTGTGACTGTCAAATCTACTCTCCAGTTTTTCAATGAGTTGACTAGGAGTCTCATCACTGATCTTGAACATTCTGGAGCATTCGAGTATCCAGCTGTATTGAATCATGTATGCTTTTTTTTTATAATCCATTCATGTCATTTCAATGTTCTTTTTTTTCATTTTTTCAAAATAATATAGTCGTGAGTTGTAGAGTTGGTGGGTGAGTCTGTCGTGTAGTGTGGTGAAATTATTAAACCAATACCCATGGATCCCGTCAGGTCCTTGCGCTCTCCAATTTGCTATTTTCATGAGAGTGTTCTTCAGTGTGGTTGCATTTAATACTACTGGATCTCCAATTTCTGTGTCTTTGAGTTTTCTTTTCATGTTCTCTAACCATTTTGGGGTTTCGTTATGCCTTTCAGGGGTTCTTATACGCTGTTTCAGTTGTTCTTGGTTTCTGCGGCATCCAGCTCTATGTTCTGTTGAGATCTTGGTGAAATTTACTCTTGTTGCTTTGGAATGTGCGGTTCTGTGTCTATTGGACAGTCCTTTGCCTGTATCTTTTTAGCCTTGCTTCTTTAGCTGGTCTCCTCTGATATATCTCTTCCATTTCCACAGGTTACTTTTTTGTTTTATCTTGTATTTGTCCCGTAGTCTTACACATTGTCTGTTTATACGTGATGTATTTCTCAGGAGTATTTCATCTCTTGGGAGTTATGAGATTGGACTTTCTAATTTTCTTTCCAAGTTGGGTTTTTCTCTCCTACCATTATTTGAGTTCTTTCTTGCGTTTTGAAATGTTCTGTTATCATTTTTGCTCCAGCATAGATTTGGTAGTTGAGCTACGATAGGCTGCTGATTTCATTATGCTGTAGGAGGCAGTTGACATGTTGGGAGCTTCTCTTAGTTTCCTTCTGTCCTCATCACGAAGAGTTGGAAGTGTAATTTTTTCTTCTAGTATGATTTCTTTCAAAGTTAGTGCCTGAGATTTTTCTTCCTCCGTTGGGGTGTCGGTGTCTCTCTCTGGTGTGTACCTTTTTGGGGGGATTTTCTTTTTCTTCTGGTTCCTTTCGACTTTGCCATTTACTTGTTGTTTGAGCTGAGAGGTTCTCCATCGGGTAAGTCACTTTCTTCCTTTTCTATTTCATTGCGGATCTATCTTGTTCAGTCTCTGAGAGCCATTTGATTTTCAGAGTTTGTTTGACTTGATCAGCCAGAGGCTGGCTTCATACCTCCATGGCAGGTTTCTCCCTTGATATTTTGAGCATGCGCTCCCCATAACACCACACCTATGGTTTGCTTTTGAAGTATCAATACATTACAAACCTGTTTCCCTTTCTTGACCATTTCCTCGTCATGTTCAGTCTAACTGCCACTCGGTGGCAGTTGTGCTCTTTTTGGGTGTCATTAGGGGAGCTCCAGCCAGGGCCTTGGCCAACGGTAGCTAGGTAACGACTGTGTCTCTCCTAAATGCAAATAAGGATTATACGAGCTGGGGTTTTGGCCAACAGTCACAGGACGACGACAGGGTTCCTCCTGATGGCTAAGAAGGGAGCACCTGCCGGTTATGATACACAAATCTTGGATTTGTGCCCCATTTTTTTTTCATTGTCTTTTTTTCAGGTCTTCAAGGTAATACCAGACCTTGGTGGCTTGGTTACAATTGATGTGGTTCAGAAGTAACCTCAGAGTACTACTGGTTCCTAAGGAGGAGCCATGTGGGTGTGCGTAGTATTCAAGTGTGGCAAAGCGTTTGTACTCCACCTCCTACTTAATACCTGAGGCATTAAGCTTCGTCTTTTAGCTAATCAAGTACAGCTAGTAAGTCCATACCTCCCTCATATTTTTCTATTCCTTGCCTTGGTAAGAGTCCACAATCTAGTCGGGACTAAGTCCGTCCAGCAATTCCTATTCGCAGCCAGTAACTTTTTAACTAGGTTAAAATTCGAAACAGTCTGGCCAATTCATACACGAAGGTACCATTTGTATATTCACATGAAAAAGCACCTTTCATTAGACATTACTTTTGCATAAAAGAACCTAATTTTGTCAGGAAGAGCGTAGATTTAATTTCACATAAAAAATCTTGCATTTAGCCTCATAGAGTGGCTGCAGGTTAGAGGTAAAACCAAAAATAGTGTTTTGATTTGGCAGTGATCATTTCAGAAGTAATATGAATTAAAAACCATGAATAAAACTAGAATATAATTAAGCAATAAAAAACATAACTAAATATGAAAACTGATCATTTGCCAAAAAGTCAATGCTTATGCCATTTCGTTAGAGCTACCTTTCCACACTTCCACAATCTAGTTGGGACCACTTTTTCAAAAGTCTATGAACAATTTCAGCTCTGGTATCTAAATAGGTTGAAATTGTAGCTCTCCTTGCTCAACTTTGACAGTCTCCTCAAGAAACGTGATTTTAAATTAATTACTTCCATTGCCTGTTTAACTCAAACATCGGTTTACCTTTTCACGCCACAATAGCAGGCAGACAATAATATTTTTTCCTGACCACCTGAGAAACTGACTGAAATCCTACTATATCTATACACGTTCACTACTGCTCAAAAAATACCAGTGCATTCGGGTACTCTAACTATTATAGGCATTGAGGAATGAAGACCAGAAAATCAACTTTATCGACACATATATTTTAAAATATCTCTTTCCCTACCAGGACATTTTCATTGTACGATGTTGTATCGAACGGCGTTTCATGGAAAAAAAACGTTTCATCGAATCGACTTTTTATCGATTCGGTTTGGAATGCTTTTTTGATAAAAGCTTTTCGATGAAACATCGTTTAATGATACATCGTTTTATTAATCAAAGTTTAATTGGAAGGGATATTGCTTTAAACTTCTCTTATTTACCTCCAGTCTTATTAGTTACCAAACTACTTTGGTTCATAAATGCTCATATAACATCATTATTGCGATCAACATCATTTTAATCATTCATCAGCATCATTATCGTACTTGGCTGTACCGTTTATCAATTAATAAGACGTTACAAGCATCATTTTTTTAAACACGTCATTCCCGAAAATCCTAATCTTTTCACTGTTTATTTGCTAACATTGTTATGCAGTGACGCAATTGATTTTTCAAATGTTTTTTTCGAGGGAAATTGTTTCTTTGTTACGACTTCTTTGAACATCGAATATATCGGTGGTTAGTGTCAGTGATCGTGATAACACTTAGAAATCATGTTTGCTTATGCGTATTCCGAAATGTCCACAGCTGCATGGATACTTATCTTGTCCAGAAACCTTAAAAAGTCAGCACTTATCATAGGATTATTGGATTACACCGTTCAGATTCCCAGTACGCAAGCTAAGTTGAAGGAAAGTAGAGGAAAAGTGAAAAGGAAATGCTGCTGTGAATTCGATTTTTTTAAATATGGTACATTTTCTTTGAACGGTATTTATTCTGACAGCACTAATTTGCCCAATAAATTCTTCTCAAAATTTGCCTACTGTATTTTTCAAATCTGCATATCATATCTTTTAATCCACGTTATCGTATCCAATGTGTTATAACAGCACTAACGAGCTCGCCGTGATAACATGAATCTACTCTACACTCCAATCTCCGAAGAAATTGCATCAAGCTTCCTATGTTGAATACCTGAAGACACCCACACAATGATATAGATAAACATATGTTTGGAGACTCATACCTAGCATTAGACGAGAAAATCATGAAAGCAAGTCAGCCATACAATTTGGAAAGCAGAGACAATGATAACTAGATGAAGTATTCCATCATCATCATCATCATCATCATCTGCAGGAGCAGCCGTTTAGCTTTTTTTTTGTAGAACACTTGCTTCCTCCAAATTTACTATACCAGTCTAACTTGGTCGTTGAAGAGCCAATATTTTTTTAACTTGTCCAATTGGTCATGCCACGATGTAAGTCGTTATGTCCATCGGTCATCTGACATTAGTGTTTTTAAGTTAAAGTGATAATTTGTAATTGCAATGTCTCGACCTCATAGTTGACGAATGAGAAGATGCATTGGTTGCATACCCTTCCTCTTAAAACTTTTATCTTTTTAGAGCAAACAACTGAAGTTCATGCTTTCTCTATTCAAACCATCCAGCTTTACTTAGAGGTCATGAAGGTATTTAGCAAAACTGCTGATTTCGTCAGCAAGGCAGAGGTTACTTAGGGATTCACCATTTATCTTGATTCCTTTTATTGGTCAGTCTAGGTTCAAGAAGATCATCCAAGGACTGACTATGAATATTTTTTAGTGAGCTGGGACCTTTTTGTCATAGCTCTTTTTTCGTGCTAAAAATCTTTACGCAGCTTTACGAAGGACATGCTGCATCGGTAGATACGTTGGAAGATTCTGCTTCCTCCTTCAATTGATTTGACAAATTGAGATGGCCAGTGGTCGAGTACCCCCATCTCAAGCAAGCCTGTCTCCGTGGTTGGTTTCCATCAAGCCTTTTGGTGATTCAGGTAAAATGTTTATAGATGCAGTTGAGTAGGGTCATTGGCCTGTAGTTGATGAGATCGTTCGAGTTTCTTTTTTTGTAAGAGACTTTTATGATTGCAGTTTTCCAGTATTCTTGGACTTTATTCTATTTGAAACATAAATTGGATGGATAGAATAATTTCCTAGGAATGTCTAAGGAGCCATTTTGAAGAGATTATGATGGTAACTGGTCCAGTTGCCTTTCCGCTTTGAGGATTTTAATGGCTTGCATTACTCCCCACGGAATCGCTTCTCGGAAGTCTTTGAGCTGATTACTGGTGGCATATATCTTATTCGTTGCATGTCGCTCTTTTTGACGAATCAAGGTTTCTGTAGAAATCTTGGATGGGTTTTATAATTCAGTCCCTATCCGTTCTTAGATCTCCACTTTCTCCGAGCACATTAGTTAATTGCATTCCTCCTATACTGAGAGTTTTGTGAATAGTTTCGAAACCGCTACCTTTTTCGAGAATTTTTTCGAGGGCTGCAGTCGTATTTCATTTTATATTGTCTTCACGTCTATTAGATGACTTTATTCAGTTCGGTTGCTTTGACCTTTTTCTCTGGTTGTTGTCAGAAGGTTGAGATCTTTGCATTTTTCCATGAGATTCCTCTTTTGTTCACTAATTGTTTTGTTTTTTTTTTGCTCTTTGTCTTAAATATATTAACGACTTCAATTAGAGGTGGCCATTTTGTTTTAAAGCTCGTTGATGGTTTGGTGAGAAGTCGATATCTGTTTCTTTTTATACCGTGTTTGGAGGATCCAGTGAGCTATTTTTGTCCGTTAAAGATAAATGTGCAGAAAATTTAGAATTAATGAGATTAAAAAGAAAAATAGAAAGATGGAATGATTAAGCCAGTAAAAAAAAAATAAAAAGTCTCAAAACAGACTTGTTAGACTCCAACTCATCATAAAATTACCAAAGACGTGATATGCATTGGTAAATCTAGTTAGAAAAATATGATTTGCAGGTTTTTGCTGTATCGAATTAGTTCTGTGGATTTTGTGAGTTTTATCAATTTTGAAAGTCCACAATTTTTTAGCATTGTGTCGTTGTAAAATAACTTATTAGATAAAAATCTTATTTTCTTTTCAGTCATACAGTCTATAATGTCAATGGAAAAGGCTATCAGTCAATGTATCTGCTTTAACTAGAATATCCAGAATTATGTTTATGAAATAATGGTGATTATATGAAGCACATGATACATGGAGAATGAACCTGATGCGGCAAGGCAACCAAGACGTTTTGAACTGATGGATCTGTTAGTTTGACTTTAAAAAGCGGCTATTTTTTAGATCTGTTTATAAAAATATTGTTTTCTTAGAGCATCGAAAATAACGCCAGTTCCCTTTGATTGACCGAACGCTGAATAAATATCAAAATACTTTGGGAAGAGGAAAAACATAACATCAGTTTAGCGAAATGAAAGAAGAAATGTGAAAAAAAAAAAATTTTAACTGTAGTTTTTCCTATTGTGAGCTTCAAGCAAACAGTCACAGTTTTAGGCACAGCATATCCGCCACTGCCGAAGCTGCACAACCAAATTATTTGCATTTGTTTGATCTTTGTTCCCCTTAATTTATTTCATCCTTGTTCTTCATTCGCCAAATCAAATTCATGTGTGTTTTGTTTTCTGAAAAACAAAAAAAAAACAACAACAAAAAAATCAGTGAGAATGGCAACAAATCTTCCAAATCAATAAAGAAAAAATAGGTAAATGAAAAAAGAAAAAAGAAAATGTCCATTTTTAATGGAAAAAGGAAAGAAATATTCGATCCCAATGAGCAATTGGCTGTGTGAGGTTAGGTTTGTGGTAACGAATGATAAACTTTTTACACCGGAGCGAGATTGAAATCGGGATTCTAAAAACGATGCATCAAACTAAAACGATGGGCAAAAGAAAAAGAGATGAGACTTGGTGGAAGAAAGAGGATAAAGGTCAATAAAAGGGAAGGTCGGAGAAAGAATTAAGGGGAAAAGAAGGGAACAAAGCAGTGGAAGAGAAAGAAAAAAAAAAGAAAAATAGAAAAAGTGGAATGAAGAGAAAGACTAATGAGGAGTAGGAAGAGGGAAGCAAACAAGGAAGAAATATAAAGTTGCATTGAAAAATAACCAGTGGAAAAATGATGACAAAAAAGTACGAAATGAAGCGTCTGTATTTAGTGTTCATGCAAATGTAAAATCAAGATTTAAATGCTAATTTTCCGAGAAAGTTGAAAACGTCTACTAAGAATATCGGCGTATCATATTCTTTCTCCACCATCTAGAACCATATGGCCCAGAGTCAAATGAAGTTAAGCCTCATGAATAACCTGAAATGTCGCTGACAGTACAAAGTGAACAAAATGATTTCGCATACAAGTTCTCAAGTATAGATAATATGACCCTCACCGTGTCCTCTTTTAGTATTGCTGAGTATCAAACTAAATGAGCATTAGTCATTCATAATTAAGTGGATGAAATATTTGCATATTTGCCGTTGGTGCAAATGGTTGATGTTCAAGTAGTTAAAATCCAATTTACAATTGCATTTTTTAATCGGCCAAGACTCTTCTACTTTGAAACTAGAATGACACCATCTTCTTATTCTACCTCCTTCCAGTTGGCCTTGTATTGTATTACCATCAGCTTATGAAAGATACAATGATTGAAAGAGGTTCCATCAGTTTCCCTTCACTTGAACTTATTTTGTTTTTCACACAACTTTACTCAAATGTACTATCCGTATGTAAGATGGAAGATTACTTTCCCTTAGTATCAAGGAACAGTAGCGATAAAAACATATTTTCATTCTCATATGACCACACAGAAACGTTAGTAACATAGGTGTGGATACTTTTGGGGAATTTTTTGTCAGGCAAAAGCTTCTGAACTATATCATTGTTGAGCTGCGAAAGCCATATTGAGTTGAATTTCGTACGTTTTGATGTATCCAACTTTTTGGGATTTCTCTCTCTTTCTTTCTCTCTCGCACTGTATCCATAAACCCAAATCCGAATGTTCAAAAACCCTTTCAATATGAATTACTCCGTTAAAAATCATAAGATAGGCCTTTTTTTTTTAAAGATTTCGTAAAAGAAAAACATTTCATGAAAGATTTTTTAGAAAATATACTACCTGCTCGAATAAAATCAGTTTGTAGAACAGTAATTTGAATCCATGATAATATACGTATAGCCTGAGGTAATTATTGAGTTGTTTATTTCATACGTGCAAAAATGGTCCGGTGCCATAATTTGCAATTGTGAATGCGCTCTTTGTGTTATATTTTGGCGCCACAGAATCTTTATAACCTCATGTGGTCATTTTGTAGATCAAGATGATGTTATTAAACATATTTCGATTTTCAATCCCAGAATTTGAACACTGACTTCCCCGACAGTTTTCCCCATCCTTTGCAACACAGTCTAAGTATATCTTTCTTCTCCCATTACTCTCCTTTCGATCATATACTGGTTTATTCAAAGCATAGTAAATAATGATATGTACAGATTTAGGGAGCTTACACCCTCATAAATATTTGGTTATGACTGGGATAACAACTGGTGCTCTACTTTTGTTCCACACTAAGCAAACGATAATAAGAATAAATATCAGCAGGTAGGTGAACAGAAAAGGATTGGGATATTAAAAAGAGAAATATTGAGGTAGAAAATGAATGGGATTTTGAAAAAATAACTATGGCATGCTGACAAGCAGTCAAGGAAGACAAAAGAGCAAATTCAGTGTAGGAAAACAGAGTGGAAGGAAAACAGAAAAATGAGAAATGACGTCGGCGTTGAATCCAAAGCAAATATTTGAAAGTGATCATGGAAGGAGAATTAAAAAATAACAAATAAAAAACACCGTCAAGAGAAACAAGTAATGTAAAATGAGAAAAAAGAACGAACGCAGGGAAACATAAACAAAAACAAGACAATCGCAAAAAAAAAAAGAAAATAGAAAAAAATGAGGTATAAAACAATACAAACCGAGCAAAAAAATGATAGTAGAGACTTGTATGAGGAAGGCCAAAAAGGAAAAAAAAGTTTAACTCATCTATGAATTCTTTTGTGCCAATTCTGCTCTTGGCAAAGAAAAATGGCAAACATACTCAAACGTTATCTCAGTCATTTGATATCAGAAGGAACAGATCAGGGCCCCATTTTTTTATAATGGGTTTTCAAGAAACACATACAATTAACTCGAATTTAAAAAAAACAGAAGGGTAACATTTGTTTTGGAGCCAGTCGAAAAGAATAGTACTTATCAATATCTGACTCAAACTAATAAGCCGTCAGCAATTATTATCATTTTGTAATGAATGAAGAATAAAATAATTCCTCGATAGTCGTCGTGTTTGGCGAAATTTGTGGCCATGCTGATAAGGAAATACATCATCATCATCATTATTATCATGATTCTTTTAACGTTCGTTGTTGGACATAGACCATAGATTTGCTACACTTCTTTATTGTGGGGGTCACAGGGCAAGAAATTTCTTAATTTGTCTAGGTCGTCTCGCCATCTAATTCTCTGCCAGCCTCGGTTCCACACGTAATATCTTGGAACATATGTCATGAGTCGCAATGTCCATATGTTGGATGCTGTTCTTGCAACATGGACAGCCCATTGCCATATGATATTTGTAATAGATTCTATGATGTCCCTGATTCCTGTTTTCTCAGGGTTCGTTTCAGTTCAATAAGTGACTATTGGGTGTATGCACTGGATATACACCCTTCTTTTTAGGACTGATGGGATCTTTTTTTTTTTTTTTGTACGTTAAACTTGCTCTGACAAAGGCTTGCCATCCTATGATGATTCTTAGCTTGATTTTTTTTTCATTTTGCAGGTCACCTAAAGAATCGTCGTCTTAGGTAGATGTAGTGATCTACTTTCTCCAGACCTGTGCCTTCGATTCTGATCTCATGGTTTTTATGTCCGATGTGATAGTTGCACGTGATCTTCGTCTTGCAAGTCCATGTGAAGGCGAACTTTTTTATTCTTTTCATTTAGTTCATCTAGTTGGAGTTTGTGTAGATTATCTGCTAAAAGAACAATGTCATCTGCAAATCTGGGATTGCTTAGATATTCGCCCTCTATTCTGATTCCTCCAGTCTCCCAGTCTAGTCTTCTGAAAATCATCTTGAGGCAGGCTATGAAGAGTTTGGGTGAGCTGGTATCACCTTGTCTTACTCCTTTCTAGAGCTGAAAGGGCTCCGAGTCTTTTTATAGCCTGATAAAGGAGCTATTGTGATTGTATATATGTTTCAGCACTTCAACATATACTGGATCTACACCTTGTCGAGTGATAGCCTCCATGACCTTAGGAATTTCCACTGAGTGGAAGGCCTTTTCGAAGTCAATAAATGCTACAGTGAGTGGTAGTCTATACTCTGCTGCTTTTTCTTTTGATTTATCGAATGCATGTGGCCCATGGTTGAGTAGCTCCTCTTAAAGCCGGCTTGTTGGTTTTATCAAGTGCTATTATCATTCGTTTGGTGTTGATTTTTGTGGAAAGTTTGTATACACAATTGAGTAGGCTTATAGGCCTGTAGTTGTTAAGATCTTTTGCATTCTGTTTTTGTGATGTTGTCAGGGCCACGGGCTTTTCCTTTCTTCGTTAGTTTGATGGTTTGTTTCACCTCCCTGGTTTTGCTTCTTGGAAGATCTTGAGTTGATTGCTCGCGTCTTGCGTATCGTGTGCATTGTCATGTAATCCTTGTTTGGATGTTTTGGTAAAATTCTTGGGCAAGTTCGAATATCATGTCACTGTCTGTGGTTAGGTCTCCATTTTCCTTGAGAGGCTGGTTATTTGCTTCTGTTTATAACTTTGAAGCCCCAACCATTCTCAAGAGTCAATTTTATGACTGCTGTCATGTATCTTCTGTCTTCGCTTCTTTTTTTCCTGATTAAATTATTAAGTTCGGTCTCTTCAATTTTCTTTCTTGTTGTTGTCAGAGGCTTGGGATTTCTGCGTTTTTCCGTGAGATTCCTTGTTTCATCTGAGAGTTCTCTATTTTGTTTTGATTTGTGCGTTCGTTGGTTTAAATATAGTAGCGACTTCTATCATAGATGATGTCATTCTGATGTTTAGTCCGTTGATGTTGAGACCATTTTTTTCATTAAGAATTCAAAATCTGTTTTTCAGTTCGAGCTTGAAGGAGAGATTCTGTTCAGAAGTTGCAGTTTTGCGTGAAACATTTTCCTTGGTTGGTGTTTACTAGCATTTCACATCGAAGTATTTAGTGGTTGTTTCATACGTTGACTTGATTCTGGACTTTGGTGTCCCTGACAATATCGTTATTTTCCGTTAGGATGTAGTCTATTTCTTCCTTTGTTTCTTTATTGGAGCTGTAACAAGTCCATTTCGTATTGGGCTCCTTCTTGAAGGAGGTGTTCATGATTTTGAATCCGTTAGCTGTTGCAAAGTTTACAAGATCTTTTCATCTCTCGTTCAGTACTTTATATACAAATTTACAGATGCAATCGGCAGTACCTTGTCCTACCTGCGCGTTGATGACATTGAAATGTTTTCTGGTGTCCTGGAGTAGGGAATTCAAATCATCATAGAAGTTATCTATTTCCCCTTGGGTTGATTGAGAATTAGGACGATATCAATTTTGTACCTCTTTGAAAGTTGTATGGGGACGCTGGATATTCGATCAGACACGGCTTTGAAGTCGGTTACATTGTTTGTGAGGTCTTTATTGATGAGAATGCCTACTTTGTTTTACTTTCTCTTTTCCGTTGCTGTAAAGAAGATGTCGGCGCCTCAGTTCGATTAGTTCTTCTCTGGGTTTTTTTACCTTGCTAATGCCTATGATGTCCCATTTGACATTTTTGATTTCACTTTCTAGATCAGTTACCAGCATATCAGTTGACAGTGTTCTGATGTTGTAGGTATGTACAATGTCGTTCTCTTGATGGTGATTTTAGGGGTATATTTTGATGGTCACTTTTGGACTGGTGACTCGGTAGGAACGGGGTTTTTTTCTCGGTGAAGAGTTTGGGGAGTCGATTTTGGAGCATATCAGCTCCACCCAAGGTAAATGATGTGGCTGAGTCTCTTGGGGCCAATGACCAAGTAGGAACAGATGCTGTCTTGGTGAAGTCTTCGGGTAGTTACCTTTTAGGCACATACCCTCACCCAAAGCAAGTGATGTGGCTGAGCTTTTTGGGACAGAGCACCCTACAGCAACTGCTGGTATATTTTTCTGTGTGCAAAGCATTGGGATTGATGAGCCAGGCCCTGCCACGCTGGTTCATGACGTGCTGGAGGGGTCCGGTGGATTGGCCACTGCTGATATGGTTCAGTAGCCTTAGAGACCTCCCGGTCCTTAATACCCTTCCCATCTGTTCTTTGAGGGTAGAATTGGGTGATTGCAACGCTGCAAAAAATTGTCTGTTTATCATACGTCTCCCTTATTTTCAAAGTTTTTAACTTAAGTCAAAGTCCCAGGGTTAGATTAATTCTAGCCTTGCTGATCTCTTCAGATTGGAGAGAGAGGGAGAGAGAGAGAGAGAGAGAGAGAGAGAGAGAGAGAGAGAGAGAGAGAGAGAGAGAGGGGGGGAAACTGGGAGAGATCTCTACCCATGAAATCTAGAGTTAAAATTCAAGCAAAATATAGTAAATGTAATTGCAAGAAAATCAAGATCAAATCCTACTTATCTGTGATCAGACTTGGCTTTTAGGTTGATAGTTGGGTGAATTTTTTATACGTCATTCCCAGTTCAAAGTTTTCAGAATTCAACCATTTGTTACTTTGTCAAGGAGTCTTGCTATGCTTTCAACATTACCCGGATGGTCTGGGGACTTTTATTTTTCTATTGCTTTTCCTAAAAGTCTATATGTAAAATCTTCTCTGCCAAGGAAGCCAAAGAGACGGAGAGAGATCATTACCCATGGAATCTAGGGATGAAAGTCCAGCAAAATATACTAATGATAATTTTAGATAAAAATCAAGATCAAATGCTACGTATCAGTGACTAGACTAGGCTTTTAGTTTGAAAGTTGAGTGATTTTCCATACGACAGTCACAGTTCAAATATTTTACAATTTTACCATTTTGTCCACTATTGTGAGAAACAAATGCCGAGCAAAGTTCCATACGATTAAATGCGAATTCATCACTGCAATGGATCCTAATTATTATTAAGTAGATTTTAATGCATTCGTTTTGGTGAATCACAAATTAATGGCACACCTGAGACGATATAATGAAGATTCATGTTTGTAATTGTTTTTTTTTCTCTCAAAAAAAAAGACGAATAGGACAGTGTCTTAAATAAGTTGCACATTGAGTGAAAAAACAATTTTATGCTTATGCATGGTAAAGGATCGAAAATACGTCAAAAATCGTGTGTAACACTTTTCATTAAACGCACACATACTACACTCTTTTCCCAGGCAAGAAAACCAGACAGCGACTTTTTGATCCTAGATAAAATATTATATTCTATTCAAACGTACTAGTTGATAATTCATGTTTATATAGAAAGTCTCCTGTTAGAATATTGATCAAATACAAAATGTAGAAACATATTGAACCACAAATTGAATGAGTAAAAATTAGAAACTGTATCCGAGAAGTAAAATATAATATTATTCATCAGACAATTTCTCCCTGCTACTAGAACCACTTTTTTGAGGATTTCATAAAGATTCGTTGTCTTAAGTTGATGTAGTGGTTTACTTTCTCCAGTTTTGAGTTTCCGATTTCAATTGATGTGCTTATTTCTGACATGTTTGTTGCACATGACCTTTGTTCTGCTGAAGATCATGTGAAGGCTAACATTCTTACTATTCATTAGAGCTGAACTTTTATGAAACTGTTTCTGAAAAGGTAGTTGTTTCAACTATGTTCAGCTGCTATTGCTGGTCTACTTGCATTGATTGGAATCGAGGAGATTGATACACGGAATTGAGTAGCATCAAACTGATCAATTTCTGACTGCAAACAATGAAAAAAAGAAATGAATCGCATTGTACTGTTTCACAGAGTGGCATTATGAAAGTTAAATGAAAATCATTGAGTGAATATCAATTAAAAAGAATAATTAAAAAATGATGGACTAGAAACATCTAAGAAGAGAGAAATTTAAATCCGTGGGTTTTTGTAATCTTGCTAAAACAAGACCATAACCGCTCTATTTACATTCTCAAAAAAAATGTCTGGTGAATGTCGATTCTTATCATTATTGCTGACATTGAGGCATATTAATACGACTCTCTCTCTCTTTCATGTCTTTATTTATTGCTCTCTCTCTTTCATTTATTCATTCTTTATTTATTCATTTTCTTCCTATTCTATCTAAATATTCCCTTCCTTTCCCTTAAAGGAATGAGACAGGGAAATATTCTGTTGTTATTTGTACTGATTGAGTTTTTACACTCGTAAAACCAATGCATTTGATGGCAGCTTATCAACTGCATTTTCCATTAATATACTCAGTATACTATGAGATGTACAATTGACATTCATATTTCAATGATTTGCTTTTCTCAAGCATAACCTAAACATTGTTTCTACTTTTACTTTTTTTTAGTATCATCCTGTGATCTGTAGATTATTATTATTATTATTATTATTATTATTATTATTATTATTATTATTATTATTATTATTATTATTATTATTATTATTATTATTATTATTATTATTTGGGATCTCACACCATTTGCCTGGTGGTAACCGCTGGAGTTTGAGTGACAGCAAGTCTCCTCAAGTGTCCAGCCCTCCTCTCCTAATACTCATAGATCGCAGTAATTCTGCGATTTACAGTTTCACACCGGTTGCCCAGTGGTTATCGCTGAAGGCTGAGTGACAATAAGTCTTCTCAGGTCCTCAGCTAACGTCTCCTCCCTCTTTCGCATATCATGACAGAGCTACTATTCGTTGCAGTACTTATATCTCTAGCACCTTCCTCAGTATCCGTGCAGTTCCAAGTAGTGCTGTGGTCTGTACGGTCTCAATCCTTCCCCTAATCCCGATCTCCTCCAGTCTCACCCCCAGCATTTTGGGGACTGTTCCTAGTGCGCCCACTATGACCGGTACTACCCTGGTTTTCATGTTCCACATCTTCCTTAACTCTCTTGCTTGGTCCTGGCGTTTTTCCTGTTTTTCACTCTCCTTCTTTTTTACTCTATGGTCTGCAGGTACAGCAATGTCTACTATTTGGCAAGCCCTCCTTTTTTTGTCTACTATTACTAAGTCCGGTCTTCTTGCCTGGATGAGGTGCTACATTTTCACACCAGTTTCCTGGTTTCTCCAGACACCAGATCCCTCCCTCCACTTATATATCCTTTATCCATCAGAGCAGCATTGTGTTTTGTACTGTCTTCACCATGTGTTTTTCTTGTCTGTTACACCACTGCTAACAGTTGGAGGTCATATATTTCATATTTGTAGTAATTTTCTCGCAATCTGTGTCGTCTCCAGTCGTGCTTTTGCCTGTATAGTCTCAATCCTTGGTCTTATCTTCAGTTTCTCAAATCTCGTTTTCAGTGTCTCAGGTACGGGTCCAAGTGCATGCCCTATCACAGGTACCACATTGACTTCCATGTTCCACACGTTTTCCAGTTTTCTCACCAGGTCCTGGGATTATTTCAATTTTAAACTCTCTTTCCTATTCAGGCCTTGATCTGTAGGCAAGGCCACGTTTATTATTATTTGGTAGGTTTTTTTTTCTTGACCAAGATTACCAGGCCCAGTCTGCTCGCTTGGATGTGGTAGTCAGTTTGGATATCGAAGTCCAAGATTGAATCTTGACTTCTATTTGCCAGGGCTATCTCTGGTTACATCTGATACCACTCGTCTGCATTCGTTTGCTTAGTTTGCTGTCTATCTCTTCTGTTATTCTATCGTGTCAGCTTTCATATCCCTTCTGGGCGAGTCGAATACATTCACAGGTTATGTGGTCTATGATCTCACCCTTTTCTTCGCATTGGTGGCATTTTCTATTTGTTTAGGTTCAGTCGATTTTAGTCTCGATATAGTTTGTACCGATGCATTTGTTTTTGGCTGAGGTAATGAGCAATTTTCTCTCTCTCTCTCTCTCTCTCTCTCTCTCTCTCTCTCTCTCTCTCTCTCTCTCTCTATCTTTCTTTCTTTCTTTCTTTTGAGTAGTCATGTCTATGATCTTTTGTCTGCTACATTCTATGTCTGCTTTTTAAATTCCCGTATATTTTCTTTCTGTTCCCATTTATCTTTCCTTGTTTGCTGTGCTGTTTCATTGTTTGCAACTGTGTTGTTCTTGTTCGTTTCACTGCTTAAGGCGCACTTTATGATGTCTTTACGATTTGCTTACGTATACTTTTCTAATCCTGTTTCTTAATTGGAGCAGAGATATATTTACAAAATATCGTTTATCTGAAACTTTTAATTCCTGGCACTCTCTTCAATGCATTCAATCGATTGAACTCACACAAACTCGCTTACCTGTATATAAATATGTATCTCCTTGCATACGCATACACACACTTACACTTACACATATCTAATTACATACACTTACGCACACTTACCCACACAAATACATACAAGGACACGCACATACATGTATTCACACACACACACACACACACACATATATATATATATATATATATATATACACACACACACGTATATATATGTGTGTGTGTGTGTGTTTGTGTGTGTGCGTGCGTGCGTACGTTCATGTGCGTGTTCACCACTGTTTCTGATAATTTTCCCTCATTAAGAAAAGGTTTTGGCCCCCTTAGGATCTGTGTTAGTTATCCATTTTATAAAGCCGATTGAATCGACACCAAACAGTTCGAATTTTATTATTCCCTGAACTAGATGCTTTGTCGACATTATCAGCACCTTGAGCAACCATATGTCGTGCTTAAAATTTGTTCTTGAAAATTACCTGTACATTTCGGGTAAGCACCGTTGTTATTTAATGCTGAAATCTTCCTATAATAATGAACTGTATTTCATCAATTTGTTAATACAAATATATCCTTGCAAATAAAGAGCAAACATTAGCTATCTATACGTCAGTTCATTTTGATGATGTTAGTTGCGTAACATGAATCTATGGTAAGCAAGTATCTCACAATATTTACGGAAGGTCAGTTTGATTCTCTCAAGATACACCATCGTTGTAGCTTTGTCCAATAAAAATCTGTCAAGTTTGTTTTATTTTGTTGCTTTTTTGCTCCTGGCATAAGCAAATTAACTTTATCAAATATAACTCTGATTTAGACTCACGTTGGTGACCCGTAACTTGAAAACCTCTCCATAACTTATTTTAGCAATTTATATCAACGTATACAAGGACGTTAATATGCTCAATAAATAAAACTGGTTCATATATATATATATATATATATATATATATATATATATATATATACATATATACAAGTTCACCATCGAATACTTAAACATCCCACAAATGTGTACGCATAAACATATGATTATGTATCTATGTACGTAAGGAGAGTTATGGACAGATAGATAGACGGAGATGTACAAGCATCAAGGCCAATCGGAAAAAAACTCATATATTCTTCGACGGAATAATTGCGTTATTCTCTCATTTGATACTCTATTTGTACCGACGTTGCGTTTTTAATCGGTGAGCATGCCAAAAGATATCCGTGCCTCCGACACACCAGCTGGCTGCTAAGATCAGATGGCAAGAGTGGTGTTGCGTTAAGACGGGACCCAGTTGGACATGTACATGATTATAACTACATTATTTTTATTCAAAACCTAATTCAAACTTACATACCGTAACTACACGGAGAATATGCTAGTTGGTTTGAACATCGGAAATAAAATAAACGATTGAAGGAATAGGTTGCAACAGGAACAAAACCTGCGTCAGGTAGGATGGCGTCTTTATTATTGATCAAAAATCTCACACGCATACCCCCCATATATATATATATATATATATATATATATATATATATATATATATATATATATATATATTAGGAATGTATGTCAAAATAGCATATATATATATATATATATATATATATATATATATATGTGTATACTTTCTTGATACAATGAAGCGAATAAAAAAAGCAATCACTCTAGTCTGATGGTTTTATATAATGATGCGTCGATAACTTAGAAATAAACAAGTCAAGTAGATTTAAAGTTGCGATATTTTGGTGATGACAAATATTTGCGTTCAGTAATGGTAAATGAAAATGCAGTTGAATGGGAAGATCAGTAATTTGATAACTCTGAAAGTGTCCCCAATAACATCAAATATTTTATCAAAGACAACACAGTTATCAAGAAAGTGTCGTTTGCAATTTTTGGAAACTCGATACGATGCGTCCAAATCGAGAGAACAAGCATAATTTCAAATGATGAACACAGATATATGCCAACCAGTCACTTAGATAACATTTAGAAAATACAAAAATAAAAAAAAACAAAATATGAGGTTCATTATTCATCGAATACGATGATCAGAGAGATGTATTTACTTCTTTAATTACAAGGTCAATTTTGTGAGAACTGTCAAAGTATTAGTTGGAAGTCAAAAAGAACAAAGTGAAATCCAAATGTAGCAAGGAACTTGAACTTAGATTGACGTTGGCTTGTAGATGCAAAAATTATCAGATTTTAAAATGAATTTGCATGCACGTGCTTTTATTAGTCTACGGGGTCATTATGCATCCATGCACAAATTCATATACACATAAAATTGTGAATATATGTATCAAAAAGAACCCATTAATGATCCCTTCAATGAATAACAAAACATAATGACCAATTCCCTAACAAAAATATAGAAAAAACAAACACTAAATACACTTATACCCACTTTCACAAAACCTGCTGAGTTCTACCTACTTCCCAAAATCCACAAACAAAATAAACCGGGGATCAAAATACGTAGATCACCACATCGGATCTTTAGTAACTCAAGTTGAATCCTACATACGAGACACTACTGACCTTTTAAACAAAATCAAGCACATCAAAACAATTCCAGACAACGCACTTCTAGTCACTGTGGACGTCAAATCCCTATACCCTCACATTCAACACAATGAAGGTATTCAGTCTTCAAAGAAGCCCTGAACAATAAAACAACTTGACACGATTACCAGCCTTGTGCGAGATATTTTACCGCTGAATAGCTTTAACTTTAATAAAGGACACTCCTTTTAAAGGAAAGGCTGTGCCATGGGCACACCAGCTGCCCCTTTCTATGTTAACATCACCATAGGCAAGTCGAAGAAACCTGAGATAGACAAAGATTGCATCTTCCACGTTAGATATAGAAATGATATTCTTTTTATATCGAGAGGGGATGGAAACAAACCAGAGGATTTCTTCGCACGTATAAACTCCGAACATGATTCGATTAAATTTGATTATTTGACATCTACAGACTCTGTAGCTTGACACCTGCATATACATAGGTAGTCATAGAAACCTCACAAAACACCCTGTACACTAAACAAACAGACACTCACAATTACCTTCACTCTAAATCAGCCGCAGCCAAACACCTGAAAAAAAAAAACAATTTTCATTTTCACAAGCACTTAGAATCAGAAAGAAATGCACTACACCTACACAACCATAACCCACTACAACATTTCACAAAGGAGGATATTCACGAGAGATTACAAATATCCAAATAAGATGAAGCAACTTCTTTACTCGAAGAAATCCTATCACTCTGTGAAAAAAAAAAATCTGACTGCCTACTACTTAAAACCACCATCAACAACACGCTCCTACCCTTAGCACATATTATCAACCAGAAATGGAATATTTTCACACTTAAAGCAGATATCAAAGAAATATTCGTACAGCTGTGTGTCATCTCCAACTGCAGAGCTCAAAACATCAAATGATAAACAATGAAGTCTCACATAACAACATCCCTAAAACCTCTAAATTCTGTGCAATCAAAGAAATAGTCAATGCTGCAACCATTTCAAGTCAACCAACGCCTTCACTAGCTCTACCACTAACGATACGATACCTCTAACGCTTTTAGCATAAAATATGATATGGTACCTAGAGTGCAATCGATGCATATTACATACATGGGCAAGTCTGAGTGTCAATTTTAATCACTGAGAGGCACACACACACACACACACACATACACACACACACACACACTCCAGGCTACTGAAGATCGGAACACCTCTCAAAACACGTATAGCTTTCCAGTTAATTCATTTATGTATTAACTAATTGATAAACAAAGACTCCATGCCTCCACGCTCCTTAGTCTGTCATACTTCCTGTTGTATATATATATATATATAGTGTTGAATCGTTGAAATAGTGAATATTCGTCCGTCAGCGGAGAAAGTGACTAAGTCTAAGCAGAAGGGGTGACATCGTAGCAATACTGTCAGTTAGCACCAATGAAAGCTTCATCATCGTCTGATTTTCTGTCTACCACCAAAATCGTCTGTGTATTTCATATGTAATCATTAAATTCAACGGAGTTTTGTAAGATTGAGTGTAGTAAATCCTATTCAACCTGATACTATATCGATTCCTGACTGCATAATTAATATTATAACATTTGATGCATTTTCTATTAAGACAAAGGAAATTTTTGGACCTTACTTTCAGTGCACATAAACTCTCTCCCTCTCTCTCTCTTACATAAACCAACACATATAAAAACACATGAACACATACATAGACCTACACACACATATATACTAAAAAGGAATATTTAGACCCATGATTTTTCGTGTACAAAATTGTAAATGAACACATTCATTGATAATACACAAGCATCTATATACCCACACATATGTACGTGTATATATCTCCACCTTCAATCACATGATTGTGACAATCTCCAAAACAATGGTTTGAGTATATATTAAAAAGCAAGTCTGTTAATTACCGGGGGCTTAATGTTGTTCTTTTAATTGAATCCGTTCTGATTCTCCTTATATTTTCCGTGGCTTTCACAAAGAATGCAATAATACCTATCATTTCATACACATTCCTTATTCTGATTTGAAAAAAAAAATTATTCAATGTGTTCAACCAATCAGGACCACATTCCGAAATTGACTTCATCCCTGAATTACCAGTGCAGAAAATCGATATATAATTATAAGACATTCAAACAATCGATATTACCTGGTATTCTTTTCTGATTATTTTCTGAAATAATTTCAGAATATTTATCGAGATAATACATCCCTTTTCAGTTTCTTAGTGGGATCGCTAAAATAGCAAACAATTTGGAGAACAAGGGCAATGTGCCAAGTTCGAATCAAGGTTGTAATTTTTGTCCATTGAGAGAGGCATGAATAGACCATTCCCTCTGTGCTGTCTGATCAGCTCACTAAATGATCTGACGTGTAGGTGCGATGCATGGTTCACAAAAATATCTTTAGTAGAGAGTATATTCGCTACACAAACAAGTTTATGTTTCTGCCCTGTTTGTGCTTCTTCAGGCGAATGGTTATGTATGTTTCAGATTCCTGTTTCGGGAAGTAGGGGAAATCCTTGTGGGTATTGTTATGGTGGGAGGAATTTTTTTTTGGTTTTATTATTTCTGTAGTGTGTGTGTGTGTGTGTGTGTGTGTGTGTGTGTGTGTGTGTGTGTGTGTATGTGTGTGTGTGTGTGTGTGTGTGTTGCTGGTGGTTATAAGTTACATGTCAAGGGGTACTGACTGGTTGTGGGAATAACCAGTTAGGGGATGCTGAATTGTGTTCTAAGGGATGTTTTGATTTTAACCTTGATCATTACATTGAATATAATGCGTATGTTAGGGTCTTTTATGACCATGTTGGATTTTATTATTCATATTTTACTTTGATACGAAAAAGTAAACAATGTTGATTGGATGGTTCTTTTCGATGAGTATGTGGTTGAACCATCTGTATTACTTTTCGCGTACCAGTGTATGGGTTATTGAATTACATTTGTTAATAAACATTCCGAGCGATGCCAGCATTAATGCTATTTCATTCTTCCTGTTCAATCAATCTACTTTTTTTCTTTTTTAGCAAATTGTGTATTTCAAATTTCTCTTTTAGACTGGAGTAACATGGATTTTCCATATTAGGCATCCATATTTATCTAAAAATTGTCCATTTCAAAGTCGATTTGTTATTTATTCTACACTTCTTCCAGGTGTAGATAATGATTTACTATTCTTATCTTTTCATTCGTGAAAAAAAACGGTTGGCTAATCTAAGTTTAAATGACGTTTTAGATGTCCCGTTATAATATTTCACTTCTGAAAGTTTTCCTTGGGTTGATATATCTGCTACGTATATTATATTTGATCCGAGATAATTGTCTTGCTGATGGCAACTATGTTATTGGTACAATTGTCTTGGATATTTCTGCTTATGTTTTCCTTATTCGTATTGTTTCTAATAATCTTTTTGATATGTTTCGTAACAAGTGTTTTGAAGTCTTTGGTATAACTAAAGCTGATTTCCAGATTATATTTTGCTTAGTAGTTGGTTTGGTGATTTCTTCTATTTCTGTTTTTGTTGTCGTTGTTTCTCTGTTTCTTGCTAACGGATATCACTTTTTGTGTCGTAATTGTAGTTTTTTCAGTGAAACCACCTATTCTTAAGGCTTTGATGTAGTCATGTTTAAACATTTTTAAACATTGTTTCGTTGGAAGGTATATGTCAGTATAGTTTCTATAGATTTGGGGATCTTTTTAATGATTTTATTTGGGTGATTAGAACTAATGTTGATGAACTCAATCACAGTTTTCATTGATAAATGGTTAATAAGTATTGTTAATCAAGTTGGAAGTAATGTCTAGGAGGTGCACGTTAGCCTTGATTTTTTCTTTAGGGTTTATTTTTCCCTACCTTTCATTATTTGTTTTTTTTAATGTTTTCGCATTTTTGTGCATTATTTTTTCTACAATTAGTAAATCATCATCGTGGTATATTATTACATTTTTAGAATATAATTTACGGGTGAGGTTGTATAAAATATACAGACCGATTCAGTCCGAAATGAGGCTGCCCATTGGGAAATCTAAACCAAAACTGTCATGTTATTTTCTATCCATTGTCTTTAGTTGCAGAAAAAACGTACGTCTGCAGTGTTTGATTATTTCAATGTGTCTATTGTTGACATTGGTGTAAATTTTGGCAAATTCGACGGCTTCTTCGAATGTACTCTTGGATATGGATGGAAAGAAACATATACGTGTTTATGAGGTAGTAAAAAGTAGATTCAATTCCTACTATATATCCAGCTTTACTCTAAACCATAATAGTTTAAAGCTGAATGCATCAAGCACTCCATGAAATCAATCCTTCACAATTTACATAGTGCTTTATATTATATTACGTTATATAACAAACCTAAATTATACTATATATATACATATATTTGATATAATTCGATAATTTTATCATCCACGGACAGGTGCTAACTTGTAGTAAAACACTTCAGTTTGGTTATAGACTCGATATCTCTTCCAGCAACATAAGTTGGTGTCAAAAAATCCGCCCCGGACCCATAGGCAGATACTTTACCCCTTGACGCTCAGAAAGACCAATTTTAAGCGATATATTTACTTTTGCATAATTCCCAATCTACCCTCGCTAAATTTTACACTTAGAAGAGCATTGCATAGTAATTATATATATATATATATATATATATATATATATATATATATATATATATATTAATCATAGCCGTGTAGCCTTATGATAGACAACAATGCATTGCCTGTTGAGGGTCCTATCATAATAGGCACATTGTGCGACGTTGTGCCTGTTTTCATTGGCATCAGTGATCATGATCTTCATAGCTTCATCATCATCATCATCATCATCATCAGTCTTTCAACATCCGTCGTTGGACTTAGACCTTCCCCAGGATTCACCATACTTCTTTATCATGGGTGTCATGGAGCCAGTACTTCCTGAATTTGTCTAGCTATCTCTCCATCTAATATTCTGCCGGCCTCGGTTCTACATGTGATCTCAGGGGATCCACGTCACGAGACACGATGTCCGTCAATTATCCGCCATTCGTCCAACATGGCCAGCCTATTGCCATTTGAGCTTTCTGCTGGATTCTATTATGTCCCTGACTCCTGTTTTTTCCCGGTTGTACTTTGCTGTTTTGTGGTCTCTCAATGTGAGGCCCAGGATAATTAGTTCATCTGGACATTGCATGGTTCTCAATTTGCAGATCTGTCTCTCGGTAAGGTTCCATGTTTCAGCTCCATGAGTGACTATTGTGAGAATGCATTGGTTATACACCCTTCTTTTTAGGACTAATGGGATCTTCTTATTTTTGAAGATTTGCCATCCTAGTGTGATTTTTCGCTTGATTTCTTCTTTTGAGGGTCTCTTGGAGATTCGTTGTCCAGAGTAGATGTAGTGATTTACTTTCTCCAGTTCCGTGTCTTTGATTCTGATCTCACTGTTTTTATCTATGATGTGATTGTTGCACATGATCTTTGTCTCGCTGAAGTTTATGTGTAAGCCGACTTTCTAGCTCTCACCATGTAGTTCATCAATCATTATTTGGTGGTCGTGCAGGTTTTCTGCGAAAAGGGCAATGTTGTCTGCAAATCTGAGATTGCTCAGGTACTCTCTGTCTATTCTAATCCCTTTAGTCTCCGAGTCTAGTCCTCTG
Organism: Thysanoteuthis rhombus; assembly: GCA_963457665.1. NCBI lineage: Eukaryota > Metazoa > Mollusca > Cephalopoda > Oegopsida > Thysanoteuthidae > Thysanoteuthis > Thysanoteuthis major. The sequence goes on from OY735213.1 coordinate 18,400,164, forward strand.
TTGATCATCTCGAGGTAGGCCGTGAAGAGTTTGGGTGAGCTGGTATCACCTTGTCTTACTCCTTTCTAGAGCTGAAAGGGCTCCGAGTCTTTATGTAGCCTGATAAAGGAGCTGCCGTGATTGTATATATGTTTCACTTCAACATATACTGGATCTATACCTTGTTGACTGATGGCTGCCATGACTTTAGGGTTTTCTATTGAGTCGAACGCCTTTCTGAAATCGATAAACGCTACTGCGAGTGGTAGTTTATACTCTGCTGCTTTTTCTTTCAGCTGATTTATCGAATGTATGTGGCCCATGGTTGAGTAGCCCCTCCTAAAGCCAGCTTGTTCTCGTGGTTGGTTTTCAACAAGTGTTTTTATGGTTCGGTTCGTGATGATTTTTGTGGAAATTTTGTATACACAGTTGAGTAGGCTTATAGCCCTGTAGTTGTTGAGGTCCTTTGGGTTTTCTTTTTTTTATATAAAACCATTATGATAGCTGTATTCCAATCATCTGGGACATTATTGTGTTTTAAACACGAGTTGAAAAGGATGGTCAGTTTCCTGGTGATGATTTTACCCACTTTTCGATGGTGATATTGTCTGGTCCAGGGGCTGTTCCTTTCTTCTTCTGTTTAATTACCTGTTTCACCTCACATGGGGTTACTTGTGGGAAGTCCTTGAGTCGATTTCTCGCGTCTTGCATTGTTTGGTAGTCCTTGTTTGGATGAATAAAGTTTTTGGTAAAATTCTTTGGCACGCTTATCTTCGTCCGTTGTTAGGTTTCCATTTTCCTGTAGTATGCTGGTTATTTGCTTTCATCGTTAAGTTGAGGCCTTGGTTCATAGCTTTGAAGCCCCGACATTTTCGAGAGTTGATTTGATGAATGCCGTTGTGAATCTTTTTCTGTCTTCTCTTTGTTTTTTCTTGATTAATTTATTTAGTTCGGCCTCTTTCATTTTCTCTCTCGTTGTTTTTGGTGGCTTGAGGTTTCTGAGTTTTTCCATAAGATTTCTGGTTTCGTCTGAGATTTTACTTATGGGTTGTGTGCTCATAGTTTTGAATATAGTGGCGACTTCTATTATAGATGCTGTCATTTTGTTATTTAGTTCGTTGATGTTGGTGTTGTCTTGTTCAGTAAGAATTTCAAATGTGTTTTTCAGTTCAAGCTTGAAAGATCAAGCGTGCTCTTTTGGTATGTTTAGAGGTTGAAGTTTAGTGTGGAACATTTTCCTGCTTTCTTTGTCGGTGTTCACTTGTATTTTATATCGTACCATTCTGTGGTCACTGCCTACATTGACTTGTTGTACGACTTGGATGTCCTTGACGATATCATTTTTGTCCCTTAAGATGTAGTCTATTTCGTTCTTTGCTTTGCGATTGGGGCTCTTCTAGGACCCTCCTTGAAGAAGGTGTTCATGATTTTGAATCCGTTAGCCGTTGCAAAGTTTACAATCTTCTCCCACGTTCCGTACTTTGTATTCAAATTAGCGGACGCTATCTTCATTTTCTTGTCCTACCTGTGTATTGAAGTTTCCCATGATGACATTGAAGTGTTTTCTTGTCTTTTGGAATAGGGAGTTCTGGGCATAGAAATTGTCTTTTTCCTCTTGGGTTGATTGCGAAGTGGGAGCGTACACTCGGATTATATTGAGTTTATATCGCTTTGAAAGTTGTATGATGACACTAGCTATTCGGTCTGAGATGGCTTTGATACTGGATACATTGTCTTTGAGGCCATTATTGATGAGAAAGCCTACTCCACTCTGTTTTACTTTATCTTTTCCGTAGCTTTAAGGAAGATGTCGGCTCCTCAGTTCGTTTAGTTCTTCTCTGGGTCTTCTTAACTGGATAACTAATGCCTATGATGTCCCATTTGACATTTTTGATTTCACTTTCTAGATCAGTTAGGAGCATGTCAGTTGACAGTGTTCTGATGTTGTAGGTACTTATGTATAATGTTGTCTTTTTAGTTACAGTCTTATAGATATGTTTAAATGGTCGCCGTTGGATCAGTGACACAGTAGGAACAGGTGTTTTTTCGGTGAAGGGTTTGGGTAGTCGCCCACGGAGTACATTACCCCTACCCAAAGCAAGTGATGTGGCTAGACTTTTTGGTACCAAGGACCCAGCAGTAACCCCAATATAATTTTCAGGGTATGAACCGTTGGGAGTAGAATTGATTGTAGCCTTACCTACCTCACCTGGTAGGGGACAAAGAGATCTTTAGGCAAGGAATCTACATTAAAAATTCTAGTAAAATATAGTAAATATAATTTGAAATAAAATCGAGATCAAATGCTACTTATCTGTGACTAGACTAGGCTTCTGGGTTGAAAGTTGAGTGATTTTCCATGCGACGGTCACGGTTCGAAGTTTTCAGTATTCAACCATTTGTTATTTTGTCGAGGAGTCTTACTTCCTTTTTAACCTTAATTGGATGTCTGAGGACTTCTCATAATGACCTGCAACTTGCCAAATGCAAGGAATACGTCCATCTATAAGGCTTTAAGGTATGTAGTTGGTGATACCAGTGAAGATCAAGCTATGATTAATATGATTTCCACCTTTGGCACTTGATATAAACCTTATGGTTTGTAATTTTTTAAAGTTTATCCAGAATTGAATGTTCATTAACCTCTCAATCAACTTTCTGTTGTTCTAATGAGATGAATGATGGTGGTTGTTCAAACTGGACCTGAATATTCTTTGAGATGGCGCAACTGTTATAAGATTTTAAACATCAATTTGCATAGCAGTATGTTTCTTTCGACAATTTAAAGATTTTTAAACGATTTCCCGCCTTTCACGCTGACAGTGCAATTAGAATATATCACTTATACCCAACGCTAGAGTTAGTGATTTCTAAGTATTATATTTCCACCAGGCCCCTGAGACCTTAAAAATGTTAGGTACTATTGTCACCTTCATGTTCTAGAATTAACTTGGTTTCCTGATGAAGTCCATATATTTTCGTTACTCTTCATTCTCTTTTAATATCTGATCTACTTTGGTCCGTTGAGAATGAGTACAACTGATTTTTAGTCTTGATATTATTATCCGTTCAAATTCAATGTCCCATGTACATAAATGCTACCCAGAAGTTTGAAAAACTCATAATACAAAAAGCATCCCTAAAAAAATTGTGACAGAAAATTAGCTTTTCTGTCTCCTGGTAAAATGATTTCCAGAGATGCAAGAAATTTATAAAGAAACACTAAAAATTCTCCAGCATTTAAAATCATTGGCAATATTTGCGACGGAGGATCGTACGCGTAAATTTTCTGCCGCTTTTAACGAAACTCCGTTTTTTTTTTTTAAAGAAAAAATATATTTATATTGGAATCACACGAAAATATTAGAAATGGGAGAAGTCAATAATTTTTTTTTCTTTTAAAGAAAAAATTGTGTGCTTCATCGAATAGCTAAATGGAGTAATTAGAATAAAACAAATCTCTTTTTCTTCATGTATATCAACGTTACTTTTGAATTGAGAAAGTGACCCATGAAAATATCTGATGACTGTATTCTTATATATGTGCACTTATGATGTTTTTAACCTATTTCATTCAATGATATGTTTTAATACGATGATTCATCGAATCATCATTTATTTCTATGATTCACGGACTCATCGAATCTTAACTTTTTTGATTATTTGTTTTAATAAACATTGGAGATGAATGAATATATATTGATGATTTTTAAATTGGAAGAAAGCCAAGAAAACAAAATTTCCCTAAAAGCAAAAAAAAAAAAAAAAAATCTTCCGAACCGAATTTGGTCACTGGTGATGTTGGAATGACATCGGTCACTTCAACGTCGGATTGCCGATTTTTCAATCAAATAAATTTAAAGAATAAAATAAAACAAGTCTTTTGCCTTCAAAAATAAAACTACAACACAAATGTTTTGTTTACATTGTCACAACATATTACACTCACAATATATAGCCAAAAATATATCCAGTTCTATTTTCTAGTATGATTAGCATAATTGTCATTGTACCTGACTGTCAGGCGGCTGGACAGGGTACGATCACGATTGTCGTTAATTTTATTAATTCAAATCTCTTAGGTGTACCTCATGGTGCAGAACAAACTTACTCAATGAAAATGGTATTTATATAAGTATATGTGTGGATGCATAAATGTATATACACATGTAAACATAAGTACTTGCTTATGCTAAACTTCAAGTGGAAGGATTATGTGTGTATTCACAATGTTAAGATATTATAATATCCATGTAAAAATATTTTTTCCCTATTCCTACTAACTTGCATGTGACTCATATACATTATTGCGCACATGTGTACAAATATTTATTTTCTCTGGAAGTTGTATTTCCTCTCTCTCTCTCTTTATTTCTCTCTTTTTCTCTCTCTCTCTCTCACTCACTACACGCACACACACTCACACACACACACACACACACGCACACACACACACACACACACATATATATATATATATATGCATTAAGGAGTATCCGTGCAGACAAAGGACAAGAATGTACGTCAAGATGGAAAATAAGCCACTCGTAAATCATTATTGCATCGATGAAGTTTGTGAAGCGAAGAGAAATTTTCACAATTCACATCCGATAAAACTGAGATGGAATATTTCTGACTTACATTTAATTGCCTCCCCTGGGATCTGCTACAAAGCTCCTGTTGTTTCTCGTGTCAAATATAGATTGGGCCAATGTCCCTTTGGATGGACAATAGCTCCGTAGGCACCATTATAGACAGGTTGACAAAGGAAGCCCCATGGTTCCTGTTTGGTAACTCAGTGGTCAACTTTCACTTACTGCTAGTAAGCTTCCATTTTCAATCCAGGAGTTGGTTTCAGTCAAGAATATGTTGGAATAAAACTGACATTCTTATTATTTTCTTGATGGAACTTTCATCGAAATTGTTTATTTCACCAGTCTATCTTTACGCTAATGTTACTAAAGCAAGAGATCCAAAATACTTCCTGGTGGTTAAATGGAACAATGACATCGAATCATTACTTAATTTCTTCAGCTGGAAAATCATACACAGGCGAATGAAATATAATCGTTTTGGAGATGCAAGAATAGAGAAGAATTGATATATCTTTTGTATCATTGGGCAGTTGGAAATCTTATGAAATTCAAGAAGTCTGAAACAGTAACAAAATATGTTCAGTGGATTCAAATTACTATTTTTGGCGCCAGGGCATAACAACTCTTCATACCGATAGTGTGATTATTTTTTCTGTTATTTCGATTTTTGGTGCTCAGAGAAAGGAAGAGATTTCGATATTCGGCAGTGATGTCATCTATTCATTTGATCTTTTATCTAGCTTATGGTGATATCAGGTTTCTAATGCGAGTCACTCAGTAGAGGCTGATAACCTCTAAATCAGAGAGAAAATTCAAAATATTTAGTAAACTAAGCTAAATACTACAAAAGGCTACAAAAGTGAGGTACCCATTGAAGGAATGAACTCATTACAATAGTCTGTGAAACATGATTGTTAATGTTAGCTCAACTTTGATCCGCCATTTTTCATCTATCATACCAATTAAAACTGATACGTTAGCATCACAAAAATGCCGCATCCGACTGATAGGCAAATATAAGAATTAACGCGACTGATATTGAGATGAAGAAGTCTTCCATAAAGAATGGGGTAAGTTGCTTCAGAAATCGGCATTTGAAATCCTGACTTATAAGCGAGGTCCAATCCCGTTGATAGGAGCCAATGTTGGATGCTTGATCAAAGACAAAACAAAATAGAAATTAGAGTTGGAAGATTGTATACCGCCCATGAATGAATGTCGGACTTGGGTATAAGCATTTGAATCACTGTTAATCATGCAACTGTCTCAGAAACAAAGCAGACCAAAGTTGCCACAACAACATATATCATAAACTCAATTGATTGAAACCTTTCCTTCAAACCCAAAAGCTGGTATTTTACCTTTGCCCTCCGCTGAACTGGACGGTCAGTAAGGCTGAACTTGAGTGATATATTCACTTATGCACAATTCTCCATTCACCAGTGCTCTATTCCAGAGTGTTAGAGCATTGCTTGAAGTTTATACCATTCACCTTACTTAAAGAGTGCTCAACCCTGAATAAGAGAATATCAAATATAATAATAATAATAATAATAATAATAATAATAATAATAATAATAATAATAATAATAATAATAATAATAATAATAATAATATTTGAAACATCGAGTCATCCAGGGAGAGTTGTTTCGTTGTATTACTTTGTCAAATCTATACAAATTCAAAAAATGAGTGATTGATTAGCAATGAAAGAGATATGACTTTTATTTGTAACATTTGATATCACAGATCCAAGGAATTATTCAAATTTCTGTCCCCAATCTTGTAAAATCTCAGGATCAGCTCTCATAAAAAAAAAATCATTCACTTTTTAAGAGAATTGAATTCATTAATTGTCAGATTTGTCGACTACTAGGGCGATACAATGATCGACTCGTTTATGATAAGAAATTTCGGCCAGAACCTTCATTTTTTCTCTTGCATCCAATCATAAATGTATAAGTATCGTACATATGTCTGAAATCGAATTTGAGAGAATGAGCTTCATATGGAATTTAAATTCACATTATTTGTCAAGGGGCTTTCTATATAGCGTATCAATAACAGTACAAACTTTTCCATAGAATTGATCAACAGACACAACCATTATCAATTTAATCTCATCACCAATCTTAGGAGTGTTCATCAGTCAATCAGTTAACGGCACGGATAATGGTATGGGCAAGACGTAGACCCATCTCTTCTCTCTCCGGGGTAAATAGCAGCACAGAATGGGTTGCCAGAACACGAGATTGACAACCTGATTTCAAACAAGTTTGAAAAGAAATGGTCTCATTTAGACCAACTCATCCATGACATGTCCACGAGAACAAAAAACAAAAACACACTATTGTTGGGTTCATTTATTTCTACGTTATTTTTTTAAAAATGCACTTGGGAAATCTTTGAATTATCATTCATTTGAGATGAAATAATGCTGCTGAATATTTTTAGACCACAGTCTCCATGTTCTGATTTAAAGTCTCTAAAAATGAGAATTTTAATCTTAAATAATCTTGATGTTCCAGTTTTATCATCCAGCTGGGAATCCAGGTTTCATTGTTGTGAATAAGGGAGCAGGATTTTTTAGGATTGTCCTCAGGGTGAGATCAAGATAGAAAAAAAAATTGTACACACACACACACACACATCGACTATTAAAGATGTTAAACACCAGGTAGAATTTTGGATTTGGCATGTTGGTCTCCAAAGAGTTTCACCCTCTGCCACTTTTCTTAGAAGCTTATAACATTTACAATTTTTCTATCCACGCTAAGTTAATGGAGACACTATGAGTAAAATATGTCAAATCACAAACTGCAAAATGGAACATTGAGGGAAATCAATGTGTGTGTTAAGATCTCCTGAAGAAATGTTGAAATTGAGGAATTAGTATGTTACAATCGTACATATAATGTTCAGGGCAAATGGAATACTGCCAAAAGCTGTTGTATAAAGATTAAAAGGATAACCTGGAGACAATTCAGACTTCAGCATACTTTTCATTGATTGAGCGACAGAATTAATCCTTGGTATTCGACGTGGTGTGCATCATAGATTTCATCAGTGATGACAACAAACATCTTATGAGATCAGGACTGGCCCAAGGCAATGGTAATATAGAGAGTCAACCAGGGTGCCAAGTGGTAGGGGCGACTGTCATTTGTCGGTAACTTTAAGGCCTTTTGGGGGGGAAATAGGAAATTAAAAGATGATTTAGGATAAACGCAGCGTTATCGGGAGATTGGGGTCGAACAGATGCCTGTAACGTGTTTTGTCGTTTTCTAGTTAGGATATAGCTAAGTAGGGGTCACAAAGAAATCAGTAAGTTATAACATACTGCGTGTGCAGTAAACATAAAACTTGGTGATGTTGTACTGGTCACGGTGCTTTGGTATTGCGGAGATGAACATAATTGAAGACTTGTGACTGATGTTGGTTATTCACCCTCTCAACTGAAAGGAATTATGATGTGATGACTAATTCAATGGAAAGAATGGACGATAATTGCTTATTTTGACTTTTTCAGTGACAGTATTTTGGGAAAAATGAAATCTTATCGTTGGTTAAATTTCGTTAGTGTTTAGTCTTCTCTAAAGATTCATTCATTCTTTTTTTTTCCAATTGTTTCAACACATTGTGTCAAAAGCTTTGGAGTCAATGGGGAAAAGGGGTTGTCAAACTGCATATTAGAAGCCCAGGTAGCCTAGTCATCGCCACCCAGCGAAATCCCTCCCATCATGAATTTGTCCCGTATATATACCTATCTGCTTACCTGTTAAACATCTACACACGTGAGATCATTTGCTTCGGTATAATTAAGCCGATTTTGTTGATAAATTTAATTCATCATCAAATAATTTTCATTCTAACACTCTGAAATTCTCATCAAGGATTTTACATTCCAGCCTATTCACATGCCGGTCATTAGATTAAAATGTTTTATGTTACTTCGATTAGAACTAAATAAAACAATTCATTTGTTTATCATAACGGACTTTTGCTGACAGTTTCGTAAGACAAAACCAACATTCCAGTAGCCTTTATTTTTAGGTACTCGTGACAAATTTTCAAATTCATTTCAAGATTAGTTGTATAATTAGAAATGAATATTTTTGCTTCCATTTTAGGCTTCAATATTCAACCAGTTTTGAATATAAATACATAAAATGGGTTTTATGTTTTTTTTCTAAATAGTTTTCCTGTTTCTGAAGTCGATAACTATATTTTCTTCTCCCTTTTCTGTTGTGGCAATTATCAAGGGTTCTCATACCTCTGTATTTCTTTCAATGTTTTTCTTCCACGCAACTTGTTGGTTGTTCCGTTGAATAAAAACAGTCAAAATTAGAAAGAGTTCCTGGTATGGAGAAACTCTAAGGTCTTAACTGGAATGTTTTCTTTTAAAATATTTCTGTAATAAACTTTTTCATCTTTAGTTTTTATCAATGCAGAAGATAAATAAATAATCATAGGCCGCTGTTTTTACGTATGTATGAGCAACAATTTTGGGGATGGGTTTTCAAGATCAACATTCAGAATATTGCTACAATCTTCCTACACTATTTTTCACCTTATCGTGGTTTGATGTGTATGAAGTTAAGTTTTATGGATCTCAATAGCAAATGTATTATTCATATCAATGAGCAAAGAATAGTTTCCGATCCACTAATTTCTATTGTAAGTTGAATTGTTGAGAGCGGTCGGTTGATTCTACAATGCCTTCTCAAAGCATGTGTTTTAGAATTGCTGCTTTACAGGTTCGACCTAAGCATTTTGTAGACAGCAGTGATGTAATGATCATTCTATTCTTTTTTAAGTCACTTAAACATGGAGCATATCAATTATTGAGACTGTGCTTTAATCTAAAAAATAATAAGGTTTTTGATATAATCGCGTTCAATGAAAAATCTCTAAAAGAAGCCTTTAAAGACAACATAATACAATGCTTGATTGCTAATCGTTAATTATGGTAAAGACACAACTAATCATCGTGCATTCAGAATGATTATATGGAAAACCTTCCATCGCTGATCAGATTAATAATAGATTAATAGCTAGTGACAAGGAATAATCGTTAATCCCAACCTTTAGGTATTGAGTTCCAGGCCAAAGTTTGTTGGTCTCCGCAAACGAGCAGAGGAAAGAAGAGGATTAAGCATGAGGAAGAGACGTAATTATTTTGATTGACCGACAATCCATGCATAAAGCCTGACTTTGATCTCGAAACATGATTAACGAATAAATCTCGCATTGATTTGCTCAAGGTTCCCATAATCCAAACGTTATAGCTTCTGAATGATCAATCAGTAATAATCCATCGATTTATTACAGAGAAAAAGAACTGAGTGATAAAATAGAAATTGTTTGCCAAAGCAAATGAAAAATATTAAATAAATACATTTCTTCCTTTAAATGATTTAAAAAAAAATATACCTTGGCATTGAAAAATGAATATAAGTAATGGGATGCTGGAAAAAAGGAGTATTCGGTCACAGGGAAATTAGGTGCTGATTATTCAAAAGTATGTGGTTTTGAATCGTCTCATGATGATGTTTCTGTTGTTGTTTGGCTTGGAGTTAGATGATTAAAACATTTCAAGTGTGAGACGAGATGCTGAATTATTAAGAATTTACACTTCAGCTTTGAGAAACGATCAGATATTCAATTCCATATAATTTTTACGTTGACCTACACCGTTTTTTTTTTAATGTATTTATCGAGGAACCTTGTACTATTTTCAAAATCTAATTTCGTTGAACATGCAAGAGGAAAAAAACTGCATTTGGAATCGAATTCACAGAACTTTGCCAATCTTTGATAAAAACTTTGCTGGATAGTTGGACAAAGATTGGACTGAAACCTCACATGTACAATTTCCTGCACAGGGTTCGTTACCGGAAGCGAAAGCGGAGAATAAACAACATAGAATCATACTGTTTGGTTTCTTTCTAGATAAGCATCTGCCAGCATCAATTATATTGAGGATGACCGATGTCTTATCTGATGCACGGGAAAACGTAATTACTTTCCAAAAGCATCTAGGGTATCGAATTTGTGTTTTCTATGTTTGCAACTTGTTACAATGAAAGTATCAGCTATTCAATTTCTGCTGTGCACCTTTTGGACTGCACCACAGTAGGTTGTAGAAGCGATTTTCATGTAAAAGTATGTCTTACAAACCACACGTATCAATCTAAGTGAAAATATTTCGAGGTTTACGGTTTGTCCTGCAACATGAAACAAAGAGATTAATTTTCATCTTTCAAATGGTCATATTTGCTTGAGTAAGGAAAGAAAAAAAAATATGTATGATATCAGTTTACAAAGAAAATTGATACTATTGAAAAAAAACCCTTTCTCACTGCAATGGCGCTCTCCTCTTTTTAAAGTAACCCCACCTCCGGGCCTAAGACTTATCTCAGTATTCCAAGTGCTCTCCAAAACATTCGGCAAAATCCCCTTTTTGGATCTTTCTGAAAGGTTGCCAATTTAAATCAAGACCGTGGATGAGCTCATTGGTCGGGGAATCAGAATAGCTCTATCCATGAATCTGTTCATTAATGTGCGAAAAATATAATTTTGATTTATGATAAATAATAATGACGCTTATGAATTTCTTCTGTATCTTTATGAATGTGGTTCGAATAATATTCTCGTATTTATTGATCTAATTACTGTACGATGAGTGTCCAAAAATAAACTGAACTTTTTCTTTACGTAAGACCTTCGAAATATTTTCAACCACTCCCATTACATCGTTCCCAGCATTTTTCGTTTCTTGGGTTGATTCTTGATGTAGTTTTAAAGGATAATGTACTTGTATTATTTTATCTCTCGATTAACGCCTCTTGCAAAAAAAAAAAAAAAAAATCTAAGGTGGCGAAATTTGGAGAGTAGAGCAGCTCAGGGACGAGAATTGTCTCATGCTTTTCCGATGATTATGTAGCACAAAACCCATTGCTCTTCGAGATCCTACATTGTTTAGCTTAGGGAAAGTATCAAGTGCTTTACACTCAATTTTACTCTGGAACGTTTAGCTGAAATCTAACCGATGTAATCTGATGCATTTTTATACAAAAGAGCTAGTTCAGTGCAGCATAACACTCCAGCCACCAGTCTACTTCCTCAATGGACATACCTCATGTATACGCTTTTGCTTCCCCCAACCATACTCATGTGTATGTCTTTGGAACAAATCCCTGGTAATGTCCCAAGTTTTGCAAATTTTCGCTCTCTTATTCCCTGCGCAACAATGCTTGAAATTTCAAAAGTAGAACGTAAACTGATGTACTCCATCCCAGGACTTAAACCAAGAATCCTTACTCTGCAGACATTGTATTCAAATTCTTATCAATGAAATCATTTACCTTATAGACTGTAAATTGCCGCTATTCTATTCATTCTTTCCAATTATTTCTCTATTTCTTTTTACAAGACACAAATTTTTCAAAGATAGCAACGTTATTACAAGGTGAAAAGCTGCATTGCTACCTGATGACATAAAGGTGGGAACAATATAGGAAATTATTGAACATAAAGCATCAACAACTGAATGGTCTCTGACAAGGTTGAAAAGTAGGGCTACAACCCTTCACTTCTACAATCTATACATGTAAGTTTGATAAGTAAAAACGATTCGACCAGGTGCATACCGGCCAAATTTACCTCTTGACATGGTAATGAACAGATATTTTGTGTGGATATTTTGCAATGGTTTAGACCCCCCCCTCCCATGGGTAAGCAACTTTGTAGATAGTACGTATGCAAGGTGTCTAGGGGTGTTACATTTACCAACAGAAAAAAAAATGAATCGACGGAAATAATTTCAATTTTTGTATGATGATATAGAGTCATTGTTAATGTGGATGTTTGCGGTCAATCCCCATAAGGACCTGAATCCCCAATTCAAATGTGAAAAGTTGAAAGCTCTATGTAGACGAAGCATTATGAATTTACATAAACGCAGCTAAAGGTTATATTTGGCGAGTAGATGTAAAATATGGACTTAAATAAAATACTAAAAAGAGAAGAACGATTTACGGTATACATGTAATGCATGGCGAGCAAATAAAATCACGAAGATCTGAGGCAATTTACTTGTTCAATTTCGAAAATGTGGATGTTTTTCCTGTCGAGTTTGAATCTGTGGACCTAGTGTAAAAAGAACCGTAGCAAAAAGTTGCTGAGGAAACAACAAACATTTAAAGATACTTGAAATTGTCGGAATTACATAGGTTCAATCAAATATGTGGTCCATTCAGGTTTAGGTAGCATTCCCCATGATATATACATCGAGAATTCTTACTCCACATTTAGGCCAACAACAAAGGAATTTGAAAGACAATAGAAAAACTGAGCTCATTAAGATCATCAGAATATCATTAGGGATAAAGAAAAATACTTCTACTGCAGTAAATGATACATGATCACACACACACACGCACACACACACACACACACTCACAAACATATATAGATGTATATGGGTGTTTGTGTGCATACTGATGTATTTAAATAGAGACACATTTAGAATTCATCATATATATATATATATATATATATATATATATATATATATATATTGAGAGAGAGAATGAGAGAGAGAGAGAGAGAACAAGAGATGTGCACGTATGATTGTTGGATATTAGGTGTCTAGAGCTCCTAAAGGCAAAGTGGTTTTCAACTGCATATCCAATCTTCAAATAGAGAAAAAAGGTTCTTTGAATATTTGTACGAACTTAACACGCACACACACACACACACACACACACACACACACACACACACACACACACACACACACACACACACATATGCACACGCACTCACTTATATCGATATCTATATATCTATCTTTCTATATATATATACAGGTGAGTGTGTGTGTTTATATGCGTTAGTGAGTGAGTATGTGTGTATATTTGTGTACGTATGTCTGATAAAAAAATCCTGTACCTGAATATATATGTATATGTATATATATATATATATATATATATATATATATATATATATATATATATATATATATATATATATATATATATATTGTTGCAAATATAAATGATCATCTAAACAACCTCTACAAAATACGTGAGCAAGCGTGTGGATGCACACGTGTACTTGTGTGTACTTCTCCTTTCTTACCCATCACCGTATAATTCCAACGTTTTTCAGTTATCAAAGCAATTTTCCCCACCATTTTCCCCTCTGGAAAACAAAGCAAATCTATTTATCATGGAATTTTTTTTTCCCATTCAATTTATTTACTTTCAATGTTGCGTCCTTTTTAGTTTGTTTTTGTGTCCCTCTCGAAAGAAATCAAATGAATAATGTAAAACGCTGCCTCTATCAAATGATCTACGTGAAAGAAGACCTAGAGAAAAATGTATCAATTTAGTTTATTTAGCTCAATGAAAGATCTGTAATGATATTGTTCCAAGCGAGAAAATATACAAGAAGAAAAGATTAGAATAATTCCCAAACTAATTTCCATGATTCTCCTTCAGAGTTTTCGTATCAATGTATTTATAGTACGTGAACACTGCCACCAGGAGTTGAAAGAGACACCTACACGCACATACAGAGACTAACACACAAATAAACAACTGTTTTGCATGAGCATGAGTATCTGCATGTTCAACAAGCAGTAAATGCAAAAGTGTCACTTCGCTGAATGGACGAAGTATAGAAAAAGCGAATTTGAGAAACTAAATTTAAAATTGTTCATTCCAAGAGGAGAAATGTCTGTCTGGATGAATATTTGCAGGGGAAAATTTGTCCAGAATTCATAACAAATAATATGAACGGTTTTTGCCGTTTGGAACATCGTTTGCTTTTGCTTAGATAGTCTTGTTAGTCTATAGCCTTATGATTGAAAAAGTCTTTATTCAACTCAACAAAAATATTTTTTCAATATTACTTCCTGTCTTGTCAATTCACTCGACCAAACGCTCACTCATTAATGATGTAGAGTAGAAAATATACAATTAATAATTCAATACATACATACATATATATATATTGACTTTTTTAAGAGCGTAATTTGCTTTGTATCATATATTCAGTGTATGAGAGAGTAAGAATGGGGACATAGATTTGAGAGATTTCCCTCAGAACAAGGGAATGTTGCCTGCATGACCTGCTTTTTTTCTATTATTTCTATTTACATTCATTTTTATAGGGATTGAGAATGAGTTTAGATCGGAGGGTCATGAGTTCGATTCTCACCTGGAAGTTAACATCAGATTAAACAGTGGCAGAATATTTAACAATAATGATACACCATACTTCATACTATAAAAATAATAAAAATAGTATAAGATGAAATTGTTATTCTTCTGAATGAGTTAAATTATATTTTCTCTCAATTAAATGTTCTCTTAATTCCTTCTATTTAGCGTCTTCTAACATTCTAACAGTAAATATCATGAAACAAAATACACCTTTACCATGGAACTAAAATGTCTGATAACATCTTATCAAAAATTACTGATACTTCTATTTATTTATCAAAGCGTCTCTTTCTCTACTCCTTTTTCTATCCGAACCTCTCTTTCTCTCTCTGTCTCTCTCTCTCTCTGTCTCTCTCTCTCTCTCTCTCTTTATATATATATATATGTATATATATATATATGTGTGTGTGTGTGTGTGTGTGTGTGTGTGTGTGTATGTGTGTGTATTTTGCAACGTTATTTGGTGTGATACAGAAAGTTATAATGCCAAGAATATAGGTATTACAATTAAAAGAAATCTCCAATTGTCATGAGAGGGCAAATATTAGAGCACAGTAGTAAATTCCCAATCAGTCTAGAGCTCATCTGAAGTAGGGGATGATTCAGTCTTTTTCAGAACTACAGAATGATATCTTAACATCCTATTGTTTGATTCAAAGTGTACCAGACCGGAATTTCCAAGTAATTAACTGTGACGGCACTGGAAGAGTATAGCAAGAGAGAATAAAATGAAAAAAATAAAAATAAATCAACAGAAAAAAATATTTCCATCAAAATTTTTCAAGAAGTCTTAATGTTTCTCTGTAGATTTTAAAGTTTTTTTCAAAAAAATTATATCTATGTGCAAAAATGCATACATAATTCATTTGGATGATTACAAAGAAGTTTTCAACTCGTTTCAAATTTAAGTAACCCAACATATATTTATATATATATATATATATATATATATATATATATATATATATATATATATATATATATATATATATATATATATATATGTATATATATATATATATATATACGTGTGTGTGTGTTGTGTGTATATATATATGCGTGTGTGTATGTGTGTGTGTGTGTTTTCTCCTCTTTAAGAAAATGTTTCTGCCTCACTGACTTTCATACTCACCACAGAGTTTATCAGGTGTATTTTAAAGTGGATCTATGTTAACGAGCAAAATCCCACGATAGACAGCCTGTGAGACTTTATGCAAGATCCTACCAGGAAGTCCATCCACTTTGACCAACGAGTGCTCAGTTCATACTCTATTATAAGGTTGGAGTAGTAGCGTAGTACATGATTATGAGAAGTGCTAACAAGCAGTGTACATACATCATTTCAATCAGATTAAGTCAGAATAAATATAAAGGAAATCAGCGTTTGGTACTGATTGGTGAACAGCAAGTGGGACTGATTGGTCCCTTGTATTTTTATGCATTTGAGATTGGAAAAAAAACTGCTAACAAATCATTCATGTTATCGTTCTAACTTTTGGTCGTATTTGAGGTTTTACATGATTATTTTCAGAGAAAAATTGGGCCATACAAGTGACAGACAGACAGACAGACAGACAGACAGACACACACACACACACACACACAGACACACACACACACACACACACATATATATATATGTATATGTGTGTGTGTGTGTAAACACACACAATCATGCAGTCCACACCAAGAATCCGGTATTCTACCCCCGCCCGAACGCAGAACTGGACAGTCAGTAAGACCAAATTAGGCAATGTATATTTCATACGTATTCCACCATCTCTCAGAGTGCTCAATTCAAGAGTTACAGGAGAATTGCATATATTGGAGGGGGGCTTAATAATAATTAATGATATTGCCATCCACGGACCCGTATTCCATCGTATTATGACTCTTCCGTGTTGTTATAGACTCCACACACACACACACACACACACACACATACACACACACACACACACACACACACACACACACACACACATATATATATATATATATATATATATATAGTTCTCTTGAGAGTTTTTTCTTATATTCGTGGTTACCTATCAGAAATGTTTATTGTTAGAGGAAAAAAGGATTTTTAATCGTATCAACATTAATACATTATTACATAAGGATGATCAGCGTTATACATCTTAGGCAATAGCATATGTCCTCAAAATATTCAAATTTAGCGTTAGAAATCAGTTGTAACATTTTGATGACGTTAGTGGCTATCATGAGTAGCTTTCATATAAATTGAGCATCCAAAATACAGGACCGTACCTCTCAGTGCAATTCGCTACTTATATGTTAAGAAAAATCTTGCCTTTTCCAGATAAAATGTGACCAGCGATTATAAGATGATATATTACAACATCGTGGAACACAAGATGTTGAAACTACTTAGTGTATAAAATCTTGGAATTAATTTTTGGTTTGTTGCACTGAATTCATTCAAAGTATCGAGAACAAATCATATTCATTTCAGAATCAACATATTAGATAAACCTTCTCTTCATCTCAGGACCTAAACATTATTTCTCATTTTTATTTCTTAATCCTCGCAAAAGCAATTGACATATTTGAAGACGTTATTCAATACAAAGTTATCAATCTTTTGGTCCGTCAAAAGTGTGCCATATTTATAAATTGTTTCATCGGATGTTCGATTTAAACAATTCCATTTCAATTTTAGCGAACAAACATGTTATAAGAGTATTGAATCAAAAAATATAGAATGCAACTTTCACACAAGAGTGATCACTAACGAACAAATGCGACAGTTGAGAGAATTTTGATCTTTGAAGTCCTAGGGGCAAAGGGAAAGGGAAACATGTATTGTCTCGGATAAGCCATTAACGATTGTCCTTAATCAATTGCGTCTGTAAATGGACTATGCTTCCGGGGTTGAATTCGATTCATATTGACAATTTCATTTAGTCCATGCTCCTGACTTGTACTCCTAGTTGGTGCATACATGCTATATTATCATTTATTGTTACGTGAACAAGTTGTAGATATCTGCACCAGGAAGTTATCCAACATATATGAATACTACTGTCTTAAGAATTTGTGCTCACAGTTGAAAGAAATGGGTCAATATTTTACAACTGTAGACTCAAGAGAGTCGGCATCTTAAATATAGCCTTATTTTGTTCTTTATTAAACGTATCAATTGAAATTCTTTTTTAAATTATTGTTGTGTTTGCTAATTTTTATATAACTGGCGTCCTGATATTTGATAGCAAAAAAACAAACGAACCCCCAAACCCCCCAAACAAACCATTTTATCAACTTTGTAAGTAAGATTATCTCAACATCAAAAAAAAAACATTGAACCCTTATCGGAATAAATGCGTCGAAAGTGGAGCAAAAAACGGAACAAAAACAAACAAACAAATAATGAAATAATAATTCTGACTTGCTCAATTTTAGTTAGGGAAAAGAAAAAAAAACTCACGATGCGATGATGATCCATTTCAGTTTCTGTAAGATTTGAAACGTTACTTCATGTCAAGTTCCTAAAATGCATTTTTGTGCTAAATTATTCAACAGTTTTTATTTGGGTAGAACGCAATTGTCAAGGAGATACATCTTGACAAAGAAGTGGAGTAGATTTTTATCATATGTAGGAGTTTTAGGAAGATATGATTAATCCATTTACCATTTGAAGGTTTACTTGATAACAATAGAAAAATGAACTCATCTTATATAATGATCCCGCTATTCAAGTACTGAGACTGAGCAAATTTTCTAATTACTACTTAGATAGCTTGAAACGTTAGAATGTACAATGTACGCGCATGTTTTCTCTTGAAAAATATGAGTGTTAGAAATTGAATTTATGCAAATTACCATTGTGACTTTGAAAAGACTGTTCAAATATAAACTAAAAGGTTTCTTTGAAATGGGTAGATGTGTTGTGGAAAACACCTGAAGGAAGAGTATCGGGTATCCATAATTTCAAGTACGCAAACGATTTGTCTCAATACATACTGACATAATTTGTGTTCTTTTATACAAAATATCACAGTTGTACGTGTTATAGAGGTTTGTTATTTTAAGCAATAGATGCAGATGTATATCATTGAATACCGGAAGAGAGATCCCTTCTTTATGTCTGATGTGATCTTACATTGATGTATTAATCATGTTCATTTATTTACTTTAATTTACAGACACTCTGAAGAGAGTCTGAAAGCTTTTCTAAGTTCTGCATTTTTTCTCTTAATACCAATGTATTTGGAATTTTGACAGTGGTGTGTAAGCTAAATGTCAAAACATGGAGGTATGCGTAGAGATTTTATTGATGAAACATTGATTTTGGATAAAATGCAATCGCCACCTCGTAAGAATAGTTGAACAAAGTGTTATTTTAAAGGATATAACTTTTGATTGATACTTTCTTTATTGTAACTGTCTAGGAATCCATATCATGCGAGCATTAATGAATGCAATCGAGCATATCTATCCATCTATCTATTTATCTTAGCCAATTTGCATTTATCTATCTCAATCTGATGCATATACTTTCTCTTCCCGTGTTCCTATCAGAATCAGAAATAAAGATATACTTTCCTTGTTTACAAGTTCTATTGTGCTGATATTCTTTTGCATAGATGTGAATTCTATGCTTTCATTGAAAACTAAATCTAATTCTGTGCATGTAATCCGATTCCTGGAAGAACCAAGAAAAGTTGTTTGCCTATTTCTTCTTTGCAGAGACTTGACATCAAATTTCAGACAACCTGAAAAATTAAGGGGGACACACGAAGTGGGAAGAGATCAGGTGTCTCTCTGTTCTTTTTAGTTCAGTTGAATCAGAAAAAAGAAACTTATTATAATTAAGGTGAAATTGACACCTATCTTCTTTGTCTCTCTTTGATGGAATTACCTGAATCTACATACATACTCATACACACACAGACATACACCTCGGTACTCTTGCACGCAAATGTTTGTGTTTGTGTCTGTATGTGTTTGTATATGTGCGTATGTGTAACGTAAAGACAATAATATACAGAGATATATGTGCACTCAAGAAGAGGAGTTTAAGAGAACGGATATCCACTTGACATCAATGAAAAATAAATAATCTATTTTTGGTAGTTGTATAGATTTGGAATCTTCATCCAGCAAATGGTTGAGATTTTTTTATGATGATTTTCAAGACAAGTAAACGGTTCGTTGAGAGATAGGCTGAATACAATCTTCCTGCCTTAACCTCAGTATTTCATTTTGTCATATCAATGTGTCAGTGGTAAAGATTTTCTCGTCCAGGTATCTGGCGATCGGAGTTTATGTATGTAATATCTAAAGCCATCAATACGAAACGGAAATGTTGATCCGTTACGGATGATGCTAACAGCTACAACCCCAACTAAAATAGTGTGTCTGTGAATGACAAAAATAAACCGTGGAAGCGAGATACGAATCTCGTTGTGTTGCTATAGACACATACTTATTTCACGTATTGGGAAAATACAAGGCAGTCTGAATTATAAAACCTGCATGCTGTTGTATGAGTCGTGTACTGTACATCACTTCCTCTAAGTATTGATGTCACATTTTGATCCGTATTGATCAAAATTCTATGGTGAATTTCCTCAATCGTATGCACTTTATAAATGACTAAACGTTTCCATGAAATATTGATAACATGGAAAAGGTATTAAAAGCATTTATTCAGTATGCCACGAAAATTTTCAACAATGTTGGAAATTTTATTTTGAAATTATTGAAAATTTCATTCTGACTTTCCGTCCTTTTTCTGGACTTGATCGTAGGCAAATGAAGGGATAAATTAGGGGACACTTGTTTTAAAGTGCAATGTAAATAGTAGGTAGGCTTTTTTGTTTAAAACTCCTTTAGAATAAACGACGATGAGCTGAAATGCTATTTGGATGTTTATAAAAATACTTCATCTTCGAGTAAGTATATAGTGTCCTTACGCTAGCCACGACTTCATCCCCGCTTTGGTTACACTTTACTTGACCCTTTTCCTAAAAGTAGACCTCTCTCAGAAACAATTCACTTAGCTCTACACTAGTTTACCCACAGCTAGGGGAAGGTAAATTCATGTCTTGACCAAGGTCATTTGTGTGAAATGAGCATAGACTGTTCCACCTCGCCAAATCCGTTGTCTGTGTCATTATCAGTTCTGCACTTCTGCATTTCAAAGAGAACTGCTGATATTTGCCCTACACTCCTCCGGCAACGGATTCAATTTCCAAGTGTACTTTTCTATCAACATCTTTTTTAATTTAAAAAAGGGGAATATATTAAGCATGAGTCTGACACGATCAAGATAAGTACAGAATTCTGTTTGATTACTCAAGAAACGAAATAACCGTAAATTTCAAATAATCGTCCAAATCCAAGTTAGTGAGAATACAACAATGAATATATGGAGCTTTGCAACAGGATAGTGATTAAAAAGTTATTGCCACAAACTATCATAACTGTAGTCATTCTACTCATCACTGGGTCTTCCAAATATGTGATTTTGTTTCAAACTGAATTGATCTATATGAATAAATTGTTGAAATGATGGCAAGCATCTCAGTCTTGTAGAAAATTAGTTTTGAATTGAGTTCGATTTTCATTAAGTATTTTAGATATTTAGCTCATATATTCACACAAACTTATATACGTATTGCAAAATTCTGTACATTAATGAATGAGGAAAAAAATTGTCATTTTCAAGGGGAAAGTAAATCGTAATGTATTTAGTTTCACTCGTTTTTTTTTGTTTTGTTTCTCTTTGTTTTTGTAATTATAACCATATCTATATATGGAGTACCCAGTAGACTCATGATACAGGAAATGTCAGCCATAGTACAGTAATAAAGCTAAGCCAGCACCTAATCACAGTGTAAATAATTTAGAGACCAATGGCACCCTCTGTCTTTTCCAATAAATTGTCTGCAAAGAAACAGCAAGGAAGCTGGCTAGAGAGGATATGTGTGATGATCTTTAAAAACAATCGTGCCTAGACGGACAAATATTAAAAATAAAATAAAGACAGTTTATAATCGAGTCTCCCGCTGAAGCAGTAAAAGTGTCGCATCATAGGTTAAAGACCCAAGTAAAAATAAACTATCATGAATATTTGAATGACTGAGTCTGAACGAAATACGTGAAGTAGAATCAGGATGTCTTAAACATCCGAAAAAGGTCAACTGGCTGCAAATCTTCTTGCACCGGACAAAGCTAATAATTCATGCATGAAATAGCAAACCCCAGATAACCAATGTGATGCACCAGAACCCAACCCCAAACCCTTTCATTTCTTCCTTCCTTTTTTTTCTTTATTTTTTTCTTTCATATCCACTTAACGTATGCATGTATACGTGGGTATACACACACACACACACACACACACACACACACCCCCATACACACTCTTAGTTACATCGATATGGTAACAGATTAACAAACATACATTTTATGGAACAAATATTCACTTCAATTGAAATCTGCTTTCTTATCAATACACTCAATTCAAATATATTAAACCAAGAGGTTGAAAATTATACAATGTGTGTGAACATTTCAAATGAAAAAAAATCAGCTTATTACTACGTGTTAGGATATGGATTCCAACCTCTTACATGGGGATAATATATACGTGTTACTACTACTACTACTACTACTACTACTAATAATAATAATAATAATAATAATAATAATAATAATAATAGTAATAATAATAATAATGACGACAAAAACAATTACAAGTTTATCGAAACGTTGTTCAACAAAATGAAGGAATACAGCAACGACATTGGAATGGAGTTTGAAATAGAAAAAAAATGTGCGCTAATGTTCATGCACAAAGGAAAAACTCGCAGCAGCCGGAGAAATTGAACTTCCGGGCAGCAAAAAATATTAGGGCATTGACCCAACAAGGAGTTCTCGAATATGGTACGTTAACACGGGAAGGTGAAAGATAACTTAAGAAGAGAATATCTTAGGCGTACAAGGGAATATTGAAGACCAAAGTGATAGGCTGGAGCACATGGGCAGTATTGGTAGTATATACATAGGACCATTCTTTGGATTGACAGAGGCAGAAGTCCAATCAATGCATCGGCGAAAGAAAGCTTATGACAATGCACAAAGCCTTACATCCCAGAGATGAAGTAGACGGACTGTACGTGAAGAGGAGTGAGGGTGGTAGAGGGATCATCAGCATAGAAGACTGTGTCCAAAAGGCCAAAACAGGATGAGAAAAGTATGCAAGAGAAGGTACTGTAGACTGGAGGCAACACAAATCCCAGCGCTGAGAGGAGGGCTGGAGACCTGAGGAAACTTAAGGTCACTTAGCCTACGGTAATTACAACCAGGCAACTTGTGCAAAACTGTGATCAGCACTACTGCTGTGAACTCTGAGAGTGTGATGACGAAAGTTTTACACTTGAAGAGACTTGCTGTCACTCAGACACTAGCGTTGACCACTAGACAACAGGTGTGGTACTTATAATCATTCAGTCTCCAGCTGTAACCACCAAGCAACTATCGAGAAAAATTATTATTATTATTATTATTATTATTATTATTATTATTATTATTATTATTATTATTATTATTATTATTATTATTTGGGATCTCACACCAGTTGCCTGGCGGTAACCGCTGGAGTTTGAGTGAAAGCAAGTCTCCTCGAGTCTCCAGCCCTCCTCCCCTAGTACTCATAGGTCGCAGTAATTCTGCGATTTACAGTTTCACACCGGTTGCCCAGTGGTCATCGCAGTAGGCTGAGTGACAATGAGTATCCTCAGGTCTTCAGCTAACGTCTCCTCCCTTTTCACCCATTATGTCAGGGCTAAAATTCGTTGCAATATCTATATCTCTAGCACCTTCCTCAGTATCCGTGCAGTTCCCAGTAGTGCTGGGGTCTGTACAGTCTCAATCCTTCCCCTAATCGTGATCTCTTCTAGTGTCACCCTCAGCGTTTTGGGGACTGTTCCTAGTGCGCTCACTATGACCGGTACTACCCTGTTTTTCATGTTCCACATCTTCTTTAACTCTATAGCTAGGTCCTGGTATTTTTCCCGTTTTTCACTCTCCTTCTTTTTAATTCTATGGTCTGCTGATACAGCAACGTCTACTATTTGGCAGGCCTTCCTTTTTTTGTCTACTATTACTAAGTCCGGTCTTCTTGCCTGGATGAGGTGGTCAGTTTGGATGTCAAAGTCCCAGAGTAGTTTGTGGTTGTCATTCTCCAAAACTGCCTCTGGCTTGTGCTGATACCACTTTTTACGATTATTATTATTATTATTATTATTATTATTATTATTATTATTATTATTATTGTTGTTGTTATTATCATCATCATTATCATTATTATTATAAATAATAATAATAACAATAACAATAATAATAATAATAATAATAATAATAATAATAATAATAATAATAATAATAATAATAATAATAATAATAATGAAGTAGCTCAGACGTGAAAATGAATTTTTCTTGCTTGAATATGCAATGCTGTAGCCCTATCTTTCAAACACTTTCTCTATAATAAAATATTCAAGAAAGGTTTACGAGGAAATTACTAATGATTTCAACGGTGAAACATTTTTTTTCTCTTTGAAATATTTCATTTCTTAGGGCCAAGCAAAGATGTACTCAACGCATTCATTTGACTAAGTCTTCTGTACCATTCAAAGTTTCTTCCATTAAAGTTGACCCCTAGATTGTTCAATTGAGCTGAATTTTAGTACTTTTGAACTAAGACACAACGCTTGTTCGCATCAAATTATTTTTTTGAAAATCTCTATTCTGGGGGCAACGGCTTCAGCCAGACTTGCATTGAAAACTGATCCCCCACCACGCCTCAGGATCTGTCCTGAGACCAAAAGACCCTCATGTCATTGTGACAATAGATGCAATAACCAAAGGGAATTTTTGCTGATAGCCTACTCACGTCTTCACGTATGTGGTATCCTTATATCATACCGAATTTGTGTCACATTCTGTTCACATGAGGGATCGGACAAATAAGCAGTGTTGTAAATAAACCCAGATTTTTGTTCAAGGTTGTGATTTGCTTACAGATTACAAAAGCTGCGATACTACAACAAGGTGTAGTTGAATTCGTGATCTCTTCGTAAAAATTCAAAATAATTTTATCTTTTGTTCACCTCATTTCTCAAGTTGAATCGATCAAACAGACTGTGGAACGATGATTTATTCAGTGTAAAGTTCTTCCATCTTTGTATTTTTGCAATTTACTACACAAAAAGTCATGTATTTTGGAGTTTCATTACGAATATAATTTTTGGTAAAAAATGTCAAGTCAATAATGTTCGTTTGAATATACTGGAATGAGCTGAAGGAGTGGTTTTGAAAATTCTTAAATCAGATTTTCCCCGGTAAAAAAAATCGTATGGAATAATTATTGATTGAAAAAACATCCAAAAAATGAAAAAAGCAAATAGCATTCTATAAAATCGTATATCTTTGCAATGCAAATGAAACCGAAAAATTAAAAACGTTTTCGAAAAAAAAAGTGATTAGGAAAAAATTCTTGAAAGTTTGTGTAAACCATTTTTTACCCTGTAAGATTTGCAAAGAATTCAAATATGCAAATAAAACAAGTTCATTTCCAATGGATGGGTGGGTCATCTTAAAAAATCAAAAGGTGTGGCGTCGACCGTACATTTTTGTCGCACAACTTTTAATCGCCTTCATTAAAAAAAATTATAACAAAACTGAGAAATATTTCAAAGAGTAAAATCTCTTTTATTCGTCAATCTGAATGTTTTTCTCTGTGATAGTTTTCAACATTCTACTTTGTATTCTAGAATTGTGACTTTAATTCAATTCAACAAACAAAGGAGTTTATAGATATGCGTTAAATAATTTTTTCTTCTGTCAGTTTTATTTTATTTAAATTTGTTTAGAAAACAGGAAATAATTTAGAACGAGACCCAATAATTCTTCATTGGCGTCGGGTGGAGATTAAATCAGTTAGTGTGTTTTAAGGCAATAATGAGAGCAAAAGAAGAAACGAAAAATGTTCCAAAGTAATATTAGAACCGAGAAAATTTACTTAATCTTGAGGCTTTATGTTCTGTACCTTGTCATTTGATATTCACTGTATTTATCATCATTCATTCACAGTCTTCAAACATTCAAATATCAATTAACCTTCACACCAGTTTATGATGTAAAGCAACATTGAACTGCTCATGGTTTATTTCATACTAATTCTCATTACTTGCACAGCTATTTCTTGTCATTTTCTCTCTTCAACATTCCCCAGCTTTCAAAATGAATAGTAAAAATTGGAAACATAGTGGCTTCCAAGGAGAGATTGCAAGTAATTTTTTCTGTGGAAACCACCTTGGATTAAGTCTGGAAATATCAGATAAAAATAAAGAAGCAAAACGAAATATGAAGATGAAATCAATATAATCTAAGGAATAGTTAACATAATTATTCTCGGAAGAGTACAAGATTTTGAGTCACTTTATCGTTTAGAATGGTATTTTTGCTTCTATTCTAAAAAAAAGATGAGAGCAACGTGAGTTTATAAAGAAAAAAATTACTGTAGAAAACTGTAGTCCCGGTAGAGAATCAAATTTTAGAAAAAAAGGACTCAAGCTCAAACTGACCGAACTGTGATTAGGTGAAAAGAGCGCTCACAGAAATAAACGGCTCATTCAAAGTTGACATTCTTAGAATTACACTGATATCGATATTTACCAAGTTTATCTTAGAAGTGCACATGGCAGCAAGGGATAGGATTGTGTAAAGATTATTGCGTCATGCCAATATCTTAGGTAGATAAAACTTCCTTTCAATGATATAAGCATTCAAAATTGATGCTTTTATCAGGACTTGAAAAACGACTATCAGTTTCGGCAAGGAAAAACAAAACCATCACGACTAAGTAGCAGATCAGTATAACACGGATGAACTTGGATAAAAGTCGCCTTTTAAAAAAAAAGATGTTTCTTTTCATTACACTACACTCTTTTTGATACTGTATTTCAAAGTTTCGGTTTTACACAACATTTTGTCTAGTATATTCCACAGACTTCCTCAGGTTTTTGTTGCATTGAGTGGACTTTGAAATTATATTTTCTTCCCATCTGTCTATTTTGAAGCTCGTTACTGTTACTATTCAGTTGCGTACTTCCTAGTGGTATTAAATAATGAGTTTCGAGCTCTGGTGTAAATCAGGAAATCAAAATTGATTTTTAAGATTGGCAAATCCCACACAAATTGAGAGTTTGAGCAACATGTGCTCTAATTTCGACTAATGTGGAAAATTTGAAGATATATGGTTGTATAAAAATAGGAAGAAACAAAAACATAATTAAAACAGTAGAAGAGGCAAGAGTTAGAGAAAAAGAGTAATTGGATATGAGGTATCCCAGCTGGAAAGATATGACCAAGCTGTTGATTTTGTGGTGCAAAGGTTAGCAAGAGGATGTTAGAAATAAAAGAAAAAGCTGAAATTAGATGAATATTATTCGAGGGAAGAGGCGAAGATGATGCAGAAAATCAACTGGAAATGCTCAAGGAAAGAAAGATCATAGGTGCTGAAATGAAGAGCGACGAAAACAGATAAAATGAAGGTAATTAATTTCAAGGAACGAACTGCAATAGCAAATAAAGTTGAAACTATTGAAGAGGAGAATAGAAGAATGGCAGTGGTTACTGCACGAGCTTTTGATTAAGTAATTATTAGCAATCCCTAATTTTTGTTTGTCTCATTTCATTCATCTGATAGCCAGAAGATTAAGATCAGTGAAGTAACGAAAGATAATTTCCAAGTTCGTCAAGGGAATAGTAACGAATCCCATGTCTCTTGAACTTCTAATTAACTTTTAGCTTTTGGATCACCGGCAGACATCGTATCGAAATACTAGACAAGCAGGTAACACACTTGTGACCTCTTCTCCTAGATTCAGTGAACACGGTACTTAGGAGAGCTAAGGCTGAAAATAATTTCCAAACGATACAAATAATTCTATTGTCGTTTGAAGACATGCAAAACTTGAATTATTGGGTGTGTGGATTTTGCACCGAACAATATGATGTTCTACACTAATATTCAAACTGGCTCTGTTCTTTAACACCATTTGTGTACAGCTGTCGGAAAATTCTTGTTTCAAATCAACGTTCTCATTCCTCCCAGTTACCACTTAATATGATCTTTGTTTAGAAACTTATTTTTATACAACTCCACAATAATGCTTATGTAGACAAGACGACTTGCTGACTATTGGATTTTAGTCGGTGTGCGATTACTTGAAAGGTGTAGTATTAATATCCTTGGTATATACAAAGCACCATTCAGTCCGGCACAGGCCCCCAAAATGGGGGAAAAACTTTGTAAGGAAAACGTTACGCTGATTTTACACGTGAAAAGCCTCTTCGGGAATATGCACTTAAATTCTGTTTTTAATCGTTGGTTCAACGACACAAGCTCTTCATACTAACGACTGTCTATTATATCATACGTTTGAGGGGACGTTAGGGGTTCCAAAATTAGTACTCTCACCATTGCTGTAGGATTCACTGATACCAAATGACTGGATACTGTCCGGGTAAAAGTAGCGATTGCTTGATATTCAAGGTAAGTAGATGTATAAACGCTGGATCTGCAGTTTGAATTGAACGATCACTCTCAATAAGTGAACAATGTTTTTATTTGTTTGGCTCTCATTCTTTTTATAGTAAACTGGATTAGATATTCAGTCATAGGGAAGAATCAACCTGAATATAACCTGTTACCTGTCTTAATCTTAAAACTGGTATGAAACAATATGTTTGATTAAAAAATAATGCTTCAATCGATAAAATAATTCACAGAATTTATGAAGGGGAATTCTATTTCACTAAAGCAAAAGATATCACATCACTATCTGTTCTTTCTTGGTTTGAAAGTCGACATCATCAGTTGATTTCCTCAATATTTTCCATGATTTGTTTTTTTTGTTTATGATGAATTTGATAATTCTTCGTTAATTTGTTTCTTCAGGTCATTATTCTGATATAAGGGAAAATTTAAGTACATATGCACTGACCAGGCAACAATACGTTGAATGTTACAATGAAGAAGGTGAAGAAAAACAAATTTATGATGGGTCTGAAATATACAACAGGGAATTATGCTCCTGAATTTTCGATATTGTCGGCGTTAATCTTCACAGAAAAAGCATTTGAGTCAAGATGGAGTTTGTAATTAAACAATATTTGTTTCTTTTTTTTCTTTCATTAATGCCGTGGAAAGGCCAAGATCTAGCCCGGCTAATTCTATGAGAACAGAAAATACTAGTATTAACCATAATCATAAGCGTCTGCTATTCAGAAAATAAAGTCACCGAGATAAAGGCAAAATTAACATGATATAATCAATAAATCATCCCCTTCACTCTTTCTAAAATAATTCATTTCAACCCACGGTAACTACAACTCCAAGAAGGTTGATAGATTATTTCTATTCTGGGAAGGACATAAGGATATTTCTCATTGAATTTTCAGTTATCAATTGCAGAATGGAATACAATCATGGTAATCAGAGAAACAGCTTTATTTCATTTGAAATTGAAATGCTCTCGATAAACTTCACCGTGAATAATGGTAACCTCAAAAATGCTAGTTTTGATTTTCAATTCTTATTGCTTCCAATAATCCAATCAAATTCTGTTTTAAAATTCATGTAACATGAATGAATTATGCTGGGCCTCACATTGAGAGACCACAAGACAGCACAGTATATCCGAGAAAAGACAAGAGTCAGGGACATCACATAATCCATTAAAAATGTTGCAAGAATGGTGGACAACCGATAGACATCATGACTCATGACATGGATCACCTGAGATTACATGCACAACCGGGGCCGGCAGAATATTAGATGGAGAGACGATGTTCAGAAAGTACTGGCTCCGTGACGCCCATGATAAGGAAGTGTGGCAAATCCTGGGGAAGGTCTATGTCCAACGACGAACGTTAAAAGACTGATGATGATGATGATGATGATGATGATGATGATGATGATAATGTAATTATACCTAGCAAGGAAATACTACTCAAGAGATAATGATTCATCCTGTCTTGGTAGACAATATGGCCACTCTGGTGTAAACTCCGTAAGAAACACAAAAAATACCTCTTTCAGTTTTGGATAGCAATATGTTTGGCATCACACTGAAGCTTTGGGAAGGATGTCAGAGTTTGAATTGAAATAGCTTTATCAGGCTTCATTCTTTGGTTTTGAATTTGTACACCTAGACTGGTTTCCTTTCCAAGTCTAGGGAGACCACTTTTTCCTGCTTTCCTAGTAAGTGTATTCATGTACTTTCCGAGGGCGTTATTACGGACTGATCATAAATAGCGTTGACCAGTTCCATTGTCCACGCCTTTAACTGTTATGCAATTTGCATGTCCTAAAGGAATACAAGTATTTAACCATGTATATTTCTACACCATTCGACACAAATCGAAAACTATGTTGAGCATTTTTCTAGGTCGGTTGTATTCCATAGCAACAATCTTATTAAGTCTATTTGCTATACGTGATGAAGTAAATGTCTGTTACTACAAGGCTTGCCATATGCCGTTGCTGCAAATGGTGCTTTAGAAATTGGCGGGAATAATATGCATGAGCCATTCTCCCAATTAACTCCTAGCCACTTTGCCGTGTACAAGCATTGAGCCTGACCCTATGGCCCTTGGATAACTGACAAATCTGCGTCATATTCAAGAGCAGAACCTCGGCAGGTAAGGGAAGAGGAAAGGAAACATGCTTCCAACGTCATTATTCATGGCTGCCTCATCATTATTCTCAGCAGAATCCTTGCAGATGTTTCCTTACTGGTTGAAGCAGCGTTGGTAGATGGGGTGAAAGACTAAAGACGGGTGTTTTTATCAAAAACCCTTTCTAGAAGATTTTCCCTCAGAGATTTTATCAAGTTCATATTTAGGAAATCGGAATTCCCATCAAAGTGTTGAAAAAACTCTCGCCCCCTAAACATCTAATCCCTAAAAAAATCAGAGTCGCACAAAATGAGATGCATTTGGCGGGGTTTTGTCTACATATCAGCATCTGAAAGGCTCATACTGTGACGTGCATACAAAATGTACAATTGTGTTTGGAGTTGAGAGTTTACAAAAGTGAAAACACAAAAGTGATGTAAACTACAACGATTCATGATTTAAATCTCAATTAAACTGAAGCCTCTTTGATTTTACCAAAATAAAAGTAATTTTAGATCGTTGATTTCACTACTTAGAATACTAGTTATTTATTTTTCACTTGTACTTATTTATTTTATTTCTGATTTTATTGAAATATGTAGACCGTTATTCCACAGCATAGCTTGGAAATAGCCAACAAGCATCAAGCAATATATATACATATATATATATATATATATATATATATATATATATATATATATATATATATATACATATATATATATATATATATATATATATATATATATATATATATATAAAAGAATGTAAAATAACGACGTTTGAGACCTACTGTACTTCATGTCTCAGTTAACTCGATCATACATTCAAGTTGATACGCCTAAGTTCGGAAAATATGAACCGGTTACCCAGTGGTTTTTTCCAGATTTCTAGAAACTTCACCATCAGAAAAAAATCGCTGAACTCCTATGAATATAGTTTTTCAGAAGTATCCATTGGTATTTTGGTCCCTCAAAGTCTAGTGTTGGGGAAATGATGCCAGCTACAGCCAACCAAGTAGATAAATCGAGGAAGTTAGGAAATAGGAGTGACTGTCATGATCACGAATTAGAACAAGATATTAGAGAAGTCAGTTGCCGTGTTCAAGAAAGTTAGACTGAGGCTGTTATTATGTCTAATCTACCTCCCCCTGGTCTTGAATCTTCTCTTCTAAACTCTGTCAAAAGTATAAACAAGAGTAGAGCTTCAAAATTTCTAAATGCACACTAAATTTGAGTATAATATTCCACTAAACCCCCAAAACGAAGAGAAATCTTAAAAAAAAAAAGAAAAAAAAGAAAAGAAAAGGAAAGCCATTTCAGCGCCCCTTGCCTTGATCAGGGCTAGACTGGCCATAAAAATAAACTCTACATTTTAATTCAAAGACAAGAACGTCCAAGTAGTAAATTCTTGTCGCCTTTAGCTGGGAGTGGGACATAAATTCTTTAGCAAAGTAAAAAAATACCCAAATTTTTTCAACTGTTAAAAGAAATCTCCATAATCCCAACGTTGCAGCAAGATCCAGGTGATACAAATGAATTTGCCATATATTTATATTTATTTTTGTATTTCCCTATTTTTTTCTTTGTTTTTCTTCAAAATTCACCGTCCATGAACTTTAACTAGGTTAAAAACTTGATATATTAGAGAGAAGTATGCTCAAGTCTAAACTACCCATCTTGCTGATGTGCAAGGAATAAATCCATCAGACTTGTTAGTAATCCACAAGCACAAAGCTGGGACCATAACTTTCAAAATCGAAGATGCGAAACTTGGGAAAGTAGACCACTACATCTACTTAAGACAACGGATCTCTATGGAACCCACAAAAGAAGAAGAAATCAAGCGGAGAATCACACTAGGATGGCGAGTCTTTGGCAGAGCAATTTCAACCTTTAAAAAATCGATCCAAATTATCCTAAGAAGAATAATGATGATGATGCTGATAATGAATGGTAAACTCTTCAATGGATCATATACGAAGAAAGACCCGGCGAAGAGAGGTATAATTATCTCTGGAACGGCTGAATGGAATGTGGACAACCACTACCCCAACGGATTTAAATTTTACATATTTTGCGTATTCTCATGTAAAAAGATGCTTTTTAGTCGAAGGTAGAATTTTGTTTTTTTCATCCACAACTCAGTATTTCATAGAATATCAGTAAACATCGATGCTCGAATCGACTTTTTGTTTGTCCTGTATTTTTCAGCATGCAATTTCTTTTACCGAGATAAGACCTCTTTTTAAAAAAATAAATTATGCTTTGGATTCGTCAATGATGATTAAATGTCATTTCACTGTATATTAGACATTTATATGCTTTGGTAAGAATGATATTCCGGGACTTCATCCATGGTGTTGTGTTTGCCACAAATCTGTACGTAGTTAAAACTATCTAAATCATGATTCAAGCGAACTATTTGAGATGCTTATTTTGGCAGCGTTTCAACAAGATATGAATTCTCTTATATCATGCACATTTGATTAACTCACGTGAAGCTGATGGTTAATTTTCAGGCCACCAAGTACAAAGATAATTATTACCATAGAGCTTTATTGACTGCATTTTTCATCATTGCTTTCAGATCAAATGCCGAAATGAAGACATCAAAGCAAACAAACAATCCATAGTAAAACGTATTTATTTAGTCGATCCTTTACCCTGTCTTTTACAAGTATTTTTTATCAACTTCATAATTTCAAGTTTATGTTGCAGGGATCCGTTTTGCATTTAAAAAATATTTTAAAATACATGTAATTTCCATCTGAATGGAAAATAACATTCATTAAAAGTAATGAAATAATCTGATAAATATGAAAACATAAGTACTATCGGTAGAATAATCAAGTTAATTTATAAGTTAAAAGCAAAGAGAAGAAACGTTTTGAGTTCAATAGATTTTCAATGAACAATGCATGCCCTGCAAGTTTATATACATTAAATGGAAAACAACTTTTAACAAATGTATTTTCAGAAATCTGATCGATACCACAATGAGCAGATTTATGCATCCGTCGTCCTGGGATAGTAAGTTCTATCACTGCACCAGGTCAATTCTTCATCGATCAAACGATCAACGGCGGGTCAATTTGTCACGTAATTAATTTGTAGACAAGACGATTTCTCACTAACTGATTTTCATAACACAAATGTATCAGATATTCACCAGCATTCTGGGATATTTTTGAATATATGCATAATTTCATTCATTCGTTATTTTCCCTTTTTCTGAAATATTTTGCTCACAGATCACAATGTTCATGGGGATGATTCTTGAATAAATATAAAACGTCACTAGCCAGCGTGGCAAATCATGGCCATAAACTCCCCATTTTTTGCAAGATCAAAAATGTATGGACTGTTCCTACTGGGTCATCGGTCTCAAAAGACCATGCCATTTGCTTTGGGAAGGGAGTGATGTGCTCCAAGAGCAACTATTCAAACACACCATCAAGAGCGTCACCGGAGAAACAACTGTTCTTCCTGGGCTAACGGTCTCAAGAAGTGCAGCCACATCACCTACTTTGGGTTGGGATGATGTACGGCAAAAGCAACTACCTAAACACACTTACAAAAACATCACTAAGAAAACAACAATATACATAGGAACCAACAACGTCAGAACACTCTCTACACCCTAATATCCGGGAAAATGAAATTAAACACAGCGAATGGGATATGATCGTTATCACTGGAATGAGAAGATATAGAGAGGAAGTAATCAAACTGAACAACATACATCTTTTTTACAACTACGGAAAGAAAAAAGGCAAACAAAATGATTTGGCCCTCTAATTCATTAAAAAAAAACTCAGGTACTATGTTGTTCGATTCAAAGCAATCTCTGGCGGTATTGCAAGTACCACTGTATTGCTCTAAAAGAGGCAACAGCAGAACATCTATCAAATTTATGCTCCCACTTTGCTATCAAGCAACGAGGATATAAATAATTTCTATGATGATTTGAATTCCATACCCAAAAAAGCAAAATATATGTTTCAACATCATTGTGGGAGACTCCATTGCGCAACTAGGATAAGATACGCTAAAAGTGTCAAAAGAACATATACAAAACATGGAACGAGAGAAGTGTTGATCTTATAAATTTTACAACAACAATCTGATTCAGAATCATAAACGCCATTTTTTAGAAAGAAAACCCATAAAACATGGACTGCATAATATGGAATGCAACTAGCTGAAGCATTTGTTGACAAAAAAAGCCTTCCGATTTAATGGACGCCCCCCAAAGTTATCGACGCAATTATACAACAGGGGTAGACTCCTTATGTGTCAGAGTATCGCAACGTACCCACAAAAACAGCAGTTCTTTCATCAGGTTACATAAAGACTCGGAGCCCTTCCAACAGGAAAATGGATTGAGAATAAGTGGTATCAGCTCGCCTGAACTGCACACAGCCTGCTTTGAGGTGATTTTTCAAAAACTTACTATTGGTACACGAGGGCATCAGGATGGACAGAGAATACCAAAAAAAAACACTAGATTTGCACGCTCTTTGTTAAGAACCTTCATGATATCAAAATAATGTTGGACGACGTAAATGAAGCGAGCAAGAAAGTTGGCCTTCCAAGCAAAACAAATTTCATGTACAACAAACATTGGGGACAAAGAAACGATCAAAATCGAAAATTCAGAAGTGGAAAAAGCTGGTTTCCACGGAGTCATCAAAAGAAGAGGAAATCATGCAAAGAATCATACTGGGTTGGTGAGCTTTTCGTTGGAGCAAGCTTGACTTTTAAAAACGTGAAAAAACTTCCATTAGTCCTAGAAAGAAGCAAATACAACCAATGTATCCTATCAATAGTCATGTATGAAGCTGAAACATGGAAACTAATCAAAAGATTGATCCTCGAACTGAGAACCATGCAATGCTAACATGAGAGAATCATGCTAAACCTCACATGGAGAAATTAGAAGACAAAATAGTATATTAGTGAAATCACAGGAGTCCCAGAAACTGTTGGAAAACTCAAATGTCAATGGGCTAGACATGTTGCAAGAATGTCAATCAACTGCAGGACATCACGACTCACAAGGCAAAGTTTCGTGACAATCTGCATAAATTCAGAAAGTAGTGGCTATGCAATGCCCGTGATAAATAGTTCTGGCAAATTCTCGGGAAGGTCCATGTCCAACAATGAGGCTATTTGACTGATGATGATGATGATGATGATAATGATGATGATGATGATGATGATGATGATGATGATGGAAGGACTCTTATTTTGTAAAACAAAGCTGACATTTATAAATGTATTGCTCCTGCTTCTTTGACTAAGATAGTTATACATTGTCCACTGATGTCAGTGGTTGCTGTTTGAGTGGAAATGGGGACAGTTGAACGATATGATTAATTAGTGATCATTTTGCTGGCGGCCACAAGCACAAACACACGTAAATGCACTCACAAAGAAACACAAAAACACTCACACTCTCTCCCTCTCTCTACATATATGTGTGAGTGTGTGGACGGATAGAGAATAGTTCTAAATGAGTAGATGTAGAGGTAGTGCAAAGTGTTTTTAAATAGTTCAGTAGGTGTCAGGCTTATAGCGCTGTACATGCGTAAAGATATACGCTTTATTACTTAAACCCTTTCATGTTTCAGAAAAAAATAGACTGTAAAACAAAATTTAGAGATTAAACTACCAGAAAAGGCTGCCTTACTTACTGTCATTGTTGACAAAAGTTTTGAACTAATTATTCTCTTCTCCTATGTTCAGAAAAAAAAATTAGATAACATTATTTTTTTGTCAACGAAACTAATCTGAATGGTTCATTCATAACGAAGTGCAGGTAAGGAGTTTGGGAAGCAATCCTCTTGTTCATCGTTTATCATTTCCGGAACAGTCAGCTTGTTCAATCAATCAGCTTGAAAAAAATGTCTCCCAGGATTAATGAATTAAATTGCTAAGAATGAAAGGAGAGTCCTGGTGGGCGTTGAGAAAAGAATTACAATAATAGTTTTGTTAATAATAACATCATCAACAACAACCACAACAACAACAACAACAACAACAACAAAATAATACTACTAATAATAATCTATACTTACACTTTTAAAGTGAGTGATTATGCTTGCCTCCTCCTTCCGAGCTCCTCATGGCAACCGGTGCTACTGATTCAAAGTATTCTTAGAATGTGAAGGATCAGTGCGTGCCAAAAAACCCAGGGAGATTTTGCCACATCTATAAGTTTTTTTTTATTTGTATGGGGCACTAGACGTCTATAATGCTGAAATTGAACCTCATTTTGTATTTGTAGTTGAAAATGATGTGATATCATATTAGAACGCTTATTGCATGTCTATTCTTAGACATATTTCTATTTACATAACTTCATATCTAAATGATATCATGTTTTTTTTTCTAGAATGCATAATGAGGAGTCTCTTTTAACAATGTAACTATATTGCTTAACCTTTCACTTCATGAAACAATTTTTCTTCTAAAACAAGGAATGTAAGGTTGGAAATTACAAGTCCCTGGATTTTCCCCTTTGATCACTTTTTGGTAGTCTAAAGCAAGTCTTGTTATATTTGCAGTTTTTTTTACCCAATGACACAGGACTACTGCTACTACTACTACTACTACTACTACTACTACTACTACTACTAGTAATAATAATAATAATAATAATAATAATAATAATTGGCTGAAGACCTGAGGAGACTTATTGTCACTCAGCCTTCAGCAATGACCACAGGGCAACCGGTGAGGAACTGTGAACTGCAGTATTGCTGCGACCTATGAGTACTAGGAGAGAAGGAGGAGACTTGCTGTCACTCAAACTCCAGCGGTTACCACCAGGCAGCAGGTGTGAGATTGCAAATAATAATGATAATAATAATGATGAAAATAACAATTGACATTTTGCTCATTAACATTTAAATTCATTTTTTACAGAGCTGCAATGCTTATTGTAATGCGGGTTCGAAGTGGTTGATGTATAGGTCATGATTAGAACATTTGAAAACATAAATTGTATTTTTTTAATTGAAAAATGCCCCTCGAAATTTCGAATACATTGCCAGATCCAACATTCTATATGAAAATAGAACTGACAACGAAAGACCTGAGCCAGCACTTCTGCAAAAACAAGATGTGTTGTTTTGATAAAAACCTCAAAGAAAAAGTCGAAGGAGACCTTGACGCTCTAACACACCACAACAGAGAGTGGATGTTTAAGCTAAAAACTCACAAATACTTCTTTTAATGAGTTTTTATTCATTAAGCATATAGTAAAAAAAAAAAAAACGTGATCCACTTTCATGAAAAAATACTTTATTTGCTAAATCATATTTTACCCTAATTTTTTTTACTACAAAAGTGTAATTGAACTTGATTCTGAACTGTACCAATTGATCGACTCTAATTCCGATACAATGAATATCTTATGCTTCAGTGAGAAACTAAATCTGAATCATGCATATATTAAGGGACCTGATTCCAACCTACCTTGATGTTTAAGGATGGCATGGTGTCTAATTAAACCCCCCAAAAGTGTATACCGTTCCACCCCTTACACTTATTTCGGGATTATCTTTCCTAAACCGTGCCTCTATTCGGAGTATGTATTGGAATAAGACTTGAGGTAAATTTACTGTTCAATCAGATTGTCATCCGTGGAGACCTTTTATTGAACCCCCAAGCAAGTGGTGCCTGATGTATTTGCTGCACGAGACAAAATTGCAGCTGTCTATGTCGGAAGGTGAGACGGTTAACGACGGGACGCCCTGTCACTGAGCTATTGGTGTCTGTAGCAAATGCGAATCCGAATCAAAGAAACTCATTCACTATCCAAATCTCTTTCGCGTCATGTTTCTCATTAACGTGCAGTGCAGTATTAGTAATCCTATTCCTTTGGAAGTGAGTGAATATAAACCCTATACCGATATATTTTGGGCTATCTTTCTTATTGTTATTGTTCCGTATCGGCAATACTATATTATTCATATCTATAATTTATTAGACAAAGTATTGTAAGTTGTTGACTTTTTCTGCTACTTTTTATCTTTATCTCAATTATAGTTCGGCAGTGAATTAATCAGTAATCATTGTGGATCAGAATGAACAATTAGTTCCAGGTTAGAATTGTAATCACGATACTATGGAGAATTTTGGCTCAAGCAAAGCCCGGTCACTCTTGCCACTGACCTACGGGTGTCATTGGCCGCTTGCCAGTCCAAGTCAACCACTTGAATTCTTCCCCTATCATGATCTATTTTCAATATTAAATGATGAACCACTATGGATTAATTTATCTATTCATTCTTTAATTTGATTTATTTGATCAAGTATTGTTAATCATTGTAAATAATTTTTGATACAGTTTACTCTCATCTCTATATTTACAGCTACTAAACTCAGGCGGGGTTCTCTTCGACAGCAAGAAGATAAATTACTGCAATGGATCTGGAAAAAAAAAATTCTGGGTTAGGATTGAACTCAAGACTCTAGGCCAGACGCTGGCTAAGTTATCACCCGTCTATTCTTGTCACTGATTCACTGGAATCAGTGGCAAAAGCAAGCCCAAATCAAACATTCAAACTCATCCACGACCCTGATATCGTTTGCGCCATGTTTCGTAGTAACTGGTTGTTCTGAATTGGTAATCCAAAATAATCATTTATTAGATGTAAATCATTACTAATTTTCCCTACTATTTACCCTGATTTTAATCTCCATTGCTTTTTATAGCAAGTGAACTCAGTCTGGTTTCCTCTCAGCAGCGATTGAATAATGTAACCGCCCAGATTGCAATAAAAAATACTTTCTGGATAGAATCGAACACACAAAGTAAATTAATCCGTAACTGCTTTTGCTATTGAGCAACAGCTATCAGTATT
This sequence comes from Thysanoteuthis rhombus, assembly GCA_963457665.1. Taxonomy (NCBI): domain Eukaryota; kingdom Metazoa; phylum Mollusca; class Cephalopoda; order Oegopsida; family Thysanoteuthidae; genus Thysanoteuthis; species Thysanoteuthis major. The sequence continues at coordinate 18,439,568 of OY735213.1, forward strand.
TAGTGCAAGTTCAAATCAAACACTTGTAGACATCCTTTATCCTGATCTCACATGCATCAAATTTCTTAGTGACTGACACTTCAGTATTAGTAATCCGATCAATTTTTCTATTTTATTAGGTAAAGTTCTGCAAATCATCGATAATTTTGTTCGTATTTAGCTTCATTTCAATTATTGTTGCATTTTTTGTAACTAAACTCAGGCCAATCACCTTCCAGCAGTAAGTGAATACATTAATCGCGTGGATAGCAATAAAAAATAATTCCTAGGAGAGAATCTAATTCATGACACCCCAGGCTGGAGGTTTGAAAGATTAATTCCCCACAGTTCTAGCCACTGAGCAACCAATATTTGTAGCTACGAAGAATTTAAAAAAAAAGAAGATAAACTTATCCTGCATAATAATCTTCCCTGCATGATGTTTGTTATTGACTGTTAGTGAATAAATCGAAAGTAGGAACTTTCTGGAAAGAATCGAAATCACGACCCTCTATGCTTGAAAATGACTCACTAAAGCTCAACTGCTTTGACCGAGGAGCGACAAGAATTAGTGGCCAGTCTGAGTCTAAATCAAGTACTTCAACTCATCCCCTATCCTAATCTCCTTTTAGTCATGTTTCTTATTAACTGGTAGTTCAGAATAGGTAATCCTATTTATGTATATATTTACTTTTTCAAATAACTTATTGTAAATTATTTACATCTGTTCTGCTACTATTTATCTTCATCTCAATTTCTGTTGCAAGTTTCCCTTCGGGAGTGAATGGGGGAATAATCAATATAGTTCAGTATGAGGGATAAGGCACAGGCTGGAATAAAACTCACAGCATTATGTTGGAAGGTCGCTCAATGAACTTGCCATTGAGATACAGGAATCAGTTTAATGTCCAGTCAACCACTTGAACTCCTCCCATATCATTATCTCTTATGTACTATGTAGCATATTAACTGGTAGTTCAGTGTGGTTAACCATATTTATTTTTAATTCATTTATTTAATTAATCAGATATAGTACCATATTTTACTACCATTTGCCACCATCCCAAGTTTTGTAGTTTCTCATTTTAACTAAACTCAGACCGCTTCCCTCTCAGCAGAGAATGAATAAATCGAACACACCGATTGCAGTAGAGCATAATTTCCACAAAAGAAGCGAACTCGACACTCTATGCTGTTGGGGGTCGAGATTACTGCCCGACCACTCTAACCATTTAGCGATTGGGATTCAGTAACCAGCGTGAGTCCAAAAAGAAAACATCTCTTCCCCTGTTCTTTTCTCTTCTACGCCATGCTTGTTAATAACTGGTTGTGCAACATCAGTAATTCGATTAATTCAATCATATATTTTATCAGATGAAGTATTTTCGATTATTACGGATAATTTTACGCTACTATTCACTACCGTCCGATTTTTCATTGCTGTTTATCGTAACCTCTGCTTCCATCGACTGAAATACTACGAAACTCTTCTCCCCCCCTCTCTCTCTCTCACCCCCCTCTTATTAAGATATCTGACTTTCTTTTGCATCCTGTCACTATTTACTTTCCTATTGCTCCCTTTCACTTTCATTCCGCTATTGACACCGACTCTATCTATCCTCCTTTTTTCTCATATTCCAATCAGTTAGCAATCGACTCTCTTCCTTACCCAGTACACAACGTAACACCCGTTTCCGTCCTCTGTTTATCTTTTCATTAATCAACCCAACTCAAAAATATCGTAAAATACATATTCAAGTAAAATAAGTAATATTTTCATTTATTCAATATGTACTGAAAAGGGTAATATACTTTAACGAAAAAAATCCTGTTTCGCTGAACATATCCTTTACGATTTTTCTAATCTTGAATATGAAAACTAAACTTAATCTTGGACAATATCAGTTTATCGATTTTGATTCACATTTTGATAGGGTAGGGACTGATTCCGAAACGTCAGGAAAGGAAACAGTTCTCGATGGGAATCCTGGGAGGGAATGGTAATTAACATCTTTAAATCACTTGGGATTTGCCGATGATGTAACCATGGCATCAGATGCATCGAAAAAGCACCAACACATGCTGACTGATCTAAATAGAGAACTAAAATTTAGTTAAAGTTCAACAAAACAAAGATGGAAAATGTTCCGTGATAGGACTTCCATAGATATCACTGGAATCGAGGGGCATGTTCTACAAGAGAATCATGAATAATTTACCTAATTTTGAATTCATGGCTGTAAAAGTTCATTCTGATACTTAAATGAAAACAGAAAAAAATATTTATCTAGTTACAAATATTCTTTTTGATTTGATTTACGTATGTTTTAAAAAAATCAAAGACAGAATTTACGATTAAAATTCCAATTTCTGAGCAAAATCATCTTATAAAAATGTTTTTTTTCAGTTTCAAGATTTAGTTCAAGGAGAGAAAAAAACACTGATTTAAGTCACATAACATATTATTTATGTTCTCTCTTCTCCTTCCAATTGAAAAAATCCAAATTTCAACAATTCAGAAGAAAGTAGTTTGATTTCACAAACACAAAACTCTCTTTTACGTAAAGTGTATTACTCTCTAATTGCAGCATCTCCCATACATAATGAAATTCGGTTCAGTTTTAATGCAAGTTTACGAACTTGTATTCACTAATGAACTTTTTTGAAATTGAATTATTATATAAATAATTGCACCAAGAAAATATTTCATTGAACCCTTACAAATTTTGATAAAATAAAACAAAATTAGAGGTGTCAATTTTCTTACTGCACGAATGATGAAATAATGGAAAAATCAAAATAGTCAGGCGTTCATTTTTTTCTCCTCCCTCACTTCTTTTCTTTCTTTCTCTGTTTTTTTTTCTCAAGGCCAAAAAGTCTGTGTATCTTAAGTTCAATTTTTCTCTCCCTTTTTTCTTCCTTTCTCTCTTTCTTCTCCTTCTCACTTGGACTGCGTCTATAACGCCACCGTCACACATGTCCTTATTCTAATTTCCCTCATTTCTTTCCACTCATTTTTTTCCTGTCTACCTCTATTTGTGTTGTATTAAAATCCATATTCTGTCTTTTTCTGTCTCCCTTTGTTTGCATCACTCTCGATGGATTAGGAGTTCATGGATAAATAGGCAAAAAAGCACACATCTGAATGATCACCCTTATTTATTGAGGAACATTACGCAAAAATGTTTCCCTTATGGTGATCCCAACTCAAATATCCCTTCCACTCGTCATTATTTATTATTTTGGTGAATCAGCTGATAAAAATTGTGAATATTACATTGGAGTTGAGACACTACTACTACTACTACTACTACCACTACTACTACTACTACTACTACAAATAATAATATAAATAAAATAATAATAATGATAATGATAATAATAATAATAATAATAATAATAATAATAATAATAATAATAATAATAATAATAATAATAATAATAATAATAATAATAATGGTAATGCACAAAGGAAGGCTTTCAATGACTGAGGGAATTGAACTTCCGGACAACAACAAGATTAGGGCATTGACTGCACAAGACCGATACAAGTACCTAGGTGTCCTTGAATGTGACACGATAAAACGGGAAGAGATGAAGGAGAAAATTAAGAGGGAATACCTTAGAAGGATAAGGAAAATATTAGAAACCAAATTAAATAGCAGAAATCTAATAAAAGGAATGAACACCTGGGCTGTGTCAGTAGTTAGGTATACAGGACCATTCCTAGGATGGACAAAGGAAGAGCTCCAATCAATGGATAGGCGAACAAGGAAACTTATGACGATGCATAAAGCATTACACCCTAGGGATGACACAGATAGACTATACGTTAAGAGAAAAGAAGGTGGTAGGGGGCTCATCAGCATAGAAGATTGTGTCCAGAGAGCTAAAGTAGTCCTAGATAAATATGTGCAAACAAATAGTGAAGAAATCATAAAGAGCGCGAGGGATAGTGCAACAAACAAAGTAGAAAGCAATGGAACGGTACAGCAAACTAGAAAAGAAAAGTGGGAAGGGAAAAAATTGTACGGCGAGTTTAAAAGACAGATAAAAGATATAGCAGACGAGAAATCATGGACGTGGTTACGAAAGGGAAACCTTAAGAGAGAAACAGAATTGCTCATCATGGCAGCCCAAAACAAAAGCATAAGGACAAACTACATAAAAGCTAAAATCGACAGAACACAGGCAAACAGCAAATGCCGCATGTGACAGTAAACCACATAACTAGTGAATGTAGTCAACTCGCCCAGAAGGAGTATAAGCATAGACACGATAGAGTAGCAACGATGATACACAGGGAACTAAGTAAACAAATGGGATTCAACCATGGGGAAAAGTGGTATCAGCACAAGCCAGAGGCAGTTTTGGAGAATGACAACCACAAACTACTGTGGGACTTTGACATCCAAACTGACCACCTCATCCAGGCAAGAAGGCCGGACTTAGTAATAGTAGACAAAAAAAGGAAGGCCTGCCAAATAGTAGACGTGGCTGTGCCTGCAGACCATAGAGTAAAAAAGAAGGAGGCTGAAAAAAGGGAAAAATACCAGGACCTAGCAAGGGAGTTAAAGAAAATGTGGAACATGAAAACCAGGGTAGTACCAGTCATAGTGGGAGCACTAGGAACTGTCCCCAGAACGCTGAGGGAGAGACTGGAGGAGATCGGGATTAGGGGGAGGATAGAGACCGTACAGACCACAGCACTACTGGGAACTGCACGGGTACTGAGGAAGGTGCTAGAGATATAAGTACTGCAACGAATTGTAGCTCTGTCATGATATGCGAAAGAGGGAGGAGACGTTAGCTGAAGACCTGAGGAGACTTATTGTCACTCAGCCCTCAGCGATAACCACTGGGCAACCGGTGTGAAACTGTAAATCGCAGAATTACTGCGACCTGCTAGTACTAGGAGAGGAGGGCTGGAGACTTGAGGAGACTTGCTGTCACTCAAACTCCAGCGGTTACCACCAGGCAACTGGTGTGAGATTCCAAATAATAATAATAATAATAATAATAATAATAATAATAATAATAATAATAATAATAATAATAATAATAATAAGAAGAAGAAGAAGAAGAAGAAGAAGAAGAAGAAGAAGAAGAAGAATATGCTAGTAAAATTGTGAAATGGAGAAATGGAGAAAGACGATTCAGCTATGTCACAGAATTTGCAAAGAACTGGTCCCTAAAGATTTACTGACGAAGTCCAATTGGTTGAGGAAGTAATTCGTCTGATGAATCCAGGAAATAAATATTAATTGAACATATTCATCAAATGTGGTACTTTAGTCATTAGCTCGTTCTTTGGAGTCAAAGGATCAGAAAAGCAGAGACAAGAAGAGCCACCCTGGAATAGGAGAAATGTGATAAGAAGTGTTTTGCAATGATGCTAGTTTGAAAATTGGAAGGATGGAAATCTCAGAAAGTAAGAACCATGAAGAGAGAGGTTTGAGTCAATCGGAAGGTTTTAAACGAGTTGCAGAAGAACTTGTGCCGAGGAATTAATTTAAAGCTTCCACACGTATAACGTATAGGAATCTCACCTGCATGCACACATGTGCAAGCCAGGAAATGAAGAAAACTTTAATAAAAGTGTTCTGTTTTTGTTTCGCTCATCAAAAACACAGTGAACGAAATATCCAAACAAGATCATCGTCCAAACACATCTCATGTCAGTACAGAGAGAGGGAGAGAGAGAAAAAGGTTGGGAAAACATAGCCACCACAAAAAGAGGGAAAAACACGGTTGTTTCAAGTCCATTATTTACAATTATGCTCATGCCACTGAGTCATATTCTGCAGTAAAACACTGCAGGATACCAATTTGCTGGAATTGGGACAGAAAAGGTCAATCACCTACTCTTCATGGATTGACATTGTTAGGATTTTGTATTGAAATTGAGTACACGTGTCACGATGGACAGAGGGAAAGTTGTAAGAGTAGGTTTGGTGGAGTTGAAGCCAGGAGAAAAAATTCGAGAAATATTATGTAAGAAAGCGTTTCAAACTTAAAGCAAGAAGAAGAAGAAAGACACCCCTAATGGAAGAATATTTACATTGTAAATTACTGTGGGACACATAAGTCGTGAAAGGTTAAGAGTCCAAAAGATGGATTTAGAAATGGCTTTGAAAAAAGGAATTCTGGGTTTGATTTTTGTAGCTGAAAATCAGGCCCTAAATCATAGATGAAAAAGATGAATCATTGGAATATTTGCTTACAGGATGTGGAAAACTGGTCCTGAAAGGATATAGACAAAAAACAAGATGGTATAGCTTAGTTCGCACATTTTGAGCAGTACCGAAAGTACAGGTTCATTATAAATATAGTGGTATAACGACAAAACCCAAAAAGTAACCGAAAATGGTGGTATGAAGATTTCGGTAGATTTGAGGATCAAAACTGCTCATGTGGTACTGTGCAGAAGACCTGATACTGTGAATGTAATAGATATTGCCACACCAGGAGACAGAAAGATGGAGCAGAAAAAACAAGAGAAGATTGAACTCTGAGGAAAAACACGTCATGGGCCAGAGCAGTAGGGCATAGCCCAACACTTCCCATGGTTTGCACTATGATAATTGTACTGGCCGCCCCTGTTGGATCCTCAGCCCCAAAAGGCCAAGCCACATCGCTCTATTGGGTTGATGTGCTCCAACAGCAACTACCCAAACACTACACTAGGAGAACGCCCGTTCAAAAGACCCAGCTGCATCACTTGCCTTGGGTGGGAAACTAAAAATAGAACAAAAGAGGTGATGATCTTGTAAACTTTGCAACTTCAAACAACCTCAAGATCATGAACACATTTTTAAAAAGAAAAGACAAAAGGAAATGAACTTAGAATAAACCAAAAACAAAATAGACTACATTTTAATGGACAAAAGCCACACAAACAAAAACTTTCGAATTTTAAACCAAGTAAACATAGGAAGTGACCATAGATTGGTAAGATCTAAGATGCAGGTTTACTTTTTTATGGGGAAGCATTATGATCGCTATGTTCCAGCAACCACTGAACGTACCAAAGGGACTCGCTCAACCCTTCAAACTAAAATTGAAGAACAGAGCAATAAAAAAAAATGCTTTCGGTATAGGACGGAAACAGATAACAAGCATGCACGAAAAAAACGAAGACATAACAGACAGAGACAGAATTGTCGTATGCATCCAAGAATTCTACCAAAAACTCTACTCTTTAAGACATGGTCAGCAAAACAATGACCAAGATACGCAAGACGCAGACAATCAGTTTGAGGACTTCCCAGATGTTACATCATGAGATGGGGAGCTAAGCATGCCATCAAACAAACAAAAAAAAAGGAAGCTCCTGGACCAGATTACATCACTATCGATCAAAAACGCTAGTACGACCGTCAACAAAAAGTTGCTTATCTGTTCAACATGTGTCTATTACAGAGAAAAGTCCCAAAAGAGTGGAACACAGCAGTTATAATGTTTCTAGAGGAAGATATCAAGCAAAGAATAACTTTAGGATTACAAGCCTTAGACAAGGCAAGCTAACCTTTCAAAAACAAGTCGATCCCAATAATCTCCAAGAGAAGAGTATACAGCCAATGCATCCTCCCCATAGTCACTACTGGGGCTGAAACATGGTACCTAGCCAAGAGACAGACTCACAAACGGAGAATCCTGCAATGCATACATGAAAGAATCATCCTCAACCTGACATGGAGAGATCACAAGACGGCACAGTATATAAGGAAGGCGGCTGAAACACTATAGAATCGATTCAAGAATTAAATGGCAATGAGCCAGTCATGTTGCAAGAAAGCAAGACAACCGATGGATATCATGACTCACATCATAGATCCCCAGAGATCACATGAGAAATCGATGCTGACAGAATACAAGATGGAGAGATAAACTATAAAAATTTAGAAATTACTAGCTCCCTGGCGCACATCATAGAGATGTGTGACGAATCCTGGGGAAGGTCTGTGTCCAACGAAGGACCTTAAAAAACTGATGATGATAGGTTTTGATGATAGGCCCGGTTTTTTGGAATAGAAAAATGTGCGGTAATGGTAAGGCACGATGTAAAGCTTGGAGCAGTAAAAGAAATTGAACACCTGGACAGCAAAAATATTAGAGCATTGACCGCACAAGACTGATGCAAATATCTGGGAGTTCTTGAATATGGTGCGATAAAACAGGAATAAATGAAGGAGAAAATAAGTTGAAAATACCTTAGGAGGACAGGGAAAATATCAGAGACCAAACTAAACAGCGGGAACTTAATAAACAGAACATCGGCAATATCGGTAGTGAAATACACAAGACCATTCCTTGGATGGACAAAGGATGGATTCAAGTCAATGGACCGCCAAAGAAGAAAGGTTATGACAATGTACAAGGCCTTCCACCCATGAGATGACACTGATAGACAGTACGTGAAGAGAAAATAAAGCAACAGAGGACTATTCGACATGAAAGACTATATCCAGAAAGTCAAGACAGGCCTAAAAAAAAGTATGTGCAAGGTAACAGTGAAGAGATGATAAAAAGCGTCTGAGACAATGCAACAACAGCAGAAAAGTTGAAAACGAAGGAGCAGCACGGAAAACAAGTAAAAGGAAGGGGAACAGAAGAAACTATATGAACATTTTAAAAGACAGATACAGGATGTGGCAGCTGAGAGGTCATGGACATGGCTACGGGAATGAAGCCTGAAGAGAAAAATATAATTGCTCATTATGACAGCCAAAAACAATTACATCAGGACTGACTGTGAAAGCAAATATCGCCTATGGGGGGGGGGGAGAATAAGACCATAAAACACATAACAAGTGAATGTTGTCAATTAGCCCAGAAGGAGTACAAGCACAGACACGATAGAGTAACGACTGTTATAAACTGGGAACTGAGCAAACGAATGTGATTTAGCCATGCGGAAACGCGATGCCAGCGCAAACCAGAGTCAGCCCCGGAGATTGGAAATCAAATTATTCTGGGATTTTAACATCCAAACTGATCACTCCATTCAAGCAAGAAGACTGGACCTAGTGATCGTGGACAAGGGAAGGAAGGCGTGCAAAATAACAGTCGTACATGCAGATCCACTCGGTAAATAGGAAAGTGTGAAAAGCTGTGAAAACAGCAGGACCTGGCAATAGAGCAAGAGATGACGTTGGGATGAAAGTCAGGGTTGTACCTGTAATATCGAGTGCATTTAGAACCATATTACAGATACCAAAGGTGAGATTGGAGGAACTAAGGAGATAAAGGAGGATCGAGACTATACACTCCACTGTACTGCTGGGGACTGCACGAATACTGAATAAAGTGCAAAAAATATGAGATATACGACCCCTCCTCTAGCAGTGACCTCACAAAGTGAATAGGAGGGAAAAAATACCCCCACCCAAAGAAAACACCGCATCATATCACAAATATTAGTTGAGGTATAAACCGCAGCGTTGCTGCAATAGGTGAAGGGTTGAGAGGGGTGCTAAAATCCTGAAAAGACTCAGCCACTCGGTCTTATTCGATAACCACTAGGTAACTGGGGTGATACATTTAACTTTGGCACTGCTCTTGACTGTGATAATGTGGTAAAGAAATCTGGACGCCTGATAAGACTTGCTGTCACTTGGTCTCAAGCGACCACCAGGCATGTGTTGTGAAAATCATTACTACTACTACTACTACTACTACTACTACTACTACTAATAATAATAATAATAATAATAATAATAATAATAATAATAATAGTAACGTAAAAGTCACAATTGTGCTCATTACAATGATCCTAGTGGGAACAGTCATGAGGAGCTTAGCAATGAGGTTGAAAGAATGGAATTTGGTGTAAACAATTTCTGCATCACTTGTAATGTTTTCCTCAATTTAATCAGATGTAGAATAGAAAAAATATCCTGAGAATTTCATCAATTTCTTGGGAAGTTTCTATCTTATCGTTCAGTATTTTCTAGCCTGCTTCTAAACAGGAAAATATCAGCATTTCCATTTAAAAAAAATTAAAGTTTCATGGAGACGTTCAATTCTAAGGATTTTTTTATCTGAAATCCAAAATGTCTCGAAAACGAAATTCAAAAGAAATGATCGAATATAATTCCAGGTCAGTATGACCTCACGATATTTTTTAAATACAGTTACCTTGGAAAACAAATTATAGCTCTAGCTTTCAAATTATGTTATAGCCAATATATAATGAACAAAATATTAATTACACCCAAGAAAGGCGACTCCCTTCTCTCTCAAGCTCCGTAATAAAGATTATTGTTTAGAGCATTTTCCTTTCTTTGACGTGCAATGCAAACAGCGTAAATATCAGTGGAAACTACTTTCAAGATCTATATCTGAGAACAAAAGACACTAATAAAACCAAAAGCTAACTTGAAATTGTGACATGAGTATGCACGACCATAATCTTCATTGATTGAAACAGTAATTATGCATGAGGGGCGCTATTCCCACAAAGGACAAGTGCGATACAGGAGGACGGTTTGGAATTTGGCATGGAGACCTAAAAGTGTTCCATAGCCGAAAAATCATGATGTGACTTGACTGAAAGTTTAGAAAGTTGATGTCCTCGTAAACCCTAGCAAAATTATTGTCATGTATAATAAATGATCGAAAGGGAACACGCACAGCTGAAGGCCATCGACCACCACGACTTCCTAGGATAATGAAACTTAATGAAATCCTCAAAGGGAAAAAAAGAAATCAAGCGAATATTTTATGCAAAGCTTGCAAGCTATCTGTGATACAAAGTTGGACTTTCAAAGACAAGAAAAATCACACTAGTCTTGAAAAGAAAATTCGACAACCAATGCTGTCCAAACAGTCACCTACGGGTTTGAAACGTAGAATCAAACCCAAAGATTAACTTAAAACCAAAGTGCACATGAGAGAATCATGCTCAATCTCACGGGGATAAATCACAAGACGGCAGAGCATATCAGGGGAAACACAGAGCAAGTTATCATAGAAACCATTTGATAACATAAATTGCAATGGGCTTAACATGTTGTAAAAATTCTGACAACTACTTGACATCACAACCCATACTATGGATCCCCAAATATCAAATGCAAAATTGTGGCCAACAGATAGTAAGATTAGATGACGAGCTAGACAAATTCAGAAAGTTCTGGCTCTGCAACGCCCGTAAAGATTATAAAGCAGTATTTTGGTCTTTATGGATAGTTATCTTGTTAAAATGAGTAATATTGATCAAGATTTTGCTGAAGTCAAGAAATATGTGAAAGCATATGTGAGGGTTTTTTGATCGCATGATATATGTATAATTTTTTTTTCATCATGTGAAGGACATATAATGTTTAAAGCTGTCGTGTTGGGGTATGGAGTAGAAAAAAGATCAAAAGAAATACGATATCAAACAGAAATTGCAATCGAATAATTTCCACCTAATCAAATTAAATGCTTCCCAGAGGTCGCCCCAATTGTCAGTAATAATTGATTTATAGGAACAACGATGCCCCCATCCATTCAACGAATTCATATATTGAAGCCAATGTGGGTGAAAGATAATCTACAGGTTTCGAGAGAGTTGACTTAAAGGGATTCAAAAGAAATTTTAGAATATAGAGAAAGAAAGCATATCAAAAAACGAACATGATAACAATCCACGTGGTGGGAGAAATGAACATAAAAGATTTTTTTGATTATATATATATATATATATATATATATATATATATATATATATATATATATATGTATATATATATATACACACACACACATATATATATATATATATATATATATATATATTTACACACACACACACACACACACACATATATATATATATATATATATATATATATATATGACCCAGATGATCGACCTTTTGTAAGGCCTTATTGTTTCTTGTGAATGACTATGTAAGCAAAAAAGACAGTAAATTACGATTGGCTGGAAAGGATTTGATACATTGAAAGCACTTTGATAATATGCCTAAGACATTAAATATACAATAAATGCATAATATCAGCTATGACATACGTATGCTAAACATGGTAACTTACAAAACGAAGGGGAAACAGGATTGGAGTCGAAGGAAGGGCAATGTTAGGGATGATTCTTAGATAGAAAAAGATCAACACGTATCCTAGGGATAACTAGGATGAAGGAAAATACGAAAATAATCGAAAGAAAAATTAAAATGGGCTGAAAAAAAATTTGAGTAGGACGCAAACCAGATAGTTTCAAGAGACAGTAAATACCGTACGAAAAGAAATTGAAGAGGGAAACTTTTTGACACCTACCAAGTACATTAATGGATTGCTATACTTCCATCAGACCCCAACTACTCACTCATTATTTGACTTATACACAAAACATACCAGTCTCTATTTCTCCTCCATTAGTATTATTTTAAAAAAGTTTTTAATCATTTTATTTCGTTATTATTCCAGATCTCTTCCCTTGCATGGAGTCTCAATGTTCATTTTCACTTCTATATTTTGTTTATAAAATCACCAGTATATTTTCATCACCCATTCAAAATACGTTTTTAAGTAAACGCATGCAATAATTTCCTTCTATATGTTTGAATGGTTTATAATCGTATGTTTGAAAACATCTGCACCTACTGACAAGGCAATGATGGCGTTCAAAATTAATTACACATAGGATCAACGTTGACAGAGGCCAATATACGTATCTGACCCATACTGATCCTGCTAAATCAAAATTTCATTCTTTATTGTATACCATTGTGTGCTATATTCAGCTGCATACTCAACAGTGATTCATGTGATAGCAAAATTCCATTGCCTCACAAACACCCAACCATATGTAGATGGATGTACGATGATGGTGATTTGGCTAGCCCATCACCCATCACTTTCATATTAGGTATGTTTTCAAAATTCATGTGTATTTCTCTTGAAGGGATACTACGCACATTCCTCTTGAACATACATTGTGCATGTGTGGCTGCACAGTTCTTCGATGCAGTTAGCCCGCTGCTGTTCAAACAGCTCTCTCGAAACAATGAGACAAATCTATGAAGGAAATGCTTTATCTGAAATGCACAAGATGTGGAGAGAAACAATCGCTTCCACATAAATGACTAGGAATTTGATAATGAAAAATAATTCTGTTTTTTCTTTTAATTTTTCTTTCCGTTTTCTGACATGCCACTCTCCAAAGACCAGACGATTTTGGTTGATCTCAAGTTAGATGTAAGTTTTTGTTTTGCATCTCAAACGAACGGTATCGAAATTCGATTACTGTCAAGTTCTTTGAGAGACTATGCATTTTTGGTCAAACCCCCAGACAACTGCTTACTACTACTCTATTCTTCCTCTCTCTGTCTCGACCCTATCACCAACATACATGCACCCCCCCCCACACACACATACCTACACATATGGTGTGTATCAAACAACGTATACATACGCACGCCCATGTAATTCAGCCGCGTGCCATTTTCCCTCTCTCTCTAATGCGTGCCCCATCAGAATTCACACGCATGCCGACACATATATCTGTCTGCCACATATAGACTACTCTGCAACCCTGGATAGCTTGGCCTGGCCTAATGTCGATACTAATTAAAATCTCAGCTTGATCTTTCACACTCTGTGCTCTATTCATTTGATGATCCTTTGCAGCCATTGGGTCTGTAAGCTCTGGCTAGCTATTACCGATAGTGATCAGCCGCTTTCAACCCAAGCCCGTTTTCTTAGCACTGGAAAAGCGACATTAAACCAGAAAAATATATATTTATACATAGACACGAACATCAAAATGATAACAGGCACCAACATATTGCAATGCAGTAAGAACATTAATTCATTGTCCTTACACTTTACATATGCATTATTCCACAACACAGATGTACAGGCATATATATATATATATATATATATATATATATATATATATATATATATATATATATATATATATATATATATATATATATATATACTGGTTTAAGCACACAGTAACACACAAACACATACATATATCATGATTATTATCATTATTCTTTCAGTGTCTGTTGTTGAATTTCGACTATCTCTGACATTCGCCAGACCTGTTTATCACGAGTGTAGTGGAGCCAATACTTTCCGAAATTTTATAGATCGCCATGCAGTCATATTTTGCCCGCCGGGATTTTGCATATGATTTCAGGAGAATCCATTTTGGGTTAGGTGATGTCTAGAGGTTATTCTTACATTTTTTTGAGAGTTTCTCCAGTTTTCGTATGGTATTCTTTTTTTTCTTCTGTAACGTTTTATCGAATTATATCAACATTTTTCATTGGTATGTTTTTTTTTTTTTGAATTCTTCCAGTTTTCAATGGTATTCTTGATTTAAACTGATAGACAGCTTTTTTCGTGTGGGGTTATATTTCTTTTTGGGATGAGTTGTAATTGATTTGAGAATTCATAATTTTGAATATGTATTCACTCATTTGAACAAGCGATAAAGAATACTATTCATAAACTGGAAAAACTCACGAAAAATTATATTATCAGATGAACCCCGTTGGAATTCTAACACACTAACTTACTAAGACATGCCTGGGTTCCTGTTAGTCTACGAGGAAAGATCAATCAGTATATATTGTGGTTCCTAAGTTGCAAAATCACATATAAACATTGGCGAATTATAATAGGATTCAAAGTAAAAATAGAGGGATATGAATGGAAAAAGCCTATGAAAAACTAAGGTTGAAACACAATAGAAGAATGAAGAATAATATTAGAAGGAAGAAGAAGGGAAAACTATGGATAAATGAAAATTATGACTTAGAAAAGAAGATAAATGAAAAAAAAGATAAAAAATAAAAGATGAAGCAAATCAAATACAAGGAATTAGTAAAAGAAAAAGATGCAGATGAAATAACAGTCCAAAGATCATATCATATCGATATTTATGATAACAATAATAAGATCTGTAATCAAGCTGTTATTGTAAGAGTAACATTCATTTTTTTACTGTCATTTCTTTAGAAGAATATTAGTCAAAAAATATTTTTCCATAATCAGAGTTGTTTATCCGCACACCTGCCTTTATAAGTAATATACGTATGATTTGTATTATGCAGAGGCATAAACATTTTATTCCAGAGTGTAGCATAAATGTATATCAGGATTGCTGTGAAAATTCATAATTTTAAATATTTATTCAGTCATTCGAATTAATTTCTTGTTTTGTTTTGCACAACGTAATCCGTCTATACTAATTCTGCTTTGTTTTGTACTAATCTAAGCATAATAAACATTGCAAATAAATTAGATTTGGTTTAGGATAGAGCTTCCACTGTTTCTATTATCGATCAATGTGCCACGCTAACCACATTATGAATCTTCAATATATCATATCTTAATCTAAATTGCCGGTAAGTCGTAACGAATATTACTCTCAATCATGAGAAAAATTTGTCAGACTTGTCTCCACTAAAATGTGAATGACTCCAAAGAAGTAAAACCTAATCACCAATTCCTTGGTGACCATGGCAATGTAATCAGAACGCTAATCAACTGGATTCTGATTGCCGAAAATGATTCGCCGTTGGCCATAGTTAGCAAAGCTGACATGACTAATTAAAAGACCCCCTATCGGAAACAATCGATTAGTTCTCACATAGTACTCATTATCCTTTGCAACTGATTTCATTGCCTTTTACTGGATAGTTATGGGTTGATTACTAACCTCGATGCAACGGAAAACCTGTCCGAAAAAAATTCAAGTGTCATGTTAATAACTCAGTGATCAAGTTTTTTTTTTGGTTGCTAATATAAAGGACAGTGTTAGATATTTGATAAGTTTTACTGTGGCTGAATGCCTACGTATGGCCGTTGGATTTTTTCTCGAATGAGGATGCAAAATAATTCAATTGAGGATTTAAGGAAATGGTTTCAACACAAACTGTGATTGCATTATAGCATTGGCAATTGGTCCATATCATGCATTGATCTAGGCAAAAATCATCAGTTGTTTTGGGTTAATATATTTTCAGAATGGTAAAACACATCAAAGACCACATCATTGCATTCAGTTGCCAAACAGAATTTGCAGAGAAGTAATGGGAAAATCATCAGTGCACGCATGTTTTTCTCAAATATTTAAATGATATATTCTGTTTGTCGTCGAGTCAAAAGCCATTTTATATGTACATTGATTACATTGGAAAAGCCATATCGTCAGCAAAGAGTAAACAATCTATGGATGGAATCCTCGGATATAAAATTAAGTTTAAAAGCGTTTCTGATAGAAAAAAATACGTGACTTATGGTGCATGTAACATGCAATGTGTCGTCGTTTACTAAGCTCTGCTAAAACTGGCACAAGTTAACACGTGATTTGTGCCACTTTGTTTTCAAAGCTCTGCTTGGTCTGCAGGAAGATTACAGGTTTCCTGTTTTCCTTTTTCATTGCGTTCCACTCAGTCTGGTGCAAGGTTAGAGATGACTTTGTTTTTTTACTACTTTTTCTTTCAATGTTTCCTCTATAGGTTACGCCAGTATCCCTTTTTATTAAGCTATACTTCAACGAGCAAGGATAAAGGAAATCTATTAACTTTTATTTTTCAAGCTCTCCTCACACCGTTGCAGGGCTACAATATTCTTATGTTTATTTCTATCTATTTCATAATTAGGTTCTTTTCAGTCTTGCTTGAAGTGAACTATGACTCTCCGTTTACTAAGTTTTGCTTAGATAGACAAAATATTAGATGTCTTTTTTACTATTTTTTTCTCAGACTAGCTCAAGGCTCGGAATGATGTCTCTTTCCTGAGAGAGCTCTGTTCAAATTGACTTAAGGTTACAGGCAACTGTGACCCATTGTTTGCTAAGCTATGATAAGACTAGCACAAAACTACATGTCACCAGTGCCTCTTTTTTTATGCAGGTCTGCTTGATCTGATGTGAAAGGTTTCTGTTTACTATGCTTGCTTAGTCAAGCACAAGGCCACAAGCAATGAGTATCACTTTTCAATTTTTTTTTTACTAAGCTGTTGCAATGCTACAGGTGACTCTGTTTACTAAGCTCTCCTCAAAGTATTGCGAGGAAAACCATTTATTTGTTTTAGGTGTAAGCCATGCTTAATTCATATCAAAGCTATTTCGTGTCTCCTTGTTTGCAAAACTCATCTTAGACTGGTGCAAGGTTATAAGAAACACGTGTTTCACCATAGAGATATCTGATTTATGAAGAAAAAAGGGACTGAAAAAGTGATTGTGAAAAATTTGACCGGAAGCGCAAAATTTTGTATCAATCAAAAAAAAATGTTTTTTCAGTTTTCATTGTTTGAAAAAAGCCTCAATTTAGATCTCCAATTAATGTTTATTGAAAATATTTCTGTAAAAAATACAAAATTAGTTATGATGTTCATATTTGTTGATTTCCCATCACGGCCCGTGGACCATTTATCAAAAAATATTCAATTGGATGAGGGAAAATGTCCTTATATGGTATATTTTTGATTCTCAAATGTGTATTTAATCATTTCCTCCTGAAAGTAATGTATACATGCCAGCATCACGCTTATGAATACACATCGCAATTTGTTGTTTGGAAGCCTTCGCATATAAAGCAGCCAATGCAACATTAAAAAAAAAAAACATCACATAGAAATAAGTTGCATAGCATCATTTTAGTTTCTCTCTCACTGGAAATTACTACAAAATTCAACAATGAACTTAACTGACTTCCTCTTTTTTAGCTATACTACCTTCTAAACGTGTTGTTTGTTTGTTTGTTTGTTTGTTTGTTTGTGCCCCTTCTCTGAGAAACATTTACGCTCGATCGACCTTATATTTCGCATGTATAATCAATAAAAACTAACTTCAATCAAAAACTTATTTCGGAGGTCATTCGAAATCAGTAAGGGTTATTATATTGCCAAACTTCGGTTCTGAACGTTGGAAACGAAAGATTGTTGTATAACAATTTTTATCCAACCTGTTTTTTCAGAAAAATATCCATTTTCATCAACTTTTAGACATTTTTGTTCAAGTTACACTCAGAAATTCACACAAGAAACATTTGCAAATAAGAAAGTAGTAACAAAGTACACACAAACACACATGCGAGCACGCACACATATTTTTGGTTTGATGATTTTTCAGTTGCTCATATATACTCAACAACCAAGTAACAAGACAAGTGTTTATTAAAAAAGCCATTTTCTTGAAAAATTTTAAAATCCAAAGTTCTTATCAGGCAAGCATTTTCTATGATTTCTGTTAGCTTTATTTGATATAAAAACACGAACACATTAATCTAAGTAGAAACTAATTAAGAAATTTAACGAAAATTGTTGATTGGCTTTTTCATAAAAAAATTCTTCACAACCATTGTTTTTCACAATGACTCATAGATTTCTTACATAGAATTAATTTCTTTATGAATTTTCACTGCTTCTTTCGTATCACATACTCCATGAAATCAGCAACGGTAATACTAGTAGCAGTAGTAAAAAGATACGCCAGTCAGAAGCTGCTCATGTTTGCACCGCTTCATTTTTCGAAATTCTGTGGAAATTTATTGATTTTTGCTATTTTTCCAGGTGAAGTATTGTTGGAGATTCTTAATAGTTTTTCACTACTCTTCACTTTCTATTTTCTAGTTTCTTAACGAATGTTATGTGCTTTCAATATGCCCTTGGTATCTTCGGGAAAGAGCAAATTTTCCCTAGATACCTCATTGGGCTTATACCAAGCATTTAACTAAAATGATGAACCAGACTTTTACTGTCCCACATCAATTGTACGACTATGCTAAATCTATTTTAAAGACACAAAATATTTTCCTGGACTTTTATTGGAACATAATTAACAATAAAAAAACCACCCCCAAACAGTTTTCCTGGCTATGGAAGTGCATCGAAACCCCTGTTCTGTACAATAGTCAGAAAGTAAAGATCCATTTAAGCATTATTGTTGCAAAAGAACGCTCCGACCTCATTTCAAAGGTAACAGAAGTCTCACTGATTGCAAGCAATAATTTTTTCGTTGGGTAAATATTTCAATCAGGTTTCCGTCTTTTCCTAATAACACAGAACTCATCATTTTTTAATCACAGTTTATACGACTGTGCCCGAACAGCACAGATCAAAACTGGTAAGTACAGAATAAGCTCTTGGTTTAAAAAAATTTCTTCTTTTGTTCTATTTTACATTTTCTAAATTCAATCTTTCCATAAATCTTTAGTTCTTCCTTTTTAACGTGCTTATTTTCCTCGTTTGTATTGTTGCTTGATTCTTCCTGTTTTTTTTCTTTTGTTCTTCAATTCTTATGTGGTGAATACCTTTTTTCTTCAATGCGGTTCATCTTTCACATTCATTTTTTTCTTGTTTTGTTCTTTTTTCTCTACCTGTCTTTATATTTCTTTATTTTCGTGTTTTCTCTTATTGTCCACTCTTTCTTATCATTTTTTTCTTCTGTTTTTGTTTTATTTAGATTTCACATCGGTTTTGAGCCTTGGGCTTACGTCTGACGATGTTTCAAGATATATTAGCGAACAACTAAAGATATATATTGAAAAAGCATTTTGTGGCTCAATACCGAAACGTCCTTATTTGGACAATTTCTGCTGACACAGTACTACTATTAATTATTAATTTTACAATAGAGCCCAATAATTTATGCCCATTTAATTCGTGAGCAATATAACCGATAGATTAAATGCACTATTGTATCAGATTTCACACAATGAAGACATTGCAACAATTTTAGTGAGTAACCTAATGTTCATATATCACTATTTCATCGCAAACATTTTATTTCTTTACATATATTTTTCTTGCTCTAAAACTCGGTAAATTTCTGAAATTAACATTACATTATTGTACATTTCAACTCCTAATTTGTTTTATTTTATCGAGGGCGTATTTTTTAGCTGCTGGAATATGGCATGCAGCTGAAAAGGTCGATAACAACGACCTTAATACATATTTTCCTTTGAAAACATTCGTTTCCTCTTGCATCACATAAGAGTTATGCATGTTTAAATAACTTTAAACTACGACTTTAAACAATGACTGATCCAGCCCAACCCACCAAAAGGCAACTGTCATTTTTTAAGTGCAACTTCAACTCCCCTGTGTTATCCATAGCTCGAGAGTGACTTCCTTGTTGCAGGGAGATACAAGTCTTCCTCTGATGGGTAGTCGTAAATCCTTGGTGTCCATCCAACAAGGAAGCCAACCGAACGATATTTTTATTGCCGACACTCACGGGAATCGTTACGACTGTGTGGACAGCGAAATTAGTGTTTGCCGTAAAAGTCCGAATAATCATAATCTTCTTAGATTTCATTTGCTTTGCGAAGGAACAAGTTGTTGAGACAAACAGGCGGCCATCGGCAGGGGGCAACGATGGATACAGAATTGAAAAAGACGACCGGAAATCTGGTCGATTTTGTGGCACTGAAAAGAGGAAAGAAGGAGAATAAATAAAAGAGGAAAAATGTGTCGAGTGGAATGGTCAAGACAAATATTTTGGAATATTTTTTCAAGTCAAAAATAAACAAAGTGAAGCACAAAAAGGAAGGAATTAGATGAAAAACATAAGAAAAATATGTGGAAGAAAATAGAGAAAAAGAAGCAGATGTAAAAGGATGGAATAGGAAATATAAAAGAAGGAAAGAGAATGGAAAATAAATTGAAGAAAGGCGAAGAATAAGTGAAAAGGAGATGTGATGGTAAATATAACGAATAGATGAGAAGCAAAAAAGACGATGCAAAACAAATGGTTTCCTTGTGGAAAATATGATTACAAAAAATAAAACTGATCGTGATTCTAATTTCACTGGAAAGAAAAAAATTACATCTGAAATATCTATTTTTTCTTCTTTTTTATACACATAACATTGGCACCCCAGGACCTTTCAACATATTCTTATTGTTTAAGGAAGATGATCCAAATTTGATTCACGGATTCCAGTTATTTTTTGACAATATCAAAATTGAGTGACCCACATTTTCCCAAGTGATACAAAATCACGGGCTCCTATTAGAGCATGTAAAGAACATTGTAGTTTCAAATGTAAACCATTCCTTGAAATCAATTTTTCATAAAATTAATTGACAAAGAAAACGCAATAATTTTTAACATTCAGGTATTGATACTTGCATTATAAGACATGTTTTTTATTTATTGTTTTTTTTCTGGTTGAAAAAGTAATCCTGAAAAATTAACACCCTCAAATATTTGAGATATGCAAATTGATTCTGTATTTCTGGATATCAAAAGCAGAATATTTTTAAATAGATACACGAAGTTTCCTTTCAATCAAATGACTACATAGCATAGAAACTTCTTGCAGGCTAGGGAAATTGAAACAGGAATGACGCCTGATTTCAAGTACAGACTTTATTTGAGACCAACAAAATTGAGCCAATTCTTTTTGGTTTCACTTGTTTGAATACAACTCCAGAAGGATTCGTTTGATATACATTGGAAAATGTGATCAGGCAATCATTCAAGAGTTTTAACTCTATAGAGCTATTCATGATTATGGCACAATCTAATAAATAATATATATATATATATATATATATATATATATATATATATATATATATATATATATATATGATCTATCGAAAAAATCATATAAATATTGTTATAATTATATTAATTGTTGTATATTGTAGCTAACCTCTTTCGCTGTCACTGCTTAAGTAAAGTGTAGTTCCATGAGGTAGATTGTTCAGAGCTTTCCTCCTTCAACCGACTTCACCAACAACCATCGTTGAATGCCAGTGACGAGATCTTTTACCAGTAAAAAATATTTTTGGATGGGACAGTGCAGAGGTAGATTTACAAAGAGATTGTTGAAATGAGAATACAAGCTGGCACAGTTGTAACTCGAAGTTGGTTTATTTACTGCTGTCTCATTCGGGGATGTGAAATTTCAATGCCATGTCTATTCAGTCCAACGATAAACGTTGTTCCCTGACATATCTACCTTTGCTAGTGCATTTAGAAGAGGTATTCACTGGTGTCATTCCGTCTGACCGGGCAATATCTTCAAAACTTCTCAAATAATTTCAATGAAATATTATGGAATACAGATTGTGGGCTTTGATAAAATGAGACTGGAACTAAGTTTTGATCCAGGAATTCGTTTTTGCTTGGGAGATATTTTTTTTACTATTCCGTCGGAAGAGTGGTTGAAAATATACAGTTAATTAAGATTAGATCTGAATTTCAACGAGAGAAATACAATGTCTGTGCCTTTCTGTCATTCTTAAAAACTATCATTTCCTTCATGTTTCTCTTGTTTAACTCTTAAATGTGGCCTATGTCTGAGCAGTAAATTGAAAGTAATCAATCTCAGTCTTTCATTATAAGCTTTGCTGTTCTTAGAAAACCATCTAAAATAGCTTTAAAAAATAATCAACAAAAAGAGTAAAAAATAAAATGTCGAGCTATACATAATTGATGTTGTACTGGTCAATGCGTCTGCTATAAATATGTGCAATGTGAGAGAAAAAATGGTTTCCACTTGTATAGACAATGATTGAAGATCGGTAGGTATCGTGGAAATATTGCATATTTGTGTTGCTACGATGAAATGGAAAGAGTTGTAATGTCATATTTGGCTAGATGAACGTATTTTTAAAAAAAGAGAACAACTCGAATTTCGTGAATGATTGCCCCATCTCCAGAGGCCTTTTTCTGCCAACAAATTCTAAACTGAGTGTTTACTTTCATCGTTTTCCCTTGCCTTTGCAATTATCTTGGATTTATTTTAAATGGCCTTGAGCCCAACACGATCATCTTTAGCAAGTTACCAATCAATAACAATTCAAATTTTATGCAATTTAAAAACAAGTAATTAATTAGAATTTTGCCTCATTCCTAGTTAATAATTGTGTCTAACATAATTATGTAAATTTTCTACAGGCAATTAATAAAACGGTTTAATTTAATTGTTCTCCTCCAGAATGTGCGGATCTAGAATCTAATTTGCCATTTCTTAAATTTCAGTAAATAAAAATATTTACAAAAGTTAGGTCTTCACTTCTTTAACTGAACAGATTTTAATACGGAATGTGTGAAATTGTTACAAATATAAGGTAGCTGTGGCAAAGATTCCGTATAAATTAAATAAATTGTGTGAATTACATATAAAGCCATCAGATACGATAGCACGTATACAGGCCTTTCCATCCAGTGGATCGTTGTGAATTTCTGTTGATCACTGACAAAAATTCATTACCTATGCAGTTAGAAATGACGGCAATATTCGATTAATTTTGCTATTGTTTTGTACTCTGAAAATATCAAAAATATTTTGTCAGACGTATATGTGGCGTATTATATAGGTAGGTTTTTCCCTACATGGAAGATCAGGAGAGATGGAATGAGAGATACCTCAACAAATGAACGCGTGTTTGTGGTCATAATATTGTACATGCATGGGACAAATATTTTGTCTCTTGGAAGCACCATGATCTTTACACGTCTATTTAAAGACGAGATTATTTTTGAATTCATGTTTGTGTGCATGTATGTGTAAAAAGATGTACTTGCCAGTCTATCAAGAGTAGCCCAAAGTTTCATCATTGAGAATTGCAACACAAATACCTTTGTTCTTCCTAGCGATAGTTCACCAGCACATCAAGAAAATGACGAATACCTGCTAGATGATAATGTGACCAATTGATTTATAGTTTACTGTTCTAGCGATAATGTGTGCGCGTGTGTATGTGCCTGTCCGTCTGCTTGTCTCTCTGTCTCTCTGCCTTGCTCAGAGTGTCTAAAGATGTATCTAAGCAACTAATCACTAAATTTGACATTATTATCTCATTCAAACGTTTTTCATACATGCATGTTATGCAGATGTGTGAGTATTCATGAATCTGAAAGTTTTGTTCTACACACTTTCATCATATATTCGGAATACTAATATAAGTTAAGTCATACAAGTTTAATTGAAAGCTACTTGACGTCAATGAGGATGAAAGCTGAAATTTGTTTCGTACCCAACATTAAGTTTTTCTGCTTGAATAGGATTCACAACTGGTGTACATATTTATTTTCATTCTAATCAATTCATGTATAATACTACGTGAATGAAAGCACTAATGAAAATCAAGTTCAATACCAAACTCAGGGACCAAGTGTTTCCTTTTCATCACAGATTGTCACTATTATCATGATGTCATATATATATATATATATATATATATATATATATATATATATATATATATATATATATATATATATATATATATATATGTGTGTGTGTGTGTGTGTGTGTGTGTGTGTGTGTGTGTGCTAACCATTTTTGAATAGAAACGAAGCCTTTTGATAGGTTTCCAAAGAGGTCACCATTAGATTCTGCAAGTTCAATTTTACAAATGCGTCTCAGTGCGTAAATGTCAATATGCATGTAAGCCGATGTATCTACCACCGGGAAATATTGCGCCAGTGACGGGTGCGATTCCACATATCACTAAATATTGACTGATATCGACGCCAATAATCGAATTTATAGACAGCCATGGTAGTTTGAACTTCACACATTTTTACGCCGAGGGCCAATTTGATTTGTAACTGGCGAGTCTCTTTGCAGAACAAATCACTGAGTTTAATGGGCGCGATTATGAACCTAGAAGCGAGGGTCTCGCTTGCCCTAATCACATTACGCAGATATGGGGCCGTAAATTACTTCAGCCGATGCTTCATTTGGCACATCGGCAGCGCAGTGAAAAGAGAGGAAATCGAACGAAAGAGAGAATCGGAGGCCAAATCCCAACAGACAAAGAAAGCGACAGGGACAAGAAAGGGAAGAAGACCAGGTTAAATGCTGCGTCATAAGAAACGATGCCAACTGTAAAGAAAAGTCTTCGGCATATTCTGATGATTGCAAGATAGATACCAACTTGGAAAAAATGATGATACCTGCGACTTTATACGGACATTCACCGACCTAAACACTCTGCATTTGCCAGTGTTGCTTTAAACGTGACAACTGTACGTATAAAATCAGTTATTTTGCATGTGTGTGCTTTTTTTTTCTTCTTTTTTTTTTGTTTACAGTACTTGATCAAAATGAATTGGCTGATATTTGGCATTTAACTGCCTGGTGCTGTCATTGATGTAAGGGTTTGATCAGTTTATTTTTCTCCTCACTGTTTTACCACTATTGGGCGTTTTTGCATGATCATGATTACAGACAACCAAATTACACTCACACACACACACACACACACACACACACACATATATATATATATATATATATATATATATATATATATATATATCAACATTATTATAATCATACCCCAAGCTATTTTAAGAGCAACCTAAATACCTTTTTCATGATTATCTTAGATGTATAAAAGTAATCCCAACCTAGAATAAAACAGATTCACACATGAAATAAGCTCATATGATGTGATCTCCAACACCGTGGAAAGGCGGATAAAAGTAGGAACACAACACTTCCAGAGAGGAAACATACCAGAAAACTGCGATAAATTAACAACACACAGTAGAAGGAATTGTCTGTAACATATCAGTAATTTATAACAACCATACAGAACTAGTTTTTTCCTATGAAAAAAAATGAAAGAAAAAAAGGAGTTGCCAACATCTAAACAAATAAAAGGAAAAAAAAAAGAATATATATACATATATACAATAAGGGGGGGTCTACCCAGAAAAAAGCCTCCACCCAAATAACGCTTTGAATGGGACTTTGAATAAATCAAAAAGATATGAGACTAATATGACAATACCAAGAAACCCATTTGATAAATTTTCCTACGTTTTTTATGTTTCTCCTAAGTTTCTTCCTACTTATATAGGTTAACAGAGACTTCCAGTGGTTGGGAATTGACTAGGTAGAGATATGTGCCAAGTCTCCCGGGGAAATTAAATTTCTTGTGTGGAAGATCATATCCATGTCCTTCTGATGGGGTGGTTTATAGCCATTTTTTGAATATCCACGACAGGGCGAAGACACCACACGGTGTAACAAAAATATGTTACACTGATAGTTTAAATTATCGTCACTATGTTATCGGTAAGGGGATTGTCCTGATCAGCATCTGACTGTACATTAGTTGATCAAGGTTAGACGCATGTGTGTAAGCACATAGAGGTGAATGTATGTCAGCGTGTTTGTTAATAGTGAATAAGGGTTTGTTCTTGCTGATATGAGGTCAATAAGGCTTGGCAGTATGACTGATATTATGTATGGGCAATTTGTGCAGTTTGATAATGAGACTTGTTAAAGAGCCTGGTCTTTGAACGGTGGCTTTACTCCGGAAAATGACAGCTGACACTAGTAGCTGTGTTGGTTAAATTCGTTATTCATGATGTGGATGTGTTTTAAGAGAAGAAAAAAGGTTACTTAATTTGTTCTTATGTGTGCATTGGAAAGGTTATCTCTTTTGAGCGCTCCCCGGTGTTGGTAGATTCTTTTTTGGATTGAACAGGAAGTCTCCCCGATGTATTGTCTGAGTAAACAACTGATATTCTTAAAAGTGATTTTCTTCAATACTGAGGGAGCATATTCTTAGAGCTATCAATGATTTCTGATTTAATTGTAGAATTGTGATGAAAATTACAATTATCATTTCATTTTTGTTGTGAGATTTTCGCTGTACACGTAACTTGAGGTGGAAGTAAAGAATTATAGATATTTGAAGAGTGTTCAAATCTTGATACACTTTTTTATGATTAGGGAAAGCGCTTTTTTTCATTTTTAAGGTAAAGTTTCAAGAGTTTTGAGTATTTTTGTACATTTGGCTGGCCATTAATTTGTTGTTGATATGGATTCTTTGTAAATAGTTGACAAGGTCATTTATTAAGGAAATATGTCAATATATGACGGTTTGCATTAAGGCTTTTACATACACACATATGCAAAATAATTTCGTACATGAAATACATCTTGACATATTTCTCTCATTCTCTCCCTCTCCTTCTCTCTCTTACTATGATCCCTATAATATTCAACATTACAATCCATACAATTACAATATTTGTAAAAACACCAATAACACCCTTGTTATTCAGTATACAACGCAAAATATTGGCATGTAGTTCATTAAAAGTGATTGGAAACCATCTGACTTGTAAGTCAAAATGAATCGATCTTATAATCCTGAACAAGAACATTACATTAAAGCAGCTGCTCATCAATTGCAGGTTCAATTCTTGCAACAGTCCATGCTCTTTAATTGTTCACTGTATTCATGCTGTCTAGGCAGAAATAACAGGAGGTCATTTCTGATAGATTTTAAAAGTGAATCAACGCATTTATAATATTTATCTATAAACTCCTTGTTAATAAAATTGTCCTCCTTGCAAAACAATAGAGCAGATATGGACTTTAAAAAGTTATTTAGGTCTTACCTGTTGGCTGTTTAGCTGAATGTATGAACGGTGCTACGTACGAACAGTTTCCTATCTGTTCAATTTCTCCAGCAGTCCAAGTTGTAATTTCTATTCACGCAGTATGTGCCGATAGATAACGTGAGGTCTTTACAGATACAGTTTAAAAGTGATATATATATATATATATATATATATATATATATATATATATATATGAATACCTCACAGAAGCTAACTTACAATTAAGCAACACAGAATTCTACAGAGAACTCCCCATAGACCCCTTTAACGAATACATAAACACAATAACCCAATCCCTAACAGAATTACACAATAGCAACATGATAGACAAAAGGACACAGAATATACTGAAACCCACTTCCACAAAACCCGCAAGGTTCTACCTACTCCCCAAAATCCACAAACCAAATAACCCAGGTAGACCAGTCATCTCCTCCACGAACTGCCACACTACTAAACTATCAAAATTTGTAGATCACTACATCCAACCCTTAGCAACACAAATCAAATCATATATACGTGACACCACAGACCTCCTAAACAGAATCAAACACATCACAGCAATCCCAGACAAAGCACTTCTAGTTAGTATGGATGTTAAATCCCTATACTCCAACATCAAACATGACGAAGGTATCCTAGCACTGACAGAAGCCTTAAACAATAGAACTACTAAAGAACCTAGCACTAGAACAATCACCATTCTTATGCACCACATTCTAACCCTAAATAGCTTTAACTTTAATAATAGACACTTCCTCCAGGTGAAAGGCTGCGCCATGGGCACAGTAGCAGCCCCATCCTATGCTAATATCTTCATGAGTAAATTTGAAGAAACCTACATTTACCCAGAGATTTATAATGACTGCATCTTTTATGGTAGATACATAGACGACATTTTTTTCATATATACAGGCGAAAAAAACAAACTAGATAACTTCTTTATACATCTAAACTCGGCACATGACTCTATTAAGTTTGACTTCACAACATCCACTGACTCCATAGCCTTCTTAGACACACGCATATATATAGATGACAACAGAAACCTCCATACCACCCTCTACACAAAACCCACAGACACCCACAATTACCTCCACTCCAAATCAGCCCATCCCCAACACTTAAAGAAGTCTACCATTTTCACAAGCTCTTAGAATTAGAAGAATCTGCTCCACCAATAGTGAACTTAACAGACACAAACATAACCTAATACAATATTTCACCCAACGAGGTTATCCACTAGATGACACAAAAAAACAAATAAAAAAAGCGACTGGAATACCCAGAGATGAAACCCTTTTACTGTCCCACAATAACAAACCCAACCGCATACCCCTTATAACAACCTTCAACAACACACTCCCACCCTTAGCACACATCATCAATAATAGATGGAACATTCTCACGATCAAAACAGATCTAAAAGAAACATTCACAGACCCATGTGTTATCTCCTACCGCAGACCCAAAAACATCAGAGACATGATCAGTAGCAATACTATCGTTAACAATAAAGTCGTACACAAAAATACACCTAGAACAATTAAATTCTGCACACCTTGCAACATAAGAAACAGTCTATGTTGCAACCACCTCAAGTACACCAACACATTCACAAGCACCACCACAAAAGAGAGTTACCACATATACCACAATAGCAACTGCCGCAGTAAGAACATTATATACCTTCTAGAGTGCAATAGATGTAAGTTACAGTACATTGGCAAGTCCGAGTGGCAATTTAATATTAGACTCAACAATTATAGACATAGGATTAAGTCAAAAAATAATCGTAGCCCACTTCCTGTAGAACTACACTTTCGCACACCTGACCACAATTTTGCCACTGATGCTAGCTTCACCATCATAGAAAAAATAGAAAAAACTACTCCAATTGACATAACTAAAGTTCTAGAAAAACACGAAGACATGTGGATCAACACACTTAAAACCCTATACCCTAATGGATTAAATACTAAACTGAACAACCCGCACCACACAGAACACTAATACACACAACTCCTACCATTAATATCCTCACACCCGCATCTTAGACACACTCAATAATGGAAGCTTCAAAGTCACCTAGACCCATAGGAAAAACTTCACCTTAGCCTGTTATAACCCCTGTCCAAATCATAGCCAAAACACTTTCAGCAACATTTTCAGTAACTTTTAAGGTTGATACCTATGTAGCTCCTTGACCCCACCACCCCTCCTTCTACACTATCCCAAACATACAAAAAAATCCACCTCCCCAACACTACCCCCTACCCTGACACACTCTGCCCTCCCCAAGTCCAACTGCTGCTGCTTTACCAAAATCCCAATACCTGCTGGTCATTCTTACATTCAGCATGAGGCCTCTTGTAGCCCTGACAACAAAACTTACCCACAATGCATAGCCGCTGGCAGTGGACTCTGGTTCCACATGGTACATTTTAATTCACACTCACACAACACGCACCACTGATGATGGGAGAAATCCCGAAACATGTATGGACTATTGACATATAAGGATTAATAAACCTTACCACCAAAAACTTCACTCCCGAGTCCGTCTCACTCTCTAAAGTACACATTATATATATATATATATATATATATATATATATATATATATATATATATATATATATATATATATATATATATATATTGACGTATTCATAAAAAAGTATTTAAATCTTGACTGATTCTTCTTGTATTCATTTTCTCCTCATGAACTCCACATTTGATTTTTTTCTACTAGGTCACCTTTTGCCTAAATAAGGTGTCCTCAAGTAAATGGTTGATAGAACAAATGATTCAAATGTTCTCCTGTAAGAGGTTCACCTGTCCGTGCACCAATTATAGCATTATCTGATGACTAAGGGGAAACTATCAAATATAAACAGATAACGATACACGAAAAATGCTACTTACAAAATTATGCTGTATTGTATGGACTGAAAGACAAAAATATCTAAGTCATATACCTTTGTCATTTACTGCAATACTAACTATCGGTACAAAGACAAGTTTTCAAATGCCGATTTCCGAGGCAAGGAGGTATTTCATACTTGAGAGATTGCTGTAAAACCCTCTTCTTATATCTTATGTATATATATATATATATATATATATATATATATATACATATATATATATATATATATATATATATGTATATATGTATATATATATCTATTTGTATATATATATATATATATATATATATATATATATATATATATATATATATATATATATATATATATTTCAAGTGATCCTATACTTTTTTCCTCACTTTTTTTTGCTTCGATGCCCTGGCTTTTCTCTTCCATATTCAACGATATGACACAAGTGGCATTGTTAACAGCATTCAAATAATAAAAAATAACTTCTTCGGTGGTATTCCCTGAATGAATTTGATAGCTTTTTTTGCTTTGGAATTTTTTTTCTCAAAAAAAAAATTACTCGTCATGAAAATTCATTGCATTTTGTTCCAAATGATGAATGAACCTCGACATTAGATGTACTCGGAATATCGATGGAATCAGCCATCAGCCACCTGTTGTCGATTTATCATAGATTGTGATACTGCATAATATCCAATGGTATCTGTAGATTGCTCTTCGATCTTTTATGGATCGTTTTTGCATCAAAAGATATTTAGACATTAGTTTTATTATATTATGTTGGTGAATGGATCTAATCTGATGAACATCCTTAAATTAAATCAGAATTAAAGAAAAAAACCTTGGTTTGGGGGAAAAAGTAGGAAGAACCTGAAAACCTGAAAATGGTCTGGTACAAGGGAGATTGTTTGCCTCGATAAATCAAGTATATGTATTCACTCGTGTCTGCTAATTTGTTAGTCCACAAATTAATCTTCAAAATCTCTGAATGAAATGATTTCCTCTCCTGCATCGTAGCTGCATGGTTTCTGTATAAGACAGATTTTCATTCAGTCTTTAGTGATGATGTCGTTGGCAGAGCTATACATGCTCTTGTCGTTTTCTAGTATTTCTTTCAATCTATTCTCCACAGATGTGGGCATAAAAAGCTTGATTAGGATATAAACATTAAAATGATTGCTTATTTAGATTGTTGTTATTTGATGGAAACTGAAGAATAATTTTTTATCTTCATACAAATCAAATATCTATTCATAGCAAATACAGACAGAAAAACAAAGTTCTTTGCCTTGTCCTTGACACCTAAGGCAATGATTTTGTCTCGATTACTTGAATGGCCCAATCATCGGAGTGATTGTGAGTTTTTACAGGGCCAGTGTCCTTGGTAAACTGCCTCACATGGGTTAAGGCCGTCCTGACATCGTTGGGTTGGCGTCATACTTTCTTCCGAGGGGATCGCACATCGTCTCATCAAAAATTAAGCTTGCATGGTGCTGTTCAATTCTCGATGTTGTTTTCTGTAGGCCACCCAAATAACCTCTAATCAGGATATGATACAGAATGTTGAGAGTATTGTTTGAGTAGGAAAATTGAACATAGATTGGTCAAAGAAATAGCACTTACAGAAAGGATATTTTAATGAAAATTCCATGACTTATTTTGGATGCAGATTGAAAGATATATTCGATATTGTTTGAGAGCAATAATTAGTTTTTAGTTTTCTCGAAAAAAAAATGGTCCTGTTTGATGTGAAAACATCTTTATTTTAAAAAGGTCTCTCCAAAGTTCATCGAGAAACAAATTGTATCAAATATTTTCTCCCAAATAACAGAATAAATATCCACAATAATAGAAGAGTCATCAACGATATTCAACGGAATTCGGAAGTTCTGAAATGATAATAATTGAAGGGAGAATCTCATTTCGAATAACATTTATTAGTGCCATGCACCCTATATATATTGACCCAATGCTACACATTTTACACTGTACGACCTTCCCTGCAAATAATGACACTAATTTTTAAAATAAGCTTTCACTTCTGACAGGTCAATTAAGCAGCACATAGAAGTGTTTTATTCTTTATTAACCCTATGAATATAATTATCGATGTACAATTTATAAACTTCATTTGCACCGACTTACATTTCATTGCTGTGAGTTTTCGAATCAAAACAGAGGTTAAGACAAAATCAATTATTTTCCTGGAGCATAAATGTTTTTAGAAATATAAAACTTGCAAAATTTGAGGTATATACGTATATATATATATATATATATATATATATATATATATATATATATATATATATATATATATACGTAATTTGTATACACGCACAAAACATAGAATTAAACTTCAACTATATTCGTAACACGCACAGGCCCTACCATATATATATATATATATATATATATATATATATATATATATATATATATATATATATATATATGTATGTATATATATATCACAAGTATAGATTACAGTTTAGTTTTAAAAGTACTATTATGAAGAAAGCACATGTTTTAAGTGCATCTATAATACTGGCATCGCAAATGTGTGGCATCTTGTGTTGAGGCCATGAGCTATAAGTTAAAGTTACATTCTTGGAGAAAGAAAATTTGAGAGGGAACGAAAAGCAAACAAAAATGATAGAATGTCAGGAAAGATGATAGGGAGATGAAGCGTGAAGGAACAACAAGATAATTAGATTTTATCGGCCGTTGTTTATCGACTGTTGGAAGTCAGTTCCTTCGGGAGGTGACAATGACTCATGCCTGGGCGGGATGCTTTTCTTTCCAGTTAACATCGTGGTAGATAAGATCGTATTCAACCATCACAAAGACTTTCGTTCCTGAATCTAATCAGCGGTGAAATCATCACAGGGCATCACAAGTGTGTTTTCTGCCTCAGGACAGAAGAGAGCAATACCGGGGTAAAAGTTAAAGTAGCGACATGTCGAGAATGAAATGTGTGAAAAGACCTGTAAAGTATTGGGACACAGTAGGCGGAGAACAATGGAAATTGGGCTTTTCAGGATAATATAATTGCGTTTCTGAATCGGTCCAGTAGAACTGAGCATCAACCAATCATGTTTAAACATTGTTTGATGATTATTTGCCTCTGCAATGAGATCTTGATGAGGTCTATGTATTCACAAGTGTCTGTATGTCGACACGATACCTCCAAAATTCTCCATGAATTCCAGTGACATTTTCGAGGAAGGGAAGGCAAGAGACTACAGGAATAAAGTGTTTAAATTTCAGTATAATCCTTACAGCAATTTCATCTATATCATATGTTTATTTCTACAGAATATCTTTCATGAAACTTTCCAACTTTGGTAGCCTATCCAGCAATTTCTCAAATTATATATATAAGTATTTTTTAAAAATATTTATGTGTATTTACTAATGTTGGTCCGTGCATTTCTCCCGAAAGGTCTCTACAAACCTCAGTGTCATTTTGTTGGAGGATAGACCGTAGGCTTAAGAGGATAGAAAAAAAAATTGGGTTTGGATCAAGGAATTTTCGTAGTTACCTCCCTTGAACACTGATTATTTTAAAACTGTTTTTATTCCAGTGTTCACTCAATGATGACGGCAGACATATGCACCTAATGTTGCGTTCTGATTAATCTTGATATTCTCTATCAATTATTAGCAATCTATCTTGCTCCAGTCTGTCTCTTTTTCATCACTGAAATATTTCTTTTTTCCAGCCCCTGTAAAGCATTCTCTCTCTCTCCCTCTCTCTCTCTCTCTCCCCCTCTCTCTCTCTCTCTTTCTCTCTCTCTCTCTCTCTCTCTCTCTCAATCTTTTGGTTAGATTCTATATTTCAGTTTGTGTGACTATCGCAGGTGCATTGGTTATAGACTCGTCTTTTGAAAATGAATGGGAACTTCTTGTTTTTGTATATTGGACTTGCTTAGATCTACTTTCTTTAGCTATGTTGTCTACTGTTGAATGTACCAATTATTGATTTTATTCGTTTGGGTAAACTCCAACCTTACCATTCAATAGCCATAAAGTCAATTCAAATATTCATAAACGTTGGAAAATACTTACACACATAGTATCTAGCCCATGGTTGATGTATTTGTATATCTGAGGTTGGCTTTGTAAAATATCCAAGTGGCAATGGTGTTGTAGAAATGGAGGATGAAAATAAAATATTTCCTCGGAAAATGTTTTTCCATTAAATTCTTTGAAGCGAATTATTATAGTTGCTTGCATGTCTACTATATAGAGAATCTCAGCGGGTATTTCGGGTTCAAAGTTATTTATTACAATTCAAACGATTCTAGAATCCTAGAATTTAGCTTGGTATCTGTATTGCAGGATAATAGTGTCATGCAACATTTCATCCATGTTTGATAACCGCGTCAATAATGATGGGAGATTTTTCAACCGAATCTTTTCATACGGATGTCCAGCTGCCATGGCCGTACATGTCAGTAGCATGTTTTGTTTTTTTCAATTTGTTGATATTATACTTGCACCGATACTAGAGAGACGTGATGACAAATCTGTGAGGAGGAAAACGCTACATCTGTGGAAAGATGTAAATTGGTTCCATATTGAAAACGAAGAGTCTGATTATGAAGATAATCCAAGTTCTATTTTGACATGTCCCTCCCTTGATGATGTAAACAGATAAAACATCACTAAAAAAAGGAATCCATTCATCTAAATTGCAACATTTCCATATTGCATTCTACATAGACACTATGCAGTATTTGATTTATGTTAGCTCTTTTTCTGAAATACTCAAACACTCCCACTGGTCCTTACAGCTAGAGGCAAACTGCTATCTACTGCAACTTGCACTCTAAACCGTGCCTTATTGCTCTATAAATGTGTACTATTCCTATTTTTTCTCTCCAAATTATTGAGTTGATTAGGACACATATATACCTCAACGTATATTTATATTAGCGTCACTTATGACACACACGTAAAAAAGGATAGGAATGGAACAACACTCCAAGTCATTTAATCATAGGTGCGAACATATACACATTTTCGTCATACAGTACATACTCAAGTTGCTGACCTTGAGTCTGATATGCAACGATTACGTAACAAAAGTTCATCCCTAAAAATTTCCAAAGAACTAATTTTTTCTTAATCCTGAAGACAGTGCACGGTCAAGTATGTATTTTATTGCTATCTAAGTGATAAAAAAAGCAAATTACAAATGCTACATGCCATGCCTTATTTTATACATCTTAATTTTAAAAAATCAAAGCTCATACATTTTTCAACCTTTTGTTGCATGAGCTCACTTTAGCTGAGATGTAACAAGTTCAGAAACAGGATTCTAAATGATAAATGATCAGGTCCTCCACATGTTAAGGAACAGTATTAGCATGAATGAATTTCGATATAATTTGTACTAAGCAGGCAAAACAAAAGGATATTTTCGATGGTGAAACTCGAAACCATTGAACATAATTGCATTTAGAGAAGATAGATTTGACTTTTCGAGAGTAATCGAATATAAGGAATACACCCCATTGGATTATATCATTTCTTAATGTTCTATTTTTTTGTGATAATTTGAAGTGTGTCTAGGCATTGACATAAAACTGCAATACTTTTCTTGTTCAAAAACGTCCTTATTATCAAATACTTAAGTGCTCGTGCTCATGCTCTCTCTCTCTCTCTTTCTCTCTCTCTCTCTCACTCTCTCTTTCTCTCTCTCACACTCTCACTCTCACTCTCTATTTTATCTCAAAGGAAATACATGGACCAATATTTTACTAAGCTATATTGCTGCACCATTCCATTCTGGAGATTTGAGATCAGAGTTCTTCAAAGCAAAATGATTGTTGACAAAACATCATCTCATGATGCTTTTTTTTTAGTTTTGGAACATTTGTAAATAGTAGATTTACGAATTATCTGGAATTCGTTGAATATCAATTCTTTCTGGAATTCTCCACAACATTAATGAGAGACTTACACTTACTTTCAGATAATTGATACAATTTGAAAAATTCAACATAAATATTATTTTTCTCACTTTGCCAATTATGAAAATAATCCAAATTGCGCGCTTAGGCAAATTTTGAATACATATTTGAAGACTGTGTCTGCAAGATTACTTTTCCTCAATTGTTATATTCACAGGAATATGAAATAAAACTCTTTTAGTTTTGTTGAAAGGAATGGCTATAGAGAAAATTAATTACCACTCCGATGAAACCATTTTTCTTGTTCTTGTGAATGATTACATGGCAATCAATCATTATTCAAAAAAACTCATTTTCTCTCGATATCCGAAGTGTTAAGAACAAATTAGTCCTTCGTATCACAAAATTGATACTTTTAAAAACATGAAAAGAAACATTCATTTCGGATGAATATATATCTTGTAACTATTAAAAATCAAAAGTATTTAATGCACATTAACGAAGAAGTTGTTTTAAAGCCATATTTGCTGCATGAAATTGCGGACCATTTTAACGTAGATAATGAGGACCAAACCCTAATATTAGCAGTAAATATACATTTTTTTGAAATTAATTTGCCTTTAACCACTCTCTTGTCACTTTCTGAGGGGAACATACATCTCTGAAAAGTGTCTGTGAAATGTGCCTCCCCTAAAGGCTACGAAGATGCACATAGATCGAAACATTTACTGGTGTGATTTTTTAAATTTTCATCCTTTTTCCATTTATCGATGACTAGTACCGATAATTTTCCACACTTTTTAAGATGTTCCTTGAAACATGCATCATGATTTTGAAGAGTCATCGAAAAAATGGCTGGAAATTTACAGAGTATTTACTTGATTACTTTCGAGCTGCATAATGATGCTTCAAATATTTTGCTATTCGTTAAAAACTTAAGCTCAAAATTAATCGTTAAGATACAAATCGTATTAAAGAGGTATAGATTAATCTTAAATGTCAATAGAGTTGAGCTGCAAAGTGTGTGATCTGTTCAGATCTACAGGATTTCTAATATTGCAATTATATATGAATGTATATTCAAGATTTATGTAAGGATAAAATATATATAGCAATAGTTAATATATCTACTAAATACCGTACTTGTATGTACATTTCAAATGTTGAGTTGTTTCAAAAATATAACTGGAAATTTAAATGAAACTGAGTATTAAAGTGATGAGAACAAAAATCTCTTACCAGACACAAATGCTACGCTTATAGAAGGATTTGTTATTTTTTTAATGTGAATCCTTTGTAAGACAAAATAGTATATAACAATCATAGATGGTCACCCACACCGGGTTCAAAGGTTCATAACTATGGTAGAATTTATCATTGATCATTTCCTACTGGCCTTTGATAAAATACGTAATAGAATTAATAGCAACATTTGATATCAATTTAAATTCGTTTTATCTCTTTTTTTCTAAATGTCAAGTGATGATTCGAACGTAATTCAATAAAATATGTTTTTTGCTTTGGTGTTCATGACTGAGTAATCATTGATTGAGAAAACAGCCGCCTTTGTCTTCAGGCATACGGCATTTGAAAAAAGGTCGACGAACGCTAGAAAATTCATCAGAAAGAAAGAGAGAGACAGAGAGAGAGAGAGAGAGAGAGAGAGAGAGAGAGAGAGAGAGAAAATATAACCATTTTACAACAAATGCACTATAAAAATCCATATAACTCAGCAATACAGTTTGGTAGTTGTTTTTTTTTTTAAATAACAACATCTAATCGTTTTGAAAATTGTTATTCTAAGAAAAAAAGAAAAAAATGGCGACGAACCAGTTCACTTTGTTGTTTCACACGTTTCAAAATATATTTCATTTAAATCTCCACGCTCAAATGTCAATCATCAGAATACTCTTATACTATTCAATATGTTTCTTTACTTTTTCAAATTTTCTACCTCTTTTACACAATCGATTTCTTTTTGCTAGTTGACTTGCATGTTGCTTTTTCTTGTGTTTAATCTAATCTTTTTGAAGGGTCTGATATTTTCAAGACACTTATTATCTTATTAACTCGTGATGATCTTCGGTGAAAAGCGACAGAGGAAAGGGAAAAATATTTGTTTACAATTAATGTCAACAATAACCAATCATTTCCTCGCAATTTTTATACGAGGAAAAGAAAGCAGAAAGATCGTTTATGATTTAGCTTGCAGAAAGCTAAATTCTCTCCTGTGCTGAAAAAATTCATTTAGAAAGCCTGAGTTGTTTGGTTGAGAATTTTCAGAGTTCGATTCGATTTTTCCGTTATTCGTAACAAATATACTCAGTGAGGAACATCAATATATCCGTAGCCTAATGATGAAAAAATGCACTCTTTGTAGACAACGGATTTTTGTTTGTCAACTTAATCTCATTCCTGGTCAATGTACCCCAGCCGAAGTTTCTCCATCAATGATTTAGAATAATATCCTCTGAATTCAGATCAAAACTTAATTTATAACTGTCATTTTATGGATAGATTGATTCACCCTTGTATGCAATATATATGTTTCCAGATTTCCGTTTGTTCTGTTTCAAATGTACATATAATAACTTCTTTAGAATCTGAATTGAAATTTCAAAAGCGGTTCAGAATATACACGTCCTTCTTTTACGCACTTCCGTTGTTATCATAACACTTGTTGTAAACATCGTAAGGATTTCTGACAAATATACAAAACTATTGGGATAAGTAGTTTAAATGATTCTTGGGAAGATTATAACTCATCTCAATATCATAGACAGTATTCAAATTTCAATTTTAACTGAAAAAAATCATAAGCAAAATGGAAACCGATCTTTGATCTTTAGGTAGAACATTGGGGCAGTGATTTGCAAGGTAATCATGCAGACCATCCTTAGTCCTGTAATTCCGATTTTCACTGCTTGCCTGAAAGTTGTCCCTGGCCAAGATTCGATTCGTAAACGCCTTTTGGTGACTCACGTTGGAGTTATGGTTCAAGATAATCTTGCCGACCACAAGTGTCGTGAGCATATCTATCCTTTTGCTGGACTTAACTGAAGTTGGAAAATACTCCGGAACCATCATTGCCTGATAACATGTATGCATTGCAAGTATATAGTTCGATTCTCAGTGATCGTAAACATTGCGCCTAGTTGAATTAAGCTTCATCGATAAATAAATGAAGACTGATTCGTAATTAAAACTCAGTTCCTACTTTTTATTCAGAGAACAATTTTCATTTTTTTTTTTACTGCAATCCCTCTCATGCTAAAGCCGTTTTTGCAATCAAGTACTTATATTTGCATTCGTTTTTTTCAGAACTGTTTTCTATGCAAAAATTATCTGGCCACTTGTTTTTGGTGACAGGAAGAGATCCCCGAAAGGATAAATCACCCTGAACAAAACGAAAGGAAATTCCAACAATGGAGAAAATAAAACCGTCAAAGAGTGTTTCCCAACCTTCTCGTTGCCATCGCTACCTATCCATATCTTCCATTTTTTTTGCTGTTATGCTGTTATGCATCAGACGTAGTAAAGGGAAACTGTTTCTTTGTAACAGCGACACCAGTTCTTGAGCAACAGGAAAGCAAACAAAAAATATCTTAGCGAGTCCTTTTCATTCATTACTAATAATAAAAGTGAATAAAACATACGTTGTGTCTAAAGATACTATTTTTATAATTTTTTGACATTATCATTCTGTGATTGAAAACATAAATGGGAGAAGATATAACTTAGATCTGCTGATTGTGCTCTGCTCAATTACCTCGTGCTTATTTGTGCTTACTCTCGTTTGTCCACGGCTTATTTGTACTTACTCTCATTTGTCAATGGCTCATTTGTATCGGCGCTCAATTGTACCTGTGCCCAATTGTATCTATACTAAATGTCACCAGTCTGGTGACTGAGATAGTTGCTTATCTCATACCGATGTCAATGTTCTGTGTTGGGTCATTGAAAATCTATTTTAAAAATTGGACTGTATCAGTTGATGGAGTGATGAAACATTATCTTTCAAGGTTCTACCTGGCTATTAGATTTACTTTAATATATCTAAAAACAGTGAAATTACGACTGCCTGATACAAATATACATACATAAGTTTATCCCTGTTTCCAATTTTTCAGCAGATAAAGGTATGAAAAGTTTGTTTCTTCAAAACTTTCAGCTTCCTACATCCAATTGTTTCAGTCAAATTACTGATTTTCACTATTTGGTGTAATGTAGTCTTCTTACCTCCTAAACTTTTATACAGTCATGTTTATTAGTTAGCAATGCTTATTAGATATCATAAGAACAAAAAAAAAACACAAAAAACCTCAATGATATCTCTAATGTCCTATATCTCTATTATCATTCCCCTTAGCCCTTTTAGCTCTATAACTTGTCTAGCTGCCTACATGGCAAGTGTTTCTTTTTTAAAACTCCACTTTCTCAGTTCTTGATAAGTTACAACCATATTACACAGTTTTTTGTGCTGTTCTATGGCACGCACAGATCTACATTTCTTCAATTGGATTTAAGTAAATTTGGAAAACCAAAAAAACTTCAAATCGATTAAGAAAGAAACAAAAAAAAATACTTGCTTTACTGAAAGAAGACGAACTCGTAAAAATCACTTGCAGACTCACTCGAACATAAAAAAAAAGTCTGAGAGACAATTCTGCAAATGGCATGAAGAATTTTACAACGGTGAAATATGTCTGGCTTGAAACTAAGAATAAATGATGAGAACAATCTGGAATACCCAGGTTTTTAATCGGGAAAAGATTCAAAAAGATATTATTATTTACTTGCCTTTTTTTTCTTGAAATTACTTTTAGACTGACTGGTTTTACTATTACTGCTAAATTATTTGATGGGAGTTGATACAGGTCCTTAATCACGCTGGAAATCCTGATATATTTAAATGTATTGATTCTTCATTCATTTTCCAGAATATATTTCCCTATCAAAATTTGCTATCATGAACATAAACGTAGAATCGTATATACACACGCATATAAGTACGTATCTACTTACATGATATATATTTGGGTTTTTGCATTTGGCAATATGTGTATTACAGGTATAAATTGACTCTTATTGTTCAACAATCAGTGGTTCTAACAGAGGATTCTAATAGTTTACTTATATCTGGAAACTGAAATACATCCGTTAATGGTTTCCATAATGTTCAACACACACACATACACACACGGACACACACACACGCATACGCGCGCGCACACACACACACACACACACACACAAACATATATATATATATATATATATATATATATATATATATATATATATATATATATATATATATATATATCCATTATATTCAGTTGTTGAACAAAGGGCTTTTCTCATCTACATTTTCTCCGATAACAACAATGACTGCACTAATATTTGCCATATTTTATTGGTTATTTCTGTTTTTCATTCCTCTATCTTGTGATCAGTTTTCATCATGGCATTTACCAATCGATGGGTACCAGTTGATCAGACTTTTGCTCAAGCTGTTGCCCTCTCCTTCGGTAAGAGCCAAGCTTATCTTAATTTTTGTCACTAAATCATATGCCTACCCGAATTTAAAAACAAATTTAAAATTGGTATAATAATTTTTTTATTAAAGTTATTTCAGAATGACCCCTTTCAGGAGAAGGGCACCGTCATTTTCAAAAATAATTTGTTTTTGACGATTTTAGTGGAGTGACATGTTTACAAAATTCTCTTAAAAGTATATGATACAATAGACAAAAAGTTATCGAAATCATCCTATGATTTCTTTACCAAAAAAGTCTTCCAGACTTTATTAAACAGTACGGTTATTTGGTTTTAGTTTTCCAGGGGACAAAACCCTGACGGTCGAAGGTTACTTTGTGCTCAAATACATGCATAAGTACCCTCCTGCTAGGAACATCAGCATTTAAATCGTGATTTTAGCTGGATTGGAAAACCTACCACCAGTATCCATGGGAGATACACAACTACTCCAGCTGTCACTGCTAAATGGAAGAAGGCCTAGATTTCCAATAAATTTTGACGCCCAATTAACTCTGCCGCATCCATCTGTCTAGGAATAAAATTGTAATGAAAGAGTCGATATTTTATATGTTGACACTCAATTTGGCAAGTGCAAGAGATAAAGAAAACTAACGTTTCTTGTGTCGTCCAAACTCAGACAATAAATTACCGAGTAAAACAATGTGCCCTTCAAAGACTCAGTGCATAAGATCTTGCCAAAACCACTTAAAATGATTGGCTGACGTCTTTAGCTACTGTTTGGACTAATGCCGGGCCTAACGTCACATAAACATTTAAAGATTATTGTCCGGCAGGATGGTAAGCAGTTAGGATTGAAGTTGTGAGAATTAAGGGGCGACTGGCTAAAAAAAGAAATAAAAGTATACATTTTTTAAAAATGCCCGTAAAAGACTTTCTTGTTCGGACAGAATAGTGAGATTCAAATTTTCAAACCGCTTATGACCGATGCAGTTATATCGAAGTAGATTACCAATCACATCCTCAGTTCAGTAATTGAAATTATTTGCGATCGTCTATAAAAGTGTGACATTCATTTCTCTGTTGGTTGATGCGCTTGGGTATTTGTGCTTGATTGAATTATAGCTGCACAATTAATAGTCATATCACAAAAAAAAAAAATTCAACCTCGACTACCGACTAAAATTCACATTATTCGATATCGGAACCC
Source organism: Thysanoteuthis rhombus (assembly GCA_963457665.1). Taxonomy (NCBI): domain Eukaryota; kingdom Metazoa; phylum Mollusca; class Cephalopoda; order Oegopsida; family Thysanoteuthidae; genus Thysanoteuthis; species Thysanoteuthis major. The sequence goes on from OY735213.1 coordinate 18,482,446, forward strand.
GGTCTTGAACTCAGGAGATAAATGCTGTAAAAGCTGATGTAGCAGGACCGGCTCTAGGGTCCCTCGGACCCTTGGCAAGCTGAACATCGGCAGCGCTTTGAGTATAGTATTATTTTTTTTATCAAAATATTTACTCGCAGTCAATCACTTTTTCTCCCCGAGCCCTTGCCATTGTGAGCACCCTATATTCCCAAAGAAGCCATGTTTGACTGAGCTTCTTGTAGCTCATGGTAATCTCTTTTGTCAGCTGTTTTTACTACTTTCTTCTCAACATAAAGTATTTAAGAGTCATAAATTCCTTGAAAGTTACATTTCTTACGTGGGAATATCCTCAGTTGGCTGATTTTAGTCTGTAAAATTAATTATTTTTTTCCAAGTTATATTGTCTCATATACGTGATTGGGACCCTGGAGCACTAGGCACTTTATGCAGATTCCCTTGGCGCCAGTACCTGGAGCTGACCCCGTCAAGTAGTGTGCTGATAACTCTTCTTCTTCAATGCATTACAAGTGGCAAAGATAATTAAAAAAAGCCTGCTAAAATATCATTTAAACTAAACTAATATCAATATCAACGTTGGAAACCAGCTTAGAACAAAAAAGAAATTCGAAATGCTGATTTGATCTTTTGTTTGAGTAGCCTTATTTATTCATATTTATTGTTAAGGGCATTTTTGATGGATTTTTGTTAAGCTTGTTAAGAAAAGCAATTTGAGCATCCATTAAAATGTTTTGATTTTGAGGAAGACAATTCAAAGACCCAAATAAACCCTGAGGGAAAAATAGTTACACAATGATTACAGCAAAGGAACAGAAGATTTAATGTAGACAATCTGAATGATTAGAGTAAAATTATTGTTACGACAAAACGGTTAGCTGCATAATAAATTCAAACATTTTCCTCTGTGATTCTGAATGAAATTTATGATTCAAAAGCGCGTGTAAACCTTGACTTTGAGAGAGCATGCTGGGTTTATTTCACAAAATATACAACATAATTTGTGTATATTTTAATGAAAGGGAGTAGAAAGTAAATCGTTGATGAATAATGGTGAGACCTTAACTACAATGATGTAAATACCACATTAGATAAAATATGGATTAAGTTTTCATAAACTGTTATAAACTGGAATGATTCTGTGAATGTATCAGTAATGAATAATAATTGTTTTGAATTTATATTCCGAGGTTTTATTTTAAAATCTTTTGGAATTGAGTGATTTTATCTCAGCAAACTTGATTTATTCAATTTTCTAAGAAAGAATATTGAAATTTGCATTTTAAGAGACAAAAATGAATCACACATAGCCATGGGCGTCTGTTCCTCCTTCTTCAAGGGATTGGATTGCATATATTCGTATAATATCTCAGTGGCAACCCTGTTAAACAAAGGACATGCCATACGTGAAATATGTGATGTATTTGCCAGTATTTTTAGTGCAAGCCATTAAAACCAACTTTCAGATATTGCACTTTACCATTGACAGAAAAATGATCCGATCTTGGGACGAAATGATTGGGTGACCACTAGCGAATGATAATGCCTTTTTTTATATGGGATAGCCTAAAACATTCATACTGCACCATTAACCTTTATTGACTGTTATGTTCCACTTTCAAACCTCCGTCACCGTTGATGGAATGATCGGCTACCTTTATCTCTATGAGATTCTCCTGTGGATAATGATCCAACAGAATATCAAAGATAGAAAGACCAAAATTGGATTTTGTATCTTTTTGTTTGGTTATTTTTCTCGTTTGTTTGATTTGCTGCAAGACATGCGAAAATCCCAGCATGCCTCATCGATTTTGTAAATTGTTTGTTCCTTTCATCAAGCTCCAAGACTGTTTACACCTAAAATCCCGTTAACACTCTCTCAGATCAAGTGTCCCCTTGCAGTCTCTAATGAGGTATTTTGACATCAGAATTCAAAGTTTGCCATGGAAGGGATTACTAAGCGTAACCAAAAGTCAAGACGAGAAAAAAAAATTGATGTATATTCCGTTTGTATATATGTTAAGAAGAGGTGGAATATTGATTGAATCGTATCATTGCAATTAGTCAGGCTTTCAAATGTAATGGTATATCAAGAGGGAAGGTAAACAAAATAAAGATGCAATGACGTCATGTCATCTCCTGGCCCGGAAACAGAGGAAAGAAAGTGAGGGAGCGATGGAGAACGAAAAGGAGGAAGAGAGAGAGAGACAAAGGGAAAAAAGAAAGAAACAAAGAACGAAAGAAACGAAGAACGAAAGAAAGAAAGAAGAAGGAAAGGGAAGAGAAGAAAAAAGAAGACAGGAGGAAAGAAAGGAAGAAGAAAAAGTGAGAGAAAACGAAAAAAACGTATGGGAGAAGGGAAAGAGAGAGAGGAAAAGAGGGACGACCGACAGATCGACAGACAGGGACATAGACATATTGTATTTCTCACCTCATTATTAATTCTATTGTCATTGCTAATAATCATAAATTTGGATCATTAATTTCCTCAATAGAAAGTTCAGTGGACAAATCATGAGGGATAATTATTTTTCTAAGTAACTAATAATTTATATTATCCAACAACAATATTTTATACTTGGGGGGTCAAAATTACTGGAGAATTTTTTTTCTACTTTCAAGGTTCAAAATGGAACAGGGATTTCTTTTTTTTTTTTTTTAGTTTCCCTTTTTTTGCTTTTAGGGATGAAAATGGAGGGGAGCATCTTCCTATCAATTTTAGGAGCCTAAATTGTATAGGATTTTTTTCTTTGTCCACTTATTCAAACGGCATACATCGGATATTTGGAAACAAGGTCAAAATTGAGGGGGGATTCTTTTTCCACCTCAGGGGGCAATTTCGAGGGTATCTTTTCTGCACTTTTAGGGGTCAGGGTCAAAAGGGAGGATCGGTTTTCTTTCTACTTTCAGAGGTTAAATGCTTTATTTGTTTCTAGATTGAGAATTAAATTCTTTTCCCACTTTTAGGGGTTACGATACAGGGGTCACGACACGTTTTTTCCATTTTAAAAGGATTGAGGGAATTGGTTGGGAGTCAAATCGGATGAGAAATTTTTTCCCTTTTTTTTTCAATTTTTGGAGTCAAACTAAAGGATTTTCTCCCACTATTTGGGGTCAAAATAGAGCAGGACTTCATCCTCATTTTTAGGGTCCATAGAGGAGGGGGAATTATTTCTTAAATTTTAGGGGGCGAAATATTAGGGTTTTCCCCGCCTGTAGTGGTCGATATTGAGGGGGAATTCTTCCCCATTTTTATAAGTCAAAATAGAGGGGGGATCACTTCGTCTTTCAGAGTTAGAAAAGAAGGGGTGCCCCCACTTTTAGTGTTTGATTTAAAATCAAAGAAAAAAATCTCCTTTGTGCGAAATTGAGAAGGAATTCCCTTTTTCAACTCTTATCGCTCTGAACTATTTCCCAATACTTCCATTCGTTAAAATGTTGTTGTTTTTTTTCATTTTTGTTCTTTTTAAAGGGTCAACATAAAGGGGACATCTCTTTTTATGCTATTTGGTTTCAAGTGGAGGATATTTTCTTTTCAACTTTTCTGGACGAAGCGGGGCAGAATTTTTTCTTTTTTTTTCAAAAATGAATTTCAGTAAAACTGGATGGATCGGTGATTGGTTTCGAGGAAGTGATTGTATTCTGGGATGGATCAAAGATTTTTATCGGTCATGACCCCTGCATCATAGCTATATACGCAATGTACAGAATCTCAAAAAGCTTCATAATGAATTACACTGAATGTTCATGGCAGGTTGGGTCATGGTCTGAGAAATAAGTGTTCACATTTGTGGGTGGATTAAGGGATATTCCCTCAAATAGAGTCTAGAATTATTTAGATATTCACTAGAAAAGATACGACGTAGATAGTATGGGCGAAATTAATTAACTTTTCAGTTGGAGGAGAATTGTTTTTACAAAAGTTTAAAAATATTTTTGTAAACTTATCAGCTACGTCATTTGAGCTTGAGTCTGAGTGTAGTTTGACTCCGAAGCAACCAGTCTTGTTTTATGTTAAAATCAAGTATTCAAGAAATCTGCCGATTTGTATTGCTTATCATTTATTATTTTCTCTCTTTATATATATGTGAATATGTGTGTGTATATGTATGTGTGTGCATATATACATATATGTATATATATATATATATATATATATATATATATATATATATATATATATATATATATATATATATATATGGCAGATAAGAGGATACGATGGGCAATTCTATTTATGTTGACATATGTGTGCACACGTGTGTGTTCAAGTGAAATCATCTAATCTGCTAAAAGCGCACATTTTGCCAATGGAAAATATAGATATATGTTTCATACAAAGATGATTGAAACGGGAGCATCAACCTAATGAGCAAACCCAATATCATTCAAAGTTGCATTTTGCCTGATACACAAAATGTTTCTATCATCAACTAAGACGAAATTTAATTATGTTCATTTTTTCTCCCCGTGTAATTTGATTTTCGTGTTCCCCAGACCGAACAAGTTATCTTTGTGACGAATGTTGTAAGCACATCTGTTTTATAACAAAGAAATTTTTACCATGTTTTGTAGTTAGTTATCTGGAATAATAAGTCGCTGAGTGTTCTTTTTTCCTCCTTTTTTTCCAATTCCGTGGACATAATATTTTGGCACTTGGTGTAATGTAATAGTTCGTAAGTTAAGCTTATCACAATTACAAAAGCAGGTAGTTTGATCCATATAAAACGGGGATAACCCTAATAAAAGGAATCGATCTAAGTGCTTTACGCAGAGTACAGATTACCTAACTAGTCTCTCACAAATATCCAAGTCAGTTTCCTCCGTTTATCCCAATCCAATAGCCTTTTACCTGACCCATCTTTTTCAAGCAAATATCTACATGTCTTTGCCATACATTCATGGTATGAAGCTAGTGCAACAAACGGAGTGAGTATGAACGTAACTATATTCCACATTTTTTGTTCTGGTGAAGGAGAAAGCTCATTGAATTTTTAATATATATATATATATATATATATATATATATATATATATATATATATATATATATATATTAGCTGTTGGTATAATTCTTGCGTTCTGTTTTGTGTGTGCTCTCTTCAGTAAATCATATTTCTGAAGAATTACCTAAAGTATTTCAATTCCTTTGTAGAATAAAGTATATCATCAGATCTATACAGATTTTATTCGTATGGCAAATATTGCTGATACAATTAAACATGACTCCGAAAAACATACTTTTAGACCATATATATTTTGATAATAAGCAAAAATAAATAATTGGTGAATGTTATTTCTGTAATTTTTCTCATAATCAAATATCAATTAAAAAGTAAGTAATGTCTTCATGCAGGATCCACACATCACAAGTTATCATTTGGCCCCGGATTTGCTGTATCTGAAATTGACCAAGAGGCAACAAGATGACGTTGATCATTTCCCCGACTGCTAGTTTATTTTTACATGAAGGAGATACTTGTCTTTTCCAGAGGTATCAATGCAAAGAGGACACGAACAATCTCAAATAGATTTTGAACTCGGCTCGATGTGTCTATTTTCTATACGGTTAACCATACGTACATTACGCACAGGTTTAATCAAATATGTATTTTTTTAATCAGTTCAAATGAAAGTTGAGATTTTTCCTGGAAAATTTGAAATAAGAGGCTGACTTGAAATTGCAAAAGGTTCAATTGTATTTTCAAGTATCAAGTTACAATCTATGCAAATATGGCATGTGCTGGATAGATGAAGACGAGGCAAACATCCTTACCCATGAAAACGACACCAAAATCGATGAACTCCACAGCAAAAGAACAACCTCTTTTATGAAAGCTGCTCATATGTTTAAACCAAGAAACACATAGACCATCAGTGAAATCTCAGATAAAACCAGGAAACTCATTGAAAAGCGCAGAAACCTCAGATCAACACCAACAACAAGGAAAAAACAGAGGAGGCCGAACTTAACAAAACAATCGAGAGGAAACCAAGAGAAGACAAAGGAAAGTAGATGACAGCAATCATCGAAACACCCTAAAAAACGGTGAGGCTTCAGAGCAATAAACAAAGCTCCAAGTAATGGACTGAAACAAATAACTAGCATAATCGAAGAAAACGGACACATAACAATAGACAGAGAATGAATCGTCGAACACATCCAAGAATTCTACAAAAAACTCTAATATTCAAAACATGGGCAACTAAGAAACGACCAGAATACGCAAGACGCTGACAATCAGTTCGACGACTTCCCAGAAGTTACGCCGTGGGAGGTAAAGCAAGCTATCAAACAAACAAAGAAAGGACCAGATAACATCACCATCAATATACTCAAAAAAGGTGGTAAGATCGTCTACAAAAAACTAGCTATTTCCGATTAACTTGTATCTAAGACAGAAGAGTCCAAGAAGACTGGAACTGCCATTATAACGCTTTTACATTTAGAAGAATTCACTCGGCCATTGACCTCCATTCAATAAACCAACTGGAAGAGAAAGCAGCAGAATACAAAATGCCATTTATTGTAGCATTTATAGACTTAAAGAGGGCATTCAACTCCGTAAATATTCCTTTGGTCATGAAGGCTATCACTCTACAAAGTGTTGACTCTATATACGTCAGAGCACTGCAACATATATTCAATCACAGCAACTCCTTTAGCAGGCTACATAAAAACTCCAAACCCTTCCAACTCCAAAAAAAATGTCAGAAAAGGTGATCATAGCTCACCCAAACATTCCATAGCCTGCCTCAAGATTATCTTCCGTGACCTGGACTGGGAAAGTAGAAGAATTAAAATAGAAAGCGAATATCTTAGCAACCTCAGATTTGCAGACGACATCATCCTTTTTGCTGAGAACCTATATAACCTCCCACAAATGCTGGATGAACTGAACGAAGAAAGCAAAAGAGTCGGCCTACTCATGGATTTTGGTAAAACAAAAGTCATATGCAACGATTGCATCAAGAATAAGGACATAACTGTCAAGTCAAAGATGCAAAACTCGGAGAAGTATACCACTAGATCTACTTAGGACAACAAATCTCTATGAAATCCACAAAAGAAAAAAATCAAGCCGGGAATCACCCTAGGATGGTAAACTTTTGGCAATGCAAGCTCAACCTTTAAAAACAAGACTATCCCAAAACTCCTAAAAAGAACAGTATACAACCAATGCATCCTCCCAATAGTCACTTATGCAGCTGAAACAAGGAACCTAACCAAGAGACAAGCCTGCAAACTGAGAAGCATGCAGCGTGCACATGAGAGAATCATGTTCAACCTCACCTGAAGGGATCACAAGGCAACACAATATATCAGAAAGAAAACGGGAAAGAGACATCTTAAAATCTATTAAAAAACTCTACTAGCAATGGGCTGGTCATGTTGCGAGAATGAAAGACAACCGATGGACATGACGACTCACGACATAGATCCCCAGAGACCACATGCGAAACTGAGGCCGACAAAAAACAAGATAGAGAGATGAACTAGACAAATTAAGAAAACACTGGCCCTGTGACGCCCATGATAGAGAAATATGGCATATCCTTGGGAAAGTGTATGTCCAACAACGGACGTTAAAGGACTGATAATGATGATGAATGTAAGATATCTATCATGATGCAACTCCCCAACGTGAAATTTAACTATTTACTTTGTAGGAAAGAAATTCATGGCACCATTTTTGTCCTCTACTGATATAAAGTTTTAACATAATTTCTCTTTAGCAAGATGTGAATAAATGCTTGGGAAGGCAGCCCCACTGAATATTGAAATCTATCTTAATTCATTCAATAGTGTATTGTTTTTTTTACGATGATGGTTCAGACGACCAACTTTTTGGTGGGGGAATAATTATGTGTCAAACTCCGACGATGGACTTACATTTATCGAGTGATGCGTAACATTTCTATGTATCTTCTATGATTAGTCTTTTAAAAAAAGTACATATTTGGACAATTATAATTAAAAATTGAAGTCATATTAATATGCATAACTAAGCATACAATAAAGACTGCATTGAATAAATAATGAGTATAGATTTTGTAGACCTCTACAATGAGGAAATTTTTGGTGTTTATCATCTGAAGGCATCGTGATAAATGAATTACTTCACTAAGTTGTTTAATCACGAATAAGGCCATGACTCCGAACTCAGTATTCTGACGCCAATATGTGAAAGCAGCCAGCAACCCATTGCTCTATCACATATTTACCAAGTAGATATCTGATATTTAATTCGGACTGACAGAAGTTTTAAAGAGTTGGGCACTCAATGAGGATTGAGATCTTTATAGATAATCACAAGATCAAAGAAAAATCCCTTTGAACATGAACTGATACGTCAAAATTAGAGACTACTATCGAATGATGTGCAGTTCCTGTCTTTGCCAGAACAACGGTGGATATGTGATAGTTTGCGATATTTCATCCATCAAGCTATGCACCAGAGCAAGCAATAACTACACTGTACTGTTGTATATAGATAAGACAGTTGTGCTGTTGTCTGCAATACGCTCAATGAGGTGTGAATCAGGTGCGTGAAGGGCAATAAAGCACAAGGAAGTCACCCAAATGTTCCTGGGATAAGTTTAATGTCACTTTCCTCCGATGGATGATTACACAATGAAATATTGATGGGCGTCGCTGAATGTCGACAAAGATTATGTGTATGAGGCTGCTGTTGAGATTTTAAGTCCTTGCAAATAGATCACATCCTCCACCATTACAGAGTCATTACCAACTTACTCAGGCCCTGCAGACACAAATTTGACTGTCATACCAAAAAAGCTAGAACCGTGATGTCTGATTTGGTGACACAGCCCAGGTTTTCATCGGTTTAATGGCAATATTATCTGACCCCAGTAAGGCACAAAAATCGATGTCATGGTGTCAATAATAGTCATTTTGCTCGTCAATACTGCACAATTCCACAGAATGCATCGTGTACCTCACTGTGCATCAAATGATGGGACAAACAACACCAGTGCTGAATTGGGATATGATTTTGATGTAATATACCCCTTTGTTGGGTGATTAGCATTCATCACAATGGTCGGATGTTTTTTATTGCATCACTTGCAGTTGCCTGCTATTTAACCAGCTGCTAATGTCTTTTTGGAATTCACATATCCCTTGCCTAGTGAAAAAACTTGCTGTGGATGGAATACTCCATCATTCTGGCCAAGAATCATTCAAACAGTGTTCAGTTCTGACCATTTATTTACTGTCAATAATACACTACAATAGTTATGCTACCTCATTATTTAACGTCATCCGGTTGAGTTCATTCCCACGAGTGAGGGACAGCAAACGTTTTTTTCAATGGTGAAAATAGATTACTTGCGTAGTAGATATGCAAATTATATAGATGGCACAATCAAAGTTTCACAAACACTGAATTTGTAACTATGTTAAACGATGGTGTACTTTAATTTAATAATTGTGCTTTTTTCTTATTTTTTGAAGGCGTATTTTTTGGGGAACTGTTTTTTCTGATTTTTATCGACCTACGGTTCGTTGTTTATACGAGGTCAAGTCTTCATTTAAATCACATGACCCAGACAAATAAAACATTTGGTTTGGGTAAATGTACCGTTTTAATGTTCCCCATTACGACTTTTAAAAATATTACATATGATTTTACGACACAGTTTATCAGATTTGAAATGGAAAGGGCACTGAAAAAATACGTGAACAGAATTTAGTGTCGAATCTTTCTTTTCGCTCGTTTTTAATTATTAGTAAGTAATAAAATTCCCTTTTAATCAAAATACATATCTGTTCTTGTATCCACATCTACCTAGATATTTCCGAATCACAATTTATTGATCTCAGCATTTTGATAGTAGGCTATCTATTTCTCCCTGTCTTTTCATATGTGGACACTGTCACCCCAAACCGTCAATATAGTCGACATAATTGATTCTGTCTTGATGACTGGCTTTGTATGTATGTATGTATGTATGTCTCACGCACACAGAACAAGTCAATGCTACTTTAAACATTTAATCTTCATCATAAAGACATAACCGTCAGGATCGAAAATGCAAAATTTGGAAAAGTAGACCACTACATCTACTTAAAAGAGCAAATCTCGATGAAATCCATGAAAGAAGAAATCAAACAGAGAATCATCCAAGGATGGTAAGCTTTAGCAAAGCAAAATCAACCTTTAAAAACAAGACGATCCCAATACTCCTAAAAAGAACAGTATACAACCGATGCATCCTCCTGATAGTCACTTATGGAGCAGAAACATGGAACATAACCAAGAGAAAACCCTGCAGACTTAGGAGCATGCAACGTGAAAATTAGAGAATCATGCTCAACTTCACATGGAGAGATCACAAGACAGCAAAATATATCAGAAAGAAAACGGAGATCAGAGACATCATAGAATCTATTAAAAAACTCAACTAGCAATGGGCTGGTCATGTTGCAAAAATGAAAGACAACCGATGGACATGACGACTCACAACAGGGATCCCCAAAGACCACATGTGAGACCAAAGCCGCTCAATAACAGATAAATAAATATGGTGGATCCTTGGGAAGGTCTATATGCAATGACAGACGTGAATAGACTGATGATGATTATGATCATTATGTCTACAGATAATCCTCCAAAGTTAAATTTCATGGTTAATATTAAAAATGTAATTATGTACTAAATCGGTTCTTTCGTTTGTGTTTGGCCTTTTTCACGCTTGTTTTTGACTATTCGGACTCTCTAAGGTAAAACAGAAGATGAGTTAAGTAACTCTCCTTGATAATTTCTTATCTGAATTTTCATTGATCATCAAATACATTGCATGCTACAAAAAACTGTTCGTCATGTGAGAGTTTTTTTTTTTATTCAGTGACTAAACATATTTTTCCAGTTCTCTTGTCAAGGGGCCTTAAATTGTTTCTTTTTTGTAATGATTCCCCTTCCCCATCTCTCTGTCTGTCTCTCTGTGTGTCCTTTTCTTTGTCTCTTTTTCACTTAATCTGATCTGCATGGATCATTTAAAACTAGTTTCTTCAGAATTAATCATTCATATATATATATATATATATATATATATATATATATATATATATATATATATATATATATTCGATATTCAATAGCAACTCATCGTATATATTATAATCCAACGACTCTAATGCATTAATCTAAAAGAATATATCCATGTTGTAAACCTTCATCTAAAATTGGTGATGACTCCAATACTTTGTATTATCAGATTTTGAAGATATCATAATGCTTTTGGCCAAACATTTTGTAGGTGTGCAGGCTCAATTCAGTAAATTTCCCCAAACTCAATATTTCATCAACTGCATAAAATCAATTTTGTGATGAGTATTTGGTATAAGGTGTTACGTATCATTGATATCCAACAGTTCTAATGAATATTATTTCCCATTTCCTTTGGTTAACTTATAAAACATTTGTAGCAGTGAAGCACCTGTGTCGTTAAATGCGATTCCCAAGACATGAAAAAGAATCTGAGAAAATTCAAGGATAAACAGAGGGATAATGCGTTATTTTATACCCAAAATGTTATTTCCTTGTGACTTGGTTGCTCTGATTGAAACATTTTCAAATGTTGCTCGATGAACGATTATGTTATACAATTAAATTTCTTATATTTATCTACAGAATAACACGGGATGATTCGTTCTTTCAGTTACTTTCAGATTTGCCATGATAATCACTCTGACAAGCAACTCGTAACCAAACAACTTAGGTGCAGGAATTTGATCAATCTTATAGCTAAATTATTATTTTTTATTACAGATATTGGGAGAAATGAAAGTGTCGGTCTAAGCGTAGAAGGAAACAGTAAGAGACTAAAAGAGTTGGGGAAGATAGTACTTGAGTGAGATAGATGGTGAGGTATTGAAAGAACAAAAGTTAATAAAACAACCATGGTAGTGAAGGAAAGAAACAAGTCTTTGTCCTCAAGAAGAAATATTCATTGACTTTTGAAAAGTGCATTGCAGATAAATGAGCTTTTTGTTGGTTCGTCTTTCTAAAAAATGCAATGTTCATTTATCTTTGAAGTTCTTGATAGACTTTTGTATTATCTGTACCAATGTGCAGTTTTTCATAATGAAAAGAACGTTACCGAACCAGATGGTTAGGTTTTCTTTCTTTTTTATGACTATTGAATTTTCAACTACCTAGTTATTTACCTTTTACTCTATCGCTTCATATTTCATTTCTTCGTCTATACTGTCTCAAGTACATACTTTTTATGTAGGCCATCATGTATAGTGCATGGCCCAGTGAGGTGACTAAGTTCAAATTTTAAAAAGTTCACTCAATATTCTCAATTTGAATGAAAGTTGTAGTGAGGCTGAATACACACTAATGTGTTGGATTATTCATAGAATACACGGAAGACTACTTCATCATTGCTGGTTGATTTCTCGTTTCATTATGGTATATAGATGTAACTATATCTATTACTGGTAAATATTATTGTAACCATTATCTATTTATTTGTTTTTAATTTCAAATGTTAAGTCAGGCTCTGAAATATCCCTTATCTTCCTGATCTTCATTCAAGTAGTTTTAAATTTTGGGAGTTTGCAATATTGGATAAACTGAAAAAAACTGCAAATCTTTTGTTTACTATTGTGAATCATTTGAAGTGGAAGCGATGGGTTCATCGCGTCCTGATGCACTGCAATTCACAAACATAAGTTGGATTATTATTATTATTATTATTATTATTATTATTATTATTATTGGTAGTAGTCGTAGTAGTAGTAGTATCATTATTATTATCATTTGAAATCTCACCATAGTTGCCTGGTAGTTACCGCTGGAGTTTGAGTGACAGCAAGTCTCCTCAAGTCTCCGGCCCTCATCTTCTCATAGACTACAGTAATAATGTGGTTTACAGCTTGACAGTAAGTCTCCTCAGGTCTTCAGCCAACATCTCTTCTCTCCTTCACCCCTCACGCCAGTGCTGGGGTTCACATCTCTGCTCCCATTTCCCTTCCTCTGATAAGTCACTGCTAAGATTTAGGCACAGCTACATCTATTATGAGGCAGATTTTCTTCTTGTTGTCTAAAATTACCAAGTCCGGTCTTGTTGCCTGGATGATGCGGTCGGTTTGGATGTCAAAGTCTCAGAGTAATACGTAGTTTCCATTCTCCAGGGCTGTCTCTAGTTTGTGCTGGTACCACTTTTCTGTGTGGTTAAATCCCATTCGTTTACCCAGTGTATAACCGTCGCCACTCTTTCGTTTCTGTGTTTATTCTCATCCTAGTCTAGTTGACTACATTCACTAATTATGTGGTTTATGGTCTCATCCCTTTCTCTGCACAGGAGGAACATACTATTTGTCTGTATTCTGTCAATTTTGTTTTGATATAGTTTGTCCAGTTACATTTATTTTGAGCTGCCATGATGAGCAATTCCGTTCCTCTCTTCAGGTTTCCTTTTCGTAGCCATGTCCATGATTTCTTGTCGGCCACATATTGTATCCATCTTTCAAATCCTCCATATAATTTTTCTCTTCCCATTTTCTTTCCCAGTGCTGTTTTTCTACTTTTTGTTGTTTGTTGCGCTGCGACGTGCACTGTTCATGATGCCCTTACTGTTTGTTTGTACGTATCCTTCTAGATCTGCTTTAGCTCTTTGGACAGTGTCTTCTATGCTGATTAGGTCCCTGACATTTTCTTTTCTCTTAAAGTATAGTTTATCCGTTTAATCTCTGGGGTGTAAGGCTTTATGCATTGTCATAAGCTTCCTTGTTCACCGGTCGATTGATTGATTTTCATCTTTTGTCGATCCTAGGAATGGTCCAGTATATCTCACTACCGATACAGCCCATATGTTCATTCCTTTTATCAGAATCCTGGTCTCCAAAAATATCATTATTCTCCCAAGGTATCCTCTTTTCATTTTCCCCTTCATTTCTTCCTATTTGATCGTGTCATATTCAAAAACTCCCATGTATTTGTATCGGTCTTGCACAGTCAGTGCTATTATCTTCCTGTTGTCAGGGAGTTCGATTCCTTCTGCCATTGTGAGCCTTCTTTTGTGCATTACCATAATTGCACATTTTTCTATTCAAAATCCCATCCCAATGTCATCACTGTGTTCTTGTTGAACAGCGTCTCGAGCCCTCCCCCTTTTGTTTTGCATATAATTTTGTATCGTCCATGTACATTAGGTGGTTGACTTTTCCTTTTGTTTCGGAGAAATCGTATCCTTTGCTGTTCTTCAAGATTCTGTTCAGTGTTAACATGGTGATAACTAATAATAGTGGAGACAACGAGTCTCCCTGGAAGATTACCTTTTCCATACTTACCTCTGCTAAATTTTCTCCTGTGGCTGTCAAGTCTACTATCCAGTTTTTCATAGAGTTTTCGATGAGTCTCACCATTGATTCGCCGTCTCTGTGGCGTCTGGTCTCAAGTTCTGCCTTCTTTCTCCGCTCTGATCTTGTTAAAACTTTCTCTCTGTTCCTTTTGAAATGTGTGGTTTCGTGTGTATTGGGCAGTTGTTTGTCTGTATCTCTTCAGCCTTGCCTCCTTAGCTAATTTCCTCTGATGTGTCTCTTCCACTGCTGCAGAGATACCATTTTGTGTTATGTTGTATACGTTCCAAAGTCTTACTCAGGGTCCATTCGAATGTGGTGCATTTCTCAGAAGTATTTCATCTCTTTGTAGTTTGGAGATCTGCTTTTCTAATCTTCTTTCCCAGATGGGTTTTCCTTCCTATTATTATTATTTTGGGTTCTTTCTTGTGTTGTTAAATGTTGTGCTAGCATTTTTGCTCAAGCGTAGATTAGGTTGAGATCCAAAAAGCTGACGTTATTATTATTATTATTATTATTATTATTATTATTATTATTATTATTATTATTATTAGCAGTAGCAACAACAACAACAACAACAGCAATAATAATAATAATAATAATAATAATAATAATAATAATAATAATAATAATAATAATAATAACAACAATAATAATAATAATTCAATCCAACTATGGAGCTCTGAGGTTCTCTGATGGAAATCAATTTTAACTAACCCACCAGGGACTGGTACTTCCCTTACGGCATCACAAACCAGATAAGTATGACAGTTCAACCCAATCAGATAAACACAAAAAACGATGCACAATTTGAAGGTTTGAGCGACATAACCGTAAGCTGGCCAAAATACCAGTTTTGTTCCCTTGATGATCTAGGAACACAGTTGTTACTGAGCAAGTGCTGACAAAATAAGAAAGAATAGATGAACATGGACCACAAATTAGTTATGAATTGTTGTCTAAAAATGAATCTGATGATAGGTATCACAAAGAACGGATGCTCACAATATTGAGGGAAAATACACGATTGATACACCAAGTCACGGTCTAACATACGAAGCAAAACAAATCGTGAAAAATAAATAGTTTCAGAGATATAACTGCAGGAAATGCACAAGAACACTGAAAAGCAAGAACGTGACGTTCCCATCGAGGAATAATCCGATACAACTGATAAAATGAAAAATGGAATATAAACAGAGATAAACAATGACCCTGCCCGGAATAAAATTCAAAGACGATAGGGAGATGTTGACACCCCAACGTTAAAAAAAAAACAAACAACGCCTAAAGGAGTCAATGAAAAAAAAATCTGCTGTCATTTCTTAGAGACAAGGCTTGAAGGAATAGAAGGTTGAACTGAACGAGTCAAGTGCTTGCCAAAAAATATAAACGGTAACAACATAACCGAGCTCAATAACCTCATCTATGCTGGTACAAAGCAATGGTGACAGATCTTAACGACACAAAAAGAAACACCAAGAAATGGAAACAAAAACCTGACTCGAATGGAGAGGGGGGTGTAGAAAAGCAAATCTCTCAACTAAGGAGTAACGACAGATTACTGAGGGAGTAAGAAAAAGTCACAAATACTCTTTCTGAATGATTACAAAATATCAAAAAAAGAACTATAAAACATAGATAATGGACAAGAAAAAAATAATGTATTGAATACAATCACACCCTTTCCGAGAAATAGCCGACAGGAATGCAGTGGAATCGATAAATGGTTTGAAAATTATTCACACTACCCGACAAATTGATCCACCAATTCCGAAGTTGCTCAGATGAAGCTGAAGTTCAAGATTGAATGATCAGAGGCAGAATCACCCTCACCCAAAGGGACTCTAAAAAAAGAGATCAAGCAAACAACTATAGACCAATCACATGGGATAATCCGACCAAGCAAACGGCAGAGAGGACGTACATAATTGTGGAGAGAAGAGGAATACAAGAGATGCTGGGAAGGGACCAAAGGGGCGATTGATCTGTTTTATATTGACTACATCATTCTGTAAGAAGTAGGAAAAATAACACAAATGTTACAATAGGATTGATAGATTACAGCAAAGGGGGAAGACATAATCCCTATAAGCAAGATACTCGGAAGCCTCAGTATATTCAAGATTATTGAGTCAGGGATGAGATTTACAGCAAACACCAAAAAAACTGAAAATTTGACTTGACAGCTGCAGGAAGAAGACTGCCCAGAAAATAAGAACCACAAATCCCTGTGTAACTTCAACATCAAAACCGACAAGCCTATACAAGCAAAAGGACCGGACCTGAGAGTCCTGGATGACAGGAGAAAGAACCTGCAAAATTATAGACGTGGTCTTACTTATTGATCACTTAGTAGATATGAAAAAGAATGAAATGCTCAGAAAAGCCAGGAAAATAGAGTAAAACAGGGGAGTACCAATTATGATAGACACACTGGGAACTGTGCAACAACTACATAACGAGATTGTAGGAGATTGACATGAGGAGAAGGTCCGATTTAGTAAAGACATCATCTGGTATCTGCACGGGTTCTGAGGAGAGCACCGAAAAAATGAGGAATTTATGTGATCAATGCATAAAATTTTTCTCTTGCCTTTTATTGGGAATTAGTCATTAAATAAATTTATTTAAGCGTGAATGCCACTGGAGAGAATAAAGGACAAACACGGAAACAGAACGATAATAACTTGGGATTTCAAAGCTGTCAGTATGCTTCCTTCGGATTAGAACCCCAATCTAAAAATGACTAGCAACCGATTCACGTCTCTGGATTGACAGTTTCATCAGTATTATCAGAAAACTTGTAACATATTAGAAAGTCACGACGAACCGAAAGAGTGCTATCCTGATGATGTCATTGATTTGGATTTGATCATGTACACGGAATAAACCTGGGCCAGTATTTGAAAATGGAAGTTACAAATTATTCTGAAACCCTGTAGGCCAAACTGTCCACATCATCCTAGCAAGGAGAGCGAATCAAGCTGTAGTTAGAGAAAAATGACCTACCAAATGATAAACGTCACTGTCCCTGCAGATCACAAAGTGAATATACAAGGGAATGAAAAGCTTGGAAACATACCAGGACTTGGCAAGGGAGTAGAAAAATGTGAAATATTAATGTTAGGGTAGGACCAATAATAGCAGGCGCACTCAGAACAATACTAAAGAAAATGAATTGGAGGAGCTGTAAATAAGAGGAAGTCTTGAGACTATACGGACCCCAGCACCACTGGGGTATACACGAACACAGACGAGAGAACTGGAAATGTGGCAAATTACCTGAATGATGAAGGATCACTAATATAAGTTTAAGATATCCCAAAACCAAAGGATGAGTACGTGTAGACTAAGATGAGGCAATTAAGCGGTATAAAGCAAAGTGACAGAGAGAGAGAGAGAGAGAGAGAGAGAGAGACTGACGGACAGACAGACAGACAGACAGACGGACAGGGGTGAGAGCTGCCAAATAACAGACAGGAGTAGTTGGATAAATACCTGGACGTTGCCAGAGCCCTGAAGAATTTAAAAAAAAACTGTTGTACTGATAGTGATTAGAACCCCGGGGATGAATTCAACCAGAATATTGAGGAAATTCATGGAGTATAGAGTAAGCGTACCGTCGTTTGATCCTCAGTGAGCAACACCTATTTTTTGCCCCAGTGAAAATAATAATAATAATAATAATAATAATAATAATAATAATAATAATAATAATAATAATAATAATAATAATAATAATAATAATAATAATAATAATAATAATAATAATAACTGAGTAAGAAATGAGTAAGAACTGAGTAAACGAATGGGAGAGAAGGGCTGGAGACTTCAGGAGACTTGCTGTCACTCAAACTCCTGCGGTTATCACCAGGCAACAGGTGTGAAATTGTAAATCCCAACGGGATCCATGGATATTGGTTCAAGAAATCCACCATATTACACGACAGACTCACCCACCTACTCCAAAATTGCATAAACGAAGACGAGGCAATAGAATGATTAACCAAAGGCAGAACCATCCTCATCCAAAAAGACCCTGAAAAGGGGAATATGGCAAGCAAATATATACCAATCACGTGCCTACCAATTATGTGGAAAATCCTGACTGGATAGTGGAGAGAATGTAAATATCAATGGAAAGAAGGGGACTATTGCCAGAAAAACAGAAAGGTTGCAGGAAAAGAACCAAAAGGGCAAATGATATACTCTACATAGACCAGATGATCTCAAAGAAGTGAGGAAAAAGAAAAAGAACATCGTAATGGGATGGATAGATTACAAAAAAGTGTACGATATGATCCTACATAGCTGGATACTGGAATGCTTAAGAATGTTCAAGATTACCGAACCGGTGGTTAGGTTCATTGGAAACTCTTAAAAGCTGGAAAGCAGACTTGACAACCACAGGAGAAAACCTAGCAGAGGTAAGGATAAAAAGGAGAATCTTCCGAAGAGATTTGTTATCCCCACTAATATTTCTTCTAACTATGATACCAATCAACAGAATCCTGAAGAACAGCAAAAGGTACCATTCTCCAAAACAAAAGGAAAAGTCAACCACCTAATGTACATGGATGATATAAATTGTTTGCAAAAAAAAACAAGGGAGGGCTTGAGACTCTGTTCAACAAAGTGAATGAAAACAGTGAAGATATTAGAATAGAATTTGGAATAGAAACATGTGCAATCATGGTAATGCACAGAGGAAGGCTTACAATGATTGAAGGAATCGAACTCCCGGACAACAGTAAGATCAGAGCACTGACTGCACAAGACCGATTCAAATACCTGGGTGTCCTTGAATGTGACACGATAAAACGGGAAGAGATGAAGGAGAAGATGAACAATAATAATAATAATAATAATAATAATAATAATAATAATAATAATAATAATAATAATAATAATAATAATAATAATAATAGTAAAAGGGATGAACACCTGGGCTGTGCTAGTAGTTAGATACATAAGACCATTCCTAGGATGGACAAAGGAAGAGCTCCAATCAATGGACATGCAAACAAGGCAACTTGTGACAATACATGAAGCCTTACATCCTAGAGATGACACGGATGGACTGTACGTTAAGAGAAAAGAAGGTGGTAGGGGGCTCATCAGTATAGAGGACTGTGTCCAGAGAGCTAAAGCAGACCCAGATATGTACAAACAAATAATGAAAAAATCATAAAGAATGCACGAGACAGCGCAACAAACATCAAAGTAGGAAACAATGGAGCAGGACAGCAAACAAGAAAAGAAAAATTGGAAAAGAAAAAATTGTATGGAGAGTTTAAAAGGCAGATACAAGATGTGGCAGACGAGAAATCATGGACGTGGTTACGAAAGGGAAACCTTAAGAGAGAAACGGAATCGCTCATCATGGCAGCTCAAAACAAAAGCATCAGGAAAAATTATATAAAAACAAAAATCGACAGAACACGGACAGCAAGTGCCTCCTGTGCGGCGAAAGAGATTCGACCATAAACCACATAACTAGTGAATGTAGCCTACTCACCCAGAAGGAGTATAAGCACAGACACGATAGAGTAGCAACGATGGTTTACTGGGAACTATGTAAACGAATGGGATTCAATCATGTGGAAAAGAGATATCAGCGCAAAACAAAGGCAGTCCAGGAGAATGACAACCACAAACTACTCTAGGACTTTGACATTCAAACTGACCCCTTCATCCACGCAAGAAGACCAGTCTTATTAATTGTAGATAAGAAGAGGAAGACCTGCCAAATAGTAGACGTGACTGTACTTGCAGACCATAGTTAAAGAGGAAGGAGAGTGAAAAACGGGAAAAATACCTGGACCTACCGAGAGAACTGAGGAAGATGTGGACGGTAAATTCCTGGGTAGTGCCAGTTATTGTAGGCGCCCTGGGAACTGTCCCAGAGACACTGAAAACGAGACTAGAGATGATCTGGATAAGGGGAAGGATTAAGACTGTACAGACCACAGCACTACTAGGAACTGCACGGATACTGAGGAAAGAGCTAGAAATATAAATACTGCAACGTGAATTGTCAACAGTGACCTAACAGAGGAAGGGAAATGAAAGCGGAATCGCAAACAGTTGCACTTACTCGATAGGCGAAAGAGAGGAGGCGTTGGCCAAAGACCCGAGGAGACTTATTGTCACTCAGCCTTCAGCGATAACCACTGGGCAACCGGTGTGAAACTGAAAACCACAGTATTACTGCGACTTATGAGTACTAGGAGAGTACGGCTGAAGACTTGAGGAGAATTGCTGTCACTCAAACTCCAGCGGTTACCACCAGGCAACTGGTGTGAGATTTCAAATAATAATAATAATAATAATAATAATAATAATAATAATAATAATAATGATGATGTTGCAAGAACGTCAAAATAACCCCGGACAAGGAAAGACTTGCAATATGAGAAGCCAGACCAGGGACGGTCGTTACCGTGGCCAGCGTAAGGATAATTTCCTATTCTATTGCCCTAGTAATAATCGAAATCATCATATTCAGCAATCAGTCTCCTCAGTATTACAGTATCGCAATCAATGTCATTATTATTATCATCAAAGTGCCTGATGGGGGATTCGATGATCTTACAGTCATATTAGTCGTTTCATCTGTTTTACCTTCATTTCAATAATAATTTTGTCTTCTGTTGTTGTTGCTGTAGTAATATTTTAGGCCATTCTCATTTGGTAGACAACAAAGCGTTATATTCCACAGACCATAAAGATGACATTTTTGCCTGTTTTTCATGTCAATGAAACGGAAGGATCTTGGTAAGTTCTAATTTGCCCACTTAAAAAGCAGTATGATTTGTATGCAAACTGTCCAAAAAAAGTTGTTTTTTCTCTGAAGCTTCTGCAATATTTGTACTCTTATATTTTTATTTCGTCAATGAACTTTTTTTTACTTACCTCTGACGACTCGTTTTATCCTCCATCCCACTGCTATTGAGTTATATCATCTTGTAGTTTTTATTTAATCGTACAGTTCAGTTTTGGCCATTCAGAAGAAGTTTTGTTTATATTCTTCTTTAGATTCCCTGCATCTGGTCGTTGGATGACACTCGAGTTCACTACTTTCTCCTTGTTCTTACTCCCCATTTGTACGGCATTCCACTCCATCCTTTGAACTTCTAATACCAGTTATTTCCTGGACGATTTGTATTTCTTGTTCCGTTTATGTCTTTCTAATATGGTGCGTAAATGTTATTTAATTATTAGATGTCTAAAGCATCTTAGTTTTCTTTCCCTGAATATGCTGATCAGTATTTCATTTGTTTTCATCCATTCTTTGTTATTTTCCCACTTTATGAGAATTGCAACAGTTTCTGAGTGACCCCATCCCGAATGTTTCCATACGATATTCAAGTATTATTGTTACCGTGCAAGTCTCTGTTCCATTGTAAAAAGTTACGGATAAGACTTGAAAAATGTTTTTTCTTATTTCAAATTTGATGCTCATACATGTTGATGTAGAATTCATTTTATAAAACTCCTTGTGTTATTGATTTAATATTCATCATGAAGAGTTATCTTTCTCGGTTAGAACATGTTATTGAGTTCTGTTATGCATTCTGAAACCACGAAGTAATGATTATTTTGGCAGTTTTCATCATGATTATCATCATTTCCGTTATTATAAACATGCTAATTATTGCCGTTATAATCATGACTTCTACTTTTGATACCACTCTTTACATCGCAGAATATATTGTCTCACGCTGAAAACTGCCTGGGTCAATTTTGTTCAATTCTCCTGTATCATTCACACTATTCTTGGAGATTTAACCTGAGAATTATATGATCACGCAACATTTTCTTATAAACATTTTCTTTCAATATCCTCCATCAGTTCCAATCATTATTATTAATTTTAATGAATTTCCAATCCAGTGTTTGATGATTTTCTAGAAAAATCCTCATGTTTCCAGCTTGATTTTTTTTTCTTTTGCTTTTTGTCTCTCTCTTCTAGCTCTTTCGATTCTAATTTGTAACCAATTTGGATTTTTGCTAACGTTCTTGTTCGGTTTTATTTTTCTACCTCCACCTGGAAATTCAATTTTCTAATCATGCTCAATCTCACATGTGGGGATCATAAACAACATAATGTATAAAAGAAAATACAGGAGTCCAAGATATCGTAGTAACTATCAAGTAACTCAAATGGCAATGAGCTGGACATGTTGCATGAATGTCAAACTACCGCTAGACTTCATGACTCACAACATGGATTCCCAGAGATCACATGCCAAATTGTGGCCAACAAGAAGTACGATGGCATGTTGATCTTAAAAAATTCAGAAAGTACTGGCCCAGCGATGCCCATGATAGAAACTAATCTCTTCTTCTTCTTCTTCTTCTTCTTCTTCTTCTTCTTCTTCTTCTTCTTCTTCTTCTTTTTCTTCATCTTCTCCTTCTTTTGTTTCCTCGTCGTCGTCGTCGTCGTCGTCGTCCTTCTTCTTCTTCTTCTTCTTCTTCTTCTTCTTCTTCTTCTTCTTCTTCTTCTTCTTCTTCTTCTTCTTCTTCTTATTATTATTATTATTATTATTATTATTATTATTAATAATATCATCATCATTATTATTATTATTATTATTATTATTATTATTATTATTATTATTATTATTATTATTATTATTATTATTATTATTATTATTATTTTGAATCTCACACCAGTTGCCTGGTGGTAACCGCTGGAGTTTGAGTGACCGCAAGTCTCCTCAAGTCTTCAGCCCTCCTCTCCTAGTACTCATAGGTTGCAGTAATTCTGCGATTTACAGTTTCACACCGGCTGCCCAGTGGTTATCGCTGAAGGCTGAGTGACAATAAGTCTCCTCGGGTCTTCAGCTAACGTCTCCTCTCTCTTTCATCTATCATGTCAGGGCTACAATTTGTTGCAGTCCTTATATCTCCAGCACCATCCATGCAGTTCCCAGTAGTGCTGTGGTCTGATCTCAATCCTTCCTCTATTCCTGATATCCTCCAGTCTCACCCTCAGCGTTTTGGAGACAGTTCGTAGTGCGCCCACTATGACCGGTACTACTCTGGTTTTCATATTCCACTTCTTCCTTAATTCTCTTGCTAGGTCCTAGTATTTTTCCTGTTTTTCACTCTCCTTCTTTTTTACTGTATGGTCTGCAGGTACAGCAACATCTACTATTTGGCAGGTATTCCTTTTTTTGTCTACTATTACAGAGTCCGGTCTCCTTGCCTGGAAGTCAGTTTGGATGTCAAAGTCCCAGAGTAGTTTGTGGTTGTCATTCTCCAAAACTGCCTCTGGCTTGTGCTGATACCACTTTTCCACATGGTGGAATCCCATTCGTTTGCTTAGTTCCCAGTGTATCATCGTTGCTACTCTATCGTGTCTATGCTTATACTCCTTCTGGGCGAGTTGACTAAATTCACTAGTTATGTGGTTTACTGTCTCATCTCTTTCTCCGCATATGCAGCATTTGCTGTTTGTCTGTGTTCTGTCGATTTTTGCTTTTATGTAGTTTGTCCTTATGCTTTTGTTTTGGGCTGCCATGATGAGCGATTCCGTTTCTCTCTTCAGGTTTACTTTTTCGTAACCACGCCCATCATTTCTCGTCTGCTATTATTATTATTATTATTATTATTATTATTATTATTATTATTATTATTATTATTTGGAATCTCACACCAGTTGCCTGGTGGCAACCGCTGGAGTTTGAGTGACAGCAAGTCTCCTCAAGTCTCCAGCCCTCCTCTCCTAGTACTCATAGGTCGCAGTAATTCTGCGATTTACAGTTTCACACCGGTTGCCCAGTGGTTATCGCTGAAGGCTGAGTGACAATAAGTCTCCTCAGGTCTTCAGCTAACGTCTCCTCTCTCTTTTGCATATCATGACAGAGCTACGATTCGTTGCAGTACTTATATCTCTAGCACCTTCCTCAGTACCCGTGCAGTTCCAAGTAGTGCTGTGGTCTGTACGGTCTCTATCCTCCCCCTAATCCCGATCTCCTCCAGTCTCTCCCTCAGCGTTTTGGGGACAGTTCCTAGTGCTCCCACTATGACCGGTACTACCCTGGTTTTCATGTTCCACATTTTCTTCAACTCCCTTGCTAGGTCCTGGTATTTTTCCCTTTTTTCACCCTCCTTCTTTTTTACTCTATGGTCTGCAGGCACAGCAACGTCTATTATTTGGCAGCCCTTCCTTTTTTTGTCTACTATTACTAAGTCCGGCCTTCTTGCCTGGATGAGGTGGTCAGTTTGGATGTCAAAGTCCCACAGTAGTTTGTGGTTGTCATTCTCCAAAACTGCCTCTGGCTTGTGCTGATACCACTTTTCCCCATGGTTGAATCCCATTTGTTTACTTAGTTCCCAGTGTATCATCGTTGCTACTCTATCGTGTCTATGCTTATACTCCTTCTGGGCGAGTTGACTACATTCACTAGTTATGTGGTTTACTGTCTCATCTCTTTCACCGCACATGCGGCATTTGCTGTTTGTCTGAGTTCTGTCGATTTTTGCTTTTATGTAGTTTGTCCTTATGCTTTTGTTTTGGGCTGCCATGATGAGCGATTCTGTTTCTCTCTTAAGGTTTCCCTTTCGTAACCACGTCCATGATTTCTCGTCTGCTACATCTTTTATCTGTCTTTTAAACTCGCCGTACAATTTTTTCCCTTCCCACTTTTCTTTTGTAGTTTGCTGTACCGTTCCATTGCTTTCTACTTTGTTTGTTGCACTATCCCTCGCGCTCTTTATGATTTCTTCACTATTTGTTTGCACATATCTATCTAGGACTACTTTAGCTCTCTGGACACAATCTTCTATGCTGATGAGCCCCCTACCACCTTCTTTTCTCTTAACGTATAGTCTATCTCTTAACGTATTATTATTATTATTATTATTATTATTATTATTATTATTATTATTATTATTATTATTATTATTATTATTATTATTATTATTATTATTATTTGCAATCTCATACCAGTTGCCTGGTGGTAACCGCTGGAGTTTGAGTGACAGCAAGTCTCCTCAAGTCTCCAGCCCTCCTCACCCAATACTCATAGGTCGCAGTAATTTTGCGATTTACAGTTTCATACTGGTTGCCCAGTGGTTATCGCTGAAGGCTGAGTGACAATAATATTCCTTATTATTATTATTATTATTATTATTATTATTATTATTATTATTATTATTATTATTATTCGTAGTAGTAGTAGTAGTAGTAGTCGTAGTAGTAGTAGTACTAGTAGTAGTAGTAGTAGTAGTAGTAGTGTTCATAGTATAAGTGTTTGCTCTGCATTCAGTTTTTAGTACTTGTGACCCATTTCAATGTATATTTTATTTTACTTGATAGTAATGTAAATGAATATCGATTCAAAGAAAAAAGACATACATCAAACTGAAATTACTCTGCCCCTACCTCAACCCCCACATCATGTTTGTAAAAATTATCCGTCACTTCTGAGATATTCGGTATCTATTCAAAAACACCTAAGGAATCTACAGATAAGGATAATCAATTATTTTCATTCTTATGTAAGAGATTTATTTCCTCTTGTTCACTTACCCAACATTCAGATTGGCTCTGTTCAATTTTGCTTGCTGAAAAAGCTTTTTTGTGATAGGGATGTGAAAAATAGATAAAAATTGAGTATTTGAATCTTTACTTTCACATGGTACTTGCAACATTTTATTCAAAGTTTCTATGATTCATTGAATGTTCATTCGTTTGTCAGTTTTCGATTGTTTGACTCAAAAATTCTTCATAAAATATTCTGCATCTACTAATAAGACACCATAACGTGTTTTAGCGTTTTAGTTTTTATAAAACGAAAAAAATAATAATGTAGGACAGCATCCTTGCTCACAAAATAATGATCAATTTTTTTCCTATCTATTTATCTTCTGTGAAATTGTTTGAGGTAAATAAATCGAGTGTGGTCCAAAACAAATATATATTCAATGACTAGGGCTGAATCCTAATTTAGTCATTCCATAAGAGGTAGTTGAAAACAAGGCGAGTTTCAAGCTGATGGACTCAATCCACCTCCGACTAAGTGGGGAGGATAATATTTACACTTCTCGGGGAAGAGACGCTATAATCAACAAATAAGATGATTAAAATGACAGAACATGACAAAAAGATAGAAATACCCAAATAAAATATTAAAGAAAAAATTCCCCAAGAGAAAGTACAGGGGGAAAAGAGAAGAGATTTAATAAAAAAAAGTAAGAAGTTTATACCCAAATTCGTGTATTTGGAAGAGCATATGTATTCTCATGAAAGGGCACACCGGTCTTTTCTGAAGAGATGTTTGAAATTAAACATGATAAACATGCACTGAGTACAAATGTCATATTTTTCAAATTTTGTTTACGTCTTTTCTCCTTTACGTTTTATTTCTTTTTTATCATTTTTTCCTTGATAGCCTATTATAGTCATTTAAATTATATTGTAATAATCATAATCATTTTAATTTATCGGCATTATTTTCGATTAAAAACCGTCACCTCAGTTTGTACATCACAATCAATTTACATGAAAATCTTTTTCCTTGCATTTTTGCCAACCCCCATCTTTTTTTTTTCTTCAGGTTTCACCCTTTTCCTTCTTTTTTCTTTTGATGGATCTCTCATTCCTATAAAATCTCTTGTTACAGCATTCTCTTTTGTTTTTCATGATTTCTCATTCATTTGTTACATGGATTACTATTTCTCTTTCTTGTTCTGTTGCCACTGCCCCCCCCCCTATCTCGTTTTCAACTCTTCCCGCACGTCGTGCCCCCTCCTTTTTTGTTCTCAATGATAAGATTTGACAAAGCATCCCTTCGGGCTGCTTGTAGCTTTTCCTTATCAGCTACCTAAACTCTGATGGAAAGATTCCAGTGACACAGGTGCATTTGCTTTGCAAGTCGCAGCAACTCCGAAAATGTCCTTCTCTTCTCTCTCCCTCTCCGTTTTACTCCGGGCTTCAAACACACACACTCTTCTCAACGATCAAGATGAGATTTGCTGGCATTTTCCAGATTAGAACAACCAAAACAAAATCCGTAGTGTGATGAGCATCATAGCGAAGAGTGGAAGAACGATATATCTTTGATTCAAATCCAATGAGAGGGACGGTGAGTTTTTCACTAATCTCTTGCAGTGATCGTCAAAGAAAAACAATTTAAGCAAAATAAGTCACACTTCGACACCAAAAAGCATAGTCTGAAAAATAAAAATCCTGGAATTCTACTGAACTAAATCGTTCAAGTTTCTGTCACAGTTTGGTTTTACAGGAGTTTTGATCATCGGAAGTAGTTTATTCAGACTTTTTCTATCTTCTGCGTATTTTCACAACATCCCTTAAACCAAAAATGCAGGGGCAAAAAATGGATGTGATATTACATGTAGAGAAGGTTAAGAGGCATGCCTCTCAGGATCTGCTTTCTGCATACCCTAAAAGGCCGCACACGACTGGAACGTTTTGAAAAAATAGCAAAATAACCTCATCACATATAATCTTAAAAATATCTATATTCAATTTACATCCTTGTCGACTGGTTTCAGAATTCGGTCACTGATTTCAAAAGATTAAACCTAACAATGAAAAGAACGCTGACTCAAAATGCCATATTTCTATCTGCAAATCAAACACACTACGACAGCAAAAATATGGAGTAATTTCCTTCAATCAAAAGGCTCTTAAAATGAGTTAAATATGATGCTTTACTGACCATAGCGAAAAAATGTGCCCAAAATGCGTTCCATCGCACGATTTATGTTATAATTGGTGGAAAAGAGTTTGTCAATAGAGATAACTACCCTGGATTAGCGTATTTGCAAAAATATTCCAACGTTATTCTTTCACTTTCCATGGATATCGATGCACGTTTCCAAGTCATTCATTTTTTTTCCTGCTGCAGAAATCTCACGCTGTTCCATTGTTCAATACTTTTCTTCTCATTCTTTCAACGAATAACACGCGGACACACTCACATATATATAGATGATAGGATGTGAATTCGCTACACAAGCAAATCTATGTTTCTGCCCTCTCTGGGCCTCATCATTCGCCTGATGTAGAGTGCTGCAACAGTATTGAATTGGGAGTGTAATTCTGTAAATCCTACAAATTTTCAATATATTTAATCTCGAGAAATCAAAATAGAAATGTGTACGTTTACTACCAAAATCCAGTTGTAGATGATCAGTAATTCTTGAGAGGAATGTAGCGATGATTTAGCAAATGATATCTATAGAATTGCTTCGTGTAATTATTTTTATTTCACTTAACAAGAAATTTCCAATGATCAAATCATTAAAATTTTTCACGTAGTTCAATCAGGAGTTCATAGGTTTTTTTATAATTAAAAACATGTAAAACTGAAATAATAAATTTGTACATTTGGAAAGTGAAATTAATAAAATCCTTATTTGTCGATCTTTAAGTGTAAATTGTGAAATGATTTCACGTCAGAGGGTGTTTCGAGCAATTTCATTCTAATTCAATACACTGGTCTGAAACGTATTCCAAGTATTTATATTACTTTCCACTCTCAACATTCGTCGGATCATTTCATTCTGACTAAGTTTAGTTAATTTGGCCCCTTTCAATTTCCAAGCTCTTGGAACTCAATTTTCCATTCTTTTGGTCATTTGATATTCATAATAATTATTTGTAGCGTCAAGTGAAATTAATTTTCAAATTCTCAGTTGGTTGTATCTTCTTACCCATTCATGTTGATTTCTGCATTAGTTTTGCTGCATTCACTTGCAAGATCAACTGTTTTGTCTGCATCTGGGGAAATAGCAGTTTTTATAATCAGAACGATCAGTGGTGGTGATGATGGCATTTCTTTTGCTAGTTGAAGTCATTCTCTAGTTGCAAATATCATCAGTAGCCTCTTAGCGACTGTTATTGGACAAAAGTCCTCCAAGATTCAACTTCTCTAATTCTTTCGTTCTCTTAGTTTTTGCCTGCTACAATTTTTCATCTTGGATATCTGAAATCCACGTTGTGGGTAATGTTGTCCAGCGGCTATCTGATATTCTTGGAACATGGCATCAAATTGCCATCAGAGTTTTTCTAATAGATTTAATGATATCTCTGATTCTTTTTTTATCAAATAAACTGTGCTGTTGTGTGATCTTTACTCGTGGTATTAATAAGGATCCTCTTATGTTGCATGGTTAAAAAGCCAGTCTTTTGTTTAGGATCCATTTTAAAGCCCCATACGTGGGTTGTTAACCCTGCATTTCGAAACTTATATAATCTCTTAGTTTTTCAATGTACTGCTTGTTTTTCCAAAAGCACGTAAACCTGGAGTGATTCTTCGTTCGATTTATTTTTTTTTAGGATTCCATGGTGGCTCTCGGTCCTAATTGTAATAGTCTGCTTTCTAGAAATACCGGTGAAAAATAATGATATTACTTGAGTTTGAATGGATTATATAAAAATGTATTTCAGTTTAACTTTAGTCATTAAAAACAAAAAATGCATACCCAAATATTTTTTTCTGTAGATTTTCTTCAACTCTTCATATTTTCTGTTTTCTGAATATATATGAACAATGAAACAACAAATTCGCGTGAGCCAATCTACAGACAAAAGGTTAGCTTTATTCCCTTCCACTTTTTTCTTCTTTCCTTTGCATACCAGGGACTAGCAAACATATTTTTTTAATTCTTTCAAGACGTTCTTTTTTTTAATCTTATTTATCGTATTTTGTCCTTTTTCTATCACTGTCAGCAGTAAGAACAGTGAGATAATTCCCATTCATGCTAACTGGATCTGATCATTCAAATGGTTGTGAGTAAATAAGCTTTTGCTGTTCAAACAGATGTCTGTATGGAGTCATACATCAGAATTGAAAACCAGGAAAAGAAACAAAAAAAATCATCAAAGTTTCCAAGGCAATGAGTAAGACAGCAAAAGGCATACTTTCATCAGAATGTCAGGCATGTCGGTAACAATTTGCATCTTTCTCAATAGGTTGAAGAGATAAAACATTAAAGTACTTTCTAAATTACCTTCAAGCACAGACAGACACACACACACACATGTATGTAGTGAATCAAAAGTTAGAAACATTTTCTTTCATGAAAGTTCAATTGATTTTGGAGAATGAGTTTACAATAATTGCAGATTTACCTTTAAATGAACCTACCTAGCTAAATAACACGTTCGAAAGACAAATATCAGCTTTAGTGTTCTTAATTTAATAAAAAAAATAACAAAACAACGAAAGTATTAAAAAAAGGTGGTGCATGAATTGATTCATGTTTTTAATGAGGCTGGAATGAAAATCTTACTGATGCCAGGGATATCTCTGACAATCATTGTCTCGGCTAGAGTGCTTGCTATGAGGGATTTCTAACACAGGTAGAAGTCGACCAGTGGAGTAATTTTTGTTAAAACTTGCAAAATTTGTATGATACATTTCTCAAAAATGTCTCTTTTTTCAAAAAAAGATATATAAAAGAGTGCATGGTGGGTTTTAAGACACCCTGTATATATGGAATGGAAACATTCCTATGTATTAGTACTAAAACTAAAACTCAATAGATGGCTGTCATTCTAAACAGAAAGGGTAGTCTTCCATGATCTTATGCTTTTCACAACTGCAAGTAGACACACCACATCTAACATAAACACACATCGTAATAGAATAAACATTAAAGCAGACTTGCTCGAAGCCAGGAATCAATTCATCCGTTTTACATGCATAGTTTATTCAACGATTTAGTCTAACCACACAAACAAGTTTCAGACAAATAGTCTACTCAGTTTGATGCGACAGACTTGCAATAAGTGCAGGCTCTCGTCTGCTGGACCACTCATTTAAAACGGACGCAGATGTGCAATTTTTCGCTGCTTTTGTCTTTCTCATAAAAAATGTTTTATCCAGACGAATTTTAAACACTTTGATCGGTTAGATTGTAGTATAAATTTCTATATATGCATACATGCATACACAAACAGACACAGAAAAACACACACACACACACACACACACATATATATATATATGTATATACACATACGTATCCATATATATATATATATATATATATATATATATATATATATATATATATATATATATATATATATATATATATTGCAGCAATAATGAAGATAACTAATGAAATAATGCAAATATCCATACGTAGAGTTATTGACAATATTTATGCGTGCCAAATGCCAATTAGCAAAATACCCAGTGATTCAAAGAAGAAAAGTAAAAATGATAAAGCAAAACATTCAACTAATAATGTTACTTGTAAAAACATCAGGACTTCAAAAAGCGGCAGATATAGGTTTGCGGATAGAGAAGATTCGGTCCTTTTTATTTACTTTTTTCCATATAACATATACAAACTGATCCATGCATTACTTTTCTCGATATCTAAACTTTTTCTAAATAAAGAAAACTGAGCCGAATACCCGTATCATGTACGTGTTATACAGCTAGTTGGGTTCATTTGAAGGTAATTTTTACAATTTTCCCAGAACTTTCGTAAAAAATTACAATGAGATCTGGCCAAAACAATAGGATATTCGCATAGGAATTTTATCACAAATCAGTGTCTGTCCGAATATCAAATCTAAAAGAAAGGTGAACTGTCCATAGCAATATATCTATATGAATGTCAACCCATCCTTCAATGATGCCAAAACAAAATATTCATTATCTCAAAGGTATATCTTACCTCTATCAAACAGGAGCTCAATTAGTGGCTGTTGCAGTTTTTTCAGCTGCTGGCAGCAAAAACAAACACAAAAAAGCAACATATGCACACATAAACATAGACCAGTGTTTCCCTTTGTGTGTTCGTCATGTGACGTAGTTTTGGTTACATATACTTACGTTAAATCAATTGGAATAAGATTTACTCGAGATGTCGTCACAACCACAGTTGAATTTACTGCTTTCGTAGTTTACTGAAGAAGGGATATCTGTTTTCCGTTTCTATTTATCGATCCTTCAAAGTTCTCATAACATTCCCTGTCCAACCACTCAAGTGATCTATTTTCTCTTCCATGGCTATCAGTCACCACATCTTAGACTGTTCAACGGGCCTCATTATGCTTATACTACGCCGGTAGACCTTTTCAAAACTAAGGACCGTTCTTCACACTGACCTCAAGTCGCCTATCTACTTTCCGTGCTTGATGTATCTCAACATCCGTCTATCTTTCATCTGTCTTTTGTCCCAAACTCAGTGCAAACGTCAACAACTCAAGAGTGAAGACAGGCATTGAATGGGCATCTTCGATCGGGTAAGGTTGCACTTTATGCAAGCGATACTCTTTTTAAAATATTAGTGAGAAGTGTTTGTCTCATCCAAGCCTTATGTTGTATTGTGCAGGCAGCAAAAGAATACAGATTCTGAATGTAAACCACATTACAATTTTAAAGGTCGTCATTTTAACAACTAAATTTTAATGGAGTGAATACTCTGAGCATAAAACGTTTTAGTCATTTCCTTCTTCTATTTGAAGTAGTTTTTATTTAGAAGTGACTTTGTTATAAAAATATAAGCATTATATTTAAACACAAAATGCCATTGACAAGGAATCCAAAACATATACATCATATTGTATGCATGTATTTTTAAATAATATATATATCTCTAGATCTATCTATGATATCAAAGTTGATTTCAGGGTATGACGTAGATTCAGATCCGTTTATGCCCCAAATACATAAACTGACTTGCATGAAAACTTATTGTCTACAGACAATTTTTCTCATTGTAAAAATATTCTACACTTCAAAATACGTTGTCATTGGAAATAGTGTGTATTGCTATTGTATATATTGATGGTGGTGTATTTCGGAACGGGTTCACTTGTTTCTGTATACTATGTTTGAGAACATAAATAATAACTTGTAGCTATGGAAAAATTGTCCAGACTTAATCTTCGAAGTTGGTCGGCGATTAGCCAAGGATTTTTTTCTGTTTATTCTTCCCCAGTTCAGACGTCAGGATAATTGTGCAAATGAAATGGCGTCTCTGCAAATGTGCCAAGTTATTATGAGATTGGCTATTTTAAAATTGGTTTCGATTTGCAGCGATTCAAGAGAACATTTTTTAGGAGAAAGATTTTATGAAAAACATATATTATTCCCTGTCAGAGTGTTTAATTCATTTTCTATTGCAATGATATAGATACAGACACGCATACACAAATGCATATGCGCACGTCAAAGCATATTTCAATATCTATCTATCTATCTATCTATCTATCTATCTATCTATCTATCTATCTATCTATATATATATATATATATATATATATATATATATATATATATATATATATATATATATATATGTTTATGTGTGTGTGTAGGGTTGTGTGTTTGTATGTATGTGAATGTGTTAACGTACGTGTGTGATGGTAACTACCTGCCGTCTACTGTTTGAAACTGCCTTGAGCCTACGACTCTCAACTAATGCCTAAACTCCGAACTCGTACATAATGGTGGAAATGAAAAAAAAAGAAAGAAGAAAAAGAAGAAAGAGACTGAAAGAGAGAGAGAGTAAAAAGCTGAGCTAGCTAAAAAGCAGATAGCATTCGAAATACAGGTGATTAAGATGTATCGATAGATATAATGATATACAGACAGAAATGATAGATAGACCAATTAGATTAGAATTATAAAAATGTTAATATATACAATGCTAATGTTCTGATCAATATAAATGGACAGCAGGTGTGATGCATATAGTGACTTGCAAAAAAGCATGCCCAGAACAACACACACACACATACTCACACGCACACCCCCCTCTCTCTCTCACACACGAGTAAATACATATATAGAAATACCGAATGACTGAGTGAGGTTTTGTTTGCTTTTTTATCTTGTTACTTATAAATTTACTATCATCCTTCCATGAACTCCGACCTAGAACTCCAGTAAATTCTTCTGCATAGCCAAGCAACTCTAATACAATTGACTCTGCAACTGCTGATAAGCAATGATGCTCAAAGACTTTGATTCACTCTACTTTAGACGCTGACAAAATGAAAAAGAAAAACTGAGATACTATTACAAATCAATGCTCGGTTGCAGAACAATACGTCAAGGGAACAAAACCAAAATTTCAAAGCGACCAAAGATTACAAGTTGGATAAAAATGATAATATATTGAATTATCCGTTCGAAAAGCGGTGTGTGTTTCAGAGTTTCACCATCATAAGAATATGGTCCATTCGTTAGAAGGAAGAAAAAAGCAAAAACAAGCAATAATAATGACTGTAATATCAAACTAACAACTATTTGCTAATGAATATGACAGCAAAAAATACATCTAAAGAATCGCATGTTTTACGACTTAAACAAATGTTCACGAGGGGAAAAACCAAGTGAACAGGATATAAACACTATTATAAAATAAACATGAGCACAATTACTATAGTCAGTTCATTTATAATAGAAATGGTATCATTTCTATGGAATAACATTTCGATATCATAAATATTGGCTCAGTACGCTTGGCAATAAATGCTACAAGGACAATTAAGAAAGGAACCATAATAAAGAACAAGAGTAATGTCAACAGATCAGGAACAAAGTGGAATTTGCAGTGAGAAGGTCAACCATATTTTTATGACGTGGACCAAATCATATACCACTGAGGTATTCCTATGTTAAAATAACACTCAGTGGAATAATTGGTCTGAACACGTAATCTGAGAAAATGTAGATAACAAAAATGATCACGGATACTAAATATCCATGTAAAAAAAAATATAATAAATTATCGTAGTAATCACGACAAGTGTAAATATTTCATTTTTGCGAACACTCTCATTACATATTATTATCATTCCCCTCTGCTTGATGAAGGTTTTACATGACGACTGTGATTGCGTTGGAGTCTGCCATCTCTCACCAGCAAAAATCTCTCATTTCTCCATGTTGTGTTCAGTCTTTTCCTAATGCACTCACTTTCCTACAATCACCCGTCATTTAGACCTTTGCTATATTTTTCATATTATCTTGCAAACTGTTAGCCCATCCCTACGTTTGTTGCATGAGAACATACATGGTATCTTTTACCATGGTCATCTGGCTGACGTACGTTGATATTTTCAACGTTAAGAGTGATTCCAAACATTGTCACCCCCAGTAATATTCTGAGTTTTTTTTTTTTTTGCTTCGTTTTATAGGCTCCCAGGTTTCGCAACCGGATATCATAGCTGGTAATATGCATTGCTTGTATACCTTACGTTTTAAGCATATCACTAATTTGCTTTCCAGCCTCTCACTATATTCCTACGTACTTACGTGCGTATCTACCTACCTACTTATCTATTTATCTATCTATCTAACCTTCTATATAAATGTCTATATCTTATCTATCAATCTATCTATATGTATATATATATAGAGAGAGAGAAGAAGTAGTAAGAGAGTGAGACAGAGAGAGATTGTGCTTTATATATAACATATTTTACATTTGTCTTCTCTTGGATACATGTACAGTTCTTTTCATCTCATCGTTCAGAGTTTGCTACCATTCGGAAATATCGCTAGAAAGAATAGATGATTTATAACGTTGGTTGATTGGCGCTCAAGGGATAACGAACACTACGAGAAGACAAGACAAAAGATGGAAAGATTAAATGGAAAGGTTTATACCGGTAAGACATAAGATGTTATAAGTCATTGTCGGCATAGCAAGTTCTTTTCCCAGCAGATAACTTGAAATTACACACACACACACACACACACACACACAAACACACACACACAAACACACACACACACACACACACACACATATATATATATATATATATATATATATATATATATATATATATATATATATATATATATATATATTCTTGTAATAATTGATTGATAGATATATAGATATACTTGCTAGTGTATTTGTGCATGTGTGCAATGTTCCCATGGGCTCCATAGAAGAGCGAGAAGTTCAAGAGAAAGCATTGGGATGAAATTTCAAATAAAAAATGTGTACAGTTTACGATGCACGGGAGAAACAGGAATCAAAATGTAAGAGTGTGTTTACCAACCACCGTCGACGTACTTGAAACGATCCGAGAAAACATTTAAGAAAGAGTAAAAACTATGTTGATCATAGAATTAGTAAAATGGCAAGAACAGTGAATATGAATGAAGGAGACTTGATGCCATTTGTCCGCAGTATTTGTTGTTGTATTAATATTTACAGAACTTGTATTCTCTGGATTTCTACACCAGCTTTAACTGGTTGGTTTTGATTCAACCAAGTTTCAGTAAGTCTACTCAGAACTACAGAACTGTCCCATTTATGCTAGCTTATTCAAACAGTATTGTCTTGTGGATAGTTTACTTCTTTCATAGATACCTAGTCTTTCAAGGCAATCTGTTAGGTTCTTGACTTCTGAGCTGTCCTTTGGCCTCCAACCACTATTGGTACTACTGTCTCCTTTATATTTCAGGATTATTTTTTTATCTTATACAGTCTACATATCTAGCATTTACCTGTTTTTAGCTGCACATCATGATTTACTAGATTTGCAAGATTCACTATATGACACTCTTTTCTTTTCATTTCGACTTTGGCTTCGATCTAAGTTTGGGTGACCCTCTTTAATCTCAACGTCTCAGAGGATTTTTTGTTATCCTCTAAGATTCAAATTCTGATTCATGCATGTACCATTGTTTCGTATGGTTAAAACGTAGTTGCTTTCAGTCCCCAGTCGAACATCCTTTCTGACCCGGTATACCTATGCTGATACTCCTTCTAAGTTAATTTGATGCATTTGCTTACTATATGGTTGACTGTATCAAGTCTCTCTGCACAGTTTGGATTTGCTATCCTCCTATATCTTGTCTACGTTAGATGCTATTGATTTTTCTACAGTGGCTCACGCACGCAGTTTATCACACGCATAAGTACAAACATATAAATATGCACACATTTATATCCTTGTTTCCTTACCCTCGTTCGCTTCTTCCTTTCTCAGGCAATCACTATGTTTTTGTTTACCTGAAATGCCGAACGTGTCATTTCGTAGCCAACACAAACCAAAGAGTATGGGAACGGTCCATAACCCATTTAAGAGACGCGTAAACTAAATAAGTCGATGGAACAGATTTAATCTTGAATGCATCACGATATTCAGCGAATCGCACGTATTTTTCCTTTCAAATACTGACGTCGTCGTTGCTGTCCAAGCTGCCATTTAATTATCCCCGAGAGATTGCCGACAGACAGCACAGTGTATTAGACTTTGGTTACATTATACCTTTTTTTATTCACTTATCAATTCATTTATCTTTCACTCCCCGTGTCGAAGTGCGTTTACTTTCTATATTTTTCCTGCTTTGCTTACCTCCCCTTACTTTTATTCTGCCATCCTATTCGAGAGTGTTACATTTTTAGAGG
Source organism: Thysanoteuthis rhombus (assembly GCA_963457665.1). Classification (NCBI taxonomy): domain Eukaryota; kingdom Metazoa; phylum Mollusca; class Cephalopoda; order Oegopsida; family Thysanoteuthidae; genus Thysanoteuthis; species Thysanoteuthis major. The sequence continues at coordinate 18,520,163 of OY735213.1, forward strand.
TGTATAACACAATTAGTGAAATGGAAAGGACGTCAATATCTAATTAGCTGTCCGTTACAACTTTCTATTGTTGTTGTGTAAGTCTTTTTCTTTTCAACTGCTTTGATTGTAGGTTTTTTTTTTGTTTTTTTTTTGCCTCCGCTCACCTTACAATATTTATTCTTCGATTCATTCAAAGAAAGACTCAACTGACTGGACAACTGCAGACAAAATTCGATTTTGCCGTAAGAAACATGTACTTCTCTTGAGGATTGTGATCTAAATGTCAGGTTAACAAGGAAATGAGATAAAGACTTGCAATCGAATCCCCCTGCTTACGGACATCTCTCTGACTCTCATTTACTATATAGTATTTTTTTCTGTTGGAGAATGGGATCTCAAAGTTAAGAGAGTCAGAATAAAATGAACAATCACAAGGGAAACTGACGATTACCTTCCAAACTGTATGGAACAATATCAGATTGATCTTATAATCCAATTATGGTGACGAAAATCAAGCATATCACAAGATGTAATAACAGTTTTATGTCAGTATGCTGGTACAGTGTGCCCCTATACTGTTCTACGAATTCTAATACGACTCTTAAATTTCACTATTGTATAGTTTCCATTTAAGAGATTCTATTCAAAGTGCAGGAAGCCTTTGGGTAAGCGCCAACAAATGTAATTTATAAAGAATGATGACCCTACTGATTTGATTTGCACCTAATGGATATTACGTATGGTCACATTGTGATGCATAGACTCACCAAGTAAGACAGGAATGAGTAATGTTCTTTTTAAGAGGAATGTGTTCTTGCGATCATGTCTCTAAATTTACAGTTTTCTGCTTCGAATAGATTTTTCCATACAAAAATCAACACAAAATACAAATCGACGATTTGAATAAAACAAATTTATATCCTGGTATATACATCTTTCACAGCGATCAAGATGATTGCATATTCAAAGTTATTTTCATTGTCATGAATTATTATTTTTGATTCAAAGGCTGTGTAGCTAGTTAACTTAAAGGGAGAGAATAACGTCTACAATCTGCTTATACCTAGATGAAGAACCGTGCAGCTTCTTCATGCTAAAACGAAATCTCACCAGAAAAAAAATGTTTGTTGAGCATATGTTGTTTCACTATATTTATCAGCCTTTTTAGACATATCCCTTTCCCAAGAAAGAGGTAATACAGCTATGATGGCTCATGAAATGATTGAAAAAATGGATACACGCCTTTCCCAAGGCCATTATATCGATGGTAAAGCAAAGTGTCTCAGTCAGCGTTTGAACTAATCCCACTGATCCCATTGTACTTACTCTCAACAGATCAGCCACTCGCATCCCATTTTCAGTTAGCTCTATATGTGGATATCAGATGAAGGGAAAGAGTCGGACGAGAGTGAGAATGAAAAGTTGAGTGGATCTAATGCATGAGTAAGCATATGCCCTTTCGCCCTTTTAGGACTGTATTAAATACACAAGCAATCACACTGACACATACACGCTCACATGCACATGTGAACATATGCGTACACACTTATATAAAGATAATCTATAAGTCTGTATGCACAGTGTCCGAGAGGATTAGATCTAAAAATTCTCAATCTATAATATGCAATCCCTCTGATTTAAGGAGGTGGCTTGGATTACGTACGTTGACAAGGAAAGGGTATAATTCGGAAAATCAAAATATGAATATGTTGCCAATCAAAAATTTGTATACCCAAAGGAAAGCTTTTACATTATCCTATAGAGTGATTATATTTTTTAGACGATCATCAATAACTTTTTTCAAATAAGGAATTTAAATAAATCTTAATGTGAATGGAGGATAAAACTTTTGTGGTATTATATCCATTTATCTCACACTTTTTAGAACATTCGTCTTGTTAGTATTTCAACGAAATATAATTTTTGCAGTGTCATTTTCGCCCCCATTACCTGTATAATTCTCATTATCCCAAGACCGTCGTATGTTCTAGTGAGTCAGAGGCTTTTTCATAATCTATGTAGAATTAACAGAGTCATTTTTTCTAATGTCATTTTCATTGGTAGATCTAATGTATATAGATTGTTTATTGTCAAATAAACACTCCAAAACTGTCTGTTGGCGCAGTTGTGTCCAGTTGCAACTGCAGGTACTCGTACTTACACGCACCGACTAAATGTCCAAGCCACTTCATTCCTGTAGACAAAGCAATTGCAAATCAAATTTAGATGGTCTGACAAAGTCGCGAGGGGGATAGAAACGGAATATTAAACTTTATCTCAAAAAGAGCTCAGCTATGCAAATAACTACAAAACTCAAATTGCCAACCACTTCTCCTGGCTTATTTGCTAGAGCTTTTTATTTCAAAGCAGAGTCCTTCATTTACTTTGATATAGAAATTTTTGACATTTTTTTATAATTGAAATATTTCACGTGAATTTCAATATTGCACCATATGAAAGTTTGAATCGTGTACGTTGTTTTCTCAACAAGTCGGACGAGAATAGAATCTCAGATCTAATCGACTGCTGTTATGATACCCCAACTACAACATGGGCCTTTAAACATTGCCTTTCCCCCTTTCTTTTATCTTTTTCTTCCTTATTCGATCCCTTTTTTCCATTGCAGACGAACAAAAAATGACCACATTGTCTCTGAGACATAACCAAATTTAATCATTTCCACTGACATTAATCTCCCCCTGCTCCCTTCAAAAATCTTGACTAATCAGATTTAAGGAAACTGGATTCATACAAGGTCAACCTGACTCCTGCAAGTTTTTGGTTTATCTACAACTCTTATCTAACTGGAAGCGACCACGTACTCTTGACATCATCATGTAGACGCAGAGTCTAACTAACGGTTGGGCAATGGCAAGACAAATTTCAATTTCCCCACCTATGACCTTCTCTTCAGCATTGGAGAGATTTCATTTTCTAGACTAAATCAACTTACACAAAACTCCTAACACACATACGTACGTCGTTTTGGGACACTTTCCTTTCTTTTCTTATTCTGATAACATTTACTATCTTCCACTTGTTTTTCTTCTTTTTCCTTGCTTAATTTTTTGGTTTATGTATTAATTCTTGTTCTGTCTTCAATCTTTACAACAACTTCTTTTTTGTATTAACACAACAGGTGTGTTGTTTTTCATTTCCATGTATTATCGTTTTCATTCATACCAATATCCGAACTGCTTAATATATATATATATATATATATATATATATATATATATATATATATATATATAGATAGATAGATAGATCATCCACTATACCTCTCTATGCATCTTTCAGTCTCTCTATTTTTATCTGGCTCTTCGTCACGTTCTCTACACACACACAAACACGAACATACACACACACACACACACACACACATATATATATATATATATATATATATATATATATATATATATATATGTGTGTGTGTGTGTGTGTGTGTGTATGTGTGCGTATGTATGTGTGTGCGTGTAGAGAAAGAGGGAGAGAGATTTAAACACTGAGCAAATAAATAACTTTTTCAATTCTTTTGGTGTCACTTATATATATAAGTAAATGTATAGTTTGCATCCATCAGGATGTCATAATTTATAACGGACGAATAGTTCGGCAGCATTTTTTCTTGGTAGCGAACGAGCAGCCTAATATATTTATAATAGATAACTTTGAATCTGAAGGGATTGAACTTGCATCCACCTTAAAGGAGCTTCATATGCAAGATGTACTCCTACCAACTGAGCTATCATTTTATTGATTTATTTACACAATTTAAGGTCATTAAACACGCATATACATAAAAACATCATGCAGTTATGAATTGAAGTAGAAGATATATAATTGTTTTTTGTATATATTACGTGGAAGCCTAAATGACTACGCACACGTATAATAGCCAAACAATCAGCAAGAAATTTATATATATATATATATATATATACATATATATATATATGTGTGTGTGTGTGTGTGTGTGCATGCGTGTGTGTATGTGTGTGTGCGTGTTTGTACATGTACACACACACACACACATATATATTTATATATACTCAGATTAAGTATTTGTACGTGAAAGCAAAAAGCTGCAGACAATCATACTTGTATGTATATGCATAAGGTTATTGAAGAATTGATATACATATATTGCATAGAGTTGCAGACATAATATGAAGATATTCTGAAGTTATTTGAAATAAAAGAATGCTACTTAGAATTTTGCAGAGGCACTAGACTCCAAGTAATCTCATTTAGTAACCAAAGAAAGACACAGCACCAAAGGAAAATCCATTTTTCTATCCACGATTGAAGCGGCCACTCCATTCAGACGAATTGAAATAAAATGAAACGAAATTCTCTCCCAGCTCTGCCATTTCTTCGTTCAAACTCAATCAGATTTTTTTGTTGTTTTACTTTTTCTCATTTTTATTATATTTACATTCTCCTGGATTTTTATTTTGTTTTGTCTTTTCTTTTCTATCTTTGAGAATGGCCATTCATATTGTACCATGTATTGATCACTGATTTAGATTTCGTACAATTCTTCCCTACCAAAACATTGCATATATTTTGTGCTTCCTGAAAAATAATGTGTTTTTTTTTAATAAAGTATAAATATCTTTCATGTGAAAACATTCATTGTTTGATCAATTTCATGATTGTCATCGGTAATTAACGTTTTTTTTAACCTTAAAATCAAATTGTCAACCCTTTCTCGATAAAGGAGGCTGGCTTTGAAGCAAAGAAATTTGATATCCTATGTTTGACCTTATCAGGAAGTATTACTGGTGTCCGACCAAAAAGCGGTATTGGGTAATTTACTTTGTCAACATATTAAACTCAATTGTTATTTTTGTTCTTAAACGAAGAAATTATTCCCTCCCATGTATGCTCTGCTATATGTTACAGACAGGTTCGTTTCTAGCTGTAAGTTCGAACGAGACCCGACGATCTTGTTTTTTGATCTTCGAAATCTGATGATCATGCCATTGTACAGTGGACCATGTCGAATTCTATTTTTCAAGCACTTTTTCAATGTGTTGCGCCAGTAACTGAAGCAGCAGAGTGTTGTCCAGCTTGCCTGTCCATCCAGGACGATTGAAATTGGAAAAGTAAAAATCGCCTGATCGGAATTCGGTTGACCAATGTTGGCATTTGCGGACACATAGTGTATTTTGATGAAGACTGCGAGAACTTTTGGTGACTTTCTCTTCGTTGTAACCCACACTTAATACATGGAGCCTAAAATGAATCATATGGTTTTCTTTAATTGCTTCGTAGCTCTTCTCGGAAGGTTTGTATTTGGAACAGAAAATTCTGTCATAATATGAAGGATAACACGCCATCTGTATGAAAATATTTTGATGAATTTTTCTAATGCTGAATGATGAGTAACACCAGAGAGGAAAAAAAAGATAGATACATTCACAGTAGCATTTGTTGACTTACGAAAGGCGTTAGAGTCTGTGGAATTTAGAAAAGTCCATGATGCTATAACTATAACAAGGCGTACACCTCTTATATGTTATAGGTTGGCAACATGACTACCAATGCTGTAGTTCCCACAACTGGTTACATATAGATTTTGAATTGGACTAGCTCTAGAAAGCGGTAAGATAAGGTGATATCTGCCTGCCTTCTGAAAACTGAACAAGAAACATAAGGGAAACAGATTAGACAGCAAATACCGACATAAAATCACATTTGATGATGGCACTGTCTCTTTGCTGAAAACCTAACTGATTTCCAAATAATACTAGACAAACAAAATGAAGACAGCAAGTTAAACTTCACATGGCCTTAAGTGAAATGAATGCCATCATGATAAAAATTGAAAATGCAGAACTAAAGGAAGAAGACATTTAAATTAGGGCTACCAATTTTGATAAAATCATCGAAGGAATAAGAAACAAAACGACGATTCAGTGTAAGTTGATAATTGTTCGGCAAAACAATCACGGCTTTTAAGAACAAGAAAATCCCATCAATCAAAAAAAAAAGAGCGTCCGACATGAATGAGCCCACTGATATTCAACTAAGGAGCTTAAACATAAAACTTAATCAAAAGATTGGCCCTCCAACAGAGAACGTGCATAGGAGAGAATCACGCATAACATAACGTCGAGAAATCACCAGACCTAGCTGTACATTAGAAAACTCTGATGACAACGGGCTGGTTGTGTTGAAAAAACAGTGACTTCTACTGGCTGTTGTTACACCCTGTAATCGAGTGGATACGCTCTACTTATCACTTTGATCCTGAACTTTGGGAAACAAACGTTAAACTTGGTATACATATGAACTTTTTGGACATTTTAAGCTAAGGGACTACCAAGGAAATGACCTCTGGTGGCTAGTTATTGCCCCCTGTTGTCCAGTGTTGTAGTTCCAAAGATCACTCGAGTCATTCACTTTTGGAAGGAAACGCGAAACATGGTACACATGTAGATATGAACCCCGTGAACATTTTAGGCTATGGGACCACCTTGACTGTGACATCTGGTTGCTACCGTTACCTATTGGCGATGTCCTGATGCAAGATTCGTTTAAATGGTCATATTTATTTCTTATCAATATTTTTATATTCTGATTAAGATTTGCATACAGAGAAGCGTCCTGCTACAGCAGTTTGTTATCAATATCTACTGTGATATACATATTTATTCATTATGTAGACATATATACCAAATTTAACTAATAATTCTATGATAAAAAATCGTTGCAAGAGGTGTACACGATGCAAATGCTCAGAAGAGAACCAATGTCGAGGTCTGTATATGCATATACAAGGAAATATTGTTGTATTAATCATGTTTTGGATTACCATATACTAATTTACTGTTGACTGTCATAAATAAGTTTTTCAAGTAATGAATACTTACGGATCACTTCATTATTCATGTGTGTGTGTGCGTGTGTGTGCGTGTATGTGTGTGTGGGTGTGTGCATCGATTTCTAAAGTAGATTAAAGATATCAAACTTGTTTATTTGTTATATATGCCGGTCATATATTCTCTTTTCGTTTTAGATACAACTTTATTTGATATTCGGATATGCCAATATGTATAGTCCTCATTAACACCCACTCCCTCTTTTGAACAGGAATGTGTTCTTGATTGTATATGATACATAATAATTGTTTATATTTTCCCTGAATTCTAAATTATTCTATCTTCGTACTTATTACGATTTCTTTAAAAGTATGTTTCTGTGTCCAAATCTGACATAACGATGACAGAATTTCAATGATAAAAACGATAGGACCACTCACGTGAAATCACATGTTGCATATCCAATCACCAGCTCTCAGATGTAACTGTAAAGGTGGTTCCGTAGATTAGGATATTTTTGAGGTTAGTATCCGCGTGTGCCTAGAGTTTTCTTGATTTTATCTCTCTTCGTATTCCTTGTCATTAAACTCGATATCAACCGTAGATACAAAACATACATTTGAATACATTATAAATCTATGATGTACATATTTGCAAAAAATTTATGATAATTTTCTATTTTTACGGTTAAGTTCTGGAAGTCAAGTATCATATAAATATACCTGTTGAGATCAGTTCATTGAAAAATACACCAGCTGCAAGGAACGAAAAATTGACTTGCCATGACGTCAGAAAAGTTTAAAAAGAAATGCGTAGTTATGGCGTGTTCCATTGTTACGGAACTTAAGAACACCGTTCTCGTAGCAGGAAGGAAGATAGACGCCATCAAAAAGACAAATACGGCGTTTATCATCTATTTCCTGTATTTCTTTTAGTAGAGGGAAGATACTGTTGTAATGTATGGAGTTCTATCTCTTCATCTCCAGCTTTTCAGCTTCCCTTTGCCCGTTGCCAGAAACGATCAAAATAGCTATAAAACAGATTTCATGAATTGAATTGTTCTGGCATGTAGGAGCATTTTCCATTTTTATTCAAGATCCCTGGCAACATTAAAAGGTGGAATATTAAATTGTAAGACACGTTTCCTCTACTTAAGGGATTGATACACAAAACAAAACACCCAAACGGCTCCTTTCTATGTTGAACAGGCAAATATTTGGCACCTGAAGTATCGTTTGACTTTGGTTTCTTCGTCTTACTGACAATAATATATACAACTGTTCTTTTTTTTTTCGTATGTAACTAACTCTTGTGATAGTCGTCTGACACTTTATTTGAGATTAGTATTTTTCTATTGATTCAACTGATAACATTTACATGGGGAAAAAGATGCAGGGATGTTTGCTCTGTTCTGATATTCAGTGTTACGTATCTGAGTGCCTTGGAACCAGCATTTTTAATTATGTCCTTTACTTAACTTTGCAATTCAACAGCCAATACTGGTGTAACATAGAAACGGTATTAGTAAACAAGCAGTTTGAGTTACCAAATATATATACATATATATATATATATATGTGTGTGTGTGTGTGTGTGTGTGTATGTGTATGTGTGTGTGTGTGTGTGTGTGTGTAAACAGTCGATAGGAAATTACACACGAATGAAAACCTTTCAGTCGGATTGATTAGAAACTTGGTATCTAATAATCCGTGTGTACTCTTAAGAGGTATTCAGTTAAAATGAATGTCCACTCATATATCTTCATATATCACTGGATCAAGTGATATTGAATCCTATACTAGATTTCATTCAACCATTTTTGCCATAATTTGGTTCCGAAGCTTTTTTGGATCGCATCACCTTCAGTGTGTAAAGATTTTTTTGCCGCTCTCCAAGTCTGAAAATACTGATGCATTCATTGCATTCATATTTTTGGGGTTATGTTGGTTAAGTAGGAAAAAAATAATGGTATAATTTAAATTCATAAAATGTCATACATTTCTTTCTTTTTTCAGGACTCATAATCAATGTCCGATGAGGCGTTGGAAAGTCTGCTGTTATTCATATTCAACTACCATGTGACAAGAATGTTCGACACAGATTTAAAAGAATCCAGAATGTAAGTTGGTCAATCGGCTAAGTGCTATCTTGTGTTGAACTGGTGAAGATCAACGCTAGATGGGCAGAGTCATGTGCTATTTAGATGTCACTTATTATTTAGACTGTACGTCAGCGAATTTAACTACATAATCATTAACATCGATATATATTCATACACTGCAGAGCCTTAGGGGCTAATTGCAGCACCCAACGGTGCTGCTGGGCACACTTTTGGAAATTCATAAAAGCTGAATATTTACAGCTTTTTGTTTGATCTAAAATTCTTCCAGTTGTTTTCAAAGTAATTTGAAGTATTACGATGGTGATTGTTATAAACTTCACTTCAGTCTGATTCACGTGAATCTCAAGGTATCACATAATTTTTCTTTAATTTTCTTCAGCCTTCGTTTAATGTTGCTATCATTCGGCAACATGTACAAAAGTGTTGTTTACACCATTCCCATATGATCACCATTTGTACCTTGCCACATCTATTGTTCTCCGGTGGTGACCCTGATTGGTGCTAGGTTTTTTTCTTGAAAGAATGAATTCTGTTTTTGTTTATAATAGCGGAAATTTAGCTGACTTTGGAGTCTTGTTATATATATATATGTAGGGAGAGAGAGAGAGAGAGAGAGAGAGAGAGAGGAAGAGAAAAGGAGAGAGAAAGGGTGAAAAAAGTGGGGGTTGTAAGCTATTACCCTGGGAATGAAAGAACATCTTGGAGAATTTAGTACCAGCCAGGGAGGAAAATAGGCATTGAAGAGAATTGAAATCGTGCAGTAGTCAAGGAGAAATGAGTTAATGTTGGCGACTAAATAGAATACATGATAACATTGGTCAGTTTGATCTGCAATTTGTTCCCGTCTCCAAAAACAATACGGCATTATTGAAAAATTGACTTCCAGACAAGATCATAGACATGTTGAACATTTTTCTTCATACAGTTTCAGTATTTTCGTTGCATTGGGAAACGTGATGCAGTTTTTGCCCTTTTAAAACCAGCTCTGCAGGAATGTTTCATTGTACCTTAACTCTCCCTCTTCAATTTCGTTATCATGTTTCATACTTTCTGCTTGTCATTTTGTTCCTGTCCTCAAATTTGCACTTATGTGGTCCCTGGAAACAGCGATGCATTGAAGAATGCAGATACAAGGTTTAATGTATGCAAAACAAAAGGTTTTTTGTGAGTGCCGTTCAAAAATGAGGAGAAATTGCTTCTAGCTCAGTTGGAAACTATAATCTAGTTTCTGATTCGTAATCTAAAAATATCAGTGATAATGAATCTTGTGCAAACACTGGACGGTGCATATGATAATCTACTTTTTGTGACTTGTGAGGCGCTATATAGATCAATTACTACACTTTATCAGTGACATACATATCAACTCAACAAATTTTCCAAGATTTGAACGTCACTATCCACGTTTAGCATTATATTTTTACATGCACGCCTCCGTAGATACTTGGTGTGACATTTAGCGTTAATTACGACAGAACAACAGTTGCTTTTGTCTGCCTCGGAGTGTTCCATGCAATTATCCTTGTTCGTATTTAATTAACTTGGTACTAGATACGCAAATGAAGAAGGTCGCAACCTGCAAATTTGATTTGACTATTATTTGTAATCGTTGAGTTTTCATCCAGTAGTGAGTAGTGATGAGTGGTCGAAGACACACTAGCACTTTTAATAAAGTTACACATGTGCTTATTCATATGAGTACCATAGTGTAAATATTGAATAGAAGCAAAGATATAAGTAAATGCTGAGCATTCTGCATTCGTTCGAATCGTCTGGTTGACGATCAATAAATGCATGTATAGAAATTGAGGTACAGAAACTAAACGTATAATTTAACGGAGAAAACAATCATGGGTACGTGTATTCGTTGCTCGTTTTGTTACGAAGACATTTTTTTTTTTTTTTACATAGGAACACAAACAGAAATGTTCTCCCAACAATGCACTCATATCATATGGATGAAAAAGTAGAAAAAAAAGTAAAAATCAATATTCTTAGATGGATCTCCGTTCTGTATTTGACTACAACTCCAGCTCAGGGATTTGCCACAGAACCACACGATTAGGAAACAAAATTATCAGGGTTATGGTATTGGTTATCATTTTTTCGAAATTATAGGTAGTTTACTTTTCAAGATATGGGACTGAGAGAAATGCTTTTTGCCTCACGCTGGTAAAGAAACTACTAAACTTTCTCTGCTTTGACCATGGGCAGAGTCTTTGAAGAGGTACTTGACCTACTATCTGCAGTCAAGTACCCAATTAGCACCTTGCGACCAAGATTTTCAGCGTAACAGAATTAAACGGTTATAAGAGGCCCTGATATTTTCTGCGGTCATGAGACCCCAAAATAAACACCTATCATGCCAGTGGAACTGAAATATGGTCTTGACCATGATGAAAGATTGTTTGCTTGGAATACACTGGCCTGCTTTCGAATCAGTCTCAAATATTGACAGATTGAAACATCTTTAGCAGCGTATAGATCGATTCATTTTCACCAAGAACAGTTATATATATATATATATTAGAAAACCTGATTCCAACACTAGTAAGCAGTTTAGAAAACTTACTAAAACACTACTACACACCATCAGAATTAAGGAAGACCCAGAAGGGAAAGTAATGAACCTAAGTAAATTTCGATTTACTAGGGACACATTCAAACTCCTTAACAAGGGCCTTAATTTCTGTCCCCGACCCCCGCACTTCAGCAATCACACCCTCAACAAAGATCTCTATGACTTCTTCAGAAGGATCAAACTTAGAGCCCACTTTGGGAAAATAGGCCACGACAGTGACATCCTTGAGAGGCTTAAAGACCCCAACAAATCCTTCATCCCAAAAAACATAGACACAACCATTCAAACTTTTGAGCTAGCCGTCAGAGATGACATAAAAACCTACATCAACAATAACACACAACAAACCCTAACACGTGATAACCTTACAACTAAAGAGCGAAAGGCCCTTAATAAACTAAAAAGCAATACAAACTTGATCATCACAAGAGCAGATAAGGGTGGATCCATAGTCATCTGGGGTTTAGATGAATACCTCACAGAAGCTAACTTACAATTAAGCAACACAGAATTCTACAGAGAACTCCCCATAGACCCCTTTAACGAATACATAAACACAATAACCCAATCCCTAACAGAATTACACAATAGCAACATGATAGACAAAAGGACACAGAATATACTGAAACCCACTTCCACAAAACCCGCAAGGTTCTACCTACTCCCCAAAATCCACAAACCAAATAACCCAGGTAGACCAGTCATCTCCTCTACGAACTGCCACACTACTAAACTATCAAAATTTGTAGATCACTACATACAACCCTTAGCAACACAAATCAAATCATATATACGTGACACCACAGACCTCCTAAACAAAATCAAACACATCACAGCAATCCCAGACAAAGCACTTCTAGTTAGTATGGATGTTAAATCCCTGTACTCCAACATCAAACATGACGAAGGTATCCTAGCACTGACAGAAGCCTTAAACAATAGAACTACTAAAGAACCTAGCACTAGAACAATCACCACTCTTATGCACCACATTCTAACCCTAAATAGCTTTAACTTTAATAATAGACACTTCCTCCAGGTGAAAGGCTGCGCCATGGGCACAGTAGCGGCCCCATCTTATGCTAATATCTTCATGGGTAAATTTGAAGAAACCTACATTTACCCAGAGATTTATAATGACTGCATCTTTTATGGTAGATACATAGACGACATTTTTTTCATATATACAGGCGAAAAAAACAAACTAGATAACTTCTTTATACATCTAAACTCGGCACATGACTCTATTAAGTATGACTTCACAACATCCACTGACTCCATAGCCTTCTTAGACACACGCATATATATAGATGACAACAGAAACCTCCATACCACCCTCTACACAAAACCCACAGACACCAACAATTACCTCCACTCCAAATCAGTCCATCCCCAACACTTAAAAAGAAGTCTACCATTTTCACAAGCTCTTAGAATTAGAAGAATCTGCTCCACCAATAGTGAACTTAACAGACACAAACATAACCTAATACAATATTTCACCCAACGAGGTTATCCACTAGATGACACAAAAAAACAAATAAAAAAAGCGACTGGAATACCCAGAGATGAAACCCTTTTACTGTCCCACAATAACAAACCCAACCGCATACCCCTTATAACAACCTTCAACAACACACTCCCACCCTTAGCACACATCATCAATAATAGATGGAACATTCTCACGATCAAAACAGATCTAAAAGAAACATTCACAGACCCATGTGTTATCTCCTACCGCAGACCCAAAAACATCAGAGACATGATCAGTAGCAATACTATCGTTAACAATAAAGTCGTACACAAAAATACACCTAGAACAATTAAATTCTGCACACCTTGCAACATAAGAAACAGTCTATGTTGCAACCACCTCAAGTACACCAACACATTCACAAGCACCACCACAAAAGAGAGTTACCACATATACCACAATAGCAACTGCCGCAGTAAGAACATTATATACCTTCTAGAGTGCAATAGATGTAAGTTACAGTACATTGGCAAGTCCGAGTGGCAATTTAATATTAGACTCAACAATTATAGACGTAGGATTAAGTCAAAAAATAATCGTAGCCCACTTCCTGTAGAACTACACTTTCGCACACCTGACCACAATTTTGCCACCGATGCTAGCTTCACCATCATAGAAAAAATAGAAAAAACTACTCCAATTGACATAACTAAAGTTCTAGAAAAACACGAAGACATGTGGATCAACAAACTTAAAACCCTATATCCTAATGGATTAAATACTAAACTGAACGACCCGCACCACACAGAACACTAATACACACAACTCCTACCATTAATATCCTCACACCCACATCTTAGACACACTCAATAATGGAAGCTTCAAAGTCACCTAGACCCATAGGAAAAACTTCACTTTAGCCTGTTATAACCCCTGTCCAAATCATAGCCAAAACACTTTCAGTAACATTTTCAGTAACTTTTAAGGTTGATACCTATGTAGCTCCTTGACCCCACCACCCCTCCTTCTACACTATCCCAAACATACCAAAAAATCCACCTCCACAACACTACCCCCTACCTTGACACTCTCTGCCCTCCCCAAGTCCAACTGCTGCTGCTTTACCAAAATCCCAATACCTGCTGGTCATTCTTCCATTCAGCATGAGGCCTCTAGTAGCCCTGACAACAAGACTTACCCACAATGCATAGCCGCGGGCAGTGGACTCTGGTTCCACATGGTACACTTTAATTCACACTCACACAACACGCACCACTGATGATGGGAGAAATCCAGAAACATGTATGGACTATTGACATATAAGGATTAATAAACCTTACCACCAAAAACTTCACTCCCGAGTCTGTCTCACTCTCTAAAGTACACATTATATATATATATATATATATATATATATATATATATATATATATATATATATATGTACACACATGAATAAAGAGAATCAAGAAGAGAGACACAGCAATTTTGAGGGATGATAAATCAAGTTGAATGTTATTCTCAATAGATATGCTCATCATGAAATCTCACAGTTCAAATATGCATTTTTTGAGATTCATGCAAAAGTATCACGCGAAAATGACATACATACTAGATCCTCGATAGTGAGCAGCAATATATATATATATATATATATATATAGAGAGAGAGAGAGAGAGAGCAAGAGAGAGAGAGAGAGAGTTAAAAGATGAATATTAGCCTTAAAGTAATAATGCTAGAATACATTACTTTCCTAGCAAAAATAAATTATGAAATTGAAATCCAACTTTATTGCACGATTTTTTGCATGTTCTTCACTAATTCCAATGCAATTATTCCACAGTCTTGAAACAATTTCACCGAAGCCAAGTCCCAAACTTGAGTAAACTCGTTTCCAGTCAAGTAGATTGAACGTAATTAGACCTAATTGAAATATTAATAAGCCGATTTGATTTATCCAGAATGTTTGTCTGAAGCCATCTTCAACTTTAATCACTGCTGAGAATTGCACTGACGGAGCTCTCAAATAGAGTGCTGTCTTGTCCAACTTGGCACCATGCTGTCCAGTTGCAGCCTATCCTTAAATTGTCTCCATCGTATTAAAATCTTGAAATATACCTGTCACTCAACTTACTCAATAACTAAAACAAGTCCGAAATTTACTTTGGGTGACATATTATAATAACAACAGAAGTCGTTAGTAGAAGCATTTTATAAACAGAAGGATGTTTTGCTTTTTTATTAGTGCGTTGTTTATTTTACCTTTCTAGGTTACCTCTATTTCATTTGGTGTAACTAGTATTACTGCATTTAGAAACACATCCACCTGAGTTCTTTTAATCTGAGTTTTGACCGGGCATGTATTTATAATCAAGATGTCATGAAGTCGAAACATACTACTCTTGGCAACATCACTATTAAAATAGAATATCTATTATCATTATATTCAAGAGATCAAATAACAAAATTCATTCGTGATAATCACAACGATGTCAAGGGTTCTTTAAACCAGCAATATTTATCCTTTTCAAGGTTAGTGTGCCTTGTATGTTTGGATATCAATTCCCACTCCTTATTTTGGAGGCTAAAAAATTGAAAAAACGAAATGATAAAATCTATATAATGTCAAAATTAAAAAGTTATACCAAGATATTACCCCCCCCCCAAACCACTAAGATATATGAAGGAAAAAGTGGTTGCATACATCAGCAATAAAAATCTAACAAACTTTCCTTCGCCACCCTTTTCTCACGCCATCAAATACTGACTTATGCACCTCTTGTGGTACGTGAACTCTAAGGAAAGAAACTCTGTTTTAAATCATCTATTCTCAATCATGTTTGAACATTTTTTCACAGCAGTTTTATGGGGCTGGCTGACAATGGAAGGTATTCATCTGATGTCCCTGTCTAGACAGAACATTACATTTTGAGAAGGTATAATGAATTTTTTGAAAATATACATTTTATTGGCACATGATAATAGAAAAAACAAAAGCTAATTGGACCATGCACAGAGATATTTTTGCTTACGTAGTAAAATCCCCTTGGCTGGGAAATTGCCTTCCACCATATTCCTTCGCCGATAATGAGTTACAGTGAAAACAGACAATGAGGATGAACATTTTCATCGAGTATTTTAAGACATTTTCAAAGTGGCAACTCTCGCTCAATATAACAAGAAATCTAAAAACTGTCAAATATCTTCACGAATCTCTGTTGACGATGGTTGAAAACGACAGAAGTTTTCATGCAGAAATGTACACAAAATGCTATCATCAGTTCTAAAGCTGTCAGCGATGATACCAACAAATCTTTAGATAAAAGCATGTCCAAGTTTTAAGATCAAAATCTAGTAAGAAATTCATTTCAATTCTCTAACTTCGATAATCAAAAACGGATGTGAATGGCATTTTTAAATTGTCTTCAGCACTAATTAGGTTGGAAAATCCTTGAATGATAGAAAATACTCAAGATTATAGTGGGTTCTGGATTATTATTTACTGTATATTGACTCTATCCAGATTGAAATATTCCCTTCCCATATAACAACGCTCCCTCACATCCGGTTAAACAGCAACAATAATGGCTTGGGAGTCGAATGATCACCAAATATACGTACAATTAATGAGGCATGGTGTTTTATATAATCAAAACTTACAGTCCTTGATTTCTTCAAGAAATATAGTGGACCAAGGACCATTGGGTGCTCGACTTGTTGATATTCAAAAGGAGCTGAGGGATTCAATGATGATGAAAATTGATAAATTGAATGCTAAATGTAGCCATATTAGAAATTAGTCTAATGAATATCACACCCACACCTGTATGTGCGCATGCACGCACACGCGTGGGTAGGCTAGGAGCAAAATGGAAATGAATAGGCTGAGCTCGTTGATGCTGATTTATGATGTGTTTATGCGGTGAAATTGTCCATCTAGTTATTGTATTGAACGTATATATATGTGTTTGTTTTGAATTGTCAACTCCACTTCAGTTCTCAGGCGGCAACTGCTCGTTTGACAACTAACGTATCTGTTTCCATTCAATGTTTGTTTAATTGATTAATTTCTTCAGCATTGACATTTTAATCAGCTCGCCGCGGCTCAGTTGTTTGTGATACAAACAAGGATGAGTTTACTCCAAACGAAGTTGGCTTAATATGTATGATGCGGTAATCTGACTGGATTATTTTAAAGGATTATAAAAAGCAATTTTTATAAACCTAAGTAAACACAGAGGTGAGGATGATTTTAGAACATTCTATAACCAACCACGTTTTGGATTCATGGATGCAGATTTTTAAGCGTTCCCAACGTCCCTTAATGGTACACAAAAAAGTGTCTATGTTGACGAGGTTTCAAGGTGATTATGATCGGAACTGCCTTCAAAATCAGGGCCAAGGACAAATCGGACAACGAAAGTAAGGTTCTAAGGTCGTCAACTCTCTTTTGCATTTACCTGCTCCTATCAATTACCTAGAAGTGATGGTGATATGTGTCATACCTCTCATTAATATCCCTGCAGTGTGGCTTGGTTTGGTTGGATGAGGCTCAATTCCTGGACATTCCACAGTGGTCATTTTTTTTATTTCTATAATTATTACTATTATTACTACTATCATTTTCAGTTTGAAGTTTTAATGGATTCAGTTACTTATCCATCTAAGTGGAAAATACTACTTCATTGCAGAGTTCTTGTTCATATTGGACAATGCATGGTGTAAGAGGTCATTCGTCAAAGTTTAACTTTTTTAACAATTTAGATCTAAGGTAACACTAGAATGAATTAATAGATAAAACAATTCTAAAATAAATAAATGGTAAATGAATAAATGCAATACGTTGAAAGAGTAAATAACTTGGATAAAAGTGAAAATCAATATGTGAATTTTAAATGTCTTAATGATCCTATTTGGCCCAAGTGTTGCATATAAGTGTTATATATATATAAATATCATCATCATCATCAGTCTTTCAGCGTCCGTCGTTGGACATAGACCTTCCCCAGGATTTGCCACTCTTCTCTATCATGGGCGTCACGGAGCCATTACTTCCTGAACTTGTCTAGCTCGTCTCTCCATCTAACGTTTTGCCGGCCTCAGTTGCGCATGTAGTCTCGGGGAATCCATGTTGTGAGTCGTGATGTCCATCGATCGTCAGCCATTCTTGCAGCATGGCCAGCCCACCGCCATTTGAGATTTTTTATGGATTCTATGATGTCTCTAACTCTTGTCTTTTCCCGGATGTACTGTGCTGTTTTGTGGTCTCTCCATGTGAGGCCCAGCATTATTCTTTCATGTGCACGTTGCATGGTTCTCAGCTTACGGGTCTGTCTCTTGGTTAAGTTCCATGTTTCAGCTCCATAAGTGACTATTGGGAGGATGCATTGGTTATCCACCCTTCTCTTTAGGATTAATGGGATCTTATTATTTTTGAAGGTTGAGCTAGCTCTGCCAAAGGCTTGCCATCCTAGTGTGATTGTTCGCTTGATTTCTTCTTCTTTTGAGGGTCTCATGGAGATTCGCTGCCCTAAGTAGATGTAGTGGTCTACTTTCTCGAGTTCTGTGTCCTCGATTTCGATCTTAGTGTTTTTATCTCCAATGTGGTTGTTGCACATGATCTTCGTCTTGCTGAAGTTCATGTGTAGGCCGACTTTCTTGCTCTCTTCATTTAGTTCATCTATCATTAGTTGGAGGTCGTGTAGGTTCTCTGCGAAAAGGGCTATGTCGTCTGAAAATCTGAGGTTGCTCGGATACTCCCCCAGTCTAGCCTTCTGGAGATCATCTCGAGGCAGGCTGTGAAGAGTTTAGGTGAGCTGGTATCACCTTGTCTTACTCCTTTCTGGAGCTGAAAGGGGTCAGTCTTTATGTAGCCTGATAAAGGAGCTGCCGTGATTGTATATATGTTTCAACACTTCAACATATACTGGATCTACACCTTGCCGACTGATGGCCTCCATGACCTTAGGGATTTCTACTGAGTCGAACGCCTTTTTGAAGTCGATAAATGCTACGGCAAGTGGTAATTTATACTCTGCTGCTTTTTCTTTCGGTTGATTTATCGAGTGCAGGTGGTCCATGGTCGAGTAGCTTCTTCTAAAGCCAGCCTGTTCACGTGGCTGGTTTTCATCGAGTGTTTTTGTGATTCGGTTGGTGATGATCTTTGTGGAAAGTTTGTATACACAGTTGAGTAGACTTATAGGCCTATAGTTGTTGAGGTCTTTCGGGTTTCCTTTTTTATATAAAAGCATTATAATAGTAGTGTTCCAATCGTCTGGGACTTCAGTGTGTTTTAGACACAAGCTAAAGAGGACGGCCAGTTTCCTAGAGATGAGTTTACCTGCTTTTCGGAGTAGGTCGATGGAGATGTTGTCTGGTCCAGGGGCAGTTCCTTTCTTCGTCTGATTAATGGCTTCTTTCACCTCCCACGGGGTTACTTTTGGGAAGTCCTCCAGTTGATTGCTCGTGTCTTGCGTATCTTGCTCATTGTTTTGTAGTCCTTATTTGGACGAATAAATTTTTTGGTAGAATTCTTTGGCACGTTCGACAATCCTGTCTCTGTCTGTTGTTTCCTCGAGTATGCTAGTTATTTGCCTTCGTCGCGAGTTGAGGAGTTTGTTTATAGCTTTTAAGCCCCGACCTTTTTCAAGAGTTGATTCAATGACTGCCGTCGTGTATCTCCTTCTGTCTTTCCTTCGTTTCTTCTTGATCAATTTGTTTAGTTCAGCCTCTTCAATTTTCTCTCTCATTGTTGTCGGTGGCTTGAGGTTTCTGCGTTTTTCTATGAGATTTCTAGTCTCATCCAAGATTTTGCTAATGGGTTGTTTGCTCATTGGCTTGAATGTAGAGGCTACTTCAATTATTGACGCTGTCATTTTGTTGCTTAGTTCGTCGATGTTGGTTTTGTCTTGTTCAGTAAGAATTCTGAATCTGTTTTTCAATTCGAGCTTGAAAGTTAAAACGGGCTGTTTTGGTATGTTTTAGAGGCTGCGGTTTTGTATGGAACATTTTCCTGCGTTCTTTATTGGTGTATACTTGTACTTTACATCGTACCATTCTATGGTCGCTGCCTACATTGACTTGATTTAGGACTTGGATGTCCTTGATAATATCGTTTTTGTCCGTTAGGATGTAGTCTATTTCGTTCCTTGTTTCGTGATTGGGGCTCTTCCAAGTCCATTTCCTATTGGGTCCCTTCTTGAAGAAGGTGTTCATGATTTTGAATCCATTAGCCGTTACAAAGTTTACAAGATCTTCCCTTTCGTTGCGTATTTTGTATCCAAATTTGCCGACGCAATTTTCATTTCCTTGTCCTACCTGTGTGTTGAAGTCTCCCATGATAACATTGAAGTGTTTTCTGGTGTCTTGGAGTAAGGAGTTCAAGTCATCATAGAAGTTGTCTATTTCTTGTTGGGTTGATTGCGAAGTGGGAGCGTAGACTTGGATTATATTGAGTTAGTATGGTTTTGAATGTTGTATGGTGACGCTAGCTACTCGGTCAGAGATGGCTTTGAAGCCAGTTATATTGTCTTTCAGGTACTTATTGATGAGAAAGCCAACTCCACTTTGTTTTACTTTCTCTTTACCGTAGCTGTAAAGAAGATGTCTGCTTCTCAGTTCGATTAGTTCTTCTCCGGGTCTTCTTACCTCACTAATGCCTATGATGTCCCATTTGACATTTCTGATTTCACTTTCTAGATCAGTTAGGTGCATGTCAGTTGACAGTGTTCTGACGTTGTATGTGCCTATGTATAAATGTGTCCTCTTGTTGACAGTCTTAGACTTCTGTTTAAATGATCTTTGTTGGAACGGTGACTCAGTAGGAACGTGTTCCCTTCGTGAAAGATTTGGGTAGTCGCTTTCGGAGCACATCATCCCTACCCAAAGTAAGTGATGTGGCTGAGTCTTTTGGGGCCGATGACCCAGCAGGAACTGGCGCGCTCTTGATGTAGTTTTTGGGTAGTCGCCCTTGGAGCACATCACCCCTACCCAAAGCAAATGATGTGGCTGGGCCTTTTCGTACCGATGTCCCAGCAGGAACGGCCGATATGATATTTGGTGTGCAAATCATGGAGAGTGATGGGCAATGCCCTGCCAAGCTGGCCATAGACGTGTTGGGAGGGGGTCTGGTGGATTGTCCACTGCGGGTCAGTGACTAAAGAGCTCCACCGGCTCTTGATACACATCCAAACTGTTCTTGTGAAACGAGTGGATGTTCAGAGCACGGGGGGGGGGGGGATTCTTATTTTTTTTAATTTTTTTGTACAATTCGATCCATTTTCAAAATAAGTTGGATGTAAATTCCATGAGGAAGGATCACTTTCTTTCTATCTCCAACCTCTTAGGGTCATTGAGGCAGCCTTGGAGAATACCTCTCCCTTATATATGAAGCTTTTAACTTAAACAAAGTCCAAAGAGGTTTGAGTTTAAAAACAAAATTGCAACAGCATAGTTGGTCTGGGGACTTCATTTTAGCAGTTGAAAAAGTTTGAATTTTTCATTGTTCGTTGCTAAATATTTCATGCCCGTCTCCCAGCAAGAATTTACTACTTAGATTAGACAGAGCACTGACCCATCCAACACTAGATTTGTTTGTTTTTTTATGGCAAGTCAAAGCTAGGTCGAAGTAATAGGGTGGGTATGGGGTCGTTTTATTTTAGAGTTTTTGTTTTTGGCTTTGGGGCAGGGGGCAAATTTTCGGTTAATTTCGGGGGGAGGTATTTAGGGGTTCATTGGAATATACTGAATTGGTGCACATTCAGAGATTTTTTTTTTTTTTTGCTATTTTCACCAACGGTTCGAGGCAAAGGTCATTACAATCAGGTAATACAGAGTTGAATGAGTAGGCAGGCATTGGAGAATATCACAAAACAATGAGGAGATGAATAAATAAATTCAATATATATATATATATATATATATATATATATATATATATATATATATATACATATATATATATATATATATACATATATACATATATATATGTATATATATATATATATATATATATATATATATATATATATATATATATATATATATATATATATATATATATATATATATATATATATATATATATATATATAAGAGACATACAACCAGACAGACAGAGGAAAGGGAAAGGAAGACATAGCAAAGCATCAGTCGCTCTCAGTGTCTCTCTGTCTCCTTCTTTTTAATCATAATATATTAATTGATATTAATATACTTTACTCAATTTTATTATATATATATGTATTTTTGCATGTGTGTGTAATTTCACATGGATTGCTTGTGTATACATGTGAATACATGTTTTGTACAGTTGACAAAACTGAATCATCTTTGTAGAATTTTGACTTGATAATGACAATCAATTCCAGTATATTTGATATCGAGCGTTTACTCTTGTTTTTCTTCCAGCTTCCACCACGGGATACGTATTGTTATGTTACATAACTCATATTTTTAAAGTTGTCTTATCATAACTTGTTATTATGTTCATTTTACGAGAAGATTATTAAAAGTTAGAAATAATGAATGCATGAAAAATTATTACTGTGGACAAAGTAAATTGAAACGATTCCCTTCATAAGATTTTATTTCTATTTACTTAAAATCGTATCAAAAAGAAAAGAAAAAATGTTCTTTTAACAGAGAACTGCACCTGTCATTCTGCTGAAAATCATTTATGGAAAAATGTGAAGCAAAGGCAGTGATACATATGGTATTTGAAGGCTTTTTTGCCATAAGAGTTGCCTGTTTCTTTAATCGTGGTTTCTTCATGTTTTTATGTTTAAAATTCCATCCAAGCCAAGCGTGTAAATTAATACATTGTGTAAGTTATAAAAAGATTTGAAGCAACGTCAGATAATCCAGCATATCTTTAAAAAAAAAAACAACAAAAAGGGTAATTGTACGAAATTCTGATGACCAACATGACGCCTCAGGGATCTGGTACCTGGATATTAATAGCAATTCCTGTAACTACTATTCACACACACACACACACACACACACACACACACACACACACGTGTACCCCCCCACACACACGTACCCACACACACTCGCACACATGCACACACATGTACACATTTGAAAAATGATATGGATCAGTATTTGATGATATTTGTTTGAATCCATAACTCATAAAATATATAAATATATTAACACAGATGTCTTTTTTTTTAGAATTTTAATTTATTTTTATTCGTAAAAACCTGAACGGTGGTGCCTACCTGCCTGTCTCTCTTTATATTTATATATATATGTATATATATATATATATATATATATATATATATATATATATATATATATATATATATATATATATATATATATGTGTGTGTGTGTGTGTGTGTGTGTGTGTGTGTATGAAATAGCTGCGTTTGATGGTTATAATTCTTTGGAATATATCCAGTGCTTCTCCATCTTTTCTGTGTAATTTTTAACACAATTTTTGATATTTAGCATATTTACACACACACACACACACACACACACACACACACGAATATATATATATATATATATATATATATATATATAGTACTATTGTGTCATCCACATCCAGTGTGGCTATAGACAATCCGTTATCCCATCCAGTACCACGAGGTAGGATTGAATCATTCAATTCAAACCCGGTATTGTACCGCTGAGCCACGGAAGTGGACGGTAAGTAAGGCTGAATTGATTCAATATATTCTATTTTTGCTGAAATCCCCCATCCCAGATAGTGCTCTATTCCTATGGAAGAGCATTGCCTAATGCTTACAATGAACAAATTTCCTCATTTAAAGAATGCTCAACCCTGAATAAAGGAGCATTGATTATTGTGTCATCCTCAGACAGCTGTTTCATTGTATTACAACACTTCAGTGTGGCTATAGATAATCCACACACACACACATACACACACACACACACACACACACACACACACATATATATATATATATATATATATATATATATATATATATATATATATTTCTGTTTCTGATTGCCATTATTCCTTGGAATATGTTCTCTCCTTCCTTATAATTCAGGTAAAAACTAGAAACATACGCAATATACACTACACATCATCAAAAAGGGAGTTAAAAAAATACAAAAAAATACATTTTTACTAATCTCAGAACTCATATTCATTTAGTATTATTTGCTCAGCACACTGAACTGTTTTACAACTTATTTCTTTTCAAGTAAACTTTCTAAACCATGATCACATCACTCATTTAACTGTCTGTTGCATAAGAAAATCTAGTTCTGCTCCAAACATCAATCACTCATCTTGTAGCCAATGGAATGCTCTATACTGTCAAAAAATTCCATTGAAACCAATTTTAAGATTTCAAAGATAACTCGACTTCTGAATACATATATTTGTTTGCTAAACTGAGAAAATCATATCTAATAATTCAAAACATTCCACTTATAAAAGCGTTTAAGTATTAATGAATAATGGGATAAAAATGTCAGTGGATAAACAAGGATATTTAGCACGACAGAAAATGTATGTATTCAATTGTCATTATTTATCGATGCATCAGTGGTGTAACCACAGCTTGGATATTTCATTAGTTAGGATACACAAATATCAAGATTGATCAAAGATGGTTTTTCGGGAACGTCGGAAAATAATGCAATTGAAAATGTATTGCTTGATTTGAGCATACGTCGTACGGATGCAAAAAAGAAGAAATGCTTGTAAACGCACGTTTTCAAATAATTTTTTCCATATTTCCCCCGAATTGGAATAAACAGGCTGAAGAAACTTGTCTGTGAAACAAGATGACACGAAACAGACGAGTAGATTTCTGCAAACTAAAATAATGAAGGGTTTAGTACTGCAAAATGTATTGATGATCCCAGATGCATCTATAAAGGGACTTATTAACAGGTCTTGTGCATGTATAATTTTGACGAGATGATTTGAACAGGAGACGCTAAATACACGTCTGCAACTGAAGTAAAGCTACTTGAGCATGTTTGTGAGAATATTTCACGGGACAAATAGGAATTATGAGAGAGAACCTGAAAAGAAAAATAGAAAAAAATGAAGGGGAATAGAAAACAAAGATGAAAGCGCAGCGCTAAACAAACAGATTCAAAACTGATAAAGTTAACTGAATTTAGGATGAAGAAACGTGAAGACTATGAAAAAATAGAAGGGTTTCTAACCACAAAAAAGAAAAACATAGTGAAAAATTGAGAATCACACGAAGGAAAAACGGAAGGAAAAAAAAGAGAAAAAATACAGGATATGCACAAAATTTCGCTCACGGCCTATGAATTTTATTAGGAGAAATTTTCAGTTTTTTTCATTCAACATGAAGCTTGTTAAAATGCTTATTTCTTACCAATGCCAGTCATTGGAATCAAATCAAGGTAAATGTCACTATATTGTACATTGATTCCTCGGACAAAAATGATTTCAACTTGGACGACTAACGTCAAATAAATTCAATTTTGAAAAAGAACAGCATAATCCGAGTAAAAATGAAAGCTTATAGAATTCCACGAAAACTTTTAGTTAATGATATGATTATAACAGTAAGGAATTAAAAGAGATAATCAAAAATGATATGCACATCTAAAAGACACGAGTTCAGAATAAATATCTCTATGGAACTTGTGTAATTAAAATATTGGTATCCTCCATGTGATATATCAAATTACTTTAAGGTATACCGAACATTCTTATTGTCTTGAATTCTACAGCCACAAAAACAAATTCAATAGATTTTTCATCACACTTTTTGAATGTGGGAGGTGTGGAATTATCATTTGCGGACAATATATTTAAATGATATCCCCTCTGAAGTTTCAAAGATCTATTTGTTAGCACTTGCATTTTAATTCCGAAGAATATATGCTTCAAAAAGTGTGTAATACAAAATTACCAGAGATGAAGATGCATGAAAGTATGAAATATTGGAAACGTTATCATCAACAAGTAAAATAATACTATTTAGGGTTAGTTTACTACATTGACTGATTATGGGATTTACTATCTCATCCCTCCCTCCACGAATGCGTTGAATGCTGTTTGTGTTGGTACTATTGATCTTCACCTGAACATGTTTTTTTCCTGATGCATTTGTTTCGGGCAGCCATGATTGACACAGTTTTCTCTGCCAAACAGTCCTCTATCACTTTGATCCCTTTCACATTGAGTCTATCCATGTTATATCTTGTATGTAGAGACTTGTGCATCGCAATAGTTTTCTTGTTCACTGGCCCATTGAGAAGAGTTCATCATTTGTCCATCCTAGACATGAATCTGTGCATCTCACCATCAATACTGACCAGGTGATCATTTTTCTTAATATAATTACTGTTTTTAGCAATAGCATCCGCCGAAATGATTCCTTTTATTTGATTTCTCTTTCATTTCTTCCTGCTTTATCGAATCACATTCGGGGACCCTTGTTTAGATTAATCTCATGTATTTAATTAACCTATGTCTGTTGTCTGTTGAGTTGTCTCTTCTGACCACCATGAGCTATCTCATGAGCATTGCTATTAGCGCACATGCTTCTATTCCAATCTCCATATCCAGCTTTTCAATGAGTTGGCTTTGGATCTAACAACTGATTCGCTGAATAAACTGAAGCGTTTGCGTATCCAGCTGGGTTGAATGATGTTGTACTCTCTTTTGTTATTAATTAATCACATAGCAATATTCAATGTACGCAGATTCGTTTTTTCTCAGTATCATTTCATGTTCAAATAATGCTAGTTTTGTCACACAGGTTATTCCCTTTTTTCCCGAAATGTATCTTCATCTTCTAACTTACCCTTGCTGGAAACTCACAGCATCGAGTCCTCCAAGCAATAGTTCTGAAAAAAAAACCAAGTGAAGTACATTCATTCCTG
The DNA here is from genome assembly GCA_963457665.1 of Thysanoteuthis rhombus. Taxonomy (NCBI): domain Eukaryota; kingdom Metazoa; phylum Mollusca; class Cephalopoda; order Oegopsida; family Thysanoteuthidae; genus Thysanoteuthis; species Thysanoteuthis major. Next base: position 18,547,030 of record OY735213.1, read on the forward strand.
ACGATTCCTCAAAAATTCATCAAAACTAGATGTTAAACAACAAAACTTCATTCAAATTCATTGAAAACTTATGGAGATATTGGATGGACGGACAAGAGTGACTACAAAAATGCCTGAAAAACAAAAACTGAATTCCTGGATCAACTTTTTAATTCCATCACATAATCGTTACAAGCCATTCTTTTCACCAAAATGTCATAGAAATTCATTTGGATCCATCGTGATTACTTCATGACGGACAGAATTCAATTGAATTCCTCGTGATAAAAGCATGAAACTTGTATGTTAACGATGGGTTGGAAATCATTTGGTTCTGATAGAAACATACTGAAGAGCACCTTGATTTACAGATGTGAGACACTAACACTAACAAGAGCTGAGAACCTTTTAAGAACTGCACGAACAAGCAATCCAAGTATATATATATGTATATATATATATATATATATATATATATATATATATATATATATATATATATATATATATATATATATATATATATATATATATATATATATATATATATATATATATATATATATATATATATATATATATAGTGTTATGTTTGTTGTGGGGATGTGAGGTGTTATCCATAGGTGATAGAGGGATATTCATGTGTTGTAATTGTTTCGTAAGAGTGGGGAAGAATGTTTATATCTGTGTAGGTTAGAGACTGGTTTGGTCTGAAACAGGTCGGTTAAAGGAGTAGGTTAGAGGATATTTGTATCTATCTGCAAGCTTCAGGCTTGTCTAAGATGAAAAAAGGGATCGTGAGTTGAGGGGTCAGGATGAAAATAGTTAGTTTTCAGTGAGAGTCTATTTGGTGCGTGTGTGTGTGTGTGTGTTTTTCCAAGATTAGGGGTGGTGTCTAGTGTTTAATGGATAAATGTTGATGGATATCGGGTGGGGTGAAAGTAATATGTGTTGTTTTAAATCATTATGGCTGATGCTTGGCGAAACTCCTTTTTCTCTCCTGGAAGGGGTGGTGTGGTTGTTGTTGTACTAATTCCTAAATGGTCTGTTGGGTGTTAGCCAATCCCTTGTGTGTTAATGTTGTAATGTGTTGTAATTATGTGATTCTGTTCCAAAATCAATGCATTTAGAGAGTTTGCAATCTAGAAATCAGAATCACATAAATACCGATTTTGTTTGAAGTTAATGTATATGCAGATGGTGGTTGTCATGGTGATTGTGTGTGTGTGTGTGTGTGCGTCTTTGTGTTTGTGAGTGTGAATACGTAATACACAAATTTTCAATGCATTCGTTGTGATTCACTGATGGAGTGTTGTGTGACAATTTTTTGTGCATGTGAATATGAATGTTTAGAGTGTGTGTCAGTTGGACTGAATAGATTGTGGGAATTGATTGCTTTTCCGTGCGAGGTGAGTGTTCTGATGTGCGTAAATATTGCTCTGTGTATATGTTGTTGAAAACGGATCTTTTGTTGTTTACTTATCAAACTGGCCAGTTGTTTAGAAAAAATATGGTAAAACCTGGATGTTGTTGGATGATGTAATTTTCCGTGATCTTTGCAGATTTGGTGAATTGGAGACTCTCTTTTGAGTGGATATATTTGATTATTTTTCGGCTTTTTAAATTTCAGAATTGAGTCTTTTTTCATCGCTATGAATGACCGATTCGTTTCAACGGTTATCTGTAAGTAGGGCCAGTAGAAGGCCGTATAGTCTCTCTTCAATGATTTGGACTTTCCCGTAAGATATTAACTAACACAAAGATCACACATAAAATCATCATAATGCACACTACTAAGGCATTTCATTACTTCAAACAGGAACACACGTACGTACGAACACACACACACACACACACACACACACACACACACACACACACACACACAAGCATACATATTAATACCTCCTCCAAAAAACACATCCATACACTCTCACACATGTACAGTCCCAAAAATGTCCCCCCTCCTCAACGTTGACCCAACTTGGCTTCCCAACACCATCTAATGGATACAAATAAGAATTTTGGACCATCATTTTATGATTCTCAGTCTGCCAAAACTGTCTTGTCGAAATATTACCGCAAACATGAATAAATGACTGATATTCCCATTTAACTACGATTAACTTTTTACACTACACACACACACACACACACACACACACACATGTATATATATATATATAAGACCAATTAATGAATATTAACATGAATGAGGTATTTAAATTGAAGTAAGCCTTATTTTGAATAGCCTTAGCTTTTGTGAACCATCGAAATCAAACAATATTACTGAATCAGTATGAAAGAAATGGAGAAAACGCAGATGGAAAATGGATAATAAATTGTTGCAGTTGAGTTAATATTTTTCCTTGAGAAGGAAGAGTCCTTTTTCTATCCAATTCGAACTGTCTTTGAGATTCTCTGAGATTCTTGCTGACCATAAATGATGAGGATGCAAGCATTTGCGTGATCGAAAAAGTCTACTCCAACACAAAATATAGATTAGGTAAGGAGAGATAGTAGCAATCTAATCTTGCGAAATGGAATATATTCTACAAAAATCAATTGCCTTCTAGAAACGGTGTATAGTTAATGGAAGTGGGACACGCTGAACAAATTGGAATTTGTGAAGAAAAAAAAACAGCAAAAAATATAAATAACAATGTTTCTGAGGTCGGAAAAAAGCAGCAAAATGAATTCTTATTTTGTTCCGGTTAATTTTACGAACAAGGGGACTTCATGGTCCGGTTGCATCTGAAGGGCCAAGATTCTGCCTTCTCATAAAGCTTAATGTAGAAACCAGTGTGAGTCCAATGAAAGAAAAGTCATCGTTGGCTTCCACGTTCGGTAAATCGACTGTAAAAAATGATTTGACAAAGGACTTAATGTCCGATATGAATAATGCAAAATGTTACAAATTGGAAGCGATGTCTGAGACAGGTGGGAGAACTGGAACATTTCAAAGAACTTTTCGAAGAATGACCAAGAAAAAAAAAAGGAAGGTTCGAGCGATTAAAATTTGGTAATATAGTGAACAGTGGACGATGTCATGGTAAACGAGGAGAAATAAGACAAAAGTATCCTCAGGGACATAGAGAACACCAGTACAACATGTAAAAAAAGAAATGAAAGAAATATGAATTGGTGTGATGTCTGAAAATGGAGGATGCAATCGGCAATAGGCAGCACAGATAGATGAAAGACATATCGACTGATGAATATAGACAATATGAGAAGGAAGAACAGTTGGATGGATAAGAATCATCATCATCATCAGCAGCAGCAGCAGCATCAACATCATCATCATCATCAGTCTTTCAAGGTTCGTCGTTAGACATTGACCTTCCCCAGGATTTACAACACTTCTTCGTCGTAGGCGACACAGATCCACTATTTTCTTAGGTGTTTAGTTAATCTCTCCATCTTGCTTTCTGTCGGCCTTGGTTTCGCATGTGATCTCTGGGGATCCATGCTGTGAGTCGTGATGTCCATCGGTTGTCTGCCATTCTTGCAACATGACCGGCCCATTGCAATGTATGTTTTCTAATAGATTTCATTATGTTTCGGATTCCAGTTTCCTGTAAAGGTGTAAAAGGAGAAAGAAAATGAAATAGAAAGTATCACTGAAAGAAAAGATTGACAAATATCAAAAGCAAAGAAGAAAAATAAGATAAAGGTACACCATGTTCAAGTATTTTCCGCCTTTCTAGATTCTGCTCAACGCCCCGTTTTTTGTTTCCACAGAAACAGGCGAAAAGTGTTTGTTCGGCAGCAAATTCTTTTAGAGAAAAAAGCCTCTCCAGTAACTCTCTTCTGAATTCTAGTCTCCTATACATCGTATCACTCCAATCTCCAGCAACCACAGGGTTTGGGGTGCAGCCATTTTTTCCATATACATTATTGGTAATACTATCTCACTTAACGCTAGTTCGGCTTACTGGAATAGATTTTATAGAAATACTACTTTTGGATCGCAGGGAAACCTGTACAGGCATTTTTAAAGCTTGGCCTAGTCTAAAACAAAACTGGATCGATAAGACAGGAGAACCCAAATCCTTGAATTACAAATGATCAGAAAGACGAAGTTGCCCAACATTGTTTCATGCCAGGGACATATACAAGGAGATATAACAATTCAAAAATAAGTTAGGAATGAGCAGTAAGTAAATCTATTTCATGCCTGAGACTGTTCTACTTGTGTTTGGTCTCCGAATGTTGGTATGATGTCAGGAATCCTAATACTGGTATCCAATGCAGACTTTGGTCTTTGTCTTGTATTCAGCCACGCTTATCAAATATTAAAAAGGAGGTGCTACATGGACTATCATCAAGTTTGATTTTTATTTTCCTTTTGCTCTCTACTGGTTCAGGTTGTGAATTTCCTGCAAGCAAGAATGTAGGGGAAAACGTAGATTTTCTAGAAACGTTAGTTCTCTCTACTATAAGGATTGGAGGGGCACATTTACGTAAACCCCCATTTCCTTCTACCATACTAAGCTAAACTTAAAAGAAAAGAGGGCAAAAACCGAGGGAAAGTAGTGATCAAAAAAGATAGTTAAGAAAAGGAAAGGATATCAGGTTGAAAAAGGAAATAAACGAGGCATCAAAATGTCTGTGAGATAGCGATTGATTACACAGGGAATCAATGTATGGAAAAACAAAACTAATGAAATACCAAACACTAAGACAATTATTAAAGAAAACGCTTTGAAAAGGGCCTTCGGGGGCCACAACTAAACAATTGTAAACGAACAAAATAATAGCCAAAACATTCTCAGGTTTACCATCATTAATATACTGAAAATATAAATCACTTTTGAGAATATTCATGCAAGTTTAATATGGCTAGCTATGCACTCAAAACAGTCTCACAAGATTGTCTGCAAGTGATTTCTGTATTAAATGACTGGAGGACCTGAACTAAATCACCAATTGTCAAACAAATTGAATTTAGAACATTTTTACCTATGCCGTCTAAAATATGATGACAGTTTCAAATGATTTTGAAACTATTGAAACATCGCGTTGTTCAGCATTTTCTTGATAATATTCAACCAGAAGGAACCCACCTTTTTAAAAAAAAAAGTAAATGAATAGGTAAGTTTGACTACTCTTTCATTAACATCTAATAGTTATCTTCCATAACAAATATTGCGGATTTTTTTACAGATGTGGCGTATAATGTGAGTTGATAACTTGTGTAGCATATACATTATTTTCTAATTTCATTCTCTAGAGTCGATTATATCTGATTTATGAATCGTTCATCAATGTGAACTTATTCTTATCTAATGACAAGTTACCTGATTGAAGTCCAGTGTTGGGCCAATATTGAACATTTTATAAACACGATCTACCCTTCCTGAGACTAAAATGTCTACGTAGTGGCTTTTAGAATTTAATTCTTTTAATTCAAAATTAACTCCACTGATGGACTATAGTGTATAACAACCAAAAGTTGCCTAAAAACAAGTAAAATGGAGATACTAACAAAATGAAGTATCGGAACTATTCCAATTGGAATCTCCAGCAAACAATGACTGTACCTATTCCAAATTAGTATATAGACAGTCTGTCTAGAAATATCTAGCTATTTGATATCAAAAATAATACTAAAATATCGAGCGCAATAACTTAGTCCTATTAATGTGTCCATTTGAAACTCACGCACATATCACTGTGTTGCGTTCACTTTTCAAAATTGTTCGAATAAGTTCTCTTTCAAGATTGCCATCAGCAGCACAACCATGCAAAGTATGATATATCTATTTGAAAAATAATTACGTACCCACCCATCAAATTTGAGATTATGCATCGCACCTGAACGACATTTATCATTAGGATTCAACCCTACATAAGTTAGATTCGATATATCATTAAACTATGATCCAATTAAACAAGGCAAACACTTTTACTGTCCAGGAATTTAGTAAATGCTTAACTAATGAATTTCATCGAAGAAAAGAACGTGAAAAAAAAAATCGAATCCCGAGGGGAGATGTTGAGTTTCTCATTAAGAAATGAAAATACCTTGGGGGGAAACCAGACATCTAATTATTATGATTCCTGCGATCAAATATAAGGTTATAATTGAGCATGCCTTAACATGAACAATTGAATCAGATTTCAATAACACGCAGAGAGAATTATTCAAATCCATTGCTTTGTTACACGGCGATATGCTTGCATTTTTTTGGAGACACGCTTATGGTTACACCATCATATCAGAAAAAACGACTCTTCTCTAAGTTCTTCTCAGGAAAACTATAATGAATTCAATGGTTAAATCAGATATATAGACAGTTATCAGAACACTTGTCAGATTATTGTTACTAAGCTTAATTTTGTTTGGCACCTTGAATGAAGGATAGAATGTGGAGAAGGAACTGTGTATTGCAACATGTCTCTAGAATGGACATGATTTAATGCTTGAGAACTAAGATTTGAAATTTTATTTTCACCTGAATTTCAACACTTCCACTTTGCACAAGAAGAGAGAACATAACTATTTCAGGCACTAATAAAAATGCGCAGCCAGTTACCTAATCATTTAAATGTATAGATCTATTGGATTCTGAAGGACGTTATTTATTTGAAAATATGGCATTTGTACTGTAAAGATAAAATTTGAATAAATTACTATTGAGTGACTGCCATAAAGCGATTATTTCTAAGCTTGTTCAGGAGAACAATTCATCTGTGACATTTAATCAGCCCTACAGTTCCACTGAGTTGACGTACGTTGAGAAGATAAGTAATTACGAAACCTATGTCCATGCTAAGTAATTATTCATAGAGACTAGATTTGTTGGAATGTTATGGCTGCAATTGTGGTTCTGATAGATAGATAGATAGATAGATAGATAGATAGATAGATAGATAGATAGATGGATATGTTTTAAGTACTATGCAATGTACGTATGAATTACATTCAACCTTCTGCTGTATGAATTTGACAAACATTTGTCTATCACCATTTTTATCATAAGATCTCTCCTGACATGTCTTGAGCGTTTTGAATGAAAACAAAAATGAATAAATGACATTAGTCTAGATTCTTTGTTGAAGAACTGAGGATTCTGGTTTTCACAACCATTCTGCTGATGTACACACACACACACACTCACACACACACACACACACATATATATATATATATATATATATATATAAATATGCATATGTATATATATATAGAGAGATACATATATAGATATAGATATATAGATATATAAAAAGTAGGTTGTGGATTCGCTACACAAACTAGCTCATGTTTCAGCCGTCTCTAGTCCCAGACAGGGCTGAAACATGAACTAGTTGTGTAGCAAATCCACAACCTACTATTTATTTCCAGCTCTACTCTAAAACAACTCAACTCCATGAGTAGAATGTTGTATGTATCGAGCATTCTATGAAATAAATCCAATACATTTCAGAAGTGGCTTTATTTTATTGATGTATTATTATATCATGTTATACTGTTAGCCTGATTTGTACCACATATACTGTATATATATATATATGTGAGTGTGTGTGTGTGTGTGTGTGTGTGTGTGTGCAAATCTGCTTGTGGGAATATTAGATATATCATATGTGCATCGTTTAAATATACGTAACGTCCTAGCAATTATTGGATTTACTTGACCCACTTTTGTATTGCTGCTACTTTCTCTTAAAATGTGATTTTTTTTGTCTATTAATCTTCTGTGTCTGAGCACAAATCTAAAAATGAATTGAAAAGAATATTCCACTCTGAGGAAATTCTAGGTGAAAAGAGATTAGAATAAATTGATTTTATGTTTATTCATTTTGTGTTGACATCATCATTATCCTCATCATCATTTGCAGTATCAACAGCCTCTTAGCGTTCGTAATTTGACATCGATCTTCGCAGGATTTGCATTGACTTCATTGATAAATATACGATCCCTACAACCACTAAGCATATAACCGTTTACTAAGCTTAGGTCTGACTGGTTCAAGATTAGGATGGCAAAGATGCAGACAACAAACAATTACATTTTCTGGTTTCAAATTTATATCGGTTATCTGCTTCCATTCAATGTACGTGTACTGGAATAACATTTCCTTTTAATAATTATGTTTTGTTCCCAAACCAGCAAAGAACGGTTTAGGATAGATATGAAACCATATGGCTTAGTTGTTTTTTTCTTTGCCATGCACATTTCTCTAACAACTTTTCATCTCGCGAAAATCTGCCATTTTTATTTATATGATTATTCCGATATCCAGTTACTTATGGAAACTCTTCCAAAAGAATTTCATGAGCAGATATTACAGATTTTACAAATATTTGACCGACAAATTTGGTAAAAAGATAACTTTTGTTATTATTATGAATGAATAGTTAGGCGTTTAGTTCCGAATTTGTTTATTAGTCTTAGTTTATATTCTCACATCTGAGACTGTGCAACGAAATTGTTGCAATCGTTCGTCTTAAATCAAATTTGATAGTGTAACTTTTTCTTTCGAGTTTATTCATAAGAACAAAAAGGAGCATATTTCACCAAGAACTCAAATTTATACAATATTGGTACCATAAAGCTATGTGAAAGGGATATTTGAAAATCTCTTCTTGTCCAAAAGTCGGGTGAACTAATTACTGAACGATTTCTCAGTGGTGAAGACATAAATAATCAACACGAAACAGAGACATGAACATTGTGTAATTGGAGCTGGCTAAAAGCAAAGACGGTTTCGCAGTACGAGAAACTAATTTCTATTTCTGAAATGAATAATTCATGAAGGAGCAGATAAAGCGAAAGAAAAGTGCACTCGTCGAAAAATACCTGGGAGCACTATTGATTTCAAGAGATTCTTTCGATTTCAAACTAGACTTTGTTGATACCGTGGAAGAAATGTGATTTGTGTCGTATGGAGCAATGACTTTGATGGTGTGAATACTGTGAATGGGATTAGGAATATGAATGTATCACTCTTACTGTATTAGGGAATATATACTGGAAATGTTGAATGAAACTCTCAAACTGAAAGATTATTTTAATACTATTACCAATAGAAGTAAAAAATGTTAATATCTGCAATATCAAATTAGATTCATGTGTTTTTATGTTCGTTCTCCGATGAGGTCCTCCCTAGTTTCAATTAAAACACATGTCAGAGGCAAACAACTATAATCATGAATAGTGACCGACAATTCAGTGCCCCTGCATGTTTAGATATCATGCATAAGATCTGTTGGAATCCGTGATCAGAAATGATATCTACTTCGTGTAACACCTGAACAAGAGTAAATAAAGGTAATGTGTAGCACTGATCTCACTTGATGGAAAAAAAAAAGTGTACATTTGACTCCAGCTATTCAAGTCCTGGCTCTGAATGTACACAATTATTCCAGTCATTGATCAGAATTATATATAGATAGATTAATGCATGGAACCGATAGAATATTGAGGTAGGGACATGCACACTTTTAGTTGAATGCATGAAACGATGACCGTCCATTATTTCTAGAATTATTTGTGATGTGACTATTCCTGACTAAAAGATTGATTTCCCACACATTTTGTCGAAAAGATCAAACTAAAATAGAGCCGACTGTCAACAAGTGTATATACATAGATTGTGCTAAGATTTCAATCGGCGAAAGAATGCCTTGAAAATCAACACCTGTTTCCTGAGTTCCAAGACTGACCACTAATGCCTATTAAGATTACGTAAAAACCTCTTCCAACAAGAAAGCAAACCCAGAAAACGTATTAACATATTGATTAAAGCAAGCAAAAAAGTTGAAATATTGTACAGTTTTTAATCATTGATCACTTTTCATCTTCTTTTCTGATTACTGATGAAAGTCTGTCCATACTTATTCAATGTTCAAAAGTTTTTATTTTTATTTTACAAGAACATTAGAGACACAAACGATAAGAGCAAATGTTGCTTCTAGAACATGCTTCAGAAACATAGACTGACACCCACTCTGTCACTGGGTGAACTCGCTCCAGGGATCTTTTGGGTGAGTGAGTGTTATTGAGATAGATTTACTTTTGCAGCAGATTGATTGATACCAAGAGTTTTAATTTTCCCCAGTTTCACACAAACCAACGGCGTCTGGAGATACAATTAAACATTATAGAACAATAGGCAGCTATCCCATTGATATAATTAATACAAACATAGAATGAGACATTAGCATTGTCTTATGGTGGAATGATGAAAGTATTAGATGTAATTGAGCGATGGCTTCTCTGACATGTAATTAAAAGGCAGTAACCTTCGAAATCCCCTGTTTCTAGATTGATTTCCTAATCTAAGAGAAAGTCTGACCTGAGCAATATTCGCTATTCATTAACCCATTAACCACAGCTGATTGTCATTGAAGTTCCATCGCTGAATTCTGAATGATAAAAATTTACATCAGTCGCACAATGGACCTCCAACTCGAAGTTGTGGACAACTTTTTGGCCTTTCACTCATCAAGTGAAAGGGTCCTTACAGCAAGAGCAAATAGCTGAGCTAATTTTGCACAACGGTGTAGAATCAAAGATACCGTTGCATTTAGAACAAGGCAACTTAGATGTTCCTTTCGCAGTTTATGGTTAATAGACCATTTTCAAACATGATTGAATATGCAAACACCTCGCCAAAAGCCGATAACGGACAAAGTTTTATACATTGCATGACGGTGAAATGAATGACCTGCTGGTCTCGATAGGGGCATCCTTATCCGTTCACAAGTCTGAAATATTCTTAATTGTTTTATTCTCTAGGATAACCTATTCATGCCCACTCAACTACTTTGTATGGATGGATTCATATCGTGTACACTGTCCCCAGTTGGTCAATTCCTAACCAGTCAACTTCGTATTTCATTTGGACTAATTTGTTGCATTGGGTTTTGCGGTGTCACGTTTGTGTATGCCGATAATACAATCTATAATTATCAATAATCTTGCAGTCACTGGTGCGCTTCAGTGGAGATCAAGTGACGGTGTTTTTTTCAATACTCTTGGACCCTTCAGTAGTGATGTCTCATGGATAGTTTCTGACCCTGATTCTTCCGTTCTGTTTTCTATGGTACTCTGATCGTTCCAAAGACTCTGACCACCACCAGCACTATAGATCTATCTCGATCTCTGGCTGCTGTGATATATTTCCTCACTCTTTTTAGTATAATCTCTTAGCCCCTTTCCTGCTGAGTCAACGCGATCCCCGATGCTAATGTCCTCTTCTAATATCCTTTCTTTTCCATACAGTATGTTGACATATTTGTTTAATCTATTTTGGGTGCAATGAATCAATGCCATCAGCTTTCTTGTTCTATAGTCCAAGTGTCTGAGTTCCTTGCTTGTCCTGTTTAAAAAGAGTCCTGAGTGATTCTCCCTAGCAACTGTCGGGATATGAATGCCTTTGAATTTTGCTTTCTCTTTCTTCCATCTCGTTCTATTTGATTGAGTCTGCTTCCAAAATGTTTCGATATTTATAGTTTTCCTTCTTGTTGAGTGCTTCGATGATTTCTTGGTTGAGTGATTCAATTCGTTTTTTGTTTCTTATTTGCTTCTGTGTATAAGAAGCATATTCCTCAACATCCAACTCCATCATCTTGACTCATATTCTTACAGTTTGTATTAGGATTTTGATTTTCTGTTTTCAGTGAACATTGTCAGATCGTCGATACACATTAGATGAATCCTCTTTGCCTTCGACTTGGTGGATCTGCATCCTCCGTTACATTGTTGCAGTACATAATTCAGTAGAATAATTCAATCACGAATAATCGAGGGGACAGTGAATTTCCTTGGAAGATTCCGATCTTATTTTGACCATGTCTCGATGACATACCCCCATGATGGAGCCACTTCCTAGTTCACCCTGACTTTCAGGATGACATATTTTTACATTCCCAAACTATCAATTATCCAGGCGTGTCGGAACACGCTGTAAGCCTTCTTGAAGTCTATCAATGCCATGGTTAGGTTCCCTTTGTTTCCACTCTCTTTTTTTAGCATTTTTATGTAAATATAAAATTACAAAGGCCTCTGATTCTCACTCAGCCTCGTACTAGTGCATCGTATAATGTCGTGAATATTTAAAACCTGAAGCTGTAGACCTTATCTTGGTCTATTGCTTTCCAATTTAAAATTTCCTTTAATGTCCTTCTCAGTGTGGTTTTAACAATCTCGATTTCCGGTCCTTTTAGTACGTTTGTAACTCCTTTTTAATTTAGTCAACCATCCAGTGTTTTTCTCTTGTTTTCTTTTGTCTATTCCCGTAGATTACCCTAGAAATGTTCTGCTTCTGTAGGATTTAGTTGTTTTGTTTCCCTTATATTTCCTCCATCCACTTGTCGGTAGAACTTGCTCTCGTTATTTTCAAATGCTTTATCATATTGCTAGTCACTGTGTCAATATCTGTTTGATCAGTCATCTTTAGCTAAGAGCTTTTTTGGTTTATTTCTTTTCGCATGATTGTATGTATTTTTTGCAGTGATTTCTCTCCACCTGCTCTCCCATTCTGGGCATGACTTTTGGTTGTGTATTTTATTGTGTTGTTTTTTTCTCATCGATATACCTTCTCCATGTGTCTTTTCGTATTTGATGCGCCTGAGTCTTATCTCCCGGTCAGCTTTTGTATACTTACGCCTTTTTTTTAGTTTCGTCCCCATGAATTTCACTGTCCCGATAACCATGTTTACTGTTGTAAATATAAAAAAGTTCCGTTCACTGATATAGGAGAGTTGCTTCTCTTGCATATTTTTTTATCATCCAAGTATATAAAACATGAAAAATCCATATAACTTGTGTTTGCTGAAGTTGTTAACGGCATGAGTACGCTAGTTTATGATTATGATATCGTTAAATTTTCTACTCAAGCCATTTTTGCTGTTTTTCTAAATTTTATCAGTATGTACTACCACATTACCTTTTTCCTAATTAGAATCAAGTGTGTTATTTCTAATGAGTCTGTCATCATTTCAATTGGACGTTCCAAGGGTAAATTCTGCTAATTTTGTCTGCAATTACTTTGTGTCTAGGATCTGATCTTCAGGAACTTTTATTTCCTTTCTCAAACTCTGCTTTTTGTCCAGGGTTTCTTGTATTTTTCTCATTTTTATTGTGTTGTTCTATTTTTGCACGTTTTCATCCACTAAACATAATTCTTCTTATATTTGTGCGTTATATATACGTCTATTCTTTCGGACTGTTTCTTTTTTTTTCTCTTATGAATATTTTTAACTGAGGAGCCAAACTTAAGACTGCTGTAATAGTACATATATCATCGAAATCATAATTCGAACAATAAGTCTATTATTCCCTTGTTGATTATTCTATCCCTAATTGTTTCCCAATAAACTGTACGTTGGCAATAAAATGATATGTTAGAGATTTTTTCTCTTTTGTTTCATCCCAACTGGCTCATTCTTTCTGTCAAAACATCTTCAGCTCTCCTGAAGAATTTAATCATTATGTCTTTCACCCTCAATTCAAACTGAATATATCCTGCTGATTTATATCATTTTTTAATATTTAAGTTTTTAAAATTCTAGTTCATGTAATAACACTTACATGGCTCCAATTTTTGAACATGTAAATCGTACGTTCCTTCTCTTGTTTGCCCGTCATGCCTGATCCCGTTAACGCATGAGTTACCTCGCATTTCATCTAGAAAGAAATATTCCGTTTTATATTCAATTTATATAAATTTATCATTGATATTTCCTCCACCAACACGTGTTCAATTTGATATTGTTTATATTCAACTCGTTTCAAATGCACACAGGATATTTTTGTCAAGTCTCATGTAGTTTGCAGGAGGTGATCTTTCACATCTGGGATTATTATCGACACGATATTTGATTTGTTCTGCGAATCAACTCGTCTGCTTACTTGTCAAAATGTTCCAAGAAGGTATGCAATCGTCTTTTTTATCGTATAATTCATAAAAATGTCCTTGTTTTTCGCTTGAAGATTTTAATTTATTTTTTACCTTAGACTCACTTATCTCTTCTTCTTCTATTATTATTATTATTATTATTATTATTATTATTATTATTATTATTATTATTATTATTATTATTATTATTATTATTATTATTATTATTATTATTATTATTATTATTGCTTGAAATGTTGCTGTAATAATGATTTGTATAATAAAATTTTTTACAAAAATTTTCATCTGATCCAATAAAAAAATACTTAATCGGTAATAGAATGTACCATATCAATCTAAGTTAAAGGCTCAACAAAACAATCTTAATGTGTTGCTTATACAAAAGTTTGGTCAGGCATAACGGAAAAGAAAAATTGATTCCTAAAATATAAAATTTTGCCAGAAAATTTGCCTAGATGATAGATTTGAGAATTAGGATTCAAAAAGCAAGAAAAAGTGAGACTATTATTTCAGTCAGGGTTTTATTTTCATTTCAAATTTTGTTTTTATAGTTTTTACATTGCTTTATACTTGCTATTCGGAACTCAGTTGTGTCCATCAGTGCGAATTTGATAAATTATCGCTATTCAACCTCGCCCTAATATAATTCCCGATTTGAAAATATCGATTCGCTCACTACTGTCATTTCCAGCTCCCAATTCTCTTACACATATCTACCAGTTACAAAACACAAATGACTGAGCATTCGTGTTTTCAGAGCCGAGTGATACGGTGGCAGTTTTTGTCTTGGATTATGTTTTATATTTAATTTTTCTTCACTAGCAGTTTCTGTTTTTTAAGGTTGTTTTGGCGTCTAAAAGTGTTTGAAATGCCAAGACCCTTTCTCTGAATGATGGATTGCTTTTTCTATATTTAACGAAGGTTATATCCTAAAGGATACAACGATTTGACAAGTCGTATTGTTAATGATTTCCTTGTCGTAGTTTAAAATACTTTCTTTCTTTATTTGTTTACGGAGGATACGAATTGTTTGACTGAATTTTAGTTGAAGCCTTTTTGTTCCTTTCACTGTTTATTATATCATCTGATTCCTCTTTTTCAGGGAACTAAGATGCATAAGTTTATGTTTTTACATATAATCGAAAACAGTGAAAACATATGTATTTTCAATATTTCATAATCTCAACTTAGCCCCGCACAATGTCACAAGTGTGGACCACCAAAAACGTACTAAGAAAAACCATACGAAAGTAAGTATCATTGGGACAATAGGTATCTCTTGTTTTGCCTTTGTTATTGCTACAGGTGTGTAATCCATATAAAAACATCAACATCTATTATTTTAGAGAAGGTTCAACGCAGAAACTGGAGACCGTCTAAACCCTTCCATACTGATTGTGCAACTGAATAATGCCGTAGGACATATTAACCTGAACGCAGCATTTACAAAAAAAGCCTCCACTAGTCCAAAGACTTTATGAAATGATAAGACTTATCGGTTGACTACGGATGAATTTTACATATTCTAAAACGTTACCGTTATTCATTTCAACCTATTCTCACTGAAAAAGGCACAAAAGTCATTAGAAAAAAAGAAATGGAAGATGGTTGTTTACTCCTTGCATTAACAGTTGAATTCAAAATGTGTCTAGTTTGATTCAAATTGATTTCAGGTTGATAGAAATCAGGATTTATTGTAGTTAGAGAACGATGCTTATCTTTAGACGTCTTACTTGTCGTACTAATCAGGCTCATTAGAATACAGAGAGAGTTCCCCGAATAATTTGAAATTGGCATAAAAAAGAGGCTTTGGAAGAGTGTGGATATTGAATAAAACATCAATGAACAAAAAGTCTTTAGAGCAAATAAAGTACGTTGGCTGCATGGCAAATATCGAACTTGCATCAAACAAGGTATTGTAGACAAACTCAAAACCCATCAGTGGTTGCAATGGTCTGGAGGCCGAGACAGAGGGCTTTATCCTGCAGCACAGGATCAATGCTTTCATAAAGATAACTATCAAGCCAGGCTAATCAAAAATAGAGCTGCCCCGAGTTGCAGATTGTGTGATAAGTCAACTGAGGCTAGATTCCATCATTGCATGATGCTGTATTTTAACCCTGAATGAACATGAAAACAGACCTGAGAGAGTGGGGCAATGCATCCACTGGAAAACCTGACAATATTATGGCAAGAGACTAAGAAATTGATACGGACATCACCCAGAGCCAGTTACAGAAATAGGCCACAGTCCTTTTTATAGTATTTTACTATCCACTC
This sequence comes from Thysanoteuthis rhombus, assembly GCA_963457665.1. NCBI lineage: Eukaryota > Metazoa > Mollusca > Cephalopoda > Oegopsida > Thysanoteuthidae > Thysanoteuthis > Thysanoteuthis major. The sequence goes on from OY735213.1 coordinate 18,563,164, forward strand.
TGATAGAATATTGAAAGCTAATCGACTTGACATTGTTATCAAAGACCTTAAAGATAATATAGAACACATAGCAGTAACAACAGATCAAAATGTGCACGTTAGAAGGAATTATCAAGTAAAGAGACTTGGAAATAGGAATTAAAATATGTGACAGCTGATGACAACATTCTTAATTATTGTACGTGCTCTTGAACTAATTAAGAAATCTATTTATATACACACCAAGAAAAACTATCTGAGGAATATCTGTTCATGGAAAGTCCTCATATAGCCTCAACTATCGAGGCCCATACTTTAAAAAGAGTTGCATTTGAATATCTTTCAATGATTTTACGCTGTTAATTAATGCTAAACCCGAGAAAAAAATTGTGTTCTAATTCAATTCTACACTTCAATTGAGTAGTTAAATGTAAATAACTCATAGGGGTCTCAATATCCACTTATTTATTATTTAAATAACCAATTAATTTTAATACTGAACCTTCTAAATATATGAATGAATACATTCTGCATTGAGAGTGATTGGGAAGTGTTCTAGTGTTGCTTATCCTACATGGTTTGGTGATTCTAGGCTAAATTTAGCATTCCTCTTCTATCGAAATTAATTCGACATATACAACAATAACAACAACAACAACAACAACAATAACAACAATAATAAAACATCAACAGTTATTTGAAAAAAAAAGGAAACAAAACTGTTTTGATTTCTCTCCTGATATAATATAATAAATATAAAAGAAAGTGGAAATTTTCGATATGGTGCATATCTTTTTAGTCGGAATGCAAATGTAAAACAAACTTGAATACGTTAATAGTGTGCTCTGCAAAAAGAAACAAAATGAAATTTGAAGAGCACATATCAAAGTTCCAATAATATTGTGTTTTTTTTTTAGAATGATTTTCAAAAAATTGAATTGGTAAAGCGTGTCTTCTGTCGAGGAAAATAAATAATGATTTCAGAGTCACTCATCGTAGTTGCAAAATCTTAGTGTATTTTCAAATTTTTGGTCAACAATTACCGAATGGTTTACAGTGAATACAAAACAATTCGCAGAATTTATTATTTGAGCAATGTTGTTGATATCATTTTAGCCTGAACATCCACTTCCAGTTGTAGTGTGCCAGAGCATCAAGCCCCCCCCCCCACTTTCTCTGGAACATATACCCAGAGGTCATGATCAAAACTGCAAGCCTTCACTTGACTTATTGTTTGCTCAGCTCTGTCGCTGCCGGTTCATTTTTCATATCACTGCGTTGTTGGAATGCCCGTTCGAAATATTAGATATAAATTCCATGTTTGATTGTTCATGCGTGGCACATTCTTCAGCAAAAATTCTTTTTTATCTATTTACAAGAGCCTCCCAAAATTTTGTTTGTATTTCCAGATCTAACATTTTTTTTTTCTGTTCGTCCAATGACATTACACAATTTGCACTGGCAACAGCATTTTTTTCCTTTATAATCCTCCTATGTGCTTCTGATGCTTGGATCTGTTGATATATATGCACAAGAGTTGATTTGCAGTATAATTCCGATATAAAAGAATGGTAACAGATTTTCAACTTGCCGTCTTTCGAAATCCACAAGTGGAATTTATTGATGATTTGTAGCGCCTTTTGGCAGAAGAAAATACAGCATGAAACTTTCGTGATCTCCCTTCCATATGAGAGCAATGTCATCTATATACCTAATCTATGACAATTGTATCCAATGATTTTTTGAAGGCTTTTAGCAGGCCTTTTTAAACTTTAGACATGAAAAGAGCAGTAAATGGAGTTCCAGTAGCTATTCCTTTTATTCGATAACGATTCCCCTTTGAAAATGAAGGCTTTGCTCATGAAAATGAACGAATTTATACAAGAAATGTTTTCAGATGGTATTGTATAATCCTTCGGTTTATTCAGGGCCTCTTTATATTTTATATTTATAATTTCACTTACTGAACATATGTATTTATGATTGTACTTTGAAAAAAAAACCAAAAAAAAACTAGAAATATAAGTATAAAATTGTAACAGGAAGTAGTATTGATTGCACTTTGAATATAACTATCCCATTTTCTTCATGATGAACACTGAGGTGGTCAAATATCCTGAACTGTCATCTTCAGACTGTTTTAAAAAAATTTTAAGTTTTAAATGTTGATACACTAACTAGGAAGATTCAACAAAACATTCAATGGTCAGGGTTTGTCTGCTATTTTCAACAATGTTTGAATGAAAGATTGCTTTGTCATTGTATACATTTATATATATATATATATATATATATATATATATATATATATATATATATATATATATGATTATATATATGATTATATATGTATTTATATATATATCTATATGTGTATATATTTGTGTATATGTATATTTACACACACACGTATATATATATATATATATATATATATATATATATATATATATATATATATATATATGTATTCTGAAATGTGAGAAATGAGACTGGATTTAATCAACATGCCGGGCGTATTCCATGTCTCTCCATGTCACTTCAACAAAAAATGAAGGAACCTATTCGTCTACTATTTTATGTGCTTTCTGAAGGTTTGTCTACAGCCTCGTATGTGCAATTATGATTAAATATTGATTTGGAATCCTTAAAAATAGTGCAATAATGTCTCAAATAACTAGTATGATGTATGAAATAAGTACATGAACAACGCTTGGAAGACAACCAACTTCCAATAGAAGTCTTTTTAGCAACTCTGTATAGTGGAGGTGTGGTCTATGCACTTAACCCTGGCTGCCTGAGGTCTTGTTTTATGTACAAACGTCGATGGCCGAGTGTTGGCTAAATGAAGATGGTGTGGATGGGAAGGGAACTGCGTGCTAGGTCAAAAGAAAGAGAATAACTGACTGACATGTGGCTTGCATTATGATCATTGAAGTTGACATATAGAATAAGTCAGAGTCTCACACTTGCAGCTCTCATTTGAATCCATCATTGACCACTCCTGGAAAGAGAAAAGTCTTTCACTACTTTATCCCAACGCTTATGCACGTCTGCAGGTATATATACAATCATCTACAATGTAAGTGAATACAAATACACACACACACGTAAATATATATATATATATATATATATATATATATATATATATATATATATATATATATATATATATATATATCTTCCGTTCTGTATTCATGAATATATATATGTATAACATGCTTGACACTAGTCCTCCTCCTGACCTATGTTCTTCCTTTTTTAGCCCTCAGATTTATCCCTGGCATTGCCCTTTCCATGATTTCTAGTGGAATTCTTATATGGATTCTAATTTACAATGTTAATTTCCATGTTTATCATCCATGAGTTAGAGCTTACATTAAACTTTCAATGTATATTTCACGTTTCAAACACATTGGCAGAGTGCCTTTCAATATATCCCTATCCATACCAAATGCTTTACCGCCAATCGCTTTGTGTCGTTTAATTTCTCTTTCATGGTCTTTCTCTAACTTTCTTCTCGGACCAAAGTTAACTTATTTATCGACTTATTCTGGACATCCTTTCGATTCTTGTAGTATTTGGGGCGGCTTTATCGTTAAAAAATTAATTGTTTTTCTGTTCATCTGTAACCCAACTTTTTTACTTTCCCAATCCAGATCATTCAAACTGCTTTGTTGGTATTTCGATGCTTGAATCGTCATCAGTGGATCCAAATTAGTTCAGATATTCTCCATCTATCTCCATTCTCATACTCCCTGTCAGTTTCTCGAAAGACGCTTTCAAAGCCAGTTTTACATCTCACGCATTGAGTTGAAAAGCGGTATGTTTTCTTTTTTTTTCCTAAGGACCAGACAAATTTGATTTGATTAGAATATTTTATTTCCTATTTCAAAGTAATAGTCCCCATTAAGGTGGCAAACAATCGTCTTAAAGGGAGAGTACGTAAAGTAAGTCTTGCCTTTTTTGTTCTGCTCTAGAGATCTTTGAGATTGTAAAATCTATGTATCTACTATTTATCCCTGCAAATGTCAAATATATTATTTTATTCAATTTTAAAAAAATATTCAAGTGGAATTTCTGTGTGAAAAAAACTAAAATTGTAGGTTGAAATAGATCCAGCCTTTCTTTGCAGGTATTCATAGAATCCAATTTCCTTTAAACGGGCATCGGATTATTTACAACCCAAAAGAGATTTAAGTTACAAAGTTAGTAAGTGTCAATCAACGTGATGCAGCTAGCGTGCAACATAAGATAATGTTGAAAATTGAATATCCGGACAAATGCTAAATATGCTGTGCATCTTCAAAGCAACTTGAATTTGAAAAAGACCATCAATAGTCTAGAATCATAAGAAAACATATGATTGATCTTGTAAAATCTATTCACTCCATTGAAGCTATGATGATGAAAACGATTCTGAAGGAGGAGAAGTCTAAAAAATATCCAACCCGCTAAAATAAATCCTGTGTGTGTGTGTGTGTGTGTGTATATATGTATATACGTATTTCGTAATGTATACAGTGAATGCAAAATACCAGCTACGTTTGCAAATGCAAAAATTGTAAACTACCAAAACGTGTCTAGGAGCAGCTTAGAATTACATTGAAAGCCATGGAAAGAGAAATGCTTGGGAAGCGATACGAAAATATCAACATGGATTGTAAGAGGACAAAAGTAAAGGATATTGTACAAATAGTTGAGGCACACACACTTGGCAAGAGAAATGACAATGGATGGAGCAAAAGACTAACCAAGTGCTGCCAATGAGTCAGTTGACACCGTAGGAAAATCCAAGACACAAAACGAGGATGTGAAACAATGGTTTGCCAATAAAACATGATTAAGTTTTGCCCAATTCCAGTTATCGTGGAAGGAGATGTTCAGCAGTGGAATTGAAATGTCCGATTATATATATATATATATATATATATATATCCTACCTCTGGAATACGGAAATCGGTGGTCAGTAGGGCTGAATTTAAGCGATATATATATTCATTTACGCAGAAACTCCACATCCTCCACAGTGCTCTATTCCAATGGAAGAGCATTGCATAAGCTTACAATGGATGAGTTACCTTACTCAAAGAGTGCTCAACCCTGAATAGAGCAGCTTTAATTATTGTGTCATCCACAGACAGCTGTTTCGATGTATTACATCTCATATATATATATATATATATATATATATATATATATATAGATAGATAGATAGATAGATAGATAGATAAATCATCTATATCATTCATGCATATAAGAAACACACACACATAAATAGAGATATACAGAAATGGCATGCCTTTAAAAATTAAAGAGAGCTTACAATTTCACATTTATCCAACGATCTCGATGTTTTTCCAGATAATATATCTTATTTAAAGTACTAAGGTTTTAATTCAAATTGCTTCCCATGAAAACCTTCATAACCGTTTGAATCACCTAAAATTGTTTATGATCTTTTGATTTGCTCAAATTTAGGTGACCAACCTTATTTCTAACATTTTTCCAAGTAGAACTCAACAAGTGGTAGAAACAGACAAAAAACTATATCGAACTTTTTTTGCGTATATTTTTCTTTAGTTCAGTTAAAATGTAGGAGATGAAAAATCCTTTCAAAAATCTTTTATAGCTCATGATTCACACACTGTATTGAACTAAATAGATTACAAATCGTCCACATTGGCTCGTC